>QYRS01000015.1:0-600000 GCA_006503535.1 Arthrinium phaeospermum
CGTAGTCGTCATCGTTCTCGTATCCTCTATTCACTGATCCTCGGCCGCCAGTGGTCTCATCAATTTATTTAATACACACAATATACACACTCACACACTCATACTCACACACACCCTCTCTCTGCCTCTCCCCTCGCAATTGACTTTCACAGGCGCCAGTTGGTCTTCCCAGCAAACGAACTACAACCATCTAAGCATACCATGCAGTGACTCGATAGTGATAGCGCATACCCGCCGCAACCATGAAGTTCACCACCGTTGGTTTCGCCGCATTTGCGGGTCTCGCTGCTGCCCAGCAATCAGGACTCGGTTCCCTTCCCGAGTGTTCAGTAAGTCCATCCTTTCGTCCTCTTCGTCTAGGGTGTGCTATGCCTACCTACCTACTTGGTGTGCACACCATACGACCAAAACCACAACATTAGTCACGTAGAACCACTGACTGATCACGTGTGCTCCAACAGAAAGGCTGCTTGAACAACTTTTCTGGGTCGGGCCAGCAGATCGGCGGCTGCCCCGCGACCGATGCCAAGTGCATCTGCGCCAAGAAGGAATTCATTGACGGCATCTCCTGCTGCGTGTCCGACGCCTGCAACAGGCCGACCAGGACGCCTCCATCCAGTTCGCCTCTACCTTCTGCGGCACGCTGGGCGTCCAGGTCCCCAACGTCGTCAGCTGCCCCTCCAAGTCGGCCGCCGCCAGTGGGGCATCGGCCACCGCCGCAGCGCGCCCAGCAACACAGCAACGGCCGCCGCGTCTCCCTCTCCTGCCAAGGGTGCGGCCGGCACGGTGGTGGCCGGGGCTGCGGGTGCTGCCTGGGCGGGTCTTGCCGCCGCGCTGGCTTTCCTGTAGTAGCCACATGATGTACAAGTTGGTCCGAGGAGGCGCGGGCGGGTAGGGGTGGGGGGGGGGGGGGGGGGGGGGGGGGGGATCTGAAGAATCGAGGACAAAGTTGGTTCCTGGCCGGGGAACATGGGACGCAACCAGGTAGTCGCTGTTTTCGGGCAGCTAGGACATGTTTGGTTGGCCACGACATCCGCTGGCATGTGCCGGAAAGCACGGCACTTGCATGTACCTGTATTTTATGTATGTTGTAATGTTAATGTCCAAAGAGCCCGGGCTAGTTCGCAGTCGCTGCTGCTGCTGCTGCTGCTGCTGTGGGTGCTCCGCTCTCGTGCTCCGCCACTAAAAGTCCTGTCAAGGCTGGCTGTCACCTGTCACGGGAAATGGATGCGGTGCCATTCCGAACGCTACCGTAGGCGTCACTAGGTGGTCGGAAACTTACTGGCGCGACGTCAACGTCCGCATGAGGGAGGAGGGGTGGAAGGAGAAATCTCCGCCTCATCTTATTAGCTTCATGTGACGGCGATGGTATTGCGGTATGCATCCTCGCTCAGACGCCAGGGGGGGGACCACACCACCCGGGGCGCTTAGCTCAGAAGCGCAAACAAAACTGTGGGAGAGGAAGCCCCCACCCCCTTTGCTGCCCTTGGCTCTTTTTGGCAACCAGTTCGGGTACTGGCCGGTGACGGCTTGCTGGATCTGGAAGTTATCGCGCGAGGACAGCAGCTCAAAAGCATTGCTTGTTGACGAGATCCGAGCAGGGGCGGGCGGACGTAGGGGGTTCGCATAACTTGGCGAGGCGAAAGCGGTCCGCTTGGAGGTTCTGAAGAAGAGGGAATGGAGAATCTGAGATGTGATATATATATATATATGCTATGTATCAATTTTCCCTTCTTTGCAGGCGTACATTTGATATCTTTTTCTTGAGTGGAAAGCAGATGAGCACATGGATTGGTTTTCTTTGCAACGGGGCTTGACGGAAGCGATGCTGCAGATCCTCTTTTGCGGCTTCCGGCACTCGCAAAGCCTGCTTACATACCTTACGACTGCCGGTGACTAAGAAGATTGTATAATTAGGTACATACTGTACTCACCTAGGTGGATTATATAATACCCAATTGGGCAGCTGAAATCAATCCAATGCCAAGATGCAAGCGACTCTATAGCTTGGGCGATTTGAGAGTCCCATTGTGACCCGATTACGTCTATACATAGGTGATAGCTTCGGGATATTACAAGTCTTCTTCTTCCTGCTCCTCCTCCTCAATCCCACTCATGTCGTTTTAGGCCGGTGACGAACCCGTCCTGGCATCAAAGCGTCTTCGCATGAGCCCAGCGTGATGAGTTCACCTTATGGAGCCCCACGTTGGCGCTACGTGTCGCGAGAAACCGCCTTGCCCTTGCCAGTGCCTGGTTTCTGACGTTCAAGATTCCCCAGCTTTGTTGGACACCTCGAAAACCGGAGTCTCCAATTTAATAAGATCTGGTACATATCACAGAAGCTGATCTCCAAGAGAACACGGTGTAAAGGCTGCTGGGGTAGCCAACTCTACAAATTAGGCACATAACATGGAGGAATGAATTGATGATACCTCTTATCAAACATATCGTGGATCGCACGCACGTCCGCACGCCAGCTCATCTGAGCGCAACTGTCGGTAGTAGCATTCGGCTTAGGATCCCGGATGCTCGTGGGCGCGATGAGGTGGAAAGGAGGGGTATTTTGTCCCGCCCGGCAAAGAAGATCCCATTGCTGTTGACCGTCCCCTCCAAGAAATTACCCTAATAAGAAGATATAAGATTCAATAGGCCACTGCGACAGGTGTTCGGACCTGCTCGGGCCCTATGACTTATGGCGGTGACTTGAATTGACAAGGATGACAGCTGAGCCTAATGGAACACATTATCTGTCACCTGGTTCAGGCTCGACTCTCATTTGCAGCTTTGGGATTGATTCGCTCACCGAGAGGCCGGCCGGCCAGCCAGCCAGCCAGAAGGGCTCTTCAGCATTCGCTCGGAACGGCCGTTGATCACAAGAGCCGACGATTTCAGAACGTCCATGTTTGGCAACAAAAAGGGAAACACAGGCCGGGGGTTGAGCGAAATGGGACCTTGTTTGGCCTGTCAACGTTTCGGCCTCGTTGAAACCTTCAGTCGACGCTGCTCCAGAATTGTCGATCAACAACCTTGGCAGTTTCCCGAAATCCCCGGTACCCTTGGCCTTGGGTTGCGTCGGTGCGGTCGCCCCCTGCCGATTGGCAATGGTGGTGGCTAGGGTGGACGATAGCCACGGCGAGCGGGAAGGGAGGGCACGAGAACCGACAATATTGGAGAGCTATTATTTTGCTGCTAGTACCGGCAGCCGCCCGTCGAACTGTGCCCACTGTGCTGCGTAGCACGATGCCTGGGCGTTTGCTTGTCGTTTGAATGGCAGAGAAAAAGTATCGATGTAGGCAAGCTGCAAGTGGGCGGAGATGGGAGAGGGCTCGGCCGGTTGGTATGTATTTGATCGAACAGAACCAATTTTTAAGAAAATTAGAGTCAGTGGCACTGTGGGCAACACTGACTGGAGATCACTGGAGACCAGATGCTTTTCAGCTGCAAATCCCAAACAAGTGAGGCTCGCTTAGAAGACACGGAGCGAGGTACGACGCAAGAAGAAGAAATCCCGGAGTGCGCATACTGGATACTGTGTGATAGTGGTCAGTGGGCGGGGAGATGAGGCTCAAGCTATCCCACTGTGATGAACCAACCCAGGGGGATCCGGTGTGATTGGTTTTCCATGGCGCAGCAGCAACATGTCACTGTCCACGACCTGGTCCGATCGATCGAACCAGCGTGCCAGGTACGACGAAGCAGCCTCCAACCTCCAGCCTCTTGCAGAAGAAAGATTGAGGCGGTGTCCAATCGGCTTCGGGTTTCAAGACAAGCCAGTAGGGTACCAACCACAGCAAACAGACCCGATGCGATGCCACCTACCAAGACGCCTAGCCCGTGTCCGTCCACTGCAACCCGGAAAGGGCAGCCATCGCCTGCACTGCTATAGCGCCTTCTATTTGATACCCACCCGGGACTGGTCAAATTCATGCGTACTGTATGTAGCCTCAATCTCTTGAAGAGCAGGCCATCGCTTGCGTGCTGAGAGACTGAAAGGGTGCTTGGAGTAGGTAACCAATGTGCCTACATACCTTACATGTACATTATGTACATGTTATTGATCTCTTAGCTAACGCTACCTACATGTAGCGTTCTACCTAGCGCAGGCTGGGGCGCCGGATGTCAGAGTGTCCCTTGTCGCCTAGTCTAGTGCCCGCCCCGGACCCAAATCGCTAACTGACAATCATATCATGTATCTTATAACCCCGACACCACAGGCGCGCACTGAACGGGCACAAATTACCAAGGGCCGCCGGGATCCATGGATATAAACTGTCAGATCTGGTGCGGCAACCACTGCTGCTGCCTACCAAGCATGCTAGCTATTTTCGTACCCGAGAACCCTGAGGATCCAGATTCGATGTGCCATTCTGTGACAGGACGACCGGGCATAACCAAGATTGGTGCTCGCTACAGGTAGTATCGAAGGTATGCAAACCTCCAAACATTGCACTCAGTCCGCCATTGTGGGTGGCCCGCCCCATTCAATTGACCCCACCCTTTGCTACACACATATGTTTATCTAGCCCCAAGCCCTCAGCCGTTTTGGTGGTTTTATTATAGCTCGTACTACTATAACAAGCCGGAGAATTCGACATGATGCAATTGGGATGGGGAGAAGAAAAGAAACAACTCCAGCTAAAGTGTTACCCAAGTCATGTTCGGGTTCTCCCGATCCCGACCGCGGGCAGCGATGACGCGGCGTGCATGACAACAACCGCCGATGCTATTCCAAATATCCATGTTTTTCTTAATAGTGAAGCCGCCGCCGCCTCCGCCCTCTCGTCGGGCTGTCTGTCACGCCCTGATACAGGGGCTCGTACCAACCAGCAGCAGGCAGGTAGGTACATTGGATGCTGGATAACACCTAGCTACCTAGGTTGGCTTCATTAGGTAGTAGTCCCCGGCTTGCTGCCCGGTTCACCCACCCAGAAGCCAGGTACACTAAAAAAGTTGGATTTCCCAACGGCCGTTGCTCTCGGACCCCTAACAGTGGGAGCACGTTAGCCAGTTCCACCATCTGGCGCGAGGGCTCAAAGCGAAACAACACACAATACGAGCCGCGAGAGTGTCATGTCTGGCGGCCGGGTCCAGTCGTTGCCCCGACTTCTTTTACTTCAAACGGCTTCCTTCTTTTTGTTCTTTGACAGGCCTAGCGTATAGAAGGAATGGATCATGGGGTTGCTTCGAGTTTCATGGATCATTGAATCCATTCACCTTGGCCGACGGCCCCACATATCCGGAAGGTTGTTGGCCGATCTAGCAGCTCTTGATCTCTCCGTGCCGCGGCTGCTGGGCATATACAGCAGCATCCTAGTTAATGTTCGGTCGTTGTTATTTTTCTGGGACGGCCTCTTCTTGTAGGTATTTTCCCGTCTCCATCCTAGAGCTATGGCGTAGGAAGTGCGGATGCCAAATTCACGGTCCACGACATAACTCTCTGCACATGTCACGGCCGTCTCAAGCTTCGGACATTGACTCGAAGGACTAAGTATCCGACAGGTCCGAGAGAATACGAGAGCAGCCGCCCATTTGCTAGCCACTGGTTATTGGCCCCGTCCGGAGCCCGCCCCGAGGAAGGACACACACACACACAAAGACACATACATATACTGTACGCCGACCGTCAACAGGCAACATGTAACAATGGATTCGTCTCTCTGTCTCTCGGAGTCGCCGTCCAGACAGCGGGTGATCCTATTCTCTCCGGAGTGGTCAGTATACTCTCGGCATTGTTTGGTAGTCGGCAAACCAGCTATGACAGCTAACCAGCCGGGAGCATGACATGAACCTGGAGCACTGAGCTGCCCAGTATCTGATTCAGGTCTTACTAAAGTGGACCACGGCGTTGGCAAAGAAGCACCGTGGGATATTTACAAAAGACGAAATGGAATGATACGAGTGTACAGAGTACATATTGCAATATGTTGCATATTGGTCACCTACCTATGTAGCATAAGTGCCAGTGGCGTCATCAATCAACTATGATGTAGGCATTGCATATTATCTCTTATTCTGAGAGAAGCGAGCAGAGCCCCCCCCCCCCCCCCCCCCCCCCCCCCCCCCCCCGCACCACAGCTGTTTGGCTGACCCAGCCAAAAAGCAACTATCGCCATCGGTCGATTATGCATGAGCCTTTGACGAGCCAAGAACGATTTCGGGTAAGAAGAAGACGTCGGGTAATTTACGGGCGACTTGTAGTAGTACATAGTATGTAGCAGCAGCAGTAGTAGTATGTAGGGGTTAGGTGTATTCTTAGTTGGCGTACTACCATGAATTGAAACAAAAGAAAGAGTGCTCCTGCCCCTTCATGTTTGGCTGGACCCTAAAGTACATGCGCCCATCCATGGCTCTGGTGTTGCGCTAGGTTGTTCTTTCCGGTACTTGACCCAAGAGCTTGTTCTGTTGGACTCCAACTGAGGTCCTTTTTTTTTCCTTCTTCTTTCTTCTCCTTCTCTTTGGGCCTGCCCAAAAGGGCAAAAGATCCATCGAATTCATTCAATCGCATCCACCCCGTTTGGTGGTGGTTGTACCTGCCTTCGCATATCCTATTTCTCGTCGTCCAATGCATCAGAACAATGCATCATCAAATGTCATGCTAATGCTGCACTCAAGACAAGCCGACTGCCGCTGCAACTACCACTCTGCCGCCTGCGAACAAGTCCTTTTTCAGGGCTTTTGATCTTCTTCCATCGTGCTTATGTACAGACTTGACGTCCAATGCATACCCGTCAAATGATCAATCAATCAAATCAAATTGATCAACCCGTTTGAAGGAACAGACAGGGAACAGGGCAGGTACCAAAGTACCGCTTTGATCTTAGTGTCTCCCGAAGTCTTCTTTTTTAGACTCTTTTGCTCATCATCCCTTCGCATCCCAGACCTACACACAGACAAACGTCCTCCGTCCTTCTCCTCCTCTGGCCGGGCTCCTCCAGAAATTTCAACTTCCCATCCATCCATCCATCCTCTGGTCGTGTTACAGGCTACCAACCGTCATGGCTCTCAGACATGCCCGCCAGCTTAGACTGGACAGGCCGACCATGTCCAACCCACTCCCACCGGCTACGCACCCCTGCCCCCCCACGGAGCCTGTCGTCCCCATCTATCTCTCTTTAATAGCAGACACCCATGCCCTTTAATACCGGCCTTGTCATACCACGATGCTCTGCTTCACCCTCAGCGAACCCCCCGTAGCCTGCGTATTATTGTAAGTGGGTGTAGGAGCGTGATGCGCCAGATGCCTGAATTGGGAAACTCTCGAGATCCACCGCCCTCGACAAACAACCTGGCTCCTCCTTACCCTTACCTTGCCTCTGTTATTATTCCTTTTTGGCTCTACAGGGGGGCGCTTGCACGGCTTCCCTGCCTTTCTTTTTCTGGGGTAAGGCGACACATACTCAAGACACCGCAGCGACTGAGGGTTTCCTACTCCGTACTACGCCCGACTATATATATAAGCCGCCGCGACATGCTGTCACCAAAACACTGCCTCTACTCCCCTCTCAGCCCAACACCCATACCCGACTACATAATCTTCTCTAGGTCTTTGCTCCCTTTCCCGAACCTGCTTAAGCCGTCTGCTAGAACAGGGTAAAGCACGACATATCTGCCTATGTATGTAAGATGACCCTCCTGCCTTTGCTGCCGTGTACTGACCCGAATACCACTAGCATACCTACCCAGGCTTCTTTCCTCTTTGTCCAGCCTCCTCACTTTCACCCTGTTGGAGCTTCTATATCACATATGCTCGCCCAAGATGTGTGACTTCATCAAGAACTACTACATATATACGTCGTGTGTCGATCCTGGTGCACACTACTTCCGGACCTCCATGGATGGCAGCAAGAAGCACGCGTGTCCTCGAGGGCCTCATGAGAGATACATCGTCTTGCCAGGCCAATGTCCACTGTGCGGCTGAGGAACTCGTCGCATCCGGTGTGGACGCACCTCCCGTTCGGGTCTATTCTCCCCCTCTACGATTACAACAAGCCGCCACGGCTGGTTTCCATTCGATAGTGCAGTGACGAAAGGCCCGGGACTGGTTCTTTTGTGGAGTCTCGGTTGACTGGTAGCTCAAGTTGTGCAAGCCGCAGGTTGTGTGTCCTCTCTCCGGCCTCTCTCCGGCCCAGACGGGTTCAGACGAACAAGTACGTCCTATCTCTGTGGGTGCGCCAACTGCCAACTGCGAAGGACTGGTTGCCGTTGGGGTGCTGTTTTCCATGACAGGGAGCTGTATGTGGAGAGGCACAGGTGTCTGTCGCAAGAGATGGCATTTCCGACATGCGGCACCGGCAACAGCTGCAGCAATATGCAGCAGAGCTCGGTTAGGCGGTTGGTTGGGATGGTAATGTGAGAACCGGAGGCCGGACGTCGAGCTTCAATCCTAGGAGCACATGGCTTCCACGATGCCAGGCTCTATTCGGCACCCCTATTGGAGGGAGGGGGTGCTATCAACTGGGTTTCAGCGAAGCGTTGCTGCAAGGCGTCAGGGATAAACAAAAGCAGCCGAGGGATGGGACAAGGATCAGATCTCGCTTCTGGCACTGGCTGGAGGCAATGGCAATCTTGGGTTTCACAACAACATGCATTCTGGGCTGCATGGTAATTAATTATGACCCTCTCACATGTGCGGGGCGTTCAGGAGTACGGCCAACCAGTAGCAATCCATGATTGCGGTGGTTCTGATATTGTATTATACGCTGTATTATAGCCCGTTGAGGGGGCCCGTTGTCCCCGTGATGGAATTCGTCATGAGCAGCCCCAAAGCCCAGCTTCGATGGACGGGGTGCACTATAGCAGCCTCGCAGATGCGACCATTGGGGCAGCAGGTTTTGGCGACTTAATATACGAGTTAGATTGCTGAGCTGTCATCGTCAGCCACCCATCATGGCCGAGCCATCCCCTCATTGGACCCGTCCTCGCGCAAGGACAGTCGACGCGAAGGCTGGAGGAGGATGAGACTTGAGCAAGTACTGGCTAAAATGAAGACGGGCTTCTTCGGGTCATGCGCAACATCTGCAATACTCCATCCCCCACCTGGGCAGAATCACTCTCTTTGACGGCAGCAGCCACGACTAGGCAAGACGATCATATTACTTGTGATCTTGCACAAGCGCAGTTTGTTGCCCTTCGCAGCGAGAAAGGGACTGAGGGCTATTTAGCTCGGCCGGCGAAGCTATCTTTTGTCATGCATAGCATCCCCGATTAGTGCCAGATCTGTTCTGAGATCGTCCTCGAATCAGGGATGGGGATAGGATGGGTCTCCAATCTGGGCGACCACTACTGCAGACGTACATAGCCGACAGCCACCAGCTATTTGTAAAGAGGCGCTGCAAGTGCACTGCGAACGAAGAGCCTCCAAAGATAAGTATGTGGGCGGTAGTTGCCTGGACAAAATGGTCGGTCCATAGGTTGGGAAGAGATGTACTTCCCAACACCAATCCTACACCTGCATACAATCATCCCCCGTTTGTCCTCTCCCTTCTCTTATGCTGTCTCCTTCATTTTCCCATTTTGCTTTTCACCCTTTTTTTTTTCTCTCCCTCACGTACTTCGTATACTGGCATGTGGAAGTCCAGAATGGCCTGAAGCGTTAATGTCGTTTGGCACAGACGCCCGAGCTGCATCAATCTCGAGTCCCCAGCCTTGTCAACCCTGCTGGCCCTGTATGCACGCACGCACGCACACACGCACGTACGCACGCACGTCAAGGAGACCCGCTCACTTTAGTTGAGAAGAGACGAGACGACTCACTGGGTATCTGCTACTTGCCTGCTGCCTGCCCTGCTGTGGTAGTAGAGACGGTTACGTACATGCGTGCATGATTAAAACAGGAATGCCCCTCGAGGCCACACACAGACACGCACGTCTGGAATCTGAAATGAGCACATACATACACCCCTCTCTGAAGCTTGCTCTCCCAAACGGCGGCGGCTCCGGCCTCGGTAAGTCAGTCGAGGCTAGAATGCGCGTCCCCAGCAAAGGACGTAGGGGTGGATCTAGACTGGGTGCTGCGAGTCCATTATGTATGCAGGTAGGGTAAGTGTCGAAGTGCCCTGGTTGTGACCCAAGCGTCCGAGAGCCGGCCATTATCTCCTCACGCCCCTCACAATTGGGGCCTCCCCCGTGGAGTATGAAGTTGTTGACGACTTGGCTATTACAGCAAGCAGTATCTACCTGGCTGATGAGGTTGTGGAATGGGAGCCAAGGGTGAACCACTTGCTATTTATGTCTTCTGCCATCTCTCAACTGTCTGGTCGCGTGGGGGTTTCTGCGAATTCGTGTCCGAATGCGGGGAAAAGGGCAAGAGCAAATGTTTGGTCCCCCCTGATAACATGGAAAAAAGAAAAACTCGCCTATGTATACAGGACTGCCCGATCTGGCGATCTGAGAGCGATAGGATACCCACCATTACCCGTACTGTACCTAGTCCACAGCAACATGCAAGGGCGACAATGCCGCCGAGTCGACCACTGCCGTCCCAGCCGGGCGGTGGTGCTGTGATATCGCAGAACGCCAGGACAGCCAGAGCATCATCATTTCCACGGAGGTAATGCTGAGCAAACAAACGAACGAGTGAGTCGCCCCCACCGTCGAAAACAAGAAAAAAGAGGCAAGGTCAAGCGGTACGGTACAGTACGTAAGCCATGGCTGTCGTAGGGCAGGCTCGTGCGCTTTATGGATGCAGTGATAGCTTATGTAGCGGAGTGAAGTGGAGCTGGGCCGAGGGCAAGCAGCAAGGGACAAGGGTCCGGACGGGGTTCTGCTTTCCCACCGGAGGCGCGTCCGTTGCCCTCTGCGTTGCCCAACAATCGATGCGATACTACTATGCAGTGACTACATACATACCTATGTATCAGGGCATGAGGGAATCCCAACTCTGGGCCAACTCTGGGCCAACGGGACTCCTACCTTATCAAAAGACCCTATGTTAACCATATGCAGTGGGTATTTGTGGGAATGCCGAGGCACCCCATGTCCTCCTTATGGGCGACGTGCAGAGCGTCTTGTTTGCTATTCCCCCCCCCCCCCCCCCCCCCCCCCCCCCCCCCCCCCCCCCCATCCATCACCTGCAATCTTTGTCTTCGTCTTCTTCTTTTTCTTTTTCCTCCACTCGTCCAACCAGTCAGCCCAGACCTTCCTAGGCCTCCGTCATTACGGAAGTATATCAGCATTACCCCCGGGTGACGAAGGGGGTTGGGCGACAAGAGAGGGTTCATATCGTTACATAACTGCATCGTCCCATATATTGTTTTCATCATGTGTCGCCATAATAGTCTCTTCTATTTCCTCAGGTGAGGCTCTGGGGGTGCTGAAGCTGAAGCTGGGGCTGGGGCTGGGGCTGGGGCTGGAATGGTCACATTCAGCCTGACTGACCCATGATTTGTTCAAAGCAATCGGTCCTTGCACCTCCAATGCGTAGAGATGGAGCCCGATGCTGAGCCCGTTCCATAAGCGCTTGACCCCTGCCGACGAGGCCGCGCATCGCATCACGTCCGTGAGCTTGTGTCAGAACTTCCCCGTCTCTCTTAAAAAGGGGGGCCCGAGTTTCACAGCACACGGGGCCCCGAGCGAGATCTGGCCCGGTGTCACCGGTGGCCAGATCCCGCGGTGTCCACGAATAGAATAAGCATACATATGCGCCGATTAGGTATTCCATTTCGATGGTGTCAAGTGTCTTTTGATCAGGGGAGGGGGGGATGTGGAGGTGCTCATCTGCAGCGCCGTGCTCGGACTCCCCTCTATCACCTGATCCTGGTGCACCGGAACAAACACTGTTCACCGTGGAATCTGCTACTGGTATAATTTCCATATGACAGGAGCGGCAAATGGGTCTGTTGGTCGAATGATTGTCTACCATCTACACAAGGGGTACGTCACACCGAACCAACATGTACGAGGGACGATGCCGGATGCCGGCCCTTCATCATATCGGGCGCCGTGTTCCCGAGTCATGAAGTGCTTTGAGAATAATCATGGCTGTTCAATTGCGGCTGCGCCTTTGCCCGACCGCGCACGAGGCTATACCCCCCCGCCCTGGCACCCACCGACCGTCAGTCCTCCAACGAATAGACCTCCTTGAGGATGGACCAGCACCAGCGGGCCGTCGGGTCAACATCCGTCAGGTCCCGGATCCAGTCGATGTACAGCGCCGTCGTCTGCTTCGCGTCGGCGTCGAAGCGGTCGCCCAGGTGGGTGGCTCGGATGCGGGCGAGAATCGGCACTGCTGCGACAACCTCAGAATCAAGAGCATGGCCAGGAACTCCTGAGACCAGCAGTACAGGCAAGGGATCAGGCGCTTCTGGTTCCGTACTGGTGAAGTGGTAATGGGCCATAATACTGTTGGCAGAACAGGAGGATGGATACTGATCAGCAAGAAGACTATATGATGGTGATGATGATGATGATGATGATGATGGGCTTACGAGTGCTCTTGAGGGCGATGGCGACGCCTTCGGCATCCTCATGTGTTATGCTTTCCGGGTAATGCAGGGCTTTGAAGAGAAACGGTCGATGCAACAGGAACCGGACATAGTAGTATCGGGTCCTCAAGATGGCGGCTTGGATATCCGCCGCGAAGGGATAAATCACGGGCGGCGCGTCCAGGTCCGCCGTAAAGACAAAGCTGTCGTGCATGCTCGGCACCGGCGGCGGGTAGACATGGCCACGGCTCGTGTGGTCGTCCTGCCAGCATAGGTGCGACGGCAGCATTCCCCGCCATCGGTCGAGCTGCACCGCCAGTTGTTTGATGGTCGCCGCCGGTGTGGCGGTTGCCATGTTGTTGTCCGTGGCTTGTATCGAAGACTGGCGTGTCTCCGCCGCCCCAAGCGCTGCTCTAGTCAGTGGGCGAAAGAGAGAGAGAGAGAGAGAGAGAGATGAAGAGAGACGCACCGCTGTTCAGGGTAGTGTGAAACTCCACCAACAGTCTTCTCAGGACAATCTGGGACGCGAAGTGCTCTTGGAAGTGCGAGGCTTGGTTCCCTATGTAGTCCTCTTCCGAGAAGGATCCTGCGCTGAAGTCGGGCAGGCCTACCATGTCGTCAAACTTTTCTAATCCCGTCAGTGGAAGATTGAACTCCAGGTTGAGGTATCTAAGTCGGAGACGTCAGTCGAGCAAAACATAGGCAAAATTTGCTTCGAATGGGGGCAACACAGTACGTCTCGGTCATGATGCAGTGCCAAAACATTCGGCGGACAAGGTCGGCGCGATGCGACTTCAACTCGTCTGGGTTACTGTGGGTTCGCATGTCGTTAGCATCATGCAGGACCCATGCCTCGAGAGTGTGCGTGTCGTCGTTTACCTCGTCAGAAGAGCCTGGCAAGCCAGCGAGGCAGATGTCGTCATGCGCCAGAATTCCTGTGTAGAACGCACGGTAAGCCCGACCACAATTCGTCCTGTGGTTTTATACCTGCAAGGTAATGGATGGACGGGCCCTTGCGGCTACTTACTAGGTGATGGCAGCAGGTTTCGTAGTATAGACTTCTAAAAGTAAGCTGGTGATCCTCGTCCCGTGTAGCGCAGCTGACTTACGAGGCAAGCGAGAACACTTGCACGTTTTCAAGGCTGCACTGTGTTAGGTTGAACCCCATCCGTTTCCTCGCCTCGTTGAAGAAGGCGAGCCCGGGCGGCCTTTCTAGGGAACCCCCTTTACCCCGCTGGGCCTCCCCATGTTGGTCGTCAGCGGATTGCCCTGGACGCCGCTGATGGCCACCTCTCCCAATGCCAGCACCAGGCATGCCAGCGTCGAGCTCAGGCTCTCGTCGAAGCCGTTGGTGGCCACCGAGGAGAGTATTTCGGTCTGGAACTGCGCCCGGTCCATGAACGGGTAGAGCAGGTTGAAGGTATCGAAGTAGGCCTTGCTGAGGCGGTGCATGTTCTCCCAGCTGAAGGACATGGGGTCCATGTGAAGCCCGCCCGTCGGGTTCCGGAGCGGAACCTCCATACTGGGTGCCATGGAGCCTCTTCGGGAGGCCGCCATCTCGAAGGTGTCCTGGGGCAAAGGGGTTGCGCGCGCATGGAGATCGGACATGACCGCAGCTCCGTTTTTCTTGGCCAGCGCTTCCACCATGGACGCTATCTTCTTGGAAGACCCCAGGAACTGCTGCACGAAGGGCCACGAAAGCACCTTGTAAGTGGCCGAGGAGTAGCTGTACTGCGTCTGCCGTGGTGCGGCATGGCCCAGAGGCACCGGGGAGTGTCCGCCGCCACTCGATTGCCATGATGCCGCGCGGACTTGATCTCGAGCATCGGGTGCTAGTGCGAGGGGCGAAGGGCCTTGAGGGTTGGGGCTGCGTGTTTCATAGCCGGAAGCCGGCGGGTAGGTGCCTCCAATGCTGATGTTGTCGACCTTGTTCTCAAGGCTCTTGAGGCGATCTAGAATCTCGACCAGCGTCTTGTCTTTCCTATCACCGGTCAGTTGTCGGGATCCAGCTCTGGCCATGGCTGTATCGCGGTCATTTTTCTCTCTGTGGGTGGCTTACTTCGTAGGCTGAGGTTCTCGGTACCGACAGTCAAGCTGCGGTTGTTAGTAGGCATCCACCAATACCGTGTAGCTGCGATCTTACATTCATCCGTTGGCAGGATGTGCACCTCGGGCGATCTTCTGAGCATCGTTGCTTCCTCTAGTGATACCACTTCGTGTTAGTCGAAAGTCAGCCCCCCCTGGTATCCAGCCCGCTGCCAGTGGCAATAATTGCACCGGCGGCGCAACATTTATCAGCAGCATGGCGATCAAACAACAATATCAAGAAACTCTGAAAAGGCTAACCTGGCGACAATTCTCGCACTAGAATCGCAAAGTCAGCACCCCTTTGATGCCATATCACGGGGAAAGGGAGATATCAGCTTACAGCTTGGGCAGCGATGGCGCCCCTTTCTTTTCTGCTATTTATCGGCGTGGCCGGGCCATGTGAGCTGGAATCTCGAGAGGTAGACTCGGCGTTCATTCTTCTGGGAGAATTTTGGACGTGCTGGTAGCAGCTCGTAAGAAGGCCGGCGACGTTCTCATGCAAGAGGCTTGGCTTGGCGTGGCGTAGAGGCCCGTCCGAGTCAGCTGGTCGATGCGCGGATCAAGGCTTTCTCAAGGCGTAGCGGAAGGCTGTCAAGATCGTCCAAAAGTCCTGCTCAAGCTGGTTCCCCCAAAAACGTTAAGGGCCTGGGCAACAGAAGTTGCTGCTGAACGCGATTCTGAGTCGTCTTTGAGGACGTTGTCCGCCAGTCAGTCGCTTTATTAAGCACTCCGACGCAGGTTTCCGTGCTCGAAACTTGGGCTCCTGAGATTGGCTGGGCGGATCTTTGGTTTCAAGCCCTCCTGGGTTACTGTGGGAGTAGTCGCGACACAAGTATTCCAAGGGACGCAGAAGAAGGTGGAAACAGTATCCAAAAAATGAACGGAGCCGGTACTGTGAAAGTACTGTGAAAACACCTCCTAGAACACGCGAGATGCACCCCTACCCCTGTTTTTGGCGATGGGCATGGGTGGATGGAGCCCCGGAGACAGCTCCGCCTCCGCGCCCCCATCAAGTGCAATGGCATAGTCCTATATCCTATACGCTGTCCGTGCCTGGGCTGGACGAGAAGATCAAGACTGCCGTAGCGGTTTCAGCAGGCACGGTCTGGCCACAACCCCCTGATGAAGGAAGTGGCTGGCTAAATATAACACCATACACACCGGAAAACTGCGGATGAGCATAGGGAACTCGGAGAGATTCTTGTGCTAGGGCACAGAATGGAAGTGGGAACGGGTACCGACGGACAATTTCAGGGTTCCCAGGGCTTGCAGGGTCATCGAGTCGACATGCACGTCTGCAAGGAAGCGGTAACAACAGATGAGGAGGTCTTATCCCATCATGGTTTTCATGACAGTTGGCCCCGTCCACATGGGATGCAACGCCTACAGTAGTGACTCCCCAACTTCCAAGACTGTCGCCGGCTAGTGGCTAATCGGACGAACCTAAAGTGCGAGTCCCTTCGAAGACTCGGGACATCGTATTTTGATATGGCTGGTACCACGATGACCATGCAAGCTGTATCGATCTCCTGGCTTGCGAATACTCTTGAACCCTTTCAGCAGTTTTCGTGGCAGTACCACACCACCTGCTCAGGCGAAGCTTTTGTCAGGGTCACAGAAACCGCTTGGCTGGAAGAGTCGTCATCACGTAGGACGTCAGCCAATGACCGTGCAGGAGGAGCAGACCCCGTCAATTTTGATTGGCTGGCAAGATGGCCTGTATGTGAGTATCAGAATTAGTAGCAATCAACCATTTTCCTCCCTTTTTTTTCTTTTGCATCTTCGAAACTGCTTAGATAGAGCACCAGCGATAAATATCGTCATCAATCAGCTCTTGTTGACTGCAGAAGTCGTGTCTTTGCTTGCTCGTTGAAGGACTACAGCTCCTCTGTCTGTAGACGAGTACGGACCATGACGATAATATCGCATAGAGAGCACCTAACGGAATCCGTCCAAGGTGCCTATAGTATACCGTAGTAGCATCAGATCGGTCCGGTAGACGGACATCTACTGTACTTGCCCTTGTCTGGGCTGGGGGCAGCAACTAAATGCAACGGGTCACATGTACCCCAGGCATCAGGCAGCCAGCTAAGCGGTGACCGTCCTCTGCTAAGCAGACAGTCCAGAGCTTTGCCGGGCTGATGCTGGTTTTATTATGGAGGCGACGATCTTTGCCCTATTGTGGCCCCTGACATCCTCCACTCGCGCTTGTGAATTGGTGAGGATGAGAGAGGTTGGGCACAAATGTATGCCGGTCTTGAATCGGACTTTGCATGAAGGACCCATCGGGTTCCCGAGTTGGCCGATTCCAATCTCAACTGCAACCGGAACGGAACGCGTGCCACCATCCGACTTCACATCCATACCTTTCAATAAATACCTAAGTACATGTGCATATCACTTGTGGGCAAGTGCGGTGCAGCTGAAGCGAACATCATGGGTCCCATTGTCTCGTCCCAGCTGGATGATTCGCTTCAGACCCATCTCCAGGGCTCGTGGGCTCAAGACGTCTTCGTCGTCATTCAAATCACCCCGGTCGATTGGTCCTTTCCTGCTGCCCTCGAGCTCCCACAGCTTCCCCGCGGCCTTGACGAAGGCCACGAAATGCTGACCCGAATGCCCCGCTGTCTGTAGAGCAGACGTGTCGCCGAGGCTCTCGACCGACTTGTGCGCCGCCTCGAACGCACTGTCGTGGTACAGCATACTTGCGCGTTCGGCCATGCCAAGAGGGGTGGCCCTCCCGCGAATCGCGTCGAGGTCCGAGCCTGGGCGAATGAAACGAGCAGCGCCTCCGTTGATGGCACAATGCAGGAGCCCGATCGATCCACAGGCGTTGCCGATGGTCTGCTTGAACCAGATGACGGGTTCCTGGGAGCCCACCCCAGCGTAGTCGGGCTGCCCACGGTCCTCGTCCTGGCGTTCGGCCTTCCAGGTCTGTGTGAGCGGGATGATGGCCAAGAGGGCCAGGGCTGGACGCGGGATGTGTTGCAGGAGCTGCGGCTCGTCCAATGAGCACACGTCGTAGAACTGCAGCTCAGGCGACAACCCCAGCTTCGTGGCCAGCTCCGTCATGACTTCCGGGTTGTTTTCTTGGTTGGTCAGACAACCTGCCAATTTCTCGGGATTTCAAACAGACGAGGTAACAAAGTCCCTACCTAGCATGATCCAAGTCTTTGTCTCGGCCGTGCCCGTTTCTTGCATTGGATCGGTTTCCATAATGGCGTACCTGGGGAGCTGGATGTTTCCAAATTTGTCGGGTTTGATGAGATAGGTTGATGTTTGTGGTTTGGGAGAATCAAAGCTCCAAGCTCAAAGATTTGATCAATACAAGTACATGTTGTACATACTTCATTTTTGGGGGTCTTGCCAAGTATGGAGGACAGGCAGCTACAACCCCACGTCACCTCAAGTTTTAAAGAAGCAAACGGTCAACGGCCGCCTAATCTTAACATTGGAAGTTACGAGGTATCGCTTCCCACTCTAACTCAGAAAGGCAAGTGCCTACATGTCAATGCATTTCAAACAATAGGTAATGCTAGCAATTATCACAGATACAATATTAACGTATATATTTCACTGAATTGCAATTGATGTGTGGGTTCAAGAGAGACTACCAGATCATACTATCCTAATACCACTGTCCTCCCTCTCTTCTTTGTCTCTCCTCCACGGCCGGCAACGGGCTGGAACAAAGTCTCGCAGCAGCACTGCTTCTTCTGCCGAAACGGGCAACGGCCTTCTTGAAGAACCTCTTCACCGGCTCTCGCATAGATGCAGGCTTCGGCGACTGAGCACGCGGGGTATCTACCTCGGGCGTTAGCAAGACTGGAGCTTCGCGCACGACGACCGGAATTTCATGAATCACAACCGGGCCCTCGTCAATCCCGCCCGGAGATTCAACATAAATAGCCAAAGGTCGAGGCTGAGGTTGACGGCAAGGTCGGGGGCGACGCTGTGGGCGAGGTTGTGGGTGCGCGCTGGGGCAAGTTGCAGTGGCTGGTGGCTCGGGAGTGGCACAACTCGGGGAAGTCGGCCCCTGGGGACACCCTCCACACGCCACTCTGCCCTCAAGAGCTGCCAGGGAGGCAGCGTGCGTGTCTATACGTCGAGGCTCAGCTATCGGCGGATTCGGTGGTGGTGCCAGCGACGACAGTGGTGGTGACGGCCTCCGGCCTTGACACGCCGCAATGGCCTCGTCGGACAAACTGTCTCTCATGGCCATTAGTTGGCGGCAGCGCTCCCTCCCTTCAGAGAATAAGAATGAGTCCGCTGGCCGAATTTCGCAAAGGGCACGTATCATCTGGATTCGCTCCTCTGGCGTCAGCCCCTCCGCCTCGTCTTCATCATAACAAGGTATGCTCCTAGCCGGGAGGGTACGAGAATGCCGGAGGTGCCGCTCAAGCGAGGGCTTCTCTGTCACGTTCGTCATGCGGAAGGCCATCTTAGCTAGAGATGGTCGTATGATGCAATCGGTGGTCTAGAATAGGCCTGGTTGGGGCGGGTTGCCGGAAAAAGCAAGCCGGAGCGGACAATATCCTTTTATATCGCCTTCAGCCACCTCAAGCCCAGGAAAAACGCCATAAAGCTATTATGTGCCGAACAAACAACGGTCTAGGATGACATGAGCATCTCTATTGTGTACTCCCTCTTTGTTACCTTGTACACTGGGAGATTGTTGGCCACGACAAAGAATACCGAGGGGCTTGTACCAGATACGATGTGCGCAAACTCCTTTGACCTCCGTGAGTAGCGATGTTTGTATAAGGGCGCCGAGACCCCTGAGGCATGGCAAGGAATTCCCCACTTCAGACAAGCATATTCCGTTCTGGTGAAGATAGCTGTTGACAGCTCCTTGAAGGGTTCGCCAGAGTGGAACAACGGCGCAAGTCACATTGTAAACGCAACCACCGACTCACGAGACAAGGTAAGGCGGCGGACACGGGAGCAGCAAACAGGAGCAAGTGAGAGCCATGTGTATCAAGCTCACAGTCCACTACGGGTGCAATTGCCTCGTTGAGTCGCTGAACCCCTGTCCTACCTTCCAGAAGAAACGATCAGGCTTCTGGAACAGCTTCTTCGGGGCGTTCAAGCACGAGAAGCACTGCGGCAAGGTCCGCCGGTCTCGGCAGGAGGCCGACGGCGCCTGCGATGACTGCGCCATCAAGGCACGCGGGCTGCGGCCATATCGGGTGGGTGATGGCGCCAACTTGCCCCGCCGCAAGGTGGCGGACGAGAGCTTTCAAAAGGAGCCCCACGACGGCGGCCGCAGGTCCCCCAAGCACAGGAGAAGGAGGAGCGTCGAGAAATATAGGCACAGCGTGTACGACCAACATGACGCCGTCCCGACAAACGCAAACGCCTGGATCCCGAACCTCTACGACGAGGCCAAGCGAGCGCCCATGGCGCCACCGGTGGAGTACGGCCGAAAGTACGCCCCCGCACCTCCGGTATGTCCGCCCCGCCCGTCTAAAAGCACAAGGGAGAGGGAGCCTGCCCAATCATCCTCCTCGTCGTCATCACGTAGACACCGCGGGAAGAAAAGTGGTAGTAGCAGCAGGAGTCACGGTAAGTCAGCCTCTCACGATCGCCACGGTAAGCCTTCCACAAGCGGTTATAGTACTCGCGAAGACTGGCCGCTCCGCGCGCCCGCCGAGCCGAGGCCCGCCTTGAGGCCTGGCGGCTTCAGAACGCAGGGGCCCAACGGCCCCCCGCCCGAGGGACCCTTACCACCCCTGCCCAAGCAGGCGCGCTCGTCCGCGCAGCATATGGCCGCCGGCAGCGGAAACGGCAGCAATAGCGACCGCGCTCTCGTTCCCTCCTACAGCCGACCGATGCGCCCCGACTACTACAACTGCCAGCATCGCCCCGCCGTCCCGCCGACGTCTTTCATGGACATGGAGCGACAAGAGGCCTTCAGGCACCCGCTCCGCCGGGTCCCACAACACGTGCAGCGCCACGCGGCGGCGGCGGCGCCGTTCGAGGTCCGCCCGCCCTTGTATAAGCAGTGTCTCCAGGAGCAGAACTCGGAGCTGATGAAGCGCTATGGAGGCCGGAAGCCCACGGCGCCCCGCCCGATGCCGGCCGTCAAGCCGAAACCGGCCGAGGCCTCCAAGAGAAGCAAGATGCGGGACATCGGCGCGGCTCTCTGGTCTGAGCATGGCGACTCCGACTCCGATGTCTCGTTTGCTTGCGTGGACGCCCGTAAGATTGAGGCAGGGCAGAGCGACGCGGCGTCCCACAGACGCTGAACGCTGCTCGACCACAGAGCAGAATCCCTGTTCTTGTATATTTACCAAGCCAACATAAGCAACGTAAGTGCAGAAAGGTAAGTGCGGGAGTTGATGTAAGGTCCTAGGCATATGGGCATTTTGGCCCACGATCACTGTGTAACAGCCAAGATTCTTGGAGATTGGCGTTTTTTGTATTTACAGCCTAATTTAGAAGTATATAACCTTTCTATTGAGCCGTATTCCAGCTCAGTAACTGAGCTTTCCAACTCCCTAGATTGGCGTCCTCAATCAACTCGGTGACCCGACCCTCCAGGACAACTTAGTCTCAATCAAACATGTCAAAGGGGTGTGACAATGAGGTCCTGGGCCCGAGTCTTGGGGCAAATGCGCTTTAAGACCAGATGCGTGACCTATCTACTACCGGTATGGCGTTGCCCATCAGATCCATCGTGCGAAGGATATGATGGCCCGTGCGATACGCGCACGTGACACCCCTTTTTGGCTGTGCCGGTAGCCCCTGAACTGGTGATACCAACAAAAACAGAAGCTTGAGTCACTAATCAAGTCCGCAGACATGGCAGATGACATGCAAGCGGAGGCTATCGATGTCGCCCAGGGAGAGAGGGGCAGATACGCCATCCAGAAGGACATCGCCCAGCACATCAAGCGAACATTCGACGGATTATAAATGATCGATGTGGCACGGCGCTGTCGGACGCAACTTTGGAAGTTACGTTGCACACTAGACGAAGCACTTAATCCATTTCTATCGTAGCTATTGTTCATACTTTCTCTTCAAATCTAGTTCCGGCCACGCGGGAGATACCACAGCCCGAAGGGAGTGCGCCACCACATTGGTAGTGTTGGAGCACCCTTTCCCAATCCGATTGTGGCAATCACAATGGGCTCTGCTTTGAGCCTGTTCGTCCGCGGCCTTTTGCGCATTGTTGGCGATATCCTCCAAGCCCGGAGCGTTCATGATGTAAGGAAGCGCCTGAAGATTGCCTCTGTTGGGACACAGTAGGATAGGAAGACGCGGCGGAAACAACCGTATAGAAACGTACAGTGTTATGGAGAGGAAATGAGAGGGGGGATAGGTCGTGTGTGTTCACTGCCTCGCTGCTCCGTCCCCGGAAACGCCGCCAGGTGACACACGGCGATTTCAGGGTTCGGCGGCGTGGGCGTTGACCTCGGCGTGCAGCTGTCGCCAAGAAATATATAGTCATTACGATTCCGTAGTACAATCCACCTTTCGACCTCATCAACCGCCGAGCACTCTCTGTGCCCGAGGTCAGCCTAGCGAAACGACCACACCCATGGCTCTCTCATGGCGGCTTCATCCTGTGCCAGCTCGTCAATGCCAAGGGGTACAGGCATCAGCGCATAAGTACAGCATCAAACTATGCGAAGGGGAAAAGGGGGCGCACGTGGAAACGTACAAGAATAGCACATCATAGTGCCAAAACCTCCCGTGGCTCTCTGGGCCTAGGACGCTGGCACTTGTGAGGCTTCGAGAGCCTTCCTCGGCGGTCCGGGCAAATAATGACATCGAGACAGCACCCAGCACCTTGGACACAACGCCAAACTTACAACTCAGTTCAGCTTTCCACATGCTAGGGCACCCGGCGAGGTACTGGTGGCCCTGGCTGGCGCCGTGACGGCCATATGTTTACCAAACTGTAGCTTCTTTATTTGATCCAACCCTCCTCTCGACTCGTGGCCTCTGGCATGTTTCTAAACTCTACTAGCCAGAAGCGCTGCACCAAATCTTGGCCGTGGCTGTTAACGGATGTGAGGTTTGGCATGGTCCAGCGGATAGCGGTCGGCCGGAGCAAGGGCAAAAGCAGCACAGCCATGAGAGCGGTTATTAGGAAGTTGATTTGGAGGGCCGGTCGGTGACTTTTTCGAACGTAGGGCTACCCAAGCTGGGATTCAGCAGGGCCACGTCGAGTCGGTTCATTGTTTACTCTAGGGATCGATAAGCTGGCCGTAAGTACGAGGGGTAAGTGGCGTAGCGATTTACTTTTAATTAATGAATTGTTAATTCTAAAATTATAAACACGGGCTATTTTAAATTTATATTTATATTATAGAATATTAGGTAATTTATCCGTTTATTCTTTTTGATTATAGCATCTCGAACGCTTCCGCTATAAGACACAGGGTTTTCGAAATCCTTATCCGCGCTTACGATGCTGCGTGCTGACAGATTCGGTCATCCTTACTATGGATGTACACATAAGAGCCGGACCGGTCGCATTGACCGCTTGAGCATGAAAATGCCGTCTGCCATTCAATCTCTGTCTCGGCATCTTCGACATCTCCCGACTATGACAAGAATATTAACATGCTGCCGCCTGCCAATTCGGGAGTCATCGATACTGCTTATTGGGCCTTTCCGTTCTTGGAGGACTTCTCCTTCTGAGCCCTGAACTTGGCGATCTCAACCTTGACTTCCTTCTCGACGCGATGTTGCAACTCCCGGCGATAGCCGACCTTGAAGAGCAGCTCCAGCCACACAAAGAGCGGAGCAAGGAAGATGGCCTGGAACAGGTTGTCAAGCAATGCTGGCGCGCGGCCCTCGAATGCGCCATGACCCACAAACTGAAGAAGCCAACAGACAATGTGCGTGGCGATGGCGACCTGGTTCGTGAGCGCCGAGTCTAGCGCCAGGGCAGCATTGACACCAGCTGCTCCTGCAAGACAGATGGCAGCTAGTGCAGTCCCGGCTACAGGTTCTAGTAGGACGTACAGGGTGCCCCAGGTGATGGCCGCGAGTGTCCCCAGGTTCGGCGGGAGATAGGGGATCGTCAATGCTTCTGGGAGAGGGATGAGGCTGCCCGTATTTGCGGCCTAAAATGCAAGGTATATCGAGTTAGAGGCGCGTTTCTCCGTGCGAAGAGGACAAGTAGTTTAGGGCGTAGACATACCATGGCGAAACCAGAGAACAGGATCAATGGCACGCATACCATATGTATGCCGACATTCACGGGGTTGTCATGATAGGCCCCATACTGTGGCAGAAGTTAGAGAGGTCGAAGCAGGCGTATGGGGGGGAGTGGTGAGCAGTCGAAGCTTACGAAGGTGAGCTGTTTTTCTAAGTTGAGCGCCATGTTGAAGCGATACCGGTAGATAGATGGATTGAGAAGAGGCGCGAGTAAAAAGCAAGGCCCTCAGAGCCGGTCCCCAGGGTTTCGCGACGCAATGGGAAGAAAAGAAA
Organism: Arthrinium phaeospermum; assembly: GCA_006503535.1. NCBI lineage: Eukaryota > Fungi > Ascomycota > Sordariomycetes > Amphisphaeriales > Apiosporaceae > Arthrinium > Arthrinium phaeospermum. The sequence continues at coordinate 23,961 of QYRS01000015.1, forward strand.
CTACTGATGGCTGAATGTCCCTACAGATGGGCTCATTACTCGGACCAGTTGGAATATACGAGAAGAAAGCTGGAGGGCCGACTGGCTAACATGTGGATGGCCGAGGTGGGATGGGATACTCGGAATGGACAATTGTATGGTAAGAGTGTCTTGGACTCAATGGATGAGGTCCAATTGGATATTTGAGGTAAAGCTCCCTAGAGCTAAGCCTAACACTGAAGGACCCTCCAGATAAATGTACATAAACATGTACCTAATGCAGAGCCCGGTACATTGATACCTGCTCCATTGATGGCTGGTGGTGGGGTTCTTTGGCCGCTGCAGCTTCTTCTAATTCGCCCTGTCGCACGAACTGGCAGACCAGGGGGGCAGAACTTTTGCTCCAGAATCAGTCATCAATCCATCAATCAATTGACTCGATTGATCAGAGTAAGTGCTTTTTGCATAGAGACCTCTGGCGTTATTTTTAAGCCTCGTTAGTAAGTACATAGTAGCAGGTGCCCGTAGCTAAAAGGTGGACTAGCCGCTAGCAGAGAGGTCAGTGTAGGTACATGTAGCCCAGCCTTGTACCGATTGACTCGACTGGCACTGCACTGCAAATGCGGTAACCTTGGAACAACAGCCTTATCACACCCACGCCTTGGAATGCGTGCCATTGTCTCTACAGCTGGTTAATTCTTTTTTGTCGTGCCAGTCTTTGCAGGAACAGACGCATTTCTTTCGTTGCGACAACCGACCGCAATCGCTCCGTGGCACAGAGACCTCGCGCGCGAACCTGCTGAAACCTCCAAAAATCACCTGCACCCACGCGCTTGGCTTGGGATTCGGCAGTCCATTGGCATTTTTTCGTCCACGCACCCCATCCGTCTCGACCGCGACACCCGCCAGCCAGCATCGAACCGTCGCCATTACGATCAGATCGCAGTCTTGGGATGGGACGAGCTTGGTGATCTGATAGAGAGTGTCTACCGAGGCGAACGGTCTGCCACCGTATCTCACGCCTTCTACCTCTCCCGCCTCCTCTCGACGACGGGCCCGACGACGACGACGACGGCGACGACACGCGACCACCCTGCGCCCACATCATTCACCGTGCTGCCATCATGTTCTTCCTCTATAATCTCGAGCGTCGCTTGACGCTGCACCCCTCCTACTTCGGCAAGAACATGACAGAGCTCGTTACCACCAAACTGATGAAGGACGTCGAAGGGACGTGTACCGGCAGCTACTACATCATATCCGTTATGGATAGCTTCACCATTTCCGAGGGTCGCATCCTGCCTGGCAGTGGACTTGCGGAATTCACGGTCGGCTACCGCGCAGTAGTCTGGCGGCCCTTTAAGGGCGAGACGGTGAGCGCAGATTCGCGGCTGCTTCGCTAGTGTAACCACTTGCTGACAACTCAGATCGATACTGTTGTCGTGTCGGTCAACCAGCATGGTTTCTTCGCCGAAGCTGGACCTTTACGTATCTTCGTATCTGCTCACGTGAGTGTGCTCCTCTCGTTCAATGCTAACTTTTCTTCTGTGCCGCTGCCATAACGCGCCTTCGCCCCAGCCAAACATGATGTCTTTGCTGGCTGACACGTTGCTTCTCAGTTGATCCCAGGTGAGATTAAGTGGGATCCCAACGGCACGCCGCCCAGCTTTCATGACGAGGAAACCACAATCCAGGTTGGTACGCACGTAAGAGTCAAGATCATCGGCACCCGAGCCGAGGTTGGCGACTTATGGGCCATTGGCAGTATCAAAGAGGACTACTTAGGGTACTTCCCCCATCGCATACCTCCTTGAATCATCGCTCTCGTTTGCTAACACAGACGCTTGTAGACCTCTGAGTGAGGGCCTGCCAGCCTAAGGTGCGCTCGACTCCATATAAGGCACGGTATCTTCCATCTTTGGATGGAAGTCCGAGTACCGCTGTGCAAGCGGCTATGCTCGATGCGTCGGGACAAGAAATGAAAATGCCAAACACAAGCTCAGATGAGCTGGGTCTCACGATAGAACAAGATGAAAATGCACCCCAGCGAGGCCATCCATTTCATCCAATAACAAGGGAAGGTAGTCTGGTTCGCGTTGTCCCCCCTCTGGCGGCACGCTTGAGATTGGGCGGTTCCGGACTTCGTAGTATCAGGACAACGTCCTTGCCCACCCAAGAATGAGCACAGTTATGTGCTCCTACTATTATAGAATCACTAGTGTTGCTGATTGCCACGGAATGATTGGTGCGCAACCTCGCAAGGGGGTATCAACACTGTCAGCCACGAATTAATGAATTCGCTCTCAAGACGCCTCGTTTCTTCTGCACTGCCATGTGAGAAACGATACAAACTGGTCGAAAAGACAAATTACGGGCAACTATCCAGCCAAATTGTATAATTGCCTACACATGCGATACTGGGTCTGGTTCGGCACAGCGGCACGTAATCGCACTGCTGTGTACCAAAGAAAGCGCGTAGGCAGGCATCCCTTGGCGCTTGCCTTGGGAGAGGCGGTTGGTAACTCGCAAGTGGGCATATATATCGTTCGTTGGGCCTCTTTTTGGCAAGGGTGCTAAGATTGGCCACAACAGCAGTTGTCGTGCTGTGCCTCCTTGGCGGACTACTTAAGTAGGTACATATCTGGGAACCGATACAATGGCCGCTGTCCGCATAGTTGAAATCTCGTAAGGAAGCATCCAACGCCTGCCAGTGCCTGTTTCGTTCATGTAAGGCATGAATGGTGTAGATGTCCTTGTCGTAGGTATCCATCTAAAACCACAAACTGTCCGATGTCGAGTTCGACAGATGACGTGTGCCCGCCTTACGGCGCCGAGAGTGCCGGGGCCAGGCCCGACGAACGACTGCATTTCACCGAAGACGAAACGAACACCATATGCAGACGTCTTCTCGCCGGTGTGGCAGCCCTGCAAGCTTTGGCCGTGTCGCTGTTGATTGCCATCAACGTCGGTGGTTCCAGCGGACTCAACAGCTCAGTACTTGCCGAGGACACCTTCATCCTCACTGTAAGTTCATTTTGTACCCCGTCTGCCAGCTAGACGCCTGGTAGGGAGAAGGCGTTGACAGACTTCGTAGTGGAGTAGATTCTATATTGTAGAGTCGCACGAAAAGACCATGAATCTATTATACACGTTCTATTTCTATCTCAACTCACTCTGTGTGCGCCATGCCAGCGGGGCTAGCTGCCTCTATCGTAAGATCGGTCACCCTTTCGACGACACCCTCATTGACCTGGCGCTACATGGTCACTTCAACGAGACATACCAAGCCAATGTCAGCGATGGTGCCTTCAGTTTCACGCATGGATCCGGGGTCCGCCGCAAGAACATCACGCTTATCCCCTTCATCCTTCTGGTTGGTAGCTTGGGCCTCAGTCTAAGTTCTTGGGGCTTTATTGGGATGAGCAAGCGAGCTCGACAGGCAGGCCTGCAGAAGGCGCTGCGAATCAGCAGCGTCGGGGCACAGATGGTGCCCGGCGTGCTCTTCATGGCTACCGCCATACTACTACGAGCCGATGCCGAGGACGCGTACAAGACTCTGAAGGAAGCCGGCGTCGAGAATGAGGGGACAGGCTGGGGGTTCTTTGCCGCCGTCTTCTGCGCCGCCATTGCGCAAATCCTGGCCGCAACCATACAATGGACGTGGGCCTATATGCGGTCCTCGTTAGATAAGGACGGCCAAGGGAACAACGTAATGGATATGCTACGGATGAATAACGACGGGCTGCCAGCCTACTCGAGGGGTGAGTCACCCAGTCCCTATCTAACCCACTCTCCCCCCTCCCTACCTCTTTGGCATCCTGGCAACTAAACAGGCAAAATGTGTAGCCGACCCCATGGGCCAACCACCAAGTACAAATCGCGGCCGCGATAGTGACTCGGTTGAGCTGCCAAGCTACGAACAGACCTCGTCCACATGACATCCGCGACTCTAAAGTCGCCACCATCAGAAATGGGTTGCGGGGATGTATACAAGCCCATTTGGCAAGATGCTCGCTTCCGAACAGGAGGCGGCAAGTACGAGATGGGTAGGACAACATATATCGAGGGCGCTTTATAGGTGCCAGTGAGGAATGCAGATAACAGCATTGCGGGGACGAGCAGATCACGGCCATTATCATGGTACCATATTTGGCATCTGGTATTATAGATGTCAGAGAACAATACAATATGCTCACCTGCCTGCCCCCTTGGCAAGAACGTTTAGCAACTTCCACTGCATACTGGGTAGCCACTAATTCCCCCGGATATATGGACCACTTAAGAATATCATGGAATACCTGCGTTAGCCTAGTCGAAGAGAGAATTGGGATGGGGGGAGGGGGCTGTAACAGCCAGATGATTATGTATAGGTACTCTACATACTGTATGTAGTATGCAAGCACATCGAGACTGGATAGACTCCGGCTCATGTGGCAACTTACATACCTACATAGGTACCTAGCTGATTTCCATCTGATGGCCAGCTAAATCTAGGCAAGTACCAACCACATGAGGATCCAGCTCGGGCGCGCTTACTTTTTGAAATGCCAACGCCTGCTATGCTTGTTCCCGTTGGCCTCCAGGTGGCCGTCGGGGGCCTTCCTCCTGCTTCGGGTACCTATGGGGGAACTAGACTTGTCATATTGTTATCTCGTTTGAAGAAAGAGGTAGGTACGGATACATTCCGTGTCAATCACTGCGGGTGGGTCAGTCTTCGATGGTGGTTTACATCAATAATACATAGTTAATAATAGCAACCCACTGTGTCGGGATTGAGCATCGAGGATCGAGCATAAGGGTGCCCTTCCTGCCCCCACAAGCCCCGTTCACCATGTTCGGCACCGAGCCCATGCCCGCACACACACACACACATACACACACCTACCTTCAAAGTATCAAGTATGGCTACAGGTGAGCAGGTGAGCAGGTGAGCGGGTGAGTCAATTTACAGTCCACAATCTGCCGCCTTCTCCAGAAGAGCCCAACTCAATGGACCCAACAGACCAACAACATGGGATTCCAGACGCCATCGACGCATATTTCTGGTCTCCAACCCAATAATTGAATGCTACTCGACAATCATAAGACACCCCCCCTTTCCCGATGCATACCTACGGTGTATTGGCTCAGAGGCATTTGGCAGACCAAACGATTGCTTTGCACACCGACGTTACGTTACGCGACGTTGCGTACGGAGCAGCTTCTTCATCCAGTATAGAGGAAGGACGGCCCGCACCGCTGGCTCCTTCCTCGGAGAAGATTGGGAACTGACTGTAGGTAGGTATAGGGATGGGGATAGGCTTTGAAACGGAGGACTGATGCTCTCTTCACCCAACCAGTGTGCATCATTGCACCCCACTACTATGTGGCCAAACGAGGCTTGCTCCTAGACCAAGAGTCAGTGGCACTAGTCTGGTCCCTCGCAGATCTGGTTGCGATTCGTCTACGTAGGCCACAAGCCGGCCGCATGTTGATCAAGTCACCTGGTCACAACCCGAGCTCTCGAGGCCTCGTAGCCGCGAGTGGCTTCTTTCAACATCCGCCAGCCCAGCTCATCCGTAGAGTGCCTCTCGCGCAGCGGAGCTATGTCGTCTCGTGGCCCGTCTAGATCGGCCTGGGACCAGGGCGAGCACAATCACACTGCATCGTGCAGAGCAACAGACCGAAGGCTCACCCCTGCTTCCCCGACACACCCTGCTCCCACGCACCCCTATCATCTGGAGCTTGACAGTGGACTTGGAGGTGCAAGCATCGCCAAATGGGCAATTCCAGCCACGGTGACCACCCACTGAAGCTGCCTCCAACACCACGAGGCAATGCAGAGAACTCCGCGGGTCGATTTCGACCGGGAGACCCTGGGGTTAGTTACTGTACCTGATCCAAAGACTAGCTAACCTGAAGAAAGTCTGACGACGCTACGACAACCAACGGCCATGCAAGTGACAAGACGGGTAAAAAGAACGGCTATCTTGCAAGCCTTGCTTGGACGCCAAACGGATCCAGCACCCGAGCGTGTCTAATTACAAATCCCAAGTCCGGCCAGGCGAGGGTGTACATGGACAAACCTCAGCCATGGCCCCCTAAGCTTTGTGGGTCACGGGAAGCCGAGAGAAAGGACGCGGCCACGTCCCGAGGCCGCAGGAGGGCGACCGCATTGGGGACCAGCAATCCTATCCCTAGCTCAAGCTACCTAGTCGACGAGCGCGCTTGTGACTAGGGTACCTGGAAGGCGACAAACGACAATCAAAAACTCGGTGAGAGACCAACCCAACTACAGCCAACAGTATGGGGACCCGTATGGGCTGTAGGAGCATCATTGGTTCTCTTAAGCGCCGTCGGGGGGGTACTGAGGCGCGTTCGTCCTCTCCGCCGTGCCGTAAGACGGCGCGCTCCCCGGGACACGTTACGTGGTTCGTTCTGGAGCGAAGGTGTCGCAACGGTCAATTACCCGGAAATTAGGTCTCTGGGCGAATTGACGATGACGAGTAGCTCCGGGGATACAAGCGAGTTGCTGATGACGCACAGTCGACACTTCAGTGGAGTTCCATCGGATACAACGGTGCAACCCGTCCAGTTGGTAGCCAATAAGATCGCGAAGACAACACACGGATCGAAGGCCGCCAGGCAGCCAGTCACTCGAAATCCATACTCTGACGCTCGATGATCGGATACAGTGACACTCACTGGCCTGTCTCAAAATCGCCTGCCGGCCCTGCCGCTCAAGGCTTGACAATGACACCGATGAATGTCCAACAAGGACTAGCTGGCTGCCGGATGGCTCAAACACTGGTTGTATATGCGGTGCAAAGGAAGGTCCCGCCACAGTGGATGACTTGGAGTGGTCTTTAAGAAACGCGAAATAGCAACATATATGAAGCTCGGAGTGTGTAAAAACTTGACCTCGGCCCGCCGACTTGCAGGTCCACCATCTGCTGGGCAATTATTACCACTGTGCCAATAGACGCCTGGCGACAAGGGTTGATGTGTATTCCGGCCATGTTGGTTGAGCATCCGCGCCTCATTTCGCGGCAGAGGCGGTCGTACCCCGGGTCTATCGCGTCTAAGTAGAGACAAGTCGAATAAAGGGGGTAAGCCCAATAGGATGGGACTAGGGTTGAAGCATCGCAAGTTTTGCCACAGTCCTCACGACGTAGCCCCCACGAGGGCATGATTGCATTATACTGGCGGTCTAGCAAAGCACATCACGACTTGTCCAACAACCAACCTGGATGAAGCCTGAAAGCCTCGATTGGGCACGGCCCATAGGAGCGACAGATAACAAGAGTCCACCATCAAATCGCCAGACATGCCGATCAAATAGCTTCCTCTAGCTTCCGCTCCGCAACCCTTACGCATATGCTCCCTGTATGGGGCCTCTTACCCGACGACTTTGGGGGCATGCAGACTACTCACCCATTGGCCATTGATCATGTGCGTGTAGTTCGATGCAGAACATGCATGATCCACGAGCTAGAGTCCCGACTGCGTGTCTTGGCTAATTCCCCTCTTATCGTTGCATAGGAGAGGGGGGGTAGGCTCACAGCACGCACTCGTGCCGAAGGTACAACTCATGAGTATATCCCATCAAGTAGAGGCATCGAGATAGGGGAAATAACAGTGTTGGTCGACGTAGGGCTCATCCGGCGTCTCTCGTTACGTACCGAATGCTGTAGTTGATCTGAGTATATATAGGCTCGAGGAAGGAATAACAACACAGAACATGAATCATTCCTGCTCAACGAACATCTCTACTGTCGCTGAGTACTAGGACGAACTCCCCCGTACAGCGTTGCTTGTAAGTGCCCTCTTCCTCTTATCACGTTTCAGCATTTGCGACAATCACCCCGGTTGTAAGGAGGCGACTCCCACTCCTTACTACGCACCCTTATGTTCTGGCCGGCGATATGAGAATGGATGATCACTGCCATCAGTAGAGTATCCGTTCACCAGGTCATGCAGCTGTGTATTTCCGTCGTGTCGTCAATGCTGATCTCTTCAATCTCTCCTTAGCATAATATCGTGTGCCAACTTGCAGTGTACAATAAGTACTGTATCAAGTCTCGATCAACTATACTAAGACTCAACAGTATCCCCTTGTTAGTCGTCAACTCTTTTCTTACTTCCAACCACTGTTCCATCAACAAAACTCAAAGACTACCCAAGTGATCTTGGCTGACCTTTTCAGGGCCAAACAGCTTTCCCCCTTGTCGATACACTTGCTTGCCCGCCATGATGAGACGAGTCGATCGTATCCAGCAGTCGCTCTCTGGGTCTCTGGCCGCCAGACAGCTAGGCTCCAGAGCTCTTATGTTACCTCACAGTTCCATAGTGTCCAGAGCCCGTTACAGCCAAGCAGCTGCCGTGGCAGCGCCAGTGCCTGAAGACCCCTTCCCGCCGTCAAGCGGAGTGGACGAGTTCTGGCGCAAAGTACCAATGTGGAAAGATGTACCGATGGAGGATTTCATCTCATGGAGTTGGAGTGTTCGTTGTCAAGTTTCCCTTGTTTTTGCCCACCCGACTGACAGCTACGATAGAAGAAGAACGTTGTAGAGCACCATACCCGCTCAGCACCAGAAAAGCTCAAGCAGACCCTCGCGAGCGTGCTCCCTGACCATGTGCCACTCAACCGCAATGCCTCACTCTTACAGAGCCGCGAAGAGTTCATCAAAGACATCTTTGACGGCATCGAGGTGTCGTCAATGTCACTCCGTATCATGTGCGTTGATATGCTTCGGGCTTTACTCCCCATATGCCTGGTTTCTCACGGGTCCGAACTGACATATACCAGGCCCCATACCTTCAGCCGTATCAATTGGCAAGATCCCCGACACGACCCCATATTCCGGCAATTCATCCCATTGAAGTCTCTGATGCAACTTGACCACCCAAAGAGTAAACTAGACTCACTGCACGAGAAACAAGACGCGCCTCTAGAAAACCTCGTGCACCGTTATCCAGACAAGGCACTGTTTCTTCGTGAGTATCCCTGACCTCCTGCAACAGCTTGTATATGTCATTGGGATATCTCTGCTAATAACAACGAACAACGGTAGCGTTAGCTGTTTGTCCTACGTACTGTCTATTCTGCACGCGCTCATATGCTGTAGGAGCGGACACCAGCGAGTTGACGAAGGAGGGGATGAAACCGATCCTGAAGAGATGGGAGGCGGCGTTCAAGTATATCGAAGCAACCCCGCAGATCACCGACATTGTCGTGTCAGGGGGCGACGCATACTACCTGGCTCCGGAGCACCTGGCGTTCATCGGCGAGCGCCTGATCAAAATGCCCAACATCAAGAAGTTCCGGATCGCGTCCAAGGGTCTCGGTGTGGCGCCGAACCGCATCTTGGACCCCAATGACCAGTGGGCCGACGCCCTCCTCTGGGTGCACCGGCTGGCGCTCAAGGAGGGCAAGCGGGCGGCGCTGCACACGCATATCAATCACCCTAACGAGATTTCGTGGATGACGGAACAGGCCTGCCGCAAACTCGTAGAAGGCGGGCTGACCATTCGCAATCAATCGGTCCTGCTGCGTGGGATCAACGACAGCGCAGAAACCATATCGAAGCTCATCCGGTCGCTCGCGGAGGACTTGCGTATCAATCCGGTAAGTACCCTCGCAGCTAACCCCAGCATCAGATTTAGTTTGATTCAGTGATGGCTGACATGCGAGAAACCTGTAGTATTACGTCTACCAGTGCGACATGGTGGAGAAGGTCGAGCATCTCCGTACGCCGCTCCAGAGCATCATAGACATCGAAGCCCAGATCCGGGGCTCTATCGCAGGCTTCGACGTGCCCCAATTCATTGTCGATCTCCCCCAGGGTGGCGGCAAGCGGCTTGCGGGAAGTTACCTCTCTTACGACCGGAACACGGGCGTGTCTCGGTTCACGGCGCCGGCCGTCAGCGGCAACGGGGCCAAAGTCAACAAGGTCTACGAGTACTACGACCCTCTGCCCCCAACGCCAGCTAAGATGGGTCGTTCCGACTACATAGGTGGTAGTACCTAGCTGCCTGATGTCACCCATTCTCTTATTGGCGCAAGCTTTACGAAGCTGACAGCCCTCGTGCCTCGCGCGTATCTCTTTTGCGATTCTCTCGGCACCCTTTGGTGGCAGGGAACGGGCGGTTGAAGGGAGCATTACGGGGCCGATGAAATTACAGCTCCATGTTCTTCCCGAGCTCATATCTCGGGCAAGCGAGCCAAGGCCTGGGGTTGGCTCTGGGAAGGCTGGATTGAGCCGAGCTATTATTATCACGAACAGCGTGATGGAGAGGGAGATGGGCATTCATTCCCGGACGCAATTTCGTCAGAGCTGGGGTCGAGACCGAGGCCAACATTCCTGTTCTTGGCGGACAAGAAGGGCATTTCCCATTTTGCAAAAGTCTCTTTGGCGTTTTCTTATGTTGTCCCTTGTTTTTGTATATCGCTTCGAATGCAATGTTAGCCGATGCCACCGCTTGTCTTCTGGGGCTGAACGTTGCCGAGTTGGCGTGATACATACAAGTATGTACTGTATGTAGGTGCAAGCGGCGGCTTACGTAGATTTATGGAGAGCGCCAGCGGCAACTGAGCATACATAATTGACGCTCATTCTAGATCCTCCCTCTACATACAGGTTTGGGCGGGGCATTCTTCCATTTGGAAGTGTGACTCCGGAGGTGATTCTGCATGATCGAGGCGAATGCATGCCAATGGGCGCCCTAGAAACAACGGCTATTAGGCCGGCTACTCTCTACTCTGCCTGGCTCTTCGCCAAGTTCTGGAGAAAACGTGCGCGCGGTGCGCGGCGAGCTCTCGGCTGTGACGGCCGAAGCACATTGGTTGACCTGGAGAATAGAACTGGACAAGGGGGCGACGACTTGTCACTTACTGCTTACCTTACTTTTGTATGAACGCAACCAACGAGCAGGTCCACGTCAGAAAATAGCGTGACAGGCACAGGACTCCCAGCAACAGCTCGTGTGGGAACGAGCGCCGATCACTGCCCTTTGAGTGGCCGTCACAATCATCCTGGACGGCCCAAAAGGGAAAGGAAGCGTTGAACCTAGACTCCTGAGAGGATTAGAGTCAAAAGGGGGCAACCTATTAGCGCTGGCATTACAGGCAGATTTGCCCTGGGGCTTACCGGGCCCGTATGTACCTGGCCTGACCCTATCACCTATTCGTACCGCGCCTGTTCGTCCCAATTGTCGCCCACTCAACTCAACTGGCCCGACTGTCCGCCCGCCCGCTTGCCGCCAGTCAACGCGTAACTACCCGTAGTTGTAGTAGTAGTAGTAGTAAACCCGACAGAGGGAGACATTGATGCCAATGGCTGGATGCTTCCATGCACATGGCCTGTAGAATCCATCTGGCAATTTCCATCCATCGTACCAACCCTCAGCCTCTGCTGGCCGTTCACTTGCCCAAGTTCATGTCGCTAGCCGTAGAAGGCCTGCGATGGGGTGGCACAAACACCCTTCTCGAACCTCTTGAACCTAGCGCTGGCAATATTGGGAAACATGGTTGGATTGGGATCCCGGTCTGTCAAGGATCACGGTTCGGCCAATGGACGTAGCTTCGGGTCCCTCAAGTGCAAGGTGCAAGGTGCAAGGTGCAAGGTGCAAGGTGCAAGGTGCAAGGTGGTGGGTGGGCAATATCTTTTTTACTAACGTGGCTAGCGAGATAGCTCGAGCTAGGCTGGCCGATCGTGGTCGTCGTCGTACCTTTTGAATGTTGAATGCGTTGAATGCGTTGAATGCAGAATGCAGAACACACATCTAATTACATAAGAGGTAGGTAGCTGACATAGTAACCTAGTACCTACTGTTGACTGCCGTGCGCATAAACATCATCAACCCGAGTTGATCTTGCACACCCGCTGCCCGCTGCCCGCTGCTCACTTTGCTGAGAGGCGGGATTCTGCAGGAACCTTAAGCAATCTTACCTCGAGCTTGTCATGAATGAAATGGATCAAATGACATGATTGGCTTGTCACCTCCATGCCACGAGCTCTCTCCAGCACCATCTCCTCTCTCTTGCCATCCATACCTGCCAAACCACACTTACATGCATGCATGCATGCGTTTGCAGTACCTTACCAGGTTTTCTGGTCGTCTTTTATTTTATCCTTCGAATTCCACCTCTCCTTTTCTCGATAACTTCACCTTGTTTTTTTTGTTTTCTTCCCCCTCCCCGCTCCCCAGCAAGCAAGTAGCAAGCAGCTTGATTTGTTTTGCTGGTGTTTTTCCCCTCCACGCTTTGTTTCACCGGCCCTTGCATTGATTCCGAGGGGGGACACTCGATTATTAAGTTGGAAAACCTACGAACAGCGCACGTCCGAGGGCTGAGCCTTTGCCATGGCCCCGTCATCCTACGTCAAAGGGGTCTTGCAGGTGCTTCCCCACGCGACGAGCCTCGATAGCACCGCCGATTATCATTCAACACTGCTCGACCAGACGCAAACAGAGGCACGGACGCGGGATGCAGGCCACCAGGCTGCCTCGGCGGCGGCGGCGGCGGCGGCGGCTTCTGCGTGGATGGAAACCAGCAACTCACGGCCCTGGACGGCAAAGCGACCCGGCAGCAGCAGGTCGATGAAATCCTTCATCAAGAGCACCACGCGCAGAAGCCACGAGGAACCGACGCCCGGCCCTTGCCCTCTTCCTCCGGACTCGATCCAGCCAATTGGCTCCTGCGGCGAGATGTCGAGCCAGGAGCTCGAAGTATTCAAAGCGCTGCCGACCACCATTCGACGCAAGGTTAGTGGTTTTTTTTCTTTTTCTTTTTTTTCTCTCCCCTCTTCTCTGCCTACCTACTCTCTCACCTGAATTTGGATCGCCGTCGTCTTGTATTCCGTTCTGCCGTTTGCTCCATTCTTGGAAGCCAATCCCATCGCCAATCCCCATCCCCGCCCAAACAAAATTCCTCTGGCATTCATTCAATTTCCCTTCCACTCTGGACACTGAGGGCCAAGAATGATGGCGGAGAAAAGGAACGGGTTTGTTTTATACATACTCCGTATACTTGGGTCATCGTCGAGAAGCGCCACGCTACCGACGGGCTACTTCGTACCTAACTCTACCTACCGGCACTACTACAGTAGTAGCGATTTCCAGCTACTCACTGTACATGCCTGCCTGTACCTGAGGTGATGTATTCTCGGGTACTTCATAGATTGAGCCAAAAAGAAGCATGCACGCAAGTAGGCCGTAGTTGGCGGGCGATCAGTCAGTGTCGGCCAGCAAACGCCAGCAACGAGTTCGACTTATCTCTGAAACGATAGCTTGGTCTTCGTCTTGGTCGGCATGCATGCGTGCATTCATTCATCCATTCATTCATTCCCTCTCTGCCGTCTCTTGCCAACGGCAGGCCGACCCAGGGATGGGATACCCTAAGCAGGTGCCAGTGCCGCCCATCAATTATCCCACTTTTAGTTTCCGCATCCATCCAGCTGTACATACATACTACCATCGCCACTACCACGAGCAGCTGCATGCAAGGCCATGCAGCAAGTACCTGTACGGTATGTACAGTGGCAGTGGTGTGTGGTATGTGCTATGCTATGTGCTAGGGGGTGGGAAAGTAGCGGTGCGTGACGATCAAGCGTGGTCCATGCGAAAAGCTGCGGCCTCCTTAGTGCTGCCGATAGTGTTGCACTCTTGCACTCTGTCTGGGCTGGACGCTTTGGGCATCGCAAGGTGCGAAAGTTGCCTGTCGTCTCCCTGTCTCCTAGGAGCGATCTAATGCCATCACTGGACGTTGACGGATGTCATTGTCATGGATTGTCATATCGTCAGTCACTGCCTTCCTTTAACCTCCAGCACCCTAATGCAAGGTCCCACGCTATGCATGCTGCTGGCGTCTCAGTCTACCTGCTACCTTCATCCATCTGATCGGCCTTTCTCTACATTGCATGTACATTTCCTTCATTATTAACCTCAATGCCCTGCCTTACCTATCATTGCCTTCCGTACTTACATTACCTGACATTACATTACATGCCTACTCCCCTCTCTCGCTCTGGCTTTGGACTTGCTTCTTCCCTCTATTTCTCGACTGAAACTGTTGCATTCTTCCCGCCTATACTGGGATATTTATAAACTGCGCCTAGGGCCACCCTGCTGCTTCTTTTCTTTTTTATTGCTTTGCCTACTTCAGCTCCTTGCCCTTCCCGCCCTTCGCATCGTCGGCTAAAACTTGCTTCTCGTTAGTACTTCTCGACGTCTGAGCAGCTTCAACTAGTGCAGTCATCCTCTGCTCTGCACAGCAACAGCCTCAACAACAACAACAACAACACTGCCACCGCGACCACTTCTAATGTGGCCGAGCTGTTGTTGTTGAATGAAAAGGCCCAACTCGACCAAAGTGGCCGCGCTGCTGGCAAACAGGCTTATAGTCGGCCAAGTCCATTGTATCAGACCGCGACTAATGCAGCTTCGGTGGATCGCCTGCCGCTGAACCACCCTTTCCTGCCCCGGCAAGAGACTCCTCTTACAAGAGAGGAGCAAGTGGCATTGGCCAAGCAGCTGCGGCAGAGTGTCATCCTTGACGCCGCTGGCGAAGCCCTGTCCAGGGCTGGTCACCGCCTGGTTAGGCGCTTCACCCCACCGGTCGAGACTCCTGGCCTGTCCTCCGGCCGCCCCAGCATGGATTCCCGTATTAGTGACCTGCAAGACCCTCCCGCTCACCACGCAACTGCTCGAGACTCGTTCTACGACAGCTTCCGGTGGCTTGAGGAAGACGAGGACTTGGACCTGAGCCTCCATCTCGACGACTATCACACCAAATCCGGCGAGGCCATGACGACACCCCCCAAGGAGCGACGGCCTTCGTTTCGCCGCCGAATGTCGATCGGCAAGATACCGTTTGGCAAGACGCCAGGCTCGTCGAGCCGGCCTAGCACGAGGGACATGTTCCGGGCACCGACCTTCCCGATGGGAGCTGCCGCCCCAGATCCGCATCCGCAGCAACAACCCGGCCGAAGAAAGTCCCGGGCACTGTCTCTTATAACTCCGAGGCACGCTTCTCATGCGTCCGTGGCCTCTCTCGACGCTGCCGCGGCGCACTACCAGGATCCCGAGGCTCGACTAAAGCTACGTGCGTACCTGTCGACGCCCCAAAAGTTTGACGAGGCTGTCCAGTTCGGGTTCCCCTCCAACGATGTTGGCGCCTCCCGGTCGCACCCAGAACCACAGCAGCAGCAAAACAAAGGCGATTTGCGGCGGAAGGCCTCGGATGATTCGGAAAAGCTCAAGACGTTCCTTTCAGACGACCACTCGTCCATCTACAGTGACGATGGGTCGGCGCCCGACCCGGACACGCCCATGACGCCCCACTCACCGGAGAAGGAGAAACAAGCGTCCAAGAACGGGTGCGCTCATCTTGAAGCCCCGCCAACGAGTGACTCTGAGAGCTCAATGCGAGGCCCGTCAGTCTCGCGCGAGATGACGATGCGAATGACGCTGACGCGACCGGACCTGCGGGCATCGGAGGACCAGATCTATGGCTGGCAGAGGCCTGTGCCGACGCGTGCCGGCAGAATGTCCCAGTCTGCTCCACGCGGCGATGGTGTCGCCTGCGCCGCCGCAGATGCCAAGTCCAAGGCCGACTACGAGAAATTCTTCAGCGAGCTTGACGAATCTGCGACGCCGGCGTGTGAAGGCGGTGCCATGAAGCGTTTCTGGAACCGGGTCACCCGCAACTAAAAATGGCGGTGTTACCATTACCCATCATGCAGAAGCGGAAGTGGCCGTTACTTTTTCCATTTTCTTTCATATGTAATATATTTTTGTCGATGGGCGGGTTTCCTTCAGCGACATTTTGCTGTTGTCAAGCGGTCATTACCATGGGCATTGTCGCCATGTGTCACTAAGATATCATTTGGAATTCATAGGCGTTACTGCATGCATCTATCATGGCTACGGCGTTCGTTGGTGCTGGGAGAAGGGGGCAGCAAGTGGTTCGGTGCGAGCCAGTTCATAGAGTTGCCACAAGTAAACATTTTGAAAACCCGGGCTCGCTATCTATGCGAGCCCGGCAACAGACACCACTTAAAAACTCTCTGCTTGACTTAGTACTCCACGAGTGTTCGTTGGATGGTCCGTTGGATGGGGGATGATTACAGTAACTCAGTTGTCCCGTGTGCCTGGCGGTCAAGCGCGAAAGAAGCGATGACGGCCTGATCGACAGATGGGCGACTTATTCGAGACCCAACCGGAAGTTTCAAGGTTGATCTGTCAATCCCTCGTTATTCATGGAAGTCACCGTTTAACAACCCAGTAAGTAGTCAACCCCAGCTTGGCCAAGCTCCCAAGCAAGCAGCCAGTGGAGAGTGCTTCCTGGCCTGGGACCGGATCCTCCGCCTTCCTTTTCCAATGCTGCAGGTACATACATACATAGTAGTACTGTAGCATGCCAGCGGGGAGCAGGCTTTGGCTTTGGCTCGTGGACCCCAGGACCCCTCGTCTTTTTCTTTTCTTTTCTTTTCTTTTTTAGTGGACGCTAAGCTGGCAAAAGGTCCCCACGCCACGGGTCACCCAAAGACTCCGGTTTTTTTCGTCGCTGTAAGGATGATTGGCCCCCAAACTGGCTGCCATGTCTAAGCGAGGCCATGAGCGATAACACATGTCCGAGCACAGCAGAGATGCATCGATTCTCCCTCCTCTGCCTGACTCGGATGGACGACAATTGTGAGGCACGGGGGACTTGACGCTGTCGGACTATAGGCATGCCTGACGCGCACAAAACGAAGCAGTACATAGAGCACGGCACACGTTTCAGCAGACCTGCGTTGCACCTGTCGTTCGCCATCTACTACGGAGTACAGTTCAAGTACAAATCTTGAATTTTGAGCCGCGCTAATAAATAATATTGCCGGGATGGTGTCGTATCGTGTATGCTTCAGCTGTCAAAACCGGATGAGACATGGATGGTAAGTAGTAATTGAGGCTATATATTATTTAAGGGGTACCCTCCCTAAATTAGTTAAAGTAGAGAAGGGGCGCGCTATATTTTTAACTTTATTTAAGGGGTAATAGGTTATAATTTATAATATATATTATTTTTTATATTTATTAATAAAATATCGGTTTTATAAAACTTTCGTATTAAAGTTATATTAAAAACGATATAGGTTCGATTTTTATTGAAAGTAGTTTTTTTTTTTTTTTTAATAAATTAATTTCTTTTTAATATTAATTTAATAGGATTAAATTTAAATTTATTATATTAATTTATTAAAATATAAATAAGTTAATAAAAAACTTTTTAATATATTATAATTATATAATTATAAATTTATTAAATTAAAATTTTTAATAATATTAAAATTAATTTAAAATTAATTTAATAATATTTATAAATAAATTCGAATTTTATTAAAATATTATTTAACGTTAATAATATTTTCGATTCGGTTTTTTAAATAATAAATTTCGATAATAAATCGTTTAATTATTTTAATTAATGAAACGATTTTAATAATAATTATATTAATAATTTAAAAAAAGTTTAAATTAAATTAAATTTAAATAACGAGAATAAAATCGAGTTAATAACGTTATTTATTTTTATAAATTTAATTCGAAATTATTATTAATTTTTATATTATAAATTTATTATTATATTTATTATATATATAGTAAAATTCTTAAATTTTTTATATAATAAATTTAAAAATAGTTATATTTATTATAACGGTAATATTTTTATTAAAAAAATAATAATATTATAGTTTATTATATAATATAATTAATTTTAATAATATTTAATAATATATATTATTAATATAATTTTTAAAAATGATATTTTATTATAACGTTATAATTTTTAATATATTAATAAGAAAATTTATAAATTTTTAATATTATTTTTATTATTTTAATATTATATTTAAATAATTAATAATATTTTATAATAAAAAAAGTAATTATATAAATAATTATATAATTTAATATTATAAATTATAATAATTAATTAAGTATAATAATAATATTGTTTTAAAATTAATATATATATTTAATTATAAAATAATTATTATATTTAAGTTCGTTTTTTAAGGTATAAAAAAATTATAAAATAATATTAAATTATAGTATATTATTAATAATTTATTTTAAGATTATAATAATATTATTTTTAAATAATTATATTTTTAAATTTTTAATCGAAAATTAATATTATTTAAATTATATTAAAAAGCGATTAATAGGATATTATAATAAATAAGGAGGAATATTATTATTTTATTAATAATAAAATATAACGATATAAATATAAGAAGTAATATAAATTATATTTTAATAAGCTTTATTTTATATTTTATTTAATATATATATCGTATTTTATTTTTATAAATTTTTAATTAGTTTTATAAATTATAATATATATTATAATATTTATATACTTATTTGTTTTAATAAGTAAGGTATCGCCGTTTATACTTTATAATATTATTTATATTATCGAAGAAATTAATAAATTTAGAATTAATTTAAGTAAATATTTATAAAATTAATTTAGAATTAATTTTAATTTAGTTTAAGGTATATTTTTTAAGTTTTTTTAATTATATAAATTATTATATAAATTTAATATATAAAGTATTACGAAATTATATTAAAGTTTAATTAATAAGGATTATTTATATTATATATATAAAAATAATAGTTTATATTTTTTTTAAAAATACGTTTCGGTTCGCGATAAATTTCGAAATATAATATAAGAGGCGTATAAATAAACGATATATTTAATAATATTAAAATTTTAATTATAATTAAATAATTTTTATTTTTATAATATAATTATATTATTATTTAAAAATAATAAAATTCAAAGTTTAATAATTAATATTAATTATAAATATTTATATATTTTTAATAATATAAAAATTATTATTATTTATTAAGATAAAATTTTATAAATAAATAAATTTATTTTATATTATTTTATATTTTAATTTAAATTTAATTAAATATAGTTATATTTTTTATTTAATACTTTATTAATTTAAAATTAATAGTTATATTTATTTTTATATTTAATCGATTTTTTTAAAATTAAAAAATTTATTTATATAAATATAAAATAGAAATATATATAAAACTAAATTATTTAATATTATTATTAATTAAAATTAATAATATAAAAAGTTAGTTTTATATTTAATAGAATTAATTTAAAATTAATTTTAAATTAATTTTAATATTATTTTATATAAAACTTAATATATTTATTTATTTTTTAAGTTTCGATATTTATTTTAAAATATATATTAATTTATTATATCGGTCTTAAATATAATAAATATAACGATATATTTAATTATATTATATATTTTTATCGAAGGGTTAAAAAATATTATAATTTAAATCGCGGGTCGGATTTAAAATATATTATATATAAATTATTTTTTATATATTTATAAATTAATATTTTAAATTATATATAATTTTAAAAGAATATAAATTAAATTTTATTAATTAAGTTTAATATAAAAAATAGCTTTTTATATAATTTAAGTTATATTACAAGATATTTTTTTATTAAATAAAGATTAAAATTTAATATTATTATATATAATATTATTAAAATATTATAAAGTTTTATATAAATAAATTAAGTAATAAATATTTTTATTAAAAATTATTTAAAAGTATATTATATTTTATTAAAATTAATTCCGAATTAATTTTAAATTAATTATTTATTATATTTTAAATATTATTAATATAATTTAAATTTATTATATAAAAATATTATAATTAAAAAGTATATTATTAAATATTTTTATAATATATTAATAAAAAAACGATTTAAACAAATATAATAATAATAATATATAATATTAATATTTAATATATAACGAAAATTAATATATAAAATAAAAACAATAATAAAAATAAATTAAAAGTATATAAAATTAATTAAATAATATTAATAATAATAATAACGACGATAATATTAATAATAAATATTTATTAATAAGTATATTATTAAATAATATAGAATTTATATATATATAAAAATATAATTAAATATATCGTTTTTTATTAAAAAACGTTTATTAACGTTAATTTTTATAAAATAGTAATTAATAATATTATTTTTTAATAAGGGCTTATTTAAAAAGTTATAAATAAATTAACCCCGTTAATTTATTAATCTTATTAACTCCGTTAACTTTATACTTATTAATAATAATTATTAATATAATAAATAAATTAAAATAATACGGAATTATTATTAATTAATAATAAAAAAAAAGCGATAATAATTTTATAATAAGTTTAAATCGATAATATATAACGTCGAACAAAACGTAAAAATTACGAAATATTATAATAAATATAATTAAAAGCGGAAAAAATAAAATTAAAAATAAAGTTATTATAATAATAAATATATAAAAAATAAATTAATTAATTTAAAATTTTTATAAATATAATATAATAACTTTAAATTTATATAAAAAAATAAAAAATTATATCGATTTTTATTAATTAATATTTTTTATTTAAATAAATTAAAAATTAAAATAATATATTTAATTTTAATAAATATTAATATTATTATTACTTTTTAATTTATTTTAATAAAAAATTAAATTAATATATATAATAATTCTTTTATTTTTTAAAAAAAGGAAATAATATAAATATTATTTATTAATAATTTAATTTAAAAATAATATTTTTAAAATTAAAATAATATAAATTTAATTTTAATAAGTATTAATTTTATTTTTATTTTTTAAAAAATATTATAAATAATTATATTTTAAATTAATTAATATATTATTTATATATAAAATATTTTTTAATATTAATATTTATAAATTAATTAATTAAAATTAAATATTAAATTATAATATATATTTTTTTAATATTTATTTTTAAATATAATAAATTATATTTTTAATTAATAATTTAATTTTTATATATTAATATTATTTTTATATAATAAAATAAAAAATATTAATAAATAAAATTAATAAAATTATAAAATATTTTAATATTTTAATATTAAAAAATATTAAATATATATTTAATATATTTAATATTTAATATTTTTTAATATATATATATAAATAATAAAAAATATATAATAAAAAATATTAATATTAATAATTAAATATTTATTATTAAAAATATATAATTATTTATTTATTTAATAATAATTTTTTTTAAAAATATAATAAATTTATTTAATTTTTATTAATAAAATTAATAAAAATTTATTTTATAAAAAATATTAATTTATTATTTATATTAAAAAAAAAAATTATATAAAATTTATAATACGTTATTTAATAAAAAATTAATACGGATTTTATTAATAAATTTATTAATAAATAATATTAATATTTTTAAAATATTATATAATTTTAATATATTTTAAAATTTTATTTTTTTAATATATTTATTTTAATTTATATATTTAAATTTATATATTAATTTATTATTTTTTATATAATAAATTAAATTAAATAAATATATAAATTAATTAATTATATAATAATTAATTAATAATAAATTAATAATATATATTATTATTAAAAATTAATTAATTAATAATTAATTTATTAATTAATTAATAATTAATTTTAATTTATTAATTAAAAAATTATAAATTATTAATTAAATTAAAAAAAAAATATAATATTTTAAATTAAAAAAATTAAAAAAATAAAATATTAATATTAAATTTAAATAAAATTTTATTTTTTTTAAATTAATTAAATTATATATATTATTTTAAAATAAAATTATATTATTACCTTTTTTTTTTAAAAAAGGTATATTTTAAAAATTTTTTTATAATTTAAATTTATTTTTTATTATATAATATTTATTTATTTTATTAATTGATATTAAAATAATATTTATTTAAATATTTAATTAATTTAAATAAATTTAATAATTTATTAAATATTTTATTAATTTTTAATAAAATATAAATTAATTAATAAAATTTAATAACGTTTAAATTTATTTTATTTATTTAATAAAATAATTAATATAATATATTTTTTATTACGATTAAAATATCGAATTTAAGCTCGATTTAATTATTATTTTATAATAAAAGTTAATAAATTTATTATATTTTTTAAATAAATTTTTAAATTATATTTTATATTTATTAAATCGATTTTAAATATAAAAATTTAATATATAATATAAAATATAAATTTAAATTTCGTTTAATATAAATAAATATTTAAATTTTTTTATAAAAATTTTTTATTTATTTTAAAAAAAAATTAAATTATATTCGTTTTAATATAAATTTTAAAAATTTTTTTATATGTTAAATTTATATAAAATTAATATTAATATATTAAAATTTTTTTATTAATTTATAATTTTATTTATTAATAAAAAATAATAATTTAAATATAATTAAATTATTTTATAAAATTTATTTTTAAAATAAAAATATTAATATTAATAATAAATTTTATTATTATTAATAACGTTTTTATTAATAAATATTTTATTATTTTTTATAATTAATATTTAAAATCGATTTAATTATTATTAAATTTAATTAAATTTAAAAATAAAATTTAAATTAATTAAATTATTTTTAATTAAATATTGAAATTTAAAATTTAAATTAATTAATAAAAAAAAAATATAAAAAGTTTTTTATTTTTAATTATTTATAATTATATTATTAAATTAATTAATTTAAATAAAAAAATCGATTAAATTATATATTAAATATAAAATATTAATTTTAATTAAAATATTAATTTAAATTAATTAAATTTAAATTTAAATCGATATATTTAATAAAAATTAAAAATATAAAATTTATAAAATAATAAAAAATAAAAATAATAAAATTAAAATAAAATTATAATTTAAATATTTATTATATTTATATATTAAATTTAATTAATAATTTATAATTAATAATAATAAAAAAAATAAATTTTAATAACGTTATAATTTTAAAAAAATAATTTTAATTTATTAATTAAATTTAATATATAAATAAAAAAATAAATTTTAATAAATTTTTTAAAATAAAAAGTTTAAAATAAAATTACGATTTAATTATAATAAATTTAAAAAAATTACCGTAAATATTTAAATAAATAAATAATTAATATAAAATTAAATATTTTAATTAATAATAAAATTTTAATATATTTTATTATTAATTATTAAATAAAAAAACGCGTTATTTAATATTAAATCGATTTAAATAAAATATTTTTATTAATAAAATATTTATTTTATTTTTTTATTAAATTAATATATAATAAAAAAAATATAATAAAAAAAATATAATAAAAAAAATATTTAATAATTATATTTTTAATAATAAATATTTTATTTTTAATTAATTATTAAAAAAATTTAATAAAATTATATAAAATAACGTTAATATATAAAATTTAATTATTAATTAAAAATATAATTTATTAAATTAAAAAAAAAAATATTTAAATTAAAATTAAAAAAAATAAAAATATTAATATTAAATTTAAATAAAGCTTTATTTTTTTTAAATTAATTAAATCGTATATTATTTTAAAATAAAATTATATTATTAATTTAATAAAAATTTCATAATTTTTAAAATTTTATTTTTATTTTATATATATAAATATATTTTTTATTATTTAATAATTTTAATAATAATTTTTATTATTATATTTTTATATAATATATAAATTATATATAAAAAATTATATATTATAATAATTTTAAAAATATATTATTAAATATAATTTTAAATATTTTAAAATTAAATTTATTAAAAACGATATATAATTATAAAAATTAAACTTTTTAAAAAATTAAAGTTTAATTATTAATATAATAATATTAATTTTATTAAAATTATTAAAAACGTTTTTTATAAATATATATAATATAATATTATTATTATAATAATTATTATATATATAAATAAATATTAAAATATAAATAATATTATAAATATATAATATAAAAAAAAAAATAAAAAATAATATATATATATATATATAATAAAAAAAAATTATAAATTTTAAAAAATATATTATAAAAATTTATTTATTTTTAAAAACTTTTTTTAAAAAATTATATAAAATTAATATTTATATATTAATTTTAAAAATTTTATTATTTAATATAAATAAATATAATAATTTTTTTTAATAATTAAATATAATATTATTAAATTTTAAATTTATTTTAAATTTTATATTATAAAAATAATAAATAATTATAATTAAAAGTTTATAATAAAAAAAATTTTAATATTTATTATTTATTATTATTAAAAGTTTAATTTTTTTAATTTTATTATTTAAAATATTTATTTATTTTAATATAAAATTATTATTAATTTATATTATTATTTATTTATTTTTTATTATTTATATTAATATATAATATATATATAAAAAAAAATTTAAATAAATTAATAAAAATTAATTTTTTTAAAATAAATTTATTTATTTAATTTAAAAAACTTTTTTAAATATATTATATTTTATTTTATATTTTTTAATTTTAAATAATATATTAATTAATAATATTTTTATATTTAAAATATATTTTTATATATTTTATATTAATTTTATAAATTTTATTATATTTATTATTTTTATATTAAAATTAATTAAAAATCGTTTAAATTTAATTAAAATATATATTAATATTTAATTTATATATAATTATATATATATTTAAATATTAATAAATAATTATATTTAAATTAAAATTTTAAAATATTTAATATAAATAATTTAATAATAATTTAAAATTAATTTTATTATATTATAATAATTTAATAATAATTAATATATATATTTAAAATTAAAAGAAATTATAATTTTATATAATATATATATAAATTTTTATTTAATAAAATTTTTAAAAAATAAATTATTTTTTATTTTATAAATATTTTATATTATTATTTTTAAAATTAATTATATAATTTTATAATAAAATATAAAATATTATATAAATATTTATTAATTTTATATTAAAATATATAATTAATTTTAAAAATAATTTTAAATAATATATATTAAATTTTAAATATAATAATTAATAATATTATAAATAAATATATTAAAATTAAAATTTAATAAATAATATATATTTAAATAATATATATTATTTTATATATTTAATATTTTTAATATTTTTAATAAATTAATTATTTAATATATAATATATATTAAATAATTAATTTATTAATATTAAATAAATTTTAAAAAGAATTTTTTAATTATAAAATTATTAAAATTAAATTATATATAAAGTTTTTTAATTATAGAATTAATTATTATTAATGAGTAAATAATAATAAGATTTAAACTTATATATTTATATAAATATACGTTTTTTATTAATTAGATATATTAAATTCGTAATAATTTTATATAATTACTACGGAATTAATTTTTAATTAATTTTAAATTATTTTTATTTACGAATTTATTATATAATTAAAAGTAATAAGATTTAAATTTATATTTTTATATATTTTATATATTTTAATTATTTAAATATATTTCGTTATATAATAAATTTTTTTTTAAAAATCGTTAAAAGCGAGCGAATATTTTTATTAATCGGCTTAGAAATTTAAAGGCGAGGGGTAAATATATAACGCGAATTTTAAAAGGTTAAGGTAATAATTTAAATAATTATCGGGATTAGATTAAAATTAATTTAAAAATAATTTTATATTAAAATAAATATAAATTTATATTAGTAGATATTTATATTATTCGTAAGTGGGTATACGAAAGTAACTTATATATAATAGTTATTGTATTATTTCGAAGGCGGGTAAATACGCCTTTTTATAATATAAAAACTATATTTAATATTTAAGCCGTAACCCGCGATTTTTTTATTTTAATGAAATCGGGTTATTTAAATATTAATTAATAATTCGGATCGAATTAATTTTAAATTAATTTTAATATTTACGTTAAAATGATTAAGAAAGCGGGGGACGTTTAGTTTAATATTAATACGTTTAATATCGTACTTTTTTAAAAAAGTATTTAATTTTTTTTATAATTTAAAATTAAAGTTTTAAAATTACGATAAAAAATTATATATATTAATATAAAATTAATTTAAAATTAATTTAAATATTATTTATTAATAATATTAAGGTTATTTACGTTTAATAAGGCGTTAGTCGCCGATTTAATTACTTTTAACCCGTAAATCTTATTAAAATATTTTTTAAAAACGAAAAGATTATTAAACTTTTTATTTTAAATTATATTAAAATTAATTTAGAATTAATTTTAATCGAAATATTAATATTATTTATAATATAATATAAACGGTCCGTTTCGATTTTAACGTAATAATATACCTCGTTAATTTTAACTTTAAAAATACCTTTTTATTAGTTTCGTAATTTAGGAAACTTAAGTAACGTACGCTATTATTAATATATTAAATATACTTTTTTATATTTTTTTTTAATTAAAATTAATTTAAAATTAATTTTAATAATTTATTTAAAATTTATAACCGGTTATTTTATTAATTTATTCGCGAAATATAATTATTAATAATAATTTTTGTAAAATAAAAAAATAGTAATAATGGAAAGTTTAAAAATTAAATTAAAATTAATTCTAAATAAATTCTTAATTAATTTTAATTAAAATAAATAAATTTTTTTTATTAATTTATTAATAATTAATTTAATTTATTTATTTAATTCCTAATTAATTTTAATTGTAAACCTATTTAATTTTTAATTAATTTTAATTATAAACTTATTTAATTTTTAATTAATTTTAATCGTGAACCTATTAAAAGGTATAAAAAATAATATATATATATACGACTTACTACCCCTCAGGTGAGGTTAAAAATATGGCGCGGCCTTTCTCTACCTCGGGTGACTAGGGGGGGACACCCCTCAGGTTATTTAATATACGTAATAATTAAAGAAGAAAAGAGAGAGAGGAGGGAGGGGGAGGGGGACATGATGCCGGTCCCCGTTTCTCCATTCCACCCTTTGACACCCGCCGATCGGCAATCCGAAGGACACCAGTACCTGGAATACTATTTGACCTACGGAGTACGTGATACAAATAGTGATATCCATCCGTCAATACCTCTCGTCGGCGATAGGCCGTTTGCTGCTTCTCCATATTAACTGCGTGCTGGCCCGACCTGTAGGAGAGAGAGAAAAATCTCTCGAGAATCTGCCTGTCCATCCTGAGGAATGGGGCCCCAACTACTGCAAACTAGCATGACTGCATGTCTCAGGAGAGACAAGACATACATATGCCATTAACGTACATACATACATATACGACACCGTGTCTCTGTCTGTCTGTCAATCTGGCTGGCTGGCTGGCTGGCTGGCTGGCTGGCTGGCTGGCTCTTACGCCCAGGCAAAGACACACCAGCGCCCCTCCCTGCATCTTGCATCGGAGGGGGCGAACGAAAACGACCGCTCTAGAATCTTCGCGCCGAGGTTGGTGGTGGTGCTTCTATCCCCAAGCACTGCTCTTTGCATGGCTGCAGGTGCAAGGAAAGAGAGAGAGGGAGAGAGAGGGAGAGAGAGAGGAGAAGACCCGACTGCAAGTTCGGCCTCAGTTCATCATTCGTCAAACACATAAGGAGCAGGTTACGTTCGCTTTTCTGGGTGTCATCGGTTTCAAGTGTCGGAGAAGCGAACCGAAGAGAAAGAGAAGTAGTTTGGGCAGTACTACATATGATGTAGGCATGATGCTGAATCCGTAAGCACTTATGTAAGGAGGCATTGCATTGGTACATATAGCTGAGGCTCTTATACACCCGGTTGTAACTACCTAGTTCTTGTGCCCCCCTCGCCCAACTGTCCACCCGTATGTCTCATCCGTGTGCGTTTGCCATCGGGCAATGCGTTATTCGTCTTGCATACGTGAAGGAAATAACTGGTGGACAGGGGGACAGGCCGAGTGAGGCTCGGCTACACTTGCGTGCCTCTGTTCTCGTTGAAGAACCACACGCAACAGGCCGGATGCCTGCTGCAAGCCACGCTATGTCGTCACATAGGTCACTTACCTACTACATAGATACGGAGTACATATGCAGGCACATATAATAATACTCATAGTAACATACACCGTGGGAAGAACAACCAGTTGATCTGTTCATGGCAGATTGGTCTTGCGGCAATATGTGCCCCTGCCTGCCTGCCTGCCTCCCGTGACCCAGAAGCGCCATGCAAGCAAAACCATTGTCCCGCCTACTCTAGTTTGGAATACAAAATCAAATATGAAATGTCCATGCCTATACCACACCCCCTTTCCTACGCCTCCCATAGATAAACCACCACAACATCCTCTCGTGAGTACACGTACAAGTTTGGGGGCGCGTCTCTACGCAATGGCACACAAAGATAACCATATAGAACAAACACCTATAATGCTATGTGTGGTAAACCCCGTTTCCTCTCCCTCCTTCTCCTGCCCCTACCTATCTACCCCTTACTTCTTCTCTCACCTCCAGTGGTTTCAAACTTCGTCGTCGCTGTCATCGCCTAGAAGCTCGCCCTCGTCCTCGTCCACAATGGCGTAGTCCGCCCTCCCGCGCGCGAAGCTATCGCGAGTCGTGAACCTCCGGGGCCCGCCACTGCCCCGCAACCAGCCGTAGCTCGTATCGCCGCGGCCCGTGGCCTTCTTGACAAGCGAACCCGCGCTGCGCCAGAGGCTCGACGCGAGGAGAGGCAACGCACCAACCACCGCCACCACCGCCGAAACCGCGATGACGGGATACTTGACCCAGGGCGCCTCCTGGTCGAAGCTGTTCTGCTCCCCGAGCCGGATCTGCCCGAACTTGCTCTGCCAGTTGTTGTACACCCACCAGCCGGCCGCGGCGGCGAGGCCAATGGGGATAACGACGGCAAAGAAAATGGCAACGCCCGACACCCCGTGGGCTTTCTCAAACTCTTCTTCATGGCCGGGGCAAGGCTGAGGGGCGCCCATCTTGTCAAGTTCGACACCTCCCTCACAGGTGGTAAGAGGGATACGTCGGTAGCCTGACGGCTCGTAGAATTCGGTGGCGCCCGCATTGTCTTTGCAGTACTGCTCGAGTGAAATGGGCTGAAGCCCCTCCACAAGTTTGCACTGCTTGTGGCCGTCCATCTCGTAGTTGTAATCGCTAGGATTTGTTAGCACAAATGACCGGAGAGACCCGGGGCGTAGAGAAAGCTTACCATTCGAAGTCTTGCCGGGTGCAGGAGCAGTTCTTGATACCGTAAGTATGATGCAGAGTCTGCTCATTGAAGCATTCGCTGCCCGGTTTCTTCCGCAGATATTGCGTTTGGTGGCCGAAAAGACAGCCTTCGGGCTGCTTGGGATGCGCTGGGGTCCACAGGTTATAGTCGGATTTGTCCAAGTTGTCGTCTACGCGGCAGGCCTTGTCCGTCAGCCCGGTGAAGTCGAGATTAATGGTGAGCAGTTTATCTCCTTGGCGACCCCACAGCAAGAAGTTCCGCGACGAGCCGGAACGCATCGTGGTCATGTCGTTGATGACAGTTTCCTGTTCGGAAAACTGGTGCTCTACCCAAGTCTTTCCTTCGTCGAGGGTGTATGAGACGGTCTTCGTCTTCGTGTCACGCTGGGCCAGGATGATGATGGATCCCTGGTCCCCGAAGGTCCAGATCCAGCGCCCCTTCTTCACCATCTTCCAGCTGATGCCGGCATCGGTAGTCATGAAAGTGTGAGCATCCTTGACATCCCCCAAGACTGCGCCAACGTTGCCCCAGCCAAACATAATGCCAACCGCCGACTCGGACGAGTAAGTCTTTCTGTGGTCGACTCGCTCCGTGTAACCGTGGATGTGAAGGGCACAGTTCTCGTTGCCCTCCTCGCTTGGGGAGCAGGAGAAGGTCTTGCCGTCAAGATCCGTTTTGGAGGTGGAAGGAAGGACCATTCGGCGCCGTCGCTGTGGCTGATTTTCGACTGCAGCTGCTTTCTCTCAGAAGAATCCCCATTCTGGTTTTGGACGACATTGACCAGCACCACACCTTGCAAGCCCAGCATCTTCTCAAAGTCCACGAAGTAGTTCTCGTCACAGTTGACGCCCGAAGCGCTCATGACGTACGATGTTCCGTTCGAGTTGCTCTTGAGAATCGAGCCGAATTTCCGGTCTTTCGCATCCTGAGTCACGACAAAGAGGTTGACGGCATGCGTCGAGCTGTCCAGGACAGTGTATGCATGCTGGTGTGGAACCTCGAACCCATACGGAAATCTCGCCTCTGCGAACTGCCTCCCGTCCACACTGGCCGATGCCATGAGCGTCTTGGCTGTCTGGTTTTCACTCGCCACAACAATGAATTCAGCCATAGTAGCAAACTCCTTGACGTTCTCCTGGCGAACCTTCTCTTCAGATTCGAAGGCGTCGTCACTCCAGACGAGATGGTAGGGAGTGGCCTCGTCGTTGTTCTCCTGGGCTCTCTTGAGGCAAATCATCTCCTTTGGGCTCACACGACCGAAGTTCCTGTATTCTTTAGCCCCCGTAAATTCGCATTTCTTGACGAACCGAGCTGCAGTTGTCCATCGGTCGCCACGATCGATGGAAACAGATGCCTCAAGGTGACAATTCGTCTTGGATCCCGCAGGGCACTTGAGACCGTGCCAGATCAGCCAGTCCTTGTTGTCGGGATGGAAAGCCAGGGGGGGCCTCGCCCCCATGCTCGTATCCGGAGGAAGAGGGGCGTCGAAACTGTCGAAGTTCACACCCCTGTCAACTGTGTAGGTGACTTTACCCTTGTGGCCGATGAAGAAGACCATCTCTTTGACATGCGGGTGGCTCGTAATGGACCACACGTCAGCATCTTCGAGTCCCCGGGGAGTCTCCCACGTCTTGCCATGGTCGTGGGTGATCTTGATGGGTCCAGCTTTGCCGGAGCTGGCCTTATAAGGTCTCATGATGATAGTCTCATCTTTGCTTTGGGCGGTTTCACCTCGCTCGAGGTAGTGTTTGTCGAATTTGTCAAAATCTCCCTTGACGGTGACCTCGGTGTCAGTGATGTTTCCACTGGCCGGCGGGCCCGAGGGAGCCGAGGTTGCCTCGGAGCATTTCCATTCCTTGGTATCATCTTTCTGTTCGCCACTCTTACGCTTGCAGTCGTTACCGGGAATGAGACGCCAACCAGACGAGCCTTTGAAGGTCTCGTCCGAGTCATTCTTCTTGCAAGCTCCCTCAGGGGACACCACAGGGCCGGCCTGTTTGCATTTGCCATCTTCTCTCATGAAATTGAAGTCGCATTCAAAATCAGCATCTGTGCACTCGCAGATTTCGAACTCTGGGACCGGCATCTTGAACTCCGTCTTGATGAAACATTCGGCGTCCTTCTTTCGCCTGTGGAACTTCTGCTTATGGCCCATGACGCAGGTTGGCTCATTTTTGTCATCCTTGCGCGCGTACCATTCCTCCATGTCGCTTTCCTTGCAGGTGTCCTCATGCATACCTTCGAAGTCGATCGCGATGACATGATACTTGGGGGAAGACTTGGACCCAGACTCTCCGGTGAGAACGAATTTGAGACTGGTAGAGTCTTGCGTAGTGGTTAAGTAAAAGGGCCTGATCTGAAGCTTGTCTGGGAGCGCGAGAGTCTTCCACTCTTTTCCGTGGTTCAGTGAGTACTTGATTTCCCCAACATCATGCTTCTGGGTATCATGTACAGCCAGGAGAATAGATCCCTGATCGCCGAATTCATACTTGTGCGGGCCTTTCGGACCTTTGATCCACGTCTTTCCGGCATCGTCAGAAACGTAGAGACTAGCATCCTCCAGGTAATCACCGAGGTGCTTCCCTTCGTTGCCGTTGCCCATGACAAGCCCAGGGGCGGGACTTGAGAAGATGCGGCCAATGTTGTTCGGCTCTGTGATTGAGTGAAGGTGGAGCTCATTCTTGCCCTCCTTGACGGACTCAAAAGTTCGTCCGTCGTCGAAGGTAATTTTTGTCTTCAGCTTCTTCTCGGCTTTAAAATCATCCCGGACCTTCTCCCAGTTGTCAATTTGGTTTACCATAAAGATCCCCTGGATCCCGGAGATCTTCTCGAAATCCACATGGCCAACCGTATTGCGATTCGTGTGCTCCATGTTCCTGGTGAAATATGTGCCGTTCGAGTTACTGGTAAGCATGACTCCCATCGGATTACCCGGACGCCCCGTCATAACATCGATCTGGATGCTATAATTGGTGCCCTCGAGGACGGTGTACGCCCCCTGGTTAATACTGTGGTCAGATGGGAAGACGGCTCGGTGCCATGTTTCAGTGTCGTCGGTCACGAATAGAGCCATCTCGTCGGTGTTCTTGGCATTTGCGGCAACAAGTAGGTACTTTTTCACGACCGCCAGGTTGGCAATACCACGCACGATATTGGAGCCGTCTATCTTGGGCTCAAACTCTTGCACGGCGCCATCCTGAGAGTCTGCGCTGAAGTAGTTGTCGGATATGAGAAGCCGGTTGTCCTGGTGGAAAAGGGAGAACTCGCCCATGACGATGCATATAATCCTGGAGCTGTCATGGTCCGGGCTGCTGGTGGAAAAGAGGTCCGACGACTTGGCCCACCAGCAGTCCTTGATGCCGGCGCGGAGCAATTTGGCGGGTGTCTTGAATCCATTCGTGGTATACATGGCCAACTCATCGCAGAAGATGGCCGGGCAGTCCATGGCATGGAAGAGAATGCGATCCGGGTCCGCCGCATGGAATCTGAGCCAGTCGGAGCGGTAATCGACGCGGCTCAGCCTTGATTCGGTGTGGAAAGTCTCCCATGTTTCGCCCTGGTTGTGAGTCCTCCAGTGCGTGTTGCCGGTGGTCAAGACGTAGGCACGGGTTGGCTCGAATTCGTGCATGACCAGAGCGTAGGCCTTGCCTTCGCCAATCTCGTCTATCTTGGTCCATTTCGCACCGGCGTCGGTCGAGCGGTAGACGGAGCGGGTGTCGAGGTCTTGGAAGAGCACGGTATCGGAGCCCTTGAAGTAGTTTATATTCATTGGGTTGTGTTCGAAGTCGGTGACGACTATGGCGGGCTCGTCCTTGGCCTCGGCGGCCGGCACCAGCAGGACCTGCAGCAGGCAGACTGCCAGGAGGTAGGGAAGGGTCGTCCGCCATAGCCAGCCTCCTGGCGCCGCCAGAGCTCCACTGACTGCCCTCATGATCGCGTACTGATGCTCGGAGATGCGGTGGTCATGTCAAGACGGAGGAAGCTTCGAGCTTCGGTGGCGTCAATTTCGAGAATAAAAGGCGTTGTCGTCAGCTGCAAAGGGATGGCGTAGTAGCTCCGTGGTGTTGAGGACGGTACAGCGATTAACTACAGTCGATGAAGAGAAAGAGGATGATGATAGCTTGGCTATACAGGGGGATAGTAGGATCAAACGAAGGATTCTATCGGTGCCTTAGCTAGGAAACAATGGGAATAGAAGCGTCGTGTTTCAATCTTATGGGTTCATTGCCTCACTTGTTGATAGCCAGCAGGTATCTGTCAATTGCATGTATCAATCAAAGCGATTGATGGATCAATGGATGGCTGGACGTTGTACCTTGTCCTAGTCGCGACACAGTGGCATAACCTGCCCCAAAGCAGTCTCAGCTTTGCTCCTGGGCATGCGCAATGGCCGCCCCCACCTCTTTGCCGTGCAAGCCTCTGTGTGCCTACAGGTAGGTAGCTACAAAGCTACAGTGGGTAATAAGGTAGGTACATACCTCCTCCAGTCATAGGTCATAGGCAGAAGCCTAGCATTGAATGCTTGAGGCTAGCATACTGGGTACATGGGTCTAGCTAGGGTTAGCGCGTGTTTGGTCTTCCCGTGCTGGCCGGGAATCCGATCCTTTACCAATTCTATTCGTCTTACAACATGCAAACCAACCCCGAAGCTGCAGGATGTCGGTAGCGTTGATTGGTTCGTTGGAGGCATTCCGACTTTATTTTTGTATAAGGCAGATACACCGGAGTACGCACAGCGTGTCCTTTCCTGCGCCCGGTACCTGCCCGTACGAAGCATCAATGTACCGTAGGTTAGGTGCCCTTTTAGGCACATCTCAGGGAGATGCAGCCATGTCGTCATTAAGACCCCAGATCCAGTGGACCCCACCGTGGTCTACGTCTGACACAATAGACGACAGCCCAGGGGCACAAGAACCCAGCATCACGGTATATGTTTATCCCCTTGATGCCGAAAGCGCTGCTATCGGTATGATATGTTCCGTGATTTATCGACGGCAAGCAAGTTTGTGCAATTAGGTACTACACCTAGAAGGATAATATTATTTTAATGGCACTGAATGATCACTGATTAGTCCTGTAAGCTATAGTCTGGTGGAAAGCTGGGATAGCTGGCTAAGTACGATTACATATGCCCGCTCGACCTATCACCTGGAACGCATCGTACGGTATGCCATCTTTGTTCGTCTTTGGCCCCTGAGTCTGGACCAAGCCGCTCAGTGAGCAGTAACAAGAGCATGTCCTGTAATACATAGTCAAGAACTATAACAAGACGATATGCTGCGATCGACGTGAAGCGAGCTCCTCCCCGGGCCCTCCCGCACGGCGAATCTGCAGTGACGGACAAGAAAAGCCTCATTATCCCGTGGATTCCTTTTCCTCCTCTCTGGCTTCGCCGACTTCCCCAAACAACTGCGTCTCCAGCTCGGTCATGGCGTCGATACTTTCCTGCACACCCAGCCAGTCGCAGAGATGGCGCCCGGCATGTACCACTTTCCAAAACGCGTCTTCACCTGCCAACGCCCTATTGACTCTTGGTGTAAGCATTTACTCTTTTTGGAGTGAACAAGATGTCTTAAGAGGGAATAATGGGGATTTCTCGAGTAAATGGTTACTCTTTCCCTCATGAGACACTTGGATAATGTGGAATAAACACTGGGCTAGGAATGAATGAACATCGTAAGTCGCTTACCACTCATCGTAGTCTCCGAGTACCACCGTCTCCGCCCATTCCAGCAGAAGCGACATGGTCTTCGCCGCCTCGCGCTCCACGTTCAGTACGTCCAGCCGGTCGCGCTGCGAGCCCGTCCAGAGCTGGTTGCAGATGTTACTGATGTTCTTCAGCAACGAACTGGACGGCGGGGGGGACCGGCCGTTGGTTATGTCGTCCCGTTGGCGACAAGGAGCTTCTGTGTGACGGCCTCTGTGGTTGGAGTCGTCATCGCGTGGAGCACTGGGAGCTGGGGGGTGGGGAGAGCAGCTTTCACGCGCGCGGCGATTTGCCTCGAGGGCGCTAAGGTAAGTACTTGTAGCTCGCAGGCACAGTTCGTGGATTCTTCCGATGGCAGTATAGACTTGGGGTATTTGGTTGGAGTCTTTGCTTGCAATGCTTGCCACGCTAGCGATGGAGCTATGGCTATTGCCCGGTTTGCAAGACGTCGGCTGGTGTTCACTGGGCTGGCCATCACAGTCCACCTGGTAGTCCATAGTAGCCTCGGACCCATGGGACGAGGCTTGGTATGGCATCGGTGGAAGTACATAAGGCGGTGAATGCCAAGCGTCTTGTAAAGTTGATCGATAGTCTGCGAAGAGTTGCTGCTTTGGTTGACTCGTGGCTGGGGACAGAGGGTTGACAGACCAATAGGGGGTGCTCTCCCTGGAGATCTGGACTTGCGTGGCGTTGTTTAGGCGGTGTTGGAGTGAATTATCGTACCGATGGAACTGAGTCTCCTTCTCAGTGTCAGGTGCGGTCCCAACACTCTGCCCTTCCAAGCAACTTGATTCGGTTCCCATACTCTGAGGAAAACTCTGAGGAACTCCAGGGGCAGATGGCTCAGCATATTGAGAGCCACGGCCTTCTTTCTGCTGATAGATGAAATCACTTGGCGATTTGACAGTCTCCATCTTCTTCCGTGTATATCAATCCGGGAGCTGAGATGGGTATCTCGGGTAGGAGAGACTGAGCTATAGAAGTAAAGTGATCAGGTATATATGCTGAAAAGTCGATCGATTCTTAATCATCCTCTGTACCTTGTCTCATATCATGCTTAGGTAAGGAAAAGGCGGTTGGTAGCTTGACAGCCTTACAGTCAACTCTTTTGCACAAACATAAGGAGTGCTGGAAACATCTCAAGGCAGGAATGTTCTATTCATTTCATATGTCTCACCAACTACTTTGGGTTTGCTTTAAAGGGTCCAAATAACAAGTCTTCCATCCACTCCGCTGGCTTTTGTGCATGTTAGCATTATTTGAAACAAGGAACAGCGGTCAAAACTTACTGCTGAATTGGGTAACGTTGCCGCCGTTAGACTCGTACACTCGCACAGTCGAAATGGTGTTCTGATGGACAGTCTTCAACTGCGTGTCATCCTTCGCTTTGCCCTTGAGATCCATCTGTTTGAACATATTCAAAGCGGACTCTTCGCGGGCATCGCCCAACCCAGGTCTGCCCTTGGACTCCAGGGTACCGCTCAGTTGCCATCCCGAGGCATCGCCCTGGAAACGGAAGGCCTCGCAATCGTAGCCAGCGGCCACGATCTCGCTCTCCGAAGACCAGATCAGACTCATGAACGGCAAGAGCTGCGTGTTGATGCTGATGACAGCACGTGGCGGCTGGTCCGGGGCTGTAGGGTAGACAACAGTGATGCTGCTGTCATGGGCGGCAAAGGCGAGAGCATCGCCGCTGGGAGAGAAAGCGACAGAGTGAACCCAACCAGCCGAATTGTTCATGAACTCGCCGCAGACGGTGTTGAAAGGCAAGCGCTCGCCCCAGACGCTTGGGTCTGGGCGAGCATCGACACCCTTGATGAAGCTGGAGAAGACTCGGGCATGGGCATCGGTGGATCCGGCAGCCAGCAGAACGCCGTTAGGATGCCAGGAGACAGTGGTGATGGTACTCTTGATGGGCTTCTTCAAGTGCTTGGAAACCCACCAGTCATTCTCCTCCTCAAAATAGCAGACAGCAATGACCCGGTCTCCCGATCCAACAGCGAACTTGGTCTCGGACGGCGACCATCGAACGAAAGTGGCGGCTCGGGCGATTCGAAGCAGGACTAGTGTCGGCTTGTAACCCGTAGGGGAGGGCTCCCAAACAAGGGCATTTCGATCTGTAGTAGCGTCAGCGCCATTCTGAAACTTCTTGTTCGGATCCAATGCATACCCTGAGAGCATGTAACGATGCGGCCGCTGTTGGGTGCGATGTCGACACCCGTAATGGTCTTATCGTGCCCCTTCAGCTCGTCCTTGAGCTTGAAAGCACCAGCAACCTTCCCATACAGCTCCACGGCTGAGTCCTTGGCAACAGCGAGGATCTTGCGATCTGCCGAGAAGGAATGGTCGGCAATTGGCCGGTGAAACAGATGGTGCACTTCGGGGCCTGACATGGTGAATGTGTGATAGGAGGAGCTCTCAACTATCACTTCGCGGAGTTTTGGTATGGGATTGGGAGCTTCGAAGCGACGTACGTAAGTCGGGCGCAGCTCAGGAGAAGTGAGTGACCTCAGTCGCAGTTGGTGGGGTTGTCGTCGGTAATTGTGGCGGTAGCGGTGTGGGGAGATGTGGCTCAGGCAGATACCGTACCTGTGCCTGCCTGTCTGGGGAGCTACGCTACTACTGCTACCTATCAAAATTCCGCCTGCTCGAGCTTGAATTGATAGTTCGACCTGTGATAGTCGCGTGGTCCGTCAGCTTAGAGCCATTGCCAAATTCTCAATTGTTTGTTCCGGGCCTGTTCTGTGCAATATTTCGAGACTACCTATCGCGGAATCTTCACACCAGTAGCGGTATTGTGCGCCGTTTCGTAACCATACTCCCTTCTGTCAACATGGCCGCTCGACCGCCGCCAGCTTCGAAGGCTGGAGGGGCAAAGGCAGCACCTATTCCACCCAACCAAACGTAAGTCACCCGTTTGAGTCGCCGGCGACATATGCAAGGGTATTCGTTTCTCACACGGTTTATTAGCTTATATGTTACGAACCTTCCTTCTGCGAAAATCCAAAAGGACGACTTGAAGACGGCCCTCTACATGTTATTCTCGACCTATGGCCCGGTTCTTGATGTCGTCGCGCTCAAGACGATGAAGATGCGCGGTCAAGCACACATAGTGTTCCGTGATATGCAAGCAGCTACACAAGCCATGCGAGCTTTGGAGGGTTTCAGTTTCCTCGGAAGGGAGCTTGTACGTTTTCGCACCGTGTGCTATTTGTTTTGTCAAGCGAGCATACTAACACATGCCTCCAGAGGATTTCCTACGCCAAGTCCAAGTCAGACACAGTGGCAAAGCTCGACGGAACATACAAAATGCCCGGCTCTGCCGCTGCCAATGTCGAGATGTCCGAAGTTCAACAGAGTATCTTCAATGCTCCCGCTCCAGGATCCGCCGCTGCCACAGCGCCCGCACCGCCTCGTGGCTTGCCCACGAAACCTCCTACTTCTGAGCCCTCGAAAGACACATCTGAGGCTGATGCTCGGGGACAAAAGCGCACACGCGATGAGGAAGAAGAAGAGGACAGCGACTCCGATGTTGCCATGGAGGAGGATAGCGACGACGAGTGAACTGGCTCGAACACATGATACCCACCAGAAGAAGAAAAAATACGATGGCAATCACGATGAACCTCGATAATACAGCAGAAAAGAGCCCTGGTCGCTCCCGAGGATATGCATACTACGGATCTTGGGTAGGTGGTTCAGGCCTTGTTGCTTAAAGCCATTTCTTTTGGAACCCATAGGCCGACACATCCGCCAACCAGACCCAGCCAGACCATAAGGTAGTCTTCCTTTGGGCAGTCGAAGCCTGCCATGGCGTCGCTGAGGAAGCATGGGTGGACGAAAAACGAAGGCACTCCTGTTAAAGGGTGGTGCTGTGGGGCCAACATTAGCCACAAGGTAGATCAATAGACTCCCGGGACGAGGACGAGCCTAATGTTGACTCGGTTTGCAGCTATAGTTGAATACGAGAACGACTTACATCTGCTGAGATACCGCCTATGGTTCCCGTTCGTCGGAGAGAGTCTTTGTACTGATCAGGTACTAAGCGCCGGAAAACCGTGTCAATATCAAAGGAGGCCTCCTCCCCCGGCAGATCATGCAGGCTGAACCAGAGGCAGGGTGCACGATAAGTTGGATGAAAGTGAATCTCGTATCGGACATGTCCAAAGTTGGCTTTGGAAGGGTGCTTCACAAGGAGTTCCTGCAGTAGTTGAGCTTTGTTGTTCATGTGCTGGGTATTCTTTGCATTTTGTTTGGTTTTACCTGGTCGTCCTCCTCACTGTCCATCGCCATGTCATCTGCCATGGCCCCGTTGTCCATTGCTTCAGTCATGGTGAAACTGTTCAAGGTCGCCTCGAGATCGCCTAGATTTGTGGTGTCTTCTAGAGGCCGGGAGATCTGGACAAAGGTTGCATAGTCCGAATCCATCCCGAACGACATGTCCAAAGCACTGTGCACACCCAACCTCCATTGCCGCCGCAGAGAGCCAAGTCGGGCCTGACAGTACTTTCTGTCGAGAAAGTGGCATGCTTCGGCAAATTCGTCCTTGTCCAGAAAGGGGTAATTCCGATACATTGATCGGTGCTCAGTCCCATGACTCATCATGAGACGGGCGTGCAGTGTGATGGCCTTTGAAGGTAGTAATGGGCACGCACCTACATCCAGTTGTTAGCATCATTCGAAATCTCATAGTGTAGCAAATGTCCGCCAAGAGGTCTGTCTATGTATCTTTCAAGAAATGAAACCTATGTACCCAATCCTCTTGGGATGTGAGTGACCTCGATAGGTATTGTTTCCTCCCACGCCACGGCGGGTGACTTAAAACTCAGATAGCAGCTACCTCCGTTTTTTTCAACCTTACTTACTTACTCAGGTAACTAACTGGCGCAACAGGGGCAGTGATGATTGATCTTTACTTACATCCAGTAGAGAAATTCCGAAGGAGAGTTTAGTCAGGTTATGCGAGAATACTCGATATTGAATATGCGCAAAATTGACGCTATCTCCTAACAGTGCTGTGGTCTGGTGGATTGGGGTGGTGGCGTTGGCTTATTTGCCCTTCAGGTAGGTACCTAACCTAACATGTTTGACATCACTACCTCGAGTCCTTTTTACAGTCAACTCAATCAACTGATGAAAGCCACAACTAAATTATCACAGACTGTTGTGTCCGTTGCACATTCGAACAGTTAGCCATATAGCAGAAGATGGTGCAAGACTGCTAGATAAGTGAAGAACATGGACGTGCAGGCCATATCAGAGGTTCCTCAAGGTGTAGTCATCCAATTGAATTGATGCCCACGCAGGCTTCAGTGCTAGCTTCGTGTCAGGCGGCATAAGGGATGCCGACATGGAGGCTAGCAAGGGCCCGCCAAGAACGGAACCATCCAAGCTGGCCACTGGCCTCTACCAGCAGGTT
Organism: Arthrinium phaeospermum; assembly: GCA_006503535.1. Classification (NCBI taxonomy): domain Eukaryota; kingdom Fungi; phylum Ascomycota; class Sordariomycetes; order Amphisphaeriales; family Apiosporaceae; genus Arthrinium; species Arthrinium phaeospermum. Next base: position 64,272 of record QYRS01000015.1, read on the forward strand.
GGTTTTATGGTTCGGGGCAAATACCTGTTGCCGATCCTAACAGCATTGTCTCGCGCCTTGCTGGGCATTAGCCATCAAGGGGACCTCTGGTATTAGTATCACCTTTCCAGCATCTGCGTCGCCATCTGTGCTGTTATAAACTTGGCTTTCCGAATTCCACATACCTTTGGACACTCTGCTGTGGTCCTACATTGCCAGGTTGGCACGTAACTGCATCCTGTACTAAGCCTATCCATCCGCATTGTCGTGTTCCGGCGCCCGCGTGCCCCTGTTGTTTGACGTATAGTCCTAATTGACAACTGTCCTGTAACCTAGAGCATCGCCGACTTCCCAGTAACTAAGCTCAACTAGAGGAGGCGAACCGGTCATGCTGCGCCGATGATTCGCGACCCGTTTAATATCCACCGAAATCCTGCTTCAGGCCTTGCGATTATTCGGACTGCTGCTACTCGCGCGGCCACAGACCTCGGCGAGAAGGCTGTCGAGGCCAGCATAAATGCCATAGAGAAGGGCAAGCAGGCCGTCGACGACATGGCCTTTTCAATACCCAAAAACGTCCCCTCCTTCTCCAACCCACAACGCCAGCTAGAGGACCGGGTCTGGGGGAACGGCGGCCAATCCAGCTTCCTCAATCCCGATCGAAACTCCCTTCCGATGTACAAAGACAAGCCCTACGCGTACCCGCCCTCCCAGCGGTCGCGTCCGCTCTGGCGCCGGAAGCGCGTCATCGCCGTCTTCTTCCTCTTCGTCATCTTCCTCTACCACTTTGGCGGCTTTTCCAAGCACCACGACACCTTCACCTCGCGCCCTTCATGGAGCTGGCTGAAGAAGTCCGAGTCCGAGGCGAACGTGGACTGGATGGAGAGACGAGAGCATGTTGTGGATGCCTTCAAAGTGAGCTGGGACTCGTACCATCGCTATGCCTGGGGTAAGCATCACCATCCAGTCTGAGTGGGGGGCGAGAGAGGTGCCCCCCTGCTGGAGGATAATCTTGAAAGCTAACGCATGCGCCGCGCTTTTGTTAGGACACGATGAATTCCATCCGATTACGAAGAAGGGTCGGCAGATGGTGCCCCATGGCATGGGCTGGATCATCGTCGATGCGCTGGATACCATGATCCTCATGAACCTGACCTCGCGTGTCGGTCAAGCCAGAGAATGGATTTCGAAGGACCTGTCCTACAACCAGGACCACGATGTGAACACTTTCGAGACAACCATCCGGATGCTGGGCGGTCTCCTGTCGGCTCATTACCTTTCGAATGAGTTCCCGCAGCTGGCGCCTCAAAAGGACGACGACCCTGGCGCACCGGGTGAAGACTTGTACCTGGAAAAGGCCAAAGACTTGGCGGATCGATTGATAGCAGCATTCGATTCACCATCCGGTGTCCCCTACGCCAGTGTCAATCTGGCCAAGTACGAGGGCCTGGTCTCTCACGCTGACGGTGGAGCTTCTTCCACGGCCGAAACCACCACCCTTCAACTTGAATTCAAATATTTGGCCAAGTTGACCGGCGAGAAGTACTTCTGGGACAAGGCTGAAAAGGTCATGAAGGTTGTGGATGACAACGGTGCTGAGGGCGGCCTTGTTCCTATCTACATCTATGCCGAGGATGGCAAGTTTAGGGGTGAGAATATTCGCTTGGGCAGCCGTGGAGACTCGTACTACGAATACCTCATCAAGCAATACTTGCAGACGTCGAAGCAGGAGCCCGTTTATTTGGAAATGTGGGATGAGGCTCTGCAGGGCGTACGCAAGCACTTGGTAACTTATACCGAACCCTCCGGGTACACCATCATTGGAGAACGTCCCGAAGGTTTGGAGAAACCCCTGTCTCCCAAGATGGACCATCTCGTCTGCTTCATGCCTGGAACTATTGCACTGGGCGCGACTGGTGGCCTTACGGAAGCGGCAGCCAAGAAACTCCCAACCTGGACCAAGAAGAACGAGGATGACATGCGTCTCGCCCGAGAATTGATGCAGACCTGCTGGGGAATGTACAAGTGGATGAAAACGGGCCTGGCCGCTGAGATCACCTACTTCAACATCGCCGACCCCCCGCTGCCAGAGTCGGCGCCCCATAATCCCCCTCTCCATTTTGACTCGGATCCGGATGCCCAGTGGCGGAAAGACTTCACAGTCCACAGTAACGATGTGCACAACCTGCAGCGGCCGGAGACCGTGGAGAGTTTGTTTTACATGTGGCGCATCACGGGAGAGCGAAAGTACCGTGAGTGGGGCTGGGAGATGTTCAAGTCGTTCATGAACTACACTGCCATCGACGACGAAGGCGGCTTCACGAGTCTTTCAAACGCCAACACGATTCCTCCCGTGACTAAGGATAACATGGAAAGCTTCTGGCTGGTAAGTGATACCCATACCCCCCGTGATAGCATAAATGTTCCTCTTGCTGACAAAATCGTTGTAGGCGGAGACTCTGAAGTATTTCTACCTCCTGTTCTCGCCCAATGACCTGCTGCCACTGGACAGCGTCGTCATTAATACCGAGGCACATGCCTTCCCTCGCTTCCAGATGTCGCCGCTGTTCTCTACGGGCTGGGAGCGCAAGCCTAGAGACAAGAATGGGAAGATAATCGAGCCTGCACATTAAGAGGGGAGACCATGATGTTCATGGTAGGCGTTTTTCTGAAAGTTTGAACGGGCCAATTGGCTGTTGCAAAAGCGCCTTCTACATGCCCGATATAGCATAGGAGTTCATTTCGCGGGCATGATGACCCTGGAATAGAATAGAATCAAAGGTCCTACGCCCTCTGGTTTTTCGTGTGCCTTGCTGGTGGTGGTGGAGGTAGTGATCCTACTAACTATATCTTCCGAGACTGTAGTTGGGGTCTAGGACTAGCCCTCGGGAAACCTGAGCGGCATGCAATAGGTAGGCGAACAACGCATCATGTTGGTCCATGACACTCCGTATCAAGGCATTATCCAGATCATGCCACGCGTAAAGCGCGAGGGACATTGGCTGCGGCTGATATTATTAGGTGGTTTTTTCAGCTTTGCCTGCATAACAAGCTGCTGATCGCGCGCCAAGTCGGTGAATTATGCCCATCCCAATACGAATATTTCCTGGGCTAGATGTAGCGACGTTTCAGGGGAAGATGCTGCGTCGTCTAGGATCGAGCCCACTTCTCCGTGAGACATGGCCCCTTCTTGAACCTTTGGCTCTCGAACCCCCAGATCAGATCCACAGCGATGCCAAGGAAAACACTAACCCGCAGATGCAGAGGGCAGCATGCCGGCTTGGTTCAGAGCGAGGGAGCACTCCTGTTTACAGTAAGCTCCCACACATAGCCGTCTGCGGGCACTAGCCTTAGTGTGAGGATGGGAGTTGGTAAGCGTGTGGTGAAGAAGGGGGAGCCGAGTCGTTTTGGAGGATGACGATCGCAGTGACCAGCTTTCCCTTTGCACAAGGGTTCGGTCGTGTCGTTCCGATGGGTGTTCGTCCATTATTACCTATGCTTGACCTATATTATATCTAAGTATATACATCGGTTCGGGTTCGTACTTGTATAGGTAAATGAGCATGAACGAAGTAGGAGGTTCAGCTCGGCCAGTTCATACGTGCTTGCTCGCAGTATGTGTGGAAATCACCGAGCACATGCCCTCGCTCGACCAATGCTTCCTCGGGGTGGTGGCCGAGAAGAAGATACCAGACATCACCATCCGGTCTTCTTCGAAAAAGTACTAGCCCTCCTCACTCAGCTCAGGTTAACCACGAGTCCACGACATCAGGCAATAAATAGCCCAAATTCGGGCGAAGGAAACCGAGCCGCATGCGATGGTTTTCCCTTGGCAGTACGGACCAAAATGCTTCCCGCTATCCAAGATGGAGCCTTACCGTGGAAGGTAAAACACTCGGGGCTAGCATTCCAGATGCGACGATGGCTTCGGACGTTGAACTTAAAGATCTCAGATGGTGCCCACTAAGTAAGGATTTCTGCAGGGGTAGGGTCAGACCTTCACCACCACCTTTAAGTCGACTCCCAGCCAGCGCCAGCCATCCCCATGCGGGTAGGAAGGATCGCCAGGGCCACCTAAGCTAGCTTGATCTGCAAATACAGTACTACATACATGTACCTCCTATGGGCCTTAACTAACGACATCCCGTCCATGATCAATTAACCTGGATCCATGCCATCGTGTCGATTTGCCATATGCCCTGTATGTTCAGTAGATGCAGAGGCTTCAAGTGTCGACTAGATCCAAAGATTACACACACACACACACTCACACACACACACCTTTCCTATGAGGTGTTGACGCTCTACGTTCCATGAGTCACAGCGGCATCACGATTACCAGCTCATTAACGGTGAGGCTGCCTACCCAATCGATGTGGCCAGCACACGGCAACAGCAATCCCGGCAGGCTAGGTACATGTAGGTAAATGTCAAGAGCCAGGTTAAGTACTTAGCTATGTACCTACATACCGTACAACGAAAAGGTGATAGTGGGTGTTCCTGCAGTAGCTTTGCCGACCCAATGAGAGCAACTAGAGACCGGCTCGATAAATAAAGGCGCTCGTTCTAGAATCACCATCGAAGACGATGGCCCCGGTAGGGAATATGTGCCTCCTGCTATCGCAGAATACCACTGGGTATCAGTCGATATTAATTGGGAGCTGCAGCCTGCATAGAGCAATAATTTGGGCTGGCCATTCTGGCCGAGTTTCCCGTATGATGACACCGTCTCCCGACCCCAAAATAATTCTCGTGTCGTTGATTGCCGCTTCCTTTTTCTCCCCCCGGGCCAGGGTTTGAAGAGGAAAAAAACCGAACGAGGACAAAAAAAGCAACTTACCCCAAGAAAATGGTGCGGCAAGTCCACTCCACCCACAAAGACCGGTCTGGTTTGGCCGCTGCATAGTAGTACGGCGTCTTCCTTCTGGTCTTCCCACGTCTCTAAAAGTGTGCACATCTTTTTTTTTTTTTTTTTTTTTTTTTTTTTTGGATCGACCTATGATATCGGCGGCTTGGGTTCTGTTGTTTCGTCTATATCGGGGCCGTGACTGGTTATCTGGTCCCTTGTCTCGCCGTCAGCTGCCTCTTCGTATTCGAGAGCCCTTACGTGTGCCCCAGCCTTGGCCCTGCCAACACCTGCAGAACCAACAACCATCTTTGACGAGCGCCAGTTGGTAGGAGGAGAGCACGCTGAGTGTGGGACAAAACAGAACCTGGATCGTGTAACGGGCCAATCCAGGTTATTCATGTACGTACCGCCTTGCCTGCTTTGCGGTGGCTCGCCTCCCGCCGGGTAAAGAGGCCCATCATCGATATCCAATCTACTGCAATGAACCCTTGGCATATTCTTTCTCTGCCTTTTAGTTTCGCTGGCTACTGGACGGATTGCATATACGGCCTGTCTACGTACTGCTCACATGTGACCCCTGTTTGTCATCCCCAGGCAACAAGGGCAGTCCATGTCTGAAAGGATGCACGCTGTGACACTAGACAATACGGATACCTACCACTGCATACATCGACCAGAACATCGACTGCAAAGTCCTGGCCTCAAGCCTACCCAGACAATAACGTGCCCGGACGCATCGCCAGTCCATATCCAGGAGGATTCTCTAGCTTGTATCTTAGCCGAACGTGGGTCTCGCTGCCTAGCAGGGAATCCTCGAGAGAAACGTGTATCAAACTGAGGCTCTATGGACCATCACCGTCGCTAGGTGTGAATTCAGGTACAGTAAGGAGTAGCTTCTAACCGTAACCAGATTTGAACCTTGGAGGTAGCATCTTGTCTTATAGAAGACCACTCCTACTACTAGTTCGAAAGAAATCACTGTTTGCTCGGCTCTATGCATTTTGTTTTCCTTCTTTTCAACCAGTTTCTTTGCTTGCTTTTCTCCCCGTCATTTGCTTGGTTGGATCACTTGGTCCTGTCCCTTCGCTGGAAAACACCTCGTGGTCGAAGAACCCCGGCTATATTCAAGCAGGGTCAATACATTGCTACCTACACCGTTACACCTCCCATTCGTCACTTTTACCTATTCTGCCGGCGTCTCGCCTTACTCCGGCGAGATACCTATGTAACCCTACCAAACGGATTCGATCTCGACCACCAGACCGACATCTCATGATTATTGCTCCACCCCTGCAACCTTGATCTATTCTCTCTTTTTCTTACACGACCCAACCCAACAACAGGCTGTGTCGGGACATACCTGAGCGTCTTCGAGATCCTGCAGTTGCGGGCCCTTGATACCGGACAAGTCTTTTATTTCGTCTTAAGCGAGCTCTTACTTATACCCCCGCTGTTCCGCGTCTGGGTGCAGAGGCGGGTTCAGATCTGCACCTCATTTCGGTGCCGCTCCAGGTCGAACTACAAGCGCGCCTCCACACATTTCATATTCGTATCTTCCCAGGAAGAGCTGCGTGCCAGCTCGCCGGGCTTGCATAAGACCCCTGTTTGCCCAGGCCACTGGTTGTTGTTCTTTCCCATTGTTGTCTTGACTTGGACAGCCACACACATCAACTTAAGAGCTGCCCTGGCCGGAGATCGGGAGTAAATACGGGCTGCACGCACTCGTGACACCGGGGTCACCGCCAGCGACGTACTGCTTCAGTACCACATGATCTAGACGGCGCTGATACTCCTTTGCTTGAGCGCACCCGGAATTCTTTAAAAGTTACCGTCGCTACACCATTTTTTCTTGAGGGACAAGCGTGCCAGTCCACCATCAGTCGCCATGGGTAATATCAACTTTTTTGTTAACTGGGAGTTATGGGAGCAAATGACCTTTGTATGTATACAAATCGAACCCCCTTTTGGGCATCTTACTCATGTGATCGCAGGTTTTGGCGGGTAGTATAGTGCTGGTGTTTTTGGCTGGCCTGCTGAAACTGTGGTGGATTAATAGATCAGTGAGGAAACACGAAATCCTCGATGAAGAGAAGCGATCGAGGTTATCGGAGATGCGAAAAAGCGGCCTGTCTGTGGGGAAGAAAGCAGACATACCGTTCGGTGTCCGAGCGATACAGAGCGGCATCCAGGTTGATGGCATTTGGATTTCAAGGCCTGGCACTCCCAACTCGGGGACCATGGCAACATCGATGACCTTGGGAGGAGACTCCGACGACGAGCCGAAGGGAAAGGAGAAGGCCATGTCGTCGAAGATTGCTACACCGTCGCCGGGGCAATCCCAACGGCCCAGCCCAACGGCGAGCACGTTTGAACAGGCCCATTCACCCACGCTAGGTCCCCAGTCCACCTATAGGCCTAAGCACGGCGCCAGCAAACCACCAAACTGGCCCGGTAACCACTTGAGCGCCGATTTGCAGAGGAACCTCGATGCCCTCAGGAACCTCGAAGGCGCGAGCACCCCCTCTCGTCCCGCACCCCAATCCTACACTCCTACGACCTCCTTCTCGCCGGCCAGGACTTCGGCAGGGCAGGGCGAGGGCCGGACGTCCAGCTCGTCTGACGAGGGCCTGACTCTGGCCAACACAAGGCATAACAGCCGGATGGCGAGCCCCTTGACACAAACACCCCAGGCGTCCTCTCACGCGAGGGGCGGGGAGTCACGAAGCAGCTATTTCACGGCGCGCCAAGCATCGCCTGACGACGCACAACAGCGAAGACCTGCTGCTGCCGCTGCCGCTGCAGCGTCCGAGACCGAGCACCCGAGCGCTCCGACCAGATCCTATTCCGGTGACGTCCACGCAAATCGGGCGACAAGGCGGGTCAATGCCGGCTTCGAGGTGTTGCCCGCCGGGACGTTCGGGGTGCCGCCGCCAGCCAATGACGACCAGACCGACTTGGAGAGTGGCAACAACCGGTTCCCACCTCCAGTGACAAACAAGCTGCACAGGAAGTCGCGGAGCAGGTCATCAAGCCGCGCATAGAACAGAGTAACGGGGTATATCATCATCAAAAGCGTTGTTGTCTTCAAAAGGGAACAGGGAGTTAATATAGGGGTCATGGGATTTGGGGCATATAATACATTTGCATAAATCGGTGTAATGTCTGCATCATCACACACATAGAGATTACAGCTTCTGGCCAGAGCTTTGATCAATGGCCAATACATATTACCTTCGCTTTCTTCGTGTCTTCAGTCGGTTCGATCCGTGTTGAGTAATATATGTATCTTCAGGTAATGCGCATCAAGGGCCATGTACACTTACATCATCTGGGCACACTTTAATAACTTAGGTAGGTAATCACAAAGACGCCGTCTGCGAATTCCACTTACACAGATAGCATAAGTAAAGTATCAGCAATACTCCGTACACAAAATGCTCAAAGCCTACATGTCCAATCCACACCCAGAACTCTCCTCCCATAAGCACTAGAACTGTGTGCTGTGAGCAATCAACTCCACTTTCGTCTGTATACATGAACGATGAGCTGGTGGCGCGGTTGACAACGGCGACGTGGCAGTGCCTGCATCGTCGTGTAAATCGCACTACATCTGGCCCGTGGGACAAAACCCGCTTGTCGCCTGCCTCGCCATACCATTTGGTCGAGTCGAGACGGATATACGCCTTGGACACCGGGGGGGTCTCTGCCCATCTCCATTTGTTGCATTGTTTTGCAGTTTGCCGCTTCATCTTTTCATGACAACATACGGAGTGGGTGAGAGTGCGCTGTAGGGGTCCACCGAATAGAAGTCTCGGGTAATGACGAGCTTCATCATACCCGACACCCGTTCAGCTCAGACCAGATCTGACGAAACCGATGCAGGTGGTCCGCACTTCCAGAAACGGTGTAGGTGTAAGCAGGTATCGTCGACCCAAAGGATGGCGCCAATACTGGCAGAGTCGGGGGCTGTGTTGGGGATCGTCACGGGCGATGCTGTTTCTTGGCATAGATCATCCCCGCAAAATCCAATTTAGCTTGGTGCTCGGTGCTGGAGAGAGGATGATGCAGTCCCTCTCGAACCCAGTCAACCCAGTCGTTCGGGAAGCCGGAACGCTCAGCTGGGTGGGATAGGTAGTGAATCAATCACATCGTCGCTCAATGGTGTTTTACGCCCTTATCTCGCTTCCTATGTAAGCTCCTCCCAGTCAGCGTCCCGAGTGATATGACAATCATCAGATGAACTTGCGACAAGGACAGGAAGCCGGGTCGCGTAATGGGACATGAGTTGAGTTACACCTGATGCCGAGCTCAATGGCCGAGCTAGCAGTTACCCGTGCCTGTGCCTTTTGGAACTTACCTATTTCGTGCCAAGTACCTCCTAACCTCTCTTACGGCCAGCCAGCATACCACTACCTACAAGCCTCACCTTCCTGGATGTGGTGCTACGGCACGTAGAGAGGGGGGGGGGGGGGGGGGGGGGGAGATCATCGCTTCCTTGGTTGGAACTTAAGAAAGCCGGCTTGCGCTCTTATAAACCTTGCTCGTCCTCTACTGTAGTCGCGGGCCATTCGCGAAAACCCATCGACTTCGCCAAATACAGCCTTAGGTATTCCCTTGGCCTACGGATTCAACCATCCAGTCGTCCCGTTACAGCCGGGTTCGTGTGTTTGAATTAAAAGAAATTCCTACAGTACCTGGTCCATTTGCTTTACTTGATTACCCTCCCTACCTACTTACTTACTCACTCCCCGCCCTATTCAGGTCCATTACATAGAGAGAGAAGCAGCTGATAATAACCCATTTTCTTTGTGACTTGAACTCAATCGCGACCTATCGAGCCACGCTTCAATCAATTCTCCAATACACCCACCACCACCACCACCTTCTGATCCGAACACAACACCCAAGCATCTGACAATGCCCATCCGCAATCCCTTTGCAACTCTCGTCACGAGGCGACCAGGCAACGACGAGAATCTTCGCCCCGACCTGCTACCGCCGGCCAAGGATGCAGCCCATCCGGGCTTTGAGAGAGTAGATACTGTGGGATCCAAGGCCTCGTCGGCACTGAGTATCCGCAGTACCAAAGGCCGTGATAATGGCGACTATAAAATGAGTGGTACGACGCCCTCCCCCCAAACGCGACAGTGGCTACAACATCACATGCTCGTTCGATTTCCGCCTTTTGGTATACCAGTCGGAGCTAACTTGTATGAACCATAGTCGTCAATGACAGCGGTGTCTATCTACCGGTACTTATCTCACCCCCCTGCGCCCGATCAATGCCCATCTTTCTGACATTCAAACATCTAGCCTTCCCCCAGTGAAGAGAAGGGTCTCTGGCCAAGGCGCCCGGCTGTCCAATCACGAACGTCTATGGATACTCGGAGCAGCATTGGCGATATCGAACACTTCTCAATCTCCAGAGAGTCGTTTGACTCCTACCGGCGCTCCTTTGTAAGTCGCAGACAAGGGTCAACCCAGCTCGGGCGGGCATTAACATAACTACCGTGCAGGATATCTCAGCCAGGTCCCCTGTAATCGTCCACGACCCTCCCCGTCAGAGCCTCGATTCTGCGCGTTTCCCACGCGTGCCGAGGTCGTCTGTCAGGGACAGGTTTTTCGATCCCGAGCCGCCCACGGCCGAGGAAGGCTTCGAAGAGGTTGGCCTGAACGACGACCAGAAACAGCAGCCACAGCAGCAGGCCAGGAAGCGCGGCTTCTTTGCCAAATTCTCCGATGCATCCGAGCCCAATACCCATAGCCATACACAGGGCATGTCGCGCTTCATTCCAGGCCGCAAGAGAGCGCAAAGCGGGCAAGGCGCAGAACTCGGCAACATGGAACGTCCAAAGTCGTCGCACTCCCAAGATGGGGAGGAAATGCAATAAAACAGGCACTTCGCAGCAAGCCCCGGATCATGAAAACTTGGAAGTCGGCACTACTGAGGCGAATTGGGTTGCATATTTTGACGGCGTATTGGCGCAAGGTATAGATCGTCCGGCGTTGTCTAACGAGCAACCACTTGCTTCTTCTTTTTTTGGTTGGTGGCTTGACTTGACGAGCCGCTCGCTACCAGTGTTGCATTCATGCTTCCTTCCTACAGACCCGGCGCAGGTCTTTCTAGAACTATAATGATAATGAAACCACCGCAACGAAATGAAAACGAAAGATTCTCATTATGGACTTCTCATTGTCAGGGCCCAGGTTATGACACCATGTAGCGGCCGAGGTTGTCACCAACATTATGCTTGAGATATCCCCGAGTCAAATAAAACGTTCCAGCAAGATCTGGCAGACCCTGTTCGGCAGCGTAGGTACTAAAACGCCGACAGGAGAGTCATGGTCTAAAAGCATACAGAGTATGGAGTACTGCAGTGCAACATACAGAGGTAGGTAACAGGAGACCATTACAGTTACCAGACCGTTACCTATCACCTACTACTTAAAATCTCTAGCCTTGACCAACCCCACCAAACTCCAGCTCTCAAGCGTACCCCTCCATGCCAAGTCTATTAAATGCCTTATCGGTTTCTTATCTTTGCGCTCGTCACCAATTTTTTTTTGTGAGCACCCAGAAGTCATTGAGCGGCTGGTCAATTGGACTCCGAATTCAACACAGACAATACTCGATAAGGTCACTGTTGAAGCGCATCACCTTCTTACACGATAGCTTCTCCGTCAGAACGATGGCGCCCACAAGACCGAACAAAAAGTCGAAGAAGGGCGACAAGGGCGCTGCTTCGGGAGACGAGTCCAAAGTATCCCCACTCCTCTATGTCAAGGCCGCCGAGACCCAGCTTCAGGCAGGCCAGCCTTCCGATGCTCTAGAGCTGGCAAAAAAGGCCTTGAGCCAATCGCAAACAGGTAGCGACAGTGCCCTCGCTGCGCTGAACCTGTTAGGTCAAATTTACATTGAGATCGGCGAATTCGAGGCGGCCCGATCCTACTTTCTCAAGGCCGTCGCCATCGACGAAGACGGCAGCAGGAGCGATGAGACGGGCGGTGGACCGGAGAAGTTCTTGTGCCTGGCGCAGTTAAGCGAAGAAGGCGGCCAGGACAGCGTCAAGTGGTTCGAGAAGGGCGCCGCGGCCCTCAAGAACCAGATCCAGAAATTCGAGGACGTCAAGAAGTTGACCGACGAACAAGAACTCCTGCTCGACGAGCTCCGACAAAAGCACGCCATGACACTCTGCGCCGTGTCGGAGATCTACATGACGGACCTCTCGTGGGAGGCCGACGCCGAGGCGCGTTGCGAGGCCCTCGTCACCGAAGCCACCATGGTCGCCCCCGACTTCGCCGAGACGTGGCAAACCCTCGCCAGCGTGCGGATCTCCCAGGAGCGCTTCGACGACGCCAAGGCTGCCCTGATCCGAAGTCTCGAGCTGTGGAAAGACCTGCCGACGGGGGACCCCTCTGTGCCCGATTTCCCCAGCAGAGTCGCGCTGGCCCGGTTACTTATGGAAGTCGGTATGGAGCAGGAGGCCATCGAGGTCCTCGAGCGGTTGGTTGGAGAGGATGACCACAGTGTCGAAGTCTGGTACTTGGGAGGCTGGGGTCTCTACGTTTTGGGCGAGAAGCAGAAGCAGCAGGATTCGAGTGAGGGAGGTGAATGGAAATCAACGTGGATCTCGAGCAAAACTTGGCTCAAGCAGTGTCTCACCCTGTTCGCGCAACAAGACTACGAAGACGAGCGTCTGGGCGAACATGCCAATGAGCTTCTTGCTGCTGTCACTAAAGACCTTGGAGATGCGCCCTCTGAAGACGAAGACGAGGGAGACGACGCAGACGAGGGGTGGGAGGATGAGGATGCGAGCGACGAGGAGATGGGCGGTTGAGGACGTGGCCCTCTTAGACTTGTTTCTTTTATCAGATCACGAATAGGGTGCTAGATGTGACGACAACATCTCGGCGTTTTGGGCTGGCATTTGAAGGCGTTGGGAGGCAATAAAAGGATTTTGGACAGCCACCCCCACGATATGGATTGCTGTATGCTAGTGTCAATGAGATCTACAGTGGTCCATTCAACCAAATAATTGATGCGCCCGAACTCCATGCAATGTATCCGCACATGCCCCCCCTTTGTCTCTAATTACGTTGCGACCTTTAGTGACTCGACACCTTCCGCCAAGCCACCATCCTCGTCGTCTCCCTCGTCTCCCTTGCCAACAAGTCCACGCTCCCAGAGCTGCTTGCCTGTGAGCTTCTTCTCCTCCTTTCCTCTAGTTTTCTTTAACTCGGCGAGGCGCTCTTCTTCTTGGCGTATGCGCTCCTCTTCCATTTCCTGCATGAAGCCCTCGCGCCACTTGATGAACGTCTCCCTCGTGACGGGCGTGCCGTGGAACTTCTTATTCTCCTCGCGCTCGGCCGCCAGCAGAATCTCTTCGTGCTCGCGGGCCTTGGCCGCCCGTCGGTCCAGGATGAGCTGCTCCGCGTTCTCCTTCAAGGTTGTCACCAGTGTGAAGACCATGGCCATGCCCAGGTTCTCCTGGATCGTGTCCTCGAGCCCGGCCAGCAGGGTGTCCTTGTCGTTGGAGACGGAGAAGAACGGGTGCGTCGCCGCGTTCTGCTCCGGCGACAGGTCCAGCATCGGCGCCTCGTCCGGGTAGGCGTCCGGGTATCGCACGTGCAGGACTACGGTCGGGGGGTCGTTGGTGTCTTCCTCGTCCGGCGGTAGGTCCAGCAGGACCGAGACCCGGTATTCGGTCTCATTTATATCTGCAGGATAGCACATCTTGGGTTAGTCGATTGAAGAATTGCTGACTTTGCGATCCCCGGATGGCGGGGTAATAGAATGCTCGGACTGGGCACAATGGCTGCTTACCTGTGATCTCTTCTGGGAAAATGGAGTCAAGAACTTCACGTTCCTCGACCTGCTCTTCACGGCCCATTTTGTGATGATCCTATCTGAAGTGTTGCTTCTAGGATTATTGTGTGATGCGATGCGTGTATCGTCGGGTGAGTGCAATTGGAGGCTACTGGTCAGGTACATAACTTACACGCCGTGCAGGTAGCAGGTAGCTCATAGTGGGCTTACAGGCATTGATGGTGGGGTGCTAAACACTTGAAGCCGCTTGGCGCTGATCTCACCGCCCGGCAGTAATAAAAATTCCCAGGCGATAACGCCAAAAGTTTTGGACGTTATCAGTGGGTAGCTTGGATAAGTGGTAGCGGTACGCTGTCTATTGACTTTGAATTAACCCAGATCCCATCTTTTCGCTGCCATTCCCAGCATCCCCAAACTCGCAATGGCTCCCAGAGATGCTGCTGTCGGCGCCAAGCGCAAGAGCGCCAACGGCTCGAAAGACAAGTCCAACAAGAAACCCAAATTTGAGAAGCGCGCAGCTCCCAAGGAAGAGCCCGTAGTCGACGAGAACGACGATGACTTCGAGGCCTTCTCGGACGATGTGGAGGATGGAGGTGCCTCTTTGGACAACAAGAAGGCCAATGGAGCCAACGGCGCCGAAGCCTCAAATGGTAAGTCACGGTCGTCGCTACGTTTGCGCATTACCACCTCAATTTACTGATCCTCACTAGGCACGAATTCGCGAGAAGCACATCAGAAGCAGAAGCAGATTGCACTCGAGCGCAGGAACAACAAGCCTCTGGCCGACGAGTCCCTACGGGCGAAGAAGCTCTGGGAGAGGTTACGAAGAAAGTCCCATGTCCCCAAGGAGGAGCGAGACAAGCTTGTCGACGAGCTGTTCGCCATTGTCACCGGCCGGATAAAGGAGTTTGCGCTGAAGCACGACACGGTCCGTGTCGTACAGACTGCTATCAAGTACTCCAACCCCGAACGACGAAAGATGATTGCGAGCGAGCTTAAGGGCACGTTTGCGCAATTGGCCGAGAGCAAGTACGCCAAGTTCCTGATCGGCAAGCTTATTGTTGAGGGCGAAAAGGAGGTCCGGGAACTCATCGTCCCCGAATTCTACGGAAAGGTTCGCAAGTTGATCAACCACCCGGAAGCGTCTTGGATTCTGGACGATATCTACCGTGGCGTTGCGACGCCCGAACAGAAGGCGGTGATGCTGCGTGAGTGGTATGGCCCCGAGTTTGCGGTGTTCAGAAGCTCCGGCGATTCTGCCACCACCTCTGATCTGGCCACGATTCTCGAGGAGCAGCCGGGCAAGAGGCCCATCATCATGAGGTATCTCCTGGATCTGACGAACCAGCTTATCCAAAAGAAGATGACTGGCTTCACCATGCTGCACGACGCCATGCTCCAGTACTTCCTTAACGCCAAGACTGGTACCGATGAGGCGAAGGAGTATACCGAGATGATCAAGGAGGACGAGAGCGATTTGTTGAAGAACATGGCTTTCACCAAATCTGGAGCTCGATTGGTTAGCCTTCTTCTGGCCCATGGCTCTGCGAAGGACCGCAAGCAGATCCTGAAAGCCTACAAGGACACATTCCAGCTCATGTCTACCGATCCGTATGGTCATCTCATCATTCTGACTGCTTACGACGTCATTGATGATACTGTCTTGACCTCCAAGTCCATCTTCCCTGAGATGATTGGAAAGGGCGAGCAGAACGACGCCAACAACCTGCTCGTTCTTGCTAATGATCCGCACGGTCGTCTATCTGTCCGATATCTGTTCGAGGGTCCTTCAAGAGCCCTCTTCGATAACCGCTTCACTTACGATCTGGAGCGTCTGGCGGAGATTGACGAGATACGGAAAAACACCAGTAAGAAGGACGCTGAGATACGGAGGAAAGAGCTCATCACCGCCATATCCCCACCTCTGATTTCTTCCATCGAGACTTCGGCCCTGGACTTATTATCTACTTCGTTCGGCTGCCAAATGGTTGCCGAAGTTTTACTGTCTGCTGTCGGTGACAAGTCCGAGGCCCTGAATGCTGTTGCTAGCGCAGCCGGTGGCGACCCAGATGCAGAGAAAGAAGTCGAGGAGGAGGAGGAGGAGGAGGAAGCCAGCCCAGAAGAGGAAGAGGAGCCAGTACTCCACATATCTAAGGCTCCCCATGGCGGTCGCTTATTCAAGATGCTCATCGCCGGCGGGCGTTACGACAAGGCCACGAAGCAGGTTATACCGGTAGACCCGCCGCTACATTTTGCAGATATCCTCTACCCGGTCATCAAGGACCACATTGTATCATGGGCTACCGGGCCCAGCTCCTTTGTTGTCTTGAACTTGCTCGAAGCCGATGACTTTTCACACAGCGATGAGCTGAAGAAGATCCTCAAAAAGGAGAAGAAGGCGCTGGAGAAGGCCGCGACGGAAGAGACCGCCGCGCAGAAAGCGGCTCGAGAGGCCGCGGAAGCCCCGGAGGCTAGCGGGGAGGGAGACAAGAAGCCCAAAAAGGGCAAGAAGGTGGAAGCCAAGAGGGAGAAATCGGTTGGGAACATGGGCGCCAAGCTGTTGTTAGAGAAGCTTAAGAAATAGAGTATCGAGCGAGCAATACAACGGTACGAAGGCGGCAGGGCTCACCTGTCAGCACTTTGAGCGAGATTGCGTCCAGGTATCGGGCGGACTTATTCACTGTTCCAGTAGTTTTTATACAATCTTATGTTGTGGTACGGCCAACTGTTGTGCTTCGTAGACGCGTCGCATGAGCCGACATGTGTTAGTGACATGTGTGGACAAGTATTCGAAAGGACATTTCCTTGCCGAGCATTGTGTGACAACAGTTACGAAAGGAGTCTGACATATGCGGATTTCCGGAGGAGACGTCAACGGGGAGTGTAAATTACGGCCATAGAAGTCATGTAAGTGGTTCGTGTGGCCTGGGGATGGCGGCAATACAGGTAGTGCTGCTGCATGTTCAACGTACGTAGCCGCTTATGGGCTCAAGAGGCCGCCCAACTCTTTATCGTTTGCCAGCCAGTAATTTGAGATTACTCGTGAACCATGGGTAGTATCATCGCCACACTGTATGTGTCCAGCGATGGCACAACATGGCGGAGACGGACCTTGTCATGGGCCTGCCACAAATCGTTACAACTGGCTACTAAATGGCCATCATTATGACCACGTGTAGGTACCTAGGCACATAGTCATGGATATGTCAACTTCAGAGTGGATTGTGTATAGGCGGTACAATCAGTCTGGTACATCGAATACACCCCAGAGGAAAGGTACCTAGGGAGGAACGTACTGAACCTTTGATTCAGACTGGACCAACATTGTTGAAGCAAGCTCGCAAACTTCCATACCTGTAGGTAGGTATTTAAAAGTGCCGGCTTACCCAGTTGATTTTGGGCTTGCTCGGCAACTGGGAAGGAAATAAGGAGCCCCATTGCGTGACTTCCCAAATGGGAACGTCTGATGGCACAAACATCTTGTTTGTGTGCTGTTCAACCTGTCCGCTTCCTTCTTGACATCAATGTTATTATTGCCTGCAGATTTTCTGTTTCAGTTCATATTTCCTAGACCCTACATCTTTCTTCTCTCCAGGCCACCTCCCCACCCGTTCCCCTTTCGTGGGCATCGACTATCTACCCATGTACCTAGTTGTCATTCAATCACCAAGTTCACCTCCCTTTCACCTGAAGTAAGTCGCCAGGCAAACAATCACCTACTGCACATTGAGGGTATTGCCTGCTCATGCAAACTTGGGTCCAAGATATCAACCACCAAAGTTCACTAGCCAGGTTCTTTTCACCATCACCGGGTTGGATCCAAAGTTCGGCAGTTCATCGATGACTGTTCATCACATATGTTGGTGTCACCACAACCACCACCGAGTTCATCGGCATTGCATGAAACTCCATGATGGAGGGGAGAGTGGAACTCAGTCAGCTTTTTGGTAGACACATACGCTGTTCTTCAGGTCTCGACTACTACCATTGCCAAGACCCTTCGTTCGAGGGTTGCTGTTCTAGTAAGTACCAGAAACCCTCTCGCCTCCATCTGCACAGAAACAACACGTAGCATCGGCCCTCGTCTCTCGATTCCTCGATATTGATGATGCCCGTCGGTCAACTACTAAGACGTACGGCTACAGACGACCCATGCACGGATGGTGACTGCCATGGTTTGTCGCAGCCGCTCAGTGCCTCGGATTCCGATTCGGCGACCAGCGTAACAGAGATCTCGTCAGTAGGCCCGCCTGCGACAGCGAGCCTAACAACGGGGTCAACAGGAGCAGTGACGGGATCAGCGGTGACCAACCCAGCGGAAGCAACGTCGACTGATACTGTCAGCGACACCCCAACGCCGACAGCAACAACCATTACCATACCCCCTCCACGCCAGACTGGATCATCGACTTCCACGCCTCAAAGCAGCAACAACACCGGCGACAGTTTCACGCTTGGCCGAGCAGAAATTGCTGGGATCAGTGTTGGCGGTGTGATTGGAGGACTCTTGTTACTTTTTGTTATATTTTTGGTGATCCGCCGTCGCAAGTTGGCCAAGCGCATGCCATCATTTGTTGATGCGCGTGGCGACCAATTCGATGAAAAGCTTATGCACAACAGTCAGAATCGCGCAATGGGCGCTCGCAGTGAGAGCAATGGTGAAGATGTGTTTGCGCCTTTTGGTGGTGAGTACATAGTGGTGGCTGCTAGGCTCTCAAGCTGCAGATCGGTGGAGCTGACTCTCGGTTACAGGAAGAGCGAATTCTCCGGTGAGGAATGCCGAGCAAGGAAGCGATACGCCGTCAAAGAGGCTGGGAAATACTCATGATAGTGTGCGAAGTACGGGAGGAAACAGCTTCCTCGTAAGCCCCATTACTCCCACCGACACGCGACCTAGTGCTTGCAAGGATCTGCCCGGCGACCGAGGACAATGTACCATTGAGGAGGAACAGCCAGATTCGCCCGCTCAGCTCGATAGTCGGCCAGTATACATCGAGCTTGATTCTAGAGACACAGAGCGACAGCGTCCGGCAGAGCTGCCAACCACGTCAGGTCTCCCCTCGATCCCAAGACCCAAATCTACAAGCGATGTTCTGAGGCACCCAGGCTTGCTGACCCCGGGGTACCGCACGATGACTGGGACCTTTATACAACTCGATGCAGTCCAGCAAGGACGAGCCCGCTCTGATTCCGGCGACCCGCTGAGAGGTACACTCAACCCTACGTTTGCAGAACGCCAGTCCAACCGACACGTCAATAGCTGGACTCACCTCTGAAGGCGTGTTACCCATGAAGAAGTGTCACACGTACACGGCTGAGATATTTAGGGGCTGGTTGACATCTAACGTAGTTGCACGCTCTCATGACGAGCACAGAGCACATGGACTGTATCAAACGCAAATGTCAGTGGACTGGAAGCCCTGGAGGTTCTCGGCAAAAATGAATGATGTTTTCTTACTTGCTCGATCCCTAGATACCCCCAAATACATACTGGATTTGGTGTTGCACGGCCAATGCCGTGAATCTGATAAACCCGTAAAAGCAACGGCCCCCCTAATGGTCAATGTTGACATCAAACTAAAGAAGACTCAGATCTCACCTGTGTCCTGCTTTTAGTCTAATGAAGATGTGTAATGATCGATGCATAACGTACAGAGAGGCATGTGTGTTGCATTCCGAGAAGCGCGAGGCAGAGTGTTAACAACCGGAAGACGCACCGTCCCCTTGATCTCGTGATCCTGGAGGCTGGCCTCTGAGAAATTAGCCATGTAAACATTGGATTGCGAGTCGAACTCAACAAGTGTGTGATGTCAGAAGCAATGCTCGATTTCTATAAGCTCATTCTATATAGTGCTGTCTGAGATTTCCCCAAAAGACAATCTGTGCCATGTGTTGCCTGTAGGAAGAAAAAAAGGGGTTGCTCCAGACGCATCATGCAATATGCGATCAACCGCTACAGAAATCACACATTCAGACAACGAGGATTCATGCTATCGGCATTGCCTGGCTCTGCAACGAGGCCATCTGAAATCGAAACCTATCCTACGCCATTTCCATGCAAAATAAAATAAAGTGTAATCGTGCCCGGTCTCCTCAGCTCAGACCGAGCAGATCGTGATCTCCCTCGGTCTTTATGCAATTCTAATAACGATGACGGGGAAAGACTAGTAAAGAAGGGGGAAACGCCAGTCTCTGCGATAACGAGAACTACAAACACAACGACCAAGATCGTCGACTCAAAAAAGCGACCTGGCCTGCCAAACCCCCTTTTGGCGATACTCAACGGTGTTTTGTCGGGCTACGACTCCCCTATTGATTCATGAACTTGCCGACTTCGTTCAGCAGGTCGTCGAGCTCGTTGTCGCTGATCTTGTCCTGGAGCGACGGGATGAGCGTCTTGGCCTCCTCGGCATTGTCGCAGCATAGAGAGCCTATATAAGCGCTGCATGTTAGTGGTCCATCGCAGAGGCGCTTTGGCACGAGGCCCTGTGTAGTAATGCCAACGTACCGAGCTGTGCGCGCTCAAACTTGTGGAATTGAGGGTATGCGCCCAGGAGTCGCTCCACCGCCTCGACGTTCTCCTTGTTCTTGAAGCGCGAGAAGGCATCCAGGTAGTCGATTGTCTTGCTCAGCATCCTGTTTGTGGGAAATTGCGACCCGGCGTCAGCTCTCGAATAGACAAAACAAATACGCAGACTACCAAAGAAACATGCGCCAGCAGAATCTCTCCCTCATTCTTCCTCCCGGGAAGGCGAGAACCCGTCGCGTCCCTTGTTGTTTTCCTAGACGATTGCGTGGGGAAATATTAGACATACTCAGTCTCGTGCGCCTCGCCCTTGCCCTTGCGCCTGTTTTCCGAAATGGCGTTGAGTAGAAGCGACGCCTCAGACAACGACAATGTGTCGACGTCCTGGAATTCACCGAGATGCAGTTCGGATGATGCCTCCTCGTTGCCTGCCGGCACGGGTTTCGTGCGCGAGGTCTGCTGGTTGGCAGACATGGTCGTTGATGCGATCGGTTGGCCGGTCGGAACTCTTGGTCTGGCGAAACCTGCTCCCCGTCTCTCGTTCGATGGCGTGGCTGGCCGGTGAGGGACGTAGAATAGATGACGGTGAAGAGTGGCGGGTCGGGTTGCGAATACGGGCTGCTTCTCTACAAGAATAATGTCGCGCCGAGGGAGGCAAGGGCTGTAGTAAGGGTCCGGCAGGCGAGAAGTTCGTTCGGAGGGTGGCGCGACGGGGACAAGGAGTCGCGATGGCAGCCGTGGTGAGGTTATCTTTTTTAAGGTTTCCCGGATGCGGCTCTGGCAGGACCAAACAGCCAAAGGACCTTCGGACGCTAAAGCCGGGGAAAGCTCCCTGAGATGGAATGTACCAATGTACCGTGTCTAAAGAGCAGGTGGGATGAGTCCCTGTCGAAAAAGGCCTGAGCTGAGACCGTATCCGTACTCCGTTCCTGTATTTCATTTGATTGGAAGAAAAAGCCCGGCTACTGGGTCGGATAAACTTCGGTGGAGCCTGGATTGCCAAGTTGCAACTACAAGGCTCCCTACACCACGTCACATCGAATAGGAGGTTGACGGCGAGCGCATACGGGGTAAAAGCGTTATATGCGAATACAGGATTACCAAGCTCAGTCTTGTCGCCTCGGGAGACCAACATGAGAAGGCCTTGAGATACCAACCCTCAATTGCTTTTCCGCGGCCTAGTTATAGGTCTTTGGGGACAGATATCCCACACAACGATGTAAGGCCCGATATGCTCGCTTGGATTATTTAGGATGCTAACAACATCCGCGCAGGGGTGTCATTGCACTGCTCATCATCAACAAGGCCGGGGGTCTGATTTACAATCGGACGTTCGGGGAAGGTCTCAACCAGCTCAATTCAAACGACTACCTGGTTCTTGCCGGTACCTTCCACGGGTTGGTCTTCTCCCGAGCTCCAATTCCCTTCCAGTCCAAAGGAGGCATATGCTGATCTAGTGTGGTAGTGTCCACGCCATCACAGCGCGCCTGAACCCCCTGCGGGAACACCAGGCCGCGCACTACTATGCCCAGCAGCAGCAGCAGCAGCAGCAACAACAACACCACCACTCCGCCAGCGGCAGCATCGGCGCAGGCTCGGGAGGCGGGCAGGGAGGCCCCTTGCCCAGCCGGCCGGAGCCTCCCTCGGGGCTCGAGGTGATGGAAACGGAGAACTTCCGGCTGCAGTGCTTCAACACGCAGACGGGCACCAAGTTCCTGCTCTTCACCGACACCATGCAGGCCAACGTCGACGTTGCCATGCGCAAGGTCTACGAGTTGTACGCCGACTACGTCATGAAGAACCCCTTCTACCAGCTCGAGATGCCCGTGCGCTGCGACATGTTCGACCGCAAGCTCAATTCGTACATCCGGGAGATTAATAATTCTCGTTGATGACGCCCGAGGCTTATGGACTGTCGGCGTCGACGATGATGACTGAGGAGGCTACGGAGATGGGCGGCGCAATCATGATGGGAGCTCGCGGCATGCTCAGTGGAGAGCGCGAAATGGGGGCATGCAAACGGTAGCCATGACCTGCGAGGTAGGCTGATGGATATAATCAAGGGCACTATGTATGCATTTGCTCGGCGAAGGGTGCAGGTGGCTCAGGGAGAACGGATTCAGCAAGACCCTGTCTGCATGGAACGGCGTTCGGTGTTTACTTGTATGCAATGAGTTTCTTCGGCATAAAGAGAACTATTCGTAGAGCATCAAACTCCTCTGCTTTCATGACCAATTCCTCTTTAGTCTATTCCGTATTGTACAGGCACAAAGCAATGCGTGAACATTGAAGTTCAAGGTCATCATCTATGAGGTGTCCATCTTATCGTCACCATCCTTCTTGGTGTCCTTCTTGCCAGAAGGTCCGCTGCCACTTGCTTCACCATCCTCGTTCAACAGAGGTTGTCGCTCGTCTTCCTCCTTGATGCCCTCCAAGTTCGGCTTGGATTCTCCGTCGGCTTGGGTTTGCCGCGCTTGTCTGGCGTTCTC
Source organism: Arthrinium phaeospermum (assembly GCA_006503535.1). Classification (NCBI taxonomy): domain Eukaryota; kingdom Fungi; phylum Ascomycota; class Sordariomycetes; order Amphisphaeriales; family Apiosporaceae; genus Arthrinium; species Arthrinium phaeospermum. The sequence goes on from QYRS01000015.1 coordinate 86,942, forward strand.
TTCCTCCATACTCATACGCAGAGCCAGGGCCAACTCGGGATCATCAGTGGGGTCAAAGTCGAACCCGCCAAAGTCGCCGCCGCCGCCGGACTCGGCGCCGCCAGCTCCTCCGGCGCCCGTAGCACCCTCTCCGAGAAGGATGGGAGAGGATATCAGCTGATCGCTGAGCAACCGGCCGCTCGGGGGGACCACGACGAGATGCGAGCTGTCGGGGCTCTTGAGAACGTTGTTGAATGCTTCCAGCTTCTTCTGGACCTCATCATTGTCCAGATCCCCGAACAGCACGAAGTCGATGTCCAGGTTGCTCTTCTTCATCTTCTTGGCTAGTGAGACAAGCGCCTTCTCGTCATCGGTGACTGGAGAGCAGACGAAGGCGATAATGCGCTGGCGCTGGGACTTGTTCTGGCGATGCTTCAGGGCTAGCTGTGAAGGGGGTTAGCTGACAGATCAACGATATCTGGGCCGGACTGGCTGCATATGATTTCAGGGCAACAACATACACTGGCGATCTGGATACCCGTCGCGAGGTGCGAAGTGCCCGAGATCTTCTTTCTTGTCCGGTGCAGGCCCTCGAGAAGCTTGCCTCGTTCCGTTGTGAGCGTTGACAGGACCTCTGGGCCCTTGCCGCCCATGCTCATGAGACCGACCGAGGACTCGGGATTCGACTGGGTGATGTTCTCGAAGATGATGTTGATGGCGTCGGCCTGGGCATCGAATCGGTTTGGTTGGTAGTCGCCATTTCGGGAGCTCTCGCTGTTGTCAACGACAATCATAACCGCTTCCAAAGGCATCTTGGCGGTTGGTTTGTCAACTGGGCGTTGACGGTCTTCAGAACGGTGGGTTTATGTCCTTGAAGTAGTGAAGAGTAAAAATCCGGATTGGGCGATGTGTATTGCGAGTCTTCTATGTTGGGATCTAGAGAAGGCTGACTGACGATAATGGGCTCCAGCTATCTTGAGGTCGGAGAGCTTAATAAACGTCAGTAGGTTGGTAGACCCAAGGTACGTACGTACGTAGCTGAGGTAGCCTTAGGCCTGCGCAATCCAAACCAGCCCAATGAGCGAACGCGGGACGCTGTGGGTGTCGGGAGATCGGGCTCTTTTGGGTGAAGCTCGGGCCACACGCCCCCCTGCTCACCCTGAAAGAGCTTGTAACGCCAAAACCCGCAGGGCACTTTGTTTACTTTCAGCAACATTCGGCCACTGATCTAGAGCCCCCATACTGCCACTATCTAGTAACTACTACTACTGCACATTGCCTGCAGCTTCACCAAACCTGTTCGAGACGCCAAAACTCGCCCACCAACACGTACCCTCGCGAAAGCAGCGCGTAGCACGACGACAGGCGCAAAATCGACATCTTTCACCGTGACAACTTTCGCCATACCATTTTCGCCAATATCAATACCTAGCCCCCAAAACATTAGGGAACGAATAACATGGCGCCCGTGCAACCGAGAAAACGCAAGTCGTCAACGTCGCCTACGAGCACTCCGCAGAGAAGCCCGATCAAGAGGAGAAAAGTAGGCCTCACACTTGCCCAGAAGCAGGCTCTTATCGACAACTTGCAACTAGAGAGTATGAATCCCACCAATCCACAACCACGACGGGAACGACGCGTCTAACCTCGCCATCCTAGTTACCGAACGCGCTCGAAGACTGAGAGCACAGTACAATGTACAGGCGCAACAGTTGCGATCTCGGGTGGAGATGCGTGTTAATCGCATTCCTACTTCGCTCCGGAAGGCCAAGATGGGCGAACTCTTTGCTAAGCACTCAGAACCGCAACCATCGCGGGCAGCGCGCTCTCCGTATGTTACTCGACCTCCACCAGTACCTGCCAAGGATGGCGTACCGCCCAAGCCCATTGCTCGGAAGCCCGTGTCTACAAATGAGTCTCATGCCAGACTTCCTCATAAACCTTTGAGGTAGGAAGGCGACGTTCTTGGGTGGGCTTTTACACGTCCGAAGTTTACTGACTATTACCAGTGACGAGATGGCAAGTGCATACGACAAGGAAAACTCGGCCGAACCGATTGGTATTCCTAAGAAGAAGTCACGCGCCGGCGTTGTCGCGGCTGAGGCATCCTCCAGCCATGTCCTGTCACCCACATCCACCAATGCGCGTGTTGCGCCCCGGGCTGCCGAACGTCCGACTTCACCTGTTAAGTCCATGGCTGGACGACCTCCCTCGCCAACGAAAAGCATCGCGCCCAAACCGTCATCCAATATCCTGTCGAACATGGTTGAAAAGGCAAAGGGATCACGCGCAGCAGCCGCGTCAAGGAAAGCCGCTGTACCGACGACTACTGGAGGCGCTGCCAGTACATCTACTCGATCAAGGAAACCTCCGCTGCCGGCCGCAGCAACTACAGCCTCCACGCGTGGAAGGCGGAAAGTCAGCGGCACCAGTGAGTCGAGTGAATCGAGTACAGCTACCGTCGTTAAGAAGAGCACCGCATCTCGAGCCAATGCTGCCAAGCCTCCACCGCCGGCCAAACGCACAGTTATGGGTACGATAAAATCGGCCACTTCGAAAAAGGCGCCAGCCTCCAAGGCTACAGCACCACCTACAAGCACTACTAGCACTGGTAGGACATTGCGGAAACGGGCTTAAGGTCCCTGGAGCCATCGCTGCGTGTAGAGCTGGACTATGGCTCGTGCAAATGAGATTCATGACGGATGGGGTTGGCGTTCTTGTATGGCGTACTTGTGGATCACGGAGTTTGGGTTAGGTTACATTCCTATGGAATTGCTACAATAAGATGGTGCCCAGTTGGTCTCCTGGGTAATCGGTTGATGTTTATTTGAGCGGTCTCGCTGTCCTAGTCTTCACGTGCCATTGCGTTGCATATGACACGCAAACCAACTTTCGGATCCAATCTATCCATTCCTTGTCCGAGCGTGCGTCTTTACGAAGCAGCAGCGGCCGATTTCTTCTTCTTGTCGTCCACGAACTCGATATTGTCCTCGGGTATAACCTTGTACTTCTCCAGGAGGAACTCCTCGATCTCGTCACTGACATCGCCCTGGACGACAATCTCCTCGCCCCCGCTAGGCAGCTTGGTGACAGAGGAGCCCGTAGCGAACTTCTTGCCGAATTCCTTGGCCACCTTCTTGAGCTCAAGCCCGAACGCTTCCAGCCCCGAGACGGCCGTGACGTACTTGCGCTTGTTGCGCTCAACCCGCTTGATCGTTACGACACTGTTGGCCTTCTTGTCTGCCTCCTTCTTGTCTGCCTTTTCGGCCTGGGCTGCCTTCTTCTTCGCGTCCTTGGCGGCGCGCTCCTGGGCCGCGACGGAGAGATTTGCCGTAGCGGCTTCTAGCGCTTCTGTAGAGGGTAAAGGAGCACTGCGTTAGAGAAGGCCTGGGTTGCTGCGCGCCGTTGGGCGTGCAAAGCAGGATAGATAGACATACCGGGCGACCATATCTGCTCGTACATAGAGGGATGGGCCTTCTGCAGCCAGTCCTGGCACTTCTTGGCGGTGCCTCCATACTCACAGTACTATCCAAAGTCCCATCAGTTAGCCCCTGTTTTCACTTTGGCGGTTATGGTGAAAGGACAGGACGCGTCCGGGTGCTGATCGCGACATACCTCTGGGGGAAGAGTACAGACTGCAGTCGTCGTCGGGCCACGCCAATCGTTAGCCTCCAACACCTCCCTTGACGAGAATTTTGTAGCAATAACGGAAAAGGAGAGTCTTGCTTACCGCCACAGTAAGTTACATGGCGTCCCTGGGGCTCGCTGGGAGCATCTGCTGTTTCTGTATCTGCCATTGAGAAGACTGATACATGTAACGCGGGGCTATTTTCAGTATTGGGATTCGGATCGGATAGCTCTCTTTCAGTTATCAGTCCAGCATTGCGGGCAGCGGGCAGCGGGCAGCGGGGTATGTTGACGGGATTGCTTTGGTGGGGCACAGAAGGGACAAGCCAAGGCATGAGGCATGGACGTTATTTGGCAGCAACTCCCAGTACGTAAGGTAAGTACGCCATGCAGCTTCATTCAAATGCACTACCAGCATACCCAAGGTAGGTAAAGTACATAACATGCACGGCGGATTGCTCAACATTGAACTGAGGGAGTGACCCTTAGGTACTGTCTACATTTAGTATCATACCCCCTCAGAGTTTATCTTTCAGTTGGGTATCGAATCGGCCTCAAATTGATATAGGCCTTTTTGGGCCTATGGATCACGAAGCACCCGCTGTCGAGAAATGTCCCATCAACTGGTCGGCACTTTAACCAGATCGCTGCATAGTTCGATGGATTTCAATCATTCTCCCCTAACTCAGCTCTATGATGATTGGCGGTCAACGGTAAGCCACATCGATGCATTGCTTGCGCTAGTTCAGCCTCGAGACATACATACATAATAGGACATAGGCGAATAGATAATGGGGGCGGTGCTGGAAGCCAATATCACAATGGCGGCCATGATTCTTCTAGACGAGGATGAAACAAGTCGTTACCACTCATATATCTTGGCTCAGGACACTTGTGGAGGAGCAGCAAGCCTTGGCTTCGGATCTACTACCTAGTCGTAGAGCGCCAGTGACAGAGGCCTGGCGAGGTGCATCCTGCTACCTACTTCGCTTCCCCCCAATTTGGTCTGGTTTGCAAGTAGGCAGTGGCGTCGGTGGGCTGTGAGTTGCAAGTTATGCATAAGAACGAGTGCAGCAGTACGCTGGTACGCCTGGCAACAAAGCCATCTGCTTACCTACCTACTTCCATACCGTAATCATGAACTCCAGGCACAGAATCTTACATATGTATGTATGTAGGCTGTAGGTACGCTATGCATGCAGCTTTTGAAATGGATGGCCCACACTTGGGTACCTAAGGTATTCCAGGTAGCCCTGTAGAATGCGGCGGTGAGATCTGTATACCGTACTTATTAGCTAGTAGTAGGGAGGTCTATTACTTCTTGGCCACCACCTCTGGGCATACATTGCATGCATCGATGGACGAGATTGGTCCTGAGAGACTTTCTTGGGATATGCAACAACAAAACAACAACAACAACAACAACAACAACAAAAACACAAAGCAGATTACATAGGTAGGCAGTTTGGCTTGTAAAACGCACCCAGCCTGAGGTCTAATTGGACTTTCATACAAGGTGTGCATTGATGTTTACTTGCACTACGTAGAGCAATGGCATAGTGAAATTAGCAGCCACGTGACTTTTGGGGGCAAACGGCTCGACTCGATGGAAGAAGGCTTGGCCAAAACCACTTGCAGAAAGGCCTCGGGGCAGTCCGCCGATCGAGTTGGTTGGTCGTGGCGAGACTGATGAAAGAAAATACGCATGCTCGGTGCTCGTGGCCATATATACAGCACACATGAGGTTCATTGTCACGTTTTGCCGCGGCTGATCTCGTTCTTTGTCTGGTCCCCCCGTCTCGTACTCGAGTCGCATCTCCTGCTTCATCTCTGGTTGTTGGAGCACACTAACTGTCATGGGCCTCTCGACCCACACCCAAGGTTCCTGGGCTGCTTCCATGTTGGAAGTGCCCTCGTTGGCTTTCCAGGCTAGTGTGCCTCAATGGGCAAGGAGCATCGCTCACTCATTCCCCCTGGCGCCGCCCCAACCCGCACTAAGAGGCACCCGTACCGTACCGCCCAGTACAGTACAGTGACTGGATGGAGCCCTCACCATTGATTGATGGTCCTGTTTATTACCTACATGTAGCCGGCGTGCAGGCCAGGTACCGACTCTTCAGCTAATCCGACCAGCTGTTCTGGCGGTACCTACCGTACCTTATTATTACCTTCCTAGCATCGATCTAATTATTGCCCTCGAGGACCCGGTCCAGGTCCAGGTCCAGGTCCAGGTTAGGCCTTTTTATTCACCCGTCCATCCATCCATCCACCACCCAGTGCACCACCCACTTGTTCCCTTTCCGCCTTTTCAATTTCCAGCAGCATGTACTAAGGTTACACCTGAATGACCCAGCTAGGGTGCTTATTCCCCTCTCCCACCCCCCTACTCCTCCCAAAAGTTGCTGCCCTCTGTACCTGCCCAGCGCTACTGGACCGACTGTGTGCTGTTCTGTACTGCACACATGCCCAACCTGGGCTCGCTGGGCATAGCGCATACCTCCTGGTACATACACATTTACACGCCCACGTACATACATACATACCTACATACATGCCGCATACCACTGCCTACACTATTACAATTAGTTGAGCAGCACCCGGGAGCGAGCGCGTCGTCGATTTTTTTGACCTGATACCCTTGTTTTCCCCTTGCCGGTCACGATATCTTCCCATTTCCTTGTTTCTGCCTCCCGAGCTCGACCTTCTTTGATTCGACTGACAGGTATGTGGTGGACTTTGCACGCCTCCCGGTTCAATCTGCATGGTTGATTTCATTTCGTGAAGCCCGCCGGCCCCAGCTATTTTCTGCCTGTCACCCTTTCTCGGCGGCATCCAACTTATTCCATCTCCCTCCTAGCACCCCCCGGCCTTGCTTCCCCCCATTCGATGAGGAGAAGGGTTGTCGCAGGGTCCAAAATATCCCAATCCCCAATGAACCAGCCTGCACACTTTAGCAACCCATTCCAGTGCACCCAAAGTCACCCGTCTGTAAACTTACACACTTAATAATCCCGAATGCAGAGACCAGAACCTGCTGCCGCTGCTGCACGACACCGATAGCCAGTCGAACAACCCCTTCGGTGTCCCCCTCCCTCGTCGCACCTGCTATCCGTTGTGGGAAAGTCGACAGTCTTGCCCGCCCAATGCCCAGGTCTGACGTGGGACAGCACCCCCAACCGCCACACTGCCGCAGCCAATAGACACTGCGACTGCCCTGTCCTCTGTCAACTAAAACAGTCGCCATTGAGGAAGGACACCGACCACCGCAACTCTCGGCGTGAACCATCGCGTGGCGGCGACGTGACAGGCAATTCCCTCGGTCGCCATCATGGGCTCGGATTACGGAGGCGGTCTGGCTGGGGACCGCATTCACGGTCACCCTCCACCCTCCGGCGCCGACAACGGATATCAGCTCGACAGAGACCGACTTCACATGACGCCGAGTCCCTCGTACCAGAATGGTGGTGCCTTCGCTCCCCCGAACCGACCCCCCGGCTCCCCTGCCCTCAGTGTCGGCAGCGATTCCCGAAAGAGCCAAGAGAGAAACAGGTCGAGAGGGCGCGACAGGAAAGCAAGCGGACAAATGCGAATATGCCATAAGTGCGGAGAGCCTTTGACAGGCCAGTTCGTAAGGGCACTGGACGGCACGTTCCACCTGGACTGTTTCAAGTGCAGAGTAAGCTCCCCTCCGACGACCTGTTGCCAGGCCGGCGATACTGATACAAGCTGTGCAATCTAGGACTGCGGCCAGATTGTCGCATCCAAATTCTTCCCGGCCGAAGACGAAGAAGGTGGCGGCCAATATCCTCTTTGCGAGACGGACTATTTCAGGAGGCTGGGATTGCTCTGTCACCAGTGCGGAGGTGCACTTCGAGGATCATATATAACTGCTTTAGACCGAAAGTACCACGTAGAGCATTTCACCTGCTCCCTATGCTCGACCGTATTCGGCGCTCAGGACAGCTACTACGAGCACGACGGTAACGTATACTGCCACTACCACTACTCTACCCAGTTTGCCCAGCGGTGCAACGGGTGCCACACTGCCATTCTTAAGCAGTTTGTGGAGATTTTCCGCAATGGTCAAAATCAGCATTGGCATCCCGAGTGCTACATGATTCACAAGTTTTGGAATGTCCGCCTCACTCCTGCCCAGGACGGCGGTGAGCCTTTCCCAGAACCCGAGGATACAGCTGAAAGCCGTGAGCTTGTCAAGGTCGAGGAGGAGAAGATGGAAGACAAGGTCTATCGTATTTGGAGCGTTCTCTCGACCTTTGAAGAGTCGTCGGCCGCATGCATCTCTGATATGTTGTTGCATGTCAGCAATGGGGCCTACATCGACGGTGTCATGGTGGCCAAAAAATTTATTCTTCACGTGGAAGTCCTCTTTACGGCCGCGGACAGACTGGACGAGTCGATGAAACGGTCTGAACTCAACGGTACGTGCTGTTATAAGCAGGATATTGGGAAGTCCCTAGCTGACCAAGTACAGGGCTATCGTACGGCCGCGAGGCAAAACTACTCTGCAAAAAGATAGTATCCTTCTTTTCTCTGCTTTCGAAAACTCAAGACACCGGGGTTCGCAAACTAGGTGTCACCCAAGAGTTGCTTTCGCTCGTCACAGGCCTCGCCCACTACCTTAAGCTGTTAATTCGAATTTGTCTGCAGGGAGCTCTCAAGTTCGAGCGGGAACAGCACACTCCTGACGGTCTTTACCAATTCCTCGAAGATCTCAGCCTCATCGAAACAGCCAAGAACGAAGACAGCACATTGCAGATAACAAACGGCATAGCGCGCTTGTCCGCCAACGACTCGGATCAGTGTACACTGTGTCGAAAGCCGATCGAAGACCAGTGTGCGTTGAGTGGAGACAAGAGGTGGCACGCGACTTGTGTTTCTTGTGAGCGGTGCGGCAAGGAGCTAAGCAAGTTCTTGGACCAGGCACGTGTTCAGCGCGACCTCAAGATCCTGTGCGCCGACTGTGACGCGCAGTCTGGCAGCGTGGGACAGAGGGTGGAACGCATCTCTAAACTTCAGCAGTATGTGTTCCTGCTGAGGGTCGCACTCGCGAGATTGCTGGAGATACTCAGGAACAATGGTGCGCTTCCTCAAGAGACTAATGCCGGAGGATACGGCTCGGCCGACGGGCAGAGGCCACCAAATGAAAGCAGCCCTGCTCCCATGTTGACCTCGGATTCGAGGTCCAAGTCATTTGCGGGAGGTGAGTCGGAGAGGCATCAAAGAGAGTCGTCTTATGAGAGCACTCTCAATGATGTGCGCCGGCTTCGAAGCACCCGTCTTGATAAGCATCTGTCTTCCAGCCTCAGGAAGGCTCGCACATCAAGGATAATGGACGGACCTGATGGGCAAGGGGTAAGGCCTGGTTCTGCCGGGGACGACATGATGTCCAGAAACAGAGACATTCCAGAGGAGGAACGGGAAGGTGGCCTCGGCGGTTCAACAGAACAGTACTTCGGACATCAAGACGCTCTAACTTTGGACGACATCCCCCGTATCGTGGCTGTGGAACAGGCCAAGGAAAAACAGACAGCACAAAATAGGCAAAGCCGGCAAGAGTTGTTCCGTTCGCCGGCTACTCACCCTGTATTTGGTGCCGGCGCAGGTGGCGGCCATCAGAGATCGCAGTCGGACGGACGCGATGACCCTCGTCTACAGGCCGAGCCCTCGCCACAGAGGGGCGCGGGCAAATTCTTTTCGGAGCTCTCAGGCTTGGAGTATTTCATCGTTCGCCATGTTGCTGTACTCTCGATGCATCCATTGCTTGAGCCAGAGTTCTCGCTCGAGGATCTTCTAAGCCTCATTGAGGCAAGGAAACCCCCAACGTTCTGGAACAAGTTCGGCAAAGCATTCGGGAACAAGGAGAATAAGAAGAACGTCAAGAAGAAGGGTGTTTTCGGTGTGCCGCTTGAAGTTATCACCGAAAGGGATGGCGCGGACTCAACTGATGGTGTCGGCCCCGGCGCCCTCCGAATCCCGGCCATTGTCGAAGACACGATTACTGCCTTGAAAAATAAGGATCTCTCGGTTGAAGGTGTCTTCCGGAAGAACGGAAACATCAAGAAGCTGACCGAGATGGTCAACGCCGTTGATCGTGATGGCTGTGACGCCGTTCGCTGGAACGACGAGACGCCCCACCAGCTCGCAGCGCTGCTGAAGCGCTATCTCCGCGAGCTTCCTGATCCCCTCATGACCCAGAAGCTCTACCGTGTGTGGACTGCCGCAACCAAGATCAAGGACGCCGAAAAGCGGAGGCACTGCTTGCACCTCGTTTGCTGCCTCCTGCCTCAGCTCAACCGGGACTCCCTAGAAGTCTTGTTCAACTTCCTGAAGTGGACTGCCACCTTCCACCAGGTCGACGAGGATACGGGGTCAAGGATGGACGTCCACAATCTGGCTCGTGTCATGGCCCCCAACATTCTCTACATTATCTCCAAGAATCCCAGCTTCTCGGACGAGCCAATGATTGCTGTCGCTTGTGTTGAGGAGATGATTCAATACAACGATGAAATGTGCATGGTAGGGATTTATTATAACAATTTGCTACTTTTTGTCCAGCGCTAATTTCCGAATAGGTACCTGACGAGCTCATGGATATCCTGGGCGACTCGACGCTGTTCAGCAACAGCACTGATATTACCACCAAGGAGATCCTCAAGCGTATTGGGGATCGCTCAGTCGGTGGACCCAGACACTATGATGCCGAGCTTGTTAACAGACAAGACAACATCAGGCCCCTGGCTACCAGGGTAGACACAGACCCCGGCACGTGGCATAACGAGCGAAGTGTCCCGGTTCAGGAGCCGTCAATACCATTCCCAGCGAACCAAGGGACGCCTCCACAGCGGTTTCGAGCGCCTGAACACGGGCCTTCGCCGTACCCGGAGCAGTATGGTCCGGGCGAACAACGCCCTGCTGAAGGCTTGGAGAATGGGCAACGCCAGCAATGGCGCAACTCGAACTCACAAGCTGCCAATCCTGCGGCGTGGGGTCGACAGAACAGCTCCATCCCCACCGGCACTGGTTAATACATGTCAACAACCTTTTGGTATATATACCTCCATCTCTACTGTGGTTTGAGCTCTATCCAATCGTGGAGCGAACCGCTGTTTCCTGCCATTTTGCAGGAGCTCATTCACGACATAGCATGATTCTGGTGTAGACAGACTTTGACAGCATTTTCGCCCGGCGTTTGATGAGACCCATTCGACCTACAAAAAGATGACGGTTCTGCGACACATTCCATTCATGTTTGCGACCTCAGAGAGGCTTTGTCTTCAGGGGCAGTATTTGACGCCCTTTTCGTTCTTATATTGGCCAAGCCAAAACTGCTGTGCTACCTTTTTCTTGTTGGTTGCAAAGCTTGGAGTAGTGCGGATTTATGACAGCCATTTTCTTCTTGGCTGGTCTCTTCTTCGATGCTTGAGTGACGGGGCGGCTGGAGGGAACTCCTCTACATGACCAACGGCCAAGGGTGGCTGAAGTCTTTGGTTCGATGGAGGGATTGTTCCGAGTTCGACTGGTGGGAAAGAAGCTTGGGTAATCGAAAGGCCGGCTTGTGGAATGGTCAAGGTTACCCGCCTACTTGATCTCGACTTCTGGGTATGCTACCATCGTATTCGGCTCCGAGAGAAAGAATTAAAACAAAATCTCGACGCCAAGCACAGCTTCAGGAGGCCATGGCAACTTCTTATCAAGCAGAGGGTCGTCATGAGATTGAAGGATATGCCAGCAGCGCAAAGCAAGAAGGCTTACGTAGTTAAGGGGTAACAAGATAGTTGCAGTCGAACCAAGACGGAGGAGCCTCACAAGCAGGATGCTCAGACTTCCAAAATTCCATCGTCCCTGGACTTGCTCTCACGTGTTCCGGCTCGACACAATACGACTGCTGTGTGCTCTTTTCAATGAGTCCAGCAATAATGTATGCTTTCATGGCATGAAACATTATGAATTAGGGTATGCTATCTCACGCGGGGTGCCATAACTTGGTTCGGTATTATTACATGTGTGGTATATTGCAATGCGTCGTCCACTCCCAACTGATTTTGCCTCCCATTGGTTGGCTGGATGGATGTGCATGGATATCCTGGTCGTCATTATTCGGCGGCGATAGGGTTCACGTATTAAAAAGTTGGTGTGCATGGAATGACTATTAATTAATGCCCGCTTTACGCCTTCCTCTCCTTCTTCTTTTGCTCCAGCGTCCAGGCCACGGCGCGCTGGACACCCACGTTGAGTTCAACCAGGGGCTCGTAGCCGAGCCGTCGCCTGGCCTTGGTGATGTCGTAGTAGCGGGTCATGCAGCTGTAGATGATGCGCTGGCGGTTGAAGGTGGCGGGCTTGCGGACGAGGTTGAAGTAGACCTCGCTGAGGAAGCCGAGCATGAGGCCCGTCTCGCGCGAGATGAGCCAGGCGCTGCCGGGGCCCTTGTCGCTGCCCGCGGCACGCCACACGGCGCGCGTGAAGTCCCAGAAGTAGACGGGCTGGCCGTTGGTCACGAGGAATGCCTCGCCGTCGACCTTCTCGTGGTCTAGGGGCTGCGTCTCGGCGGCGGCCGTCACGAGAAGGGCGCGCGCCGCCAGCAGGTGCGCGTGCGCCACGTTCTCCACGTAGGTGAAGTCGAAGAGGTTGTGGTTCTCGCCGATCTGGACGTTATGCTTGCCCTGCTCGTAGATGTTCACCATGTGGTAGATGGCCTGCATGTCGCCTTCGCCGAAGATGCCCGAGGGTCGAATCGAGGCGGTAAGGAGGTTGGGCGCGGTCTCGGATCGGTTGGCGGCCAGGGCTATGGACTCGGCTTCGGCCTGGTCAAGTGGGACGAGACATTGTCAGCTGCGGGGCGCTCCGTCGTCTGCTGCGTGTGCGATGATACATACCTTGGTTTCCGAGTAGTACTCGCTCTGCATCTTGCCGCGGATGACGGGGTACATCTCATTGGCATTGATGAGGTCGTTCTGGTTGTCGCTCATGATGCTGGCGGAGCTCGTGAAGACCAGGGCCTTGACGCCGGTCTGCTGGCAGGCGGCGACGACGTTGCGCGTGCCCTCAATGTTGACGCGCCGGAAGAGGTCGTGGCTGACGTTGCCGCTGCCCTGGGCCGGGGGCGAGGCCGTGTGGATGACGACGTCGGGCTGGATGCGCCCAAACTCCTTGACGAGCTGGTCGCTGTCGGTGATGTTGGCGTCGACGTACTCGACGCCGTCCGACTCGGGCCGGCGGTTCTTGGTGCACTGCATGTCCATGACGCAGACATGGCTGCAGCTCCAGCTGCGGAGAAGCAGGTTGACGACGTGATGGCCCAGGAAACCGCAGCCGCCGATGACGACGACGCGGCCGAGACTGAGCTTCTGCTGGGGCTTTTCGGTGGCCATGGTCGCGGAGTTGGGATTTGACAATGGATTGGAACCGTCAAAGTGTACCTAATGGGCAAGAAACTTGAACACCTATGCTCGCCTGCGGTCCAAGTCCAGCTTTAGTGCGGCTATGGCGCCCGGTGCCATCGACTCGCCGGGGGTTCATGGTTAATGGGGTGATCGGCCAAGGGTCCCTCCCTAATGGACTGCCAATTGACTGCCCTCACCGCCCCATAGTTTAGTGGGCATTTCGGTTCGGGGGGGCCGACCGATCAGAGCCGGGCACGAACGACAGCCATATTATGTTGCCTCAGACAGCAAGAAGCGATTTCAGCAGGAAACGCTGTTTATTCATATTATGGAAGCTGGTGGGTTTTCTCCCATCGGCCTGTTCAGCAAAACATACACGCGCTCGCAGCCCAAAGCAGGAGAATCAGAGTCTGTCTGCATCTACCAGTGACGATGCCTTATCCATGCCAGTGACCGTATTCCTTGATGCTGGCCATCCATTCCGTCCGCTATCCTCAAACGCCTTGTATGATATCACCATCAGCCAGCTGCAAAAAGCAAATGGATATTAAAGAAAACCCTGGGAATCTGCAGTCGTGAACGTCAAAAAGCGTAAATCATCAGTCGGCAAACCCCCGCTTCGGCGCATAGGGCAATACGCCTCTGGTCCGTAAAGTACACGTTGGAAGAACGAGAAAAACATGACGACTCGACAAGTCCGCCTAGAGGTCCTCTATGCTTTGCTGCACAGACCGGCGAAGGCGGCGGTTGTACATCTTCCGGTCCTCGGCGGTCCCCCAGAATAGTTTATGGGCCTCGGGGTAGACAATCGTCCGCGGGTCATAGGGTGGCTGCTCTTCCTCCAGGGCATTGATGACGGCATCTATGTGTTGTTTGATGTCTTCACGGCGTGACGGATTCGGGGTATAGCAGGGTGTTCCGTCTTGGGCAATGCGGTGGTGAAACACTCGCGTCTCGAACTTGACCGACGGTTGCTCTTCCGGGAAGCGAGGGCTGAACCGGAGCTTGAACCGGAACGAGCCTCCGTCAAGGTTCGTCATAGGACGCCCAAAATACGTCAGGTTCCACACGAATGGATTGCCGTTTTCCAATCGACACTGTGAGGGACCTCGCTTCTCTTGTATGACTCTCGGATCTGTTCAAACTGACGCGCGAGATTGACAGCTACAGTACCGTCCTTCACCTTGGGGTGGAGGCCTTCTAAAGCCCATCTCCGATTCCGTCTCCAGGGTTGCCTTGATGTGTCGGAGGCGGCGCTCGAGTTCAGTGTAGTTGAACTTTCCATCCATGATATTGCTGGAACCCTCAAAGGGCATGCGCGAAAAGGCCTGTCCATCCTTGACTTCCTTCTTTGCCTTTTCAATGGCCTCGAGGTACGAATCATAGTACCAGAGAAAGCGATGCTTGACCAGGTCTTTGAACGGCTCCAGGGCACGGATGACTCATCAATGTCTTCATCGGCCATGTCAAGATCATAATCGTCGTTATTCACAATCGAAGTCGGCTGGACGGTATTGCCACCAATGCCTAGGTATTCTTCCATGCGCTGGATGACGGAAATACGGAGCGTCTCGTGTCGAATCTGTGGACATGTCAGTTGGACGTGCGCTCCGCTACCCAGCCTGAGCCTGGCAAGAACGCCAGGTGCCTCACCTTGGCGACGTATTCCTTCTGAGCCTTCTTGTCCTGGTCTTCGTTGGCGTCCTCGAAGCCAGGCTCATTCTCGTACGGGTTGGACGACATGAGACTCTGTATCGACAGAAGAATGGACTCTAGACCCTGCGCAGCAGACCACTCCTCACCTCGCTCGCCCCTCCAAGTTCCCAGGATGGAGAGGCAGACCTTGCCATTGGCGTATATGTTGGGGTTGAAGCGACAGCGGCCATTGCTGGTGGTCATGGCGGTTACCGCAGGTGACTTACGCGGATACTCCTTGTTGAACTTGACGGCGAACTCGAAGAAGCCGAACTCGTAAGGGGTCTCGTGGGGGCCAATGATCATGGTCCTCACATTGCGCACATCTCGATCTCGAAAGGCCACGGCCAGCGAGAGGTCTGAGTTCTTTTGGAGGTCGCTAATCTCCTTGGTAATGCGGATGATGGACTGGTCAGCCATGGTGCCGGCTATGACGATGAAAGGATATTCCACATCAAATAGAAGGGAGAATAAATGGTGGCGATGGGAGGAGATGTATCGAAACACAGTTTGGGTTTGGTATCAAAGATGGTGGGGGTTGGCAGAAAGTTGGAGGGCGAGAGAAAGTAGTAGTAGTAGTAGTAGTAGTAAGAAGTAGTGTTGTGGTGGGCGGTTTAGGCTTCCCCAAGAGACACAGCCTGGAATCGATTACTTAGGTAGTAGTAGCTGTTTTCTTGGCAGATGCCCCGATGTCCCGCTGGCGTTTATCCCACGGACAAACAAAAGTGAACACAAAAGAGTGGGTGTGTGGATGGTACGTGGTTGAGGACTTGAGGCTATTCCACGTCGACTCAGCTGGAAGGAGGGGTTACCAGTGGAAGGTTGGCAAGTCACGCCCAGGCCCGAAGCAACAGGCAGATTTAGGTAGAGGTCAGAAGCTGACGGGAAGCCTAACAGGGTTCCGGGCAATACAAACGAACATCAATCGAACTGAATCGACCTGACACGTACAAGCAGGTACCTACGATCTGTTTATGATAGCAGCAGCCTGGGAGGTCATTCGAGATGGATGCAAGTAGCGCAGCGTAGCGTGACCGGGCGGAGAGGTGGGCAGTGGGGTCAGACTAGTGCGGGGCACCGACGCGCTTGCTGCTTGCTGCTTGCTGATACAGAAGGCAGGGTTGCCGCCTGCCTCTTCATACTGCCGCATCATTCACAATTACAGGCTGTGGATGGGAGACAAGTACGTCTGTCCAAACAGTGTGTGGCTATGCCAACTATCGATACCTACGTATCGTAACATGAAGTGGTAACCGTCAACCTCATCGGGCGGCCCGAGCCTGAATTAGGCCGACAGGCTCCATCTGCCCTACCTCCCTACCTACGGCACTCGAGTCAGGCTGCGCCTTGGTGCCCATTGTAGCCTGATAAACCATCCTGGCCATGGTGGTTGACTGTTATTCACCGCCGTTGCCGTACTATCAGTCTTTCGAATCGCTTGGCGTTATGGAGGCATAATACAGTACTATGACAATTCCTGTCACGATTATACCGTACTTCTAGACAGCCAATATCCACCCAAACAATTCGTCATCTGATGTTTGTTGATCCTAGTCTTCACAGTCGCTATAAGTATGCTGCCTTGGCAAAGAAAGGGTTGCCGGTCTAACCCAGGTAATGTCTAGCCATACTCCTTTTATGGCAAATTTATCATGTCACCTTGCTCTTATTCAGTCCCGGATGCACTGCTATGGCCCTGCACCTCTGGAGCAGTAGCTGGCTGGGCAGTTGTGATGTCGCCATCCGTAACTATGACAACGAGCCTAAAGTAGAGCCGTGGATGCCGCAGAGGCAAGTTGGCACAACTAATGATACCGTGACTCTGGGGGGCGATACTTGCTGGCGAGACGATTTGGTCTGCGCAGCGTTGCTCTGCACATAGCGACCGCAGCGTAGGTTGCATGCAATAGCCAGAGGGGATATCAGGAAGCGTTCAACGAGGCGGGCCTTTGGGCTTCTTTCGCTCGATCTTGTCACGCAAGGGATTGTACGGCGCTGCTACACCGACTACTTCCTCTTGCTTACCAGCCCCTTTGAACTCGTAACGACCATCAGGCGTTACCGTAGCAGGAGCACCTTGACTCGGTCGAGCCTGTTGCTCACTGTGTAGTCTGTCCAATGACTCACCTGTAACTGCGTATTGCGACCAGTTGATAGGTGGGCATCGATAGACATTCTGCGCAGCGGGTAAAGTAGACCATGGCTTGGATTCGTAATTGGGCGTGTTCTCGTGGTCCTCATCCTTGCTTTGACCATCATCGTCCGCCATTGACGAGGATGATGATGAGCCAGGTCGTCCTGCACCGGCCGAGTCGCCTGCCATGCGCACCCCGCCGCTCTCCAAGTCGGCAATGAAGGCTTCCGGGTCCTCCAGGGCGGTTCTTTCGCCTTCTGCAAGGCGACCATATCTTTCTTGGCATTATTGCTCTGCATCTGGAGGATAGATATAGCGGATTTGAGAGCCAGGACATCCGGATTTGTGTCGAATTCAATAGGCTCCGGTGGTGGCGGCGGCGCGACAACGGTTTGCGCAGGATGCGAAGAGTAGGCATGCGACTGGCGGGGGAGGGAACTGGACCGGGTTGAGCGGAGGTGTGATTGGGCTCACCGGTGGCCGCGGTGGTGATGGAGGCGCACTACTTTGTGCCGCCGTGGCCACGGTTGTCGCTGCAGCTGGCGGTGCCCTCTGTGGGACGGTGGGTATGGGGACTGGACTCTTCGTCGCGGCATTATGTGAGGATTTTGTGCGGCAGGAATTCCAGTGGGCGTGGGAAGATGTCGAGGGAGCAGCTCGAGCTGTAGTGGTACTCGAGTGTTGTTGGTTGGCGGCGCATAGCCGGCGATATTCGGCACTGGGACGGGTACTGGCGTCTGAGGGATGCCAGTCCCATCATTGTTGAGGGTAAGGCCTGGCATCGCAGTCGCAGTCGCAGTAGAGGTCGCGGCTGCGGTTGCAGGTAAGAAAAAGGGGGCAAAAGGGTTGGTCTAATTCGGTCAAATATAAATCGGTAGGCTGTGTCAAGGTATAATCGAGGGGGCGCGTCACTTGTTTGTTCTCCGGTCAGTCGGAATCTCTGGTCGATGGGAGACTGGAATGACGCCACAAGGTCGATAGTGCGAAAGGTATATCGAGGGGGCGCGTCACTTGTTTGTTCTCCGGTCAGTCGGAATCTCTGGTCGATGGGAGACTGGAATGACGCCACAAGGTCGATAGTGCGAAAGCGGGGAAGCCCGAAGGGGCTAGCCTCTGGCGCCGTGTCTGGAAGACCCCTCGAGTCCCTAGCAAGTTGAGAGTGTTTCTTAGATGGTGAGGGTTTTTTCTCCCTCTTTCCTGGGGTGGTTGTCGGCTATGTATATACCGGGATCGTGCTAGAGGGGAAGGGAGTGCTACAGCAAAAGGGCGCTTGCTCTTCAAGAGTCAAGTCAAAAGTGAGGTTGGGAGGAAGGAAAGAGCATCGAGGATTCGCCCTGAATGGAAGTGGACTCGCCCCCAGCAGTAACACGCCTCGGACTAACCAGGAAACACCCGATTTGACGGGTCAGCGTGGTGGGTCCCCGACCTGCCGGGAGATCTACCAGATAGATAGGTATCTAATACTAATCCCGAATGTTAACCATTACGTTCAGTTTAACCATAGCTCTTTCCGCAAACGCCTCACGCCTGCAGGGCGGCCACGTTCAGGCGGTGATGGTGGGACTACGCACGAGGTACATGTGTATCTGCTGGTTTCCAACATAAAGCATCGCGGCTCGCCATTGCCCATTGATCCCAAGGTCGTTGGGCGTGGTAACTCCAAGCGACCCATTCCACTTGTCGGATGCTTGCTGCAGTGAAGGGGCCTGGAAACGCCTCTTCTTGGCAATATCGAGACGGGCATGGAATATAGGTTGCCTGTGCTTTGTGGTTACCTTGGGTAATTGGTATTCAATATGCCACGCGAGTATGCGACATGCGTGGCCGCTCCGGATTGAGAGGGCTGCAGCAGTGTCTCAGCTGACGGTACATGCCCGTCTGGGGCTCGACTTGCTTTTCAATCGTCGAGACTTGCTTCTTGCTCAGCCTCTGCAATCCCTGCCTGTCATGATTCCAACTACCATTGGTAGTGTGTATGCGGGATTGCATCTAGCCCAGTGCTGGCACAGGAGCAAGCGCATACTGACACCGGACAACTTTGGCTTCACAAAAGCAGGCGTCAAACGCTACCTTCTTCACATATCCATAATCCGTGTTTGCGTACTCATGGGCGGCAGGCTTAAGCAGGCTGGGCTCGGCGGTTTTTCAAGTGATTACGGAGTACAGATATTAGCTTTCTATAAGTTGGTCGATTGCCTAACCTGTTGATCCATGCAATTGCCTCCATCAGAAATTGGTTCGTTGGCGCCTTCCTCGTGCTACTTGTACCTTGGTACGTTTGGCAGGCATGCCAGTCTAGATTGCCATGTGCGACTCGCGTGTTTCGGCTTCCTGCAGCATTTGACTCTCCCCTAAACTAAAAAGTTTCCCCCAATCCAATTCCTTTCGGGGCCTCGAAGCCTCGAAGCCTCGAAGCCTGATCCCGACGATTCACCCAAGTGACACCACCCGACGGTAACTTGAGTACCCCTGACATCCATCGTGCCATTCACACCGCTGTCAACGCTGTATCCGTATCCGTTGGCTTTCATCAGGGCCTCCCCTTCAGATAGAAACCGATACGATCGTGACCAAGTATTATGCGCAAGGTGTTACATCCACATCGGAAGACGGCGATACTCCTGTTGTCTCTGCACGACCGGGGCTGTTTCTGTCATACCTCGGTAGGGAAACTTCTCTTTCGGTGACGTATTGGGTCTTACAACGCCTAGAAGCCTGCAGACAACGGAACCTTATATCTGCATCTCTCAAGGATCTGCATCTCACGGCTGGGTTCCTGGGGCCCGTAGAACTAGGGCAACCTTCGAGGCTAGCACACTTAAAAGCTCCGGTTACCATGGTAGCTTTGGGCCGTCTACGGAAGTCAAGGTCGCCCACCGTTCTTGGATCACCATTAGCAGATGGTAGCATACCGCCACAAAATCCAGTGAGCCCGCAAGCGTTCACCGCGCCTATCCCCAGGAATTTCTCCTATCCTATAAGTATATCCACCGGCCCTCGCCCACACAACCACCCGGGCACATCGAACCGGGAAAGCTCAACCTGCGAGCAAGTGGGTGAGGTCTCCAGCGCCTCCCCTTACTCTGGCCCCGAAGGCCGCTTGTGGCCAAAAGAGCTATTACTCTCCCCCAGGGCCCAACCACCCAAGAACGACGGGAATTTTGCAGTTCGGCGTCAACTCAATCAACTAGGCTTACAAGAGTCTTTCGCGAAGGAGAAGGCGAGCACGAGCAAGAAACAACGGAGAAGCACATTGCTTAGCCTGTCTGCATCTTACACGCGGAGTACAGCGTCGATTGGAGACATTTTGGATTCAGAAGAGACGAGAGAGGCAAGCCTTAAGCCAAACAAGGCGCCAAAGGCTCATTTCTTTGGCGATATCACTCTACCTAGCAAACACCCGCGGTTTAAGCGCACCTCCTTGGTTCGACACAAGGCGGCCTCGTCGTTTGACGCGTCGCAGCTGGTTCGGTTTCATACCACCAGCCCACAAAGTCCGGCCTCAAGCTCTCGAATTTGTGTCACTTCGGACAAAGAACCAAAGCTAGCTGTAGAAGCGTTTCCGCTGTATGCTAGGGGGCACACCGGAGACGATAGAATACATCGAAGTCAGCTCCCTGAACACCATCCGGCACCCAAGCCCTCGAAAATGAGTACCAACGATAGCAAGTGTGCAGCTGTTGACCGTCGCTCTAGCACTGGCGGGAGGAAAAGGGGCAACTCGACTTCGGAAGTCGACAAGCGGAAAGGAAAAGAAGGGAAAGGCCGGTGGTTGTCTCAGCTAAAGGAATGGGTGTCGGTATCTGAGCCTTCGACCCAGGCGCTCAAGCAGCACAAAGGGACACATACAAGCGAGCTGGTATTGCTATAGATGATCCTCGAGCTGGAGCAAAGCTTCATATTCCCACGACGACTTTGCCATCGAATGCCATCAAGCCCTCTGGCCGTGGCCCAGAACCTGAAGAGATCGCCAAACGAAATATAGAGAACAAGAAAAGACTGCGCCAATCGTTTAGCACCACCGGAGGAACGTCGCAGGGATCGCGCTCTAGCACGAGCCAGCATTCGTCGATGAGCAGCCTCCCTATGCATTATCTGAGAGAAGATGCCTAAGCAGAGAATGGTCGAGGCGGGTTTGCAGGACTCTATCTCATATGTGCATCGTAACAGCACTTATGTCTATTTACGGCTGCATTAGAGGTCTCTTGCCTGGCAAAGACCGAGGGAAAGCTGTATGAACAGATCTGGCCAGCCTACGAGTATGAATTTCGCAGGGTGGCCATGCAACAAAGCTATGGTAATGAGATGATGGGCTGGTCGCTGATCGACATGCGTGGCGTTTGGAGTTGTCTTTTTGGGATCATATGCAAGTGGCCTCCAGATCTGGAATCGCTAATAGCTAAAATAAACTTACCACGAAGGTGGAATATATAAGGATTCGTACACACACCCAATATGTACCTATGTCAGCAAGTACATAGTTCTATAGAAGAAGATTCGGAGGCCATGACACTATACCATACTACAATCTCGCAGAACACTGCATCAAATATCAAAGATGTTCTGTTTTATAGTTGTTCAAGGGGGCAGACAGGGTCTTCTTCCCATAGCATCGTGATCCCCCAGTAATGTAACGAAGCGCTGTGACACTGACACTGGCTTGATGATGGTATGGTTCTTGTTGTCTCAGCACGGGCACCAGCGCGCGTTGTACTTACAGTACATACTGGCGAGAAGCTGGGTGGGGAGGGGAGATGATCTGCCGCTCTAGCTTAGCGTGGGGTTTCATCCCGAATGACGTAGTTGATTGCTTTCGCAGCTTTTCCCACGCCGCCATCCTCCCACGATCATGCTCAATCTGGGATCGGGGCGCGACATCCTGGCCAGTGGTCCCATAGACAGCATGGGAATTGGGATAAGCGCCATGCTACCAGATGGGAATCCGGACTAAACCCTCCTCTAAACCCAGCCACGAGCCTCGCTAACACCTGTTTCCACACGGCTGGAATTGGGCGGAAGGGTCGCATGTTCTTCTTTCAAGGTTTCTGCATGTTCTGGTTGTAGTATGGTATCTGCTTGCGTCACTATGGCCTAACCTCGACGTTGTACATACATACTGTGTTTTGTAATCCGGGCAATCCCAACAAGATCATTGTTCTCATTCTCAATCACCAACGTTTCACGGCGCTATATATTATCCCTTGACCACGTTGATCGCCAAGCACGTCGCTGTATAAGCAGACGAAGCGGTACCATGAGCAATCTTTGGGGTTCGTCCAGAAAGGACGATGGCGACAACACCAACGTTGAAGACGCCCACAGCTCGGCGCGGGAGTCACAGGACAACGACCGGGTTGCCAACGAGCACACCAGATTGCTTCCCAACAGAGTTGAGAGCACGACGTATCTCAGCCCAGACGACCCAGCGGTACGACAATCCCTGTAGCATCTCCCAATGGAAATGGGATGAAGACAAGGCCATTACTATTATTAGTAGGAGAACAACGATCTGACCAAGCAAAACCGTCTCATTTAGGTATCCCCGTACAACCTCTGGTCCGTCCGCATCGTCCGATGGATCACCATCTTCCTCACTCTCATCACCTTCGTCTGGTGGATCCTCCAGCTGGTCGGCGAGTTCGTGACGCCGCCGGGCTTCCACACCCGCGGCTCAGGCTTCTTCGCCTTCAGCTACGCCAGCGTCGCCCTGGCCAACCTGCTTTTCACCCTGGTCTTCTTCGCCGTCCCCTCCAAGGCGGTGCGCATCCTCAGCATCGTCATGAGCGCGTTTCTGTTGATCCAGACAGTCTTGCTGTTGGCGGTGGAGAAGACCCGGCACGAGGAGGGATGGGTTGGCATGGTCTCGGTGCTCTGTAAGTGCCCAAGTGACCCACGTACTTCTGATCGCTCTGGATGATTTCGAAGGATCGAGTTGGACAGCGACGGCGTGGCTAATGCATGGCTGACAGGGGCTTTCTTGATTGCCGTGTGGGTGTTGGCTACAGACCGCCTGGTGCTTTGGGGCAAGCACGAGGAGGAGGAGCGACTTACTGGCCGCGCAGAGACGCGACGAAGTCTGGGGGAGTGGTCTGCGGTCCTCATCTCGACACTTGCCATGGTAATCTTAACTTTGGTTCTCTTCTTGACGACTTGCACCCTCGTACTCCGGGCTCTCGACGCCGGCCTCGCCCCTCCCGGGAACCAATACTGGGTCGACAATGACAAGTATCAGCTTCATGTTTACTGTCACGGTAACAAAACGGACTCCAAGGGCACCAAACTGCCAACAGTACTTCTCGAGGCCGGAGAGGGCACGGTTGAGGACGGGCTGTGGCAGTTCGCTGAAAATGCAGTGCGCAATGGCTCCATCAGCAGATACTGTTTTGTTGACCGACCAGGCTTTGGCTGGGTAAGTTGAACTCATCTAGGTATGCAGGAGGCATCGCATACTAATTGCAATGTGTAGAGTGATACCGCACCATCGCCACTGTCTGCTGGTATGGCAGTCGAAGCTGTTGGTGAAGCTTTGGCTCGAGCCGGGGAAGAGGGACCTTGGGGTAAGACGATTCCACTAATCCCATGGTTTCCGCAGTACACTAATCAACCTTGTGAATAGTTTTGCTCAGTGCTGGCATTGGTTCAATATATTCACGCATCTTCTCTTCTCGTAACGGGGAGGAGATCAAGGGCCTCTTGATGATCGACCCCTTGCACGAGAACCTCCTGTACCGATTCGGCGCACCCGGCAGGGGATTCTTGCTCTGGCTACGAGGCATTCTCAGCCCACTGGGTCTAGACCGAATCCCGGGCGCGCTGTTCAAGGGCCGGAACAAGGAGGATCGGGTCTGGGGCAAGTCGGCCTACCAGACGGGCAAGTTTGTGTTCGCGAAGCTGCAGGAGAACCTGGTGGCCGACACCCTGACCAAGCGCGACGTGTCCAGCAGCAGCGCCATCCAGGTTAAAGACACGCCCCTCGTTATCATTAGTTCCGGCGAGAAGATGCGGCGCGACGACGCCTGGGAGGACGCCCAGCAGGATATGACAGGGCTCACGCACAATCTGAAGCACTGGGACATCGTGAAGCGGGCTCCACATGAGGTGTGGACGACGCTGGAGGGACGCGAGATCATGGAGAAGAGGATGAAACAGATGGTATATGCGTAGAGGGTCTGAAGGCGAAGGAGAGGGACAAATTTGGAATGGAATTCAATGCGAGTTTTGCTGCTGTGAAAAGATGTTGCTAACCAACAGAAGAGGTCACGGTCTGAGGGCCAGAGAAGATTGACATGATACCACATAAGCATGAGAATTGGTTTGAATTGTCATTTTATTTAGTCAAGCGAGAGGAGCATATGAGGCAAGTCGAATCCAGAATGTATGGTTACCTAAGTTGAAATTCGAACATAATATGTCACTTCTTACTCGTGCATCTTCGGCCTGTGAGCCTGTACTTAGTACTATGTATGTAGGTACATTAAATGTTTGACTGGGTCATGAGTCTACGGAGTACTCCGTAGGGGAGCTGGAAATGCCCCACCCTTTACTAAAGTTGTGGCCCGGTGCTATCTGTTGCCTGCAGGGATCTTAATTGATTTCCAGTAAGGCGCGTCACGAACGCGTCCTTTTCTAAACTCCAGAGACCAGAGCTTGTTCCGCCTCAGAATAGCATCTGCGAACGACCACGTAACCCCCCCAGAGGCTCGACATAGTAAGCACCCTCCCAGGACTGCGTGCGAGCTTCAACGGCATCCGAACTCCCAAAGCCGCTATAATGGCAAGCTTCTTCGACCTCAAGGCGCGCAAAGCCGCTGCAGCAAACGGGTCGTCAGCACTGAAAGGAGATGACAAGAAGCAGAACACGAGACGGCAACCTTGGGTTGAGAAATAGTGAGTTTGCACCCTACCGCCAAGGAAACTTGCGGCCCTGATACTGATTGTAGCCCTTTGGCATAGTCGTCCGAAAACTTTAAGCGATGTCACCGCCCAAGATCACACAGTCAATGTCCTCCAGAGGACGTTGCAAGCTTCAAACGTATAGTCACGCATGATCAACCTTGCCAAATTGTGCCGAGACCTTAACTGACAAGGCTTGCGTATAGCTTCCCCATATGCTGTTCTACGGACCTCCAGGCACCGGCAAAACATCTACGATCCTCGCGCTGGCGAAAGAGCTTTACGGACCCGAAATGATGAAGTCACGCGTCCTCGAGCTCAACGCCTCCGACGAACGTGGCATATCCATTGTGCGCGAGAAGGTGAAGGACTTCGCACGAATGCAGCTCACGAATCCGCCTGCCGGTTACAAGAGTCGCTACCCGTGCCCACCCTTCAAGATCATCATCTTGGACGAGGCCGACAGCATGACGCAAGATGCGCAGAGCGCCCTCCGACGCACAATGGAAACATACAGCAAGATCACTCGATTCTGTCTCATCTGCAACTACGTAACACGAATCATCGACCCGCTGGCCTCGCGTTGCAGCAAGTTCCGATTCAAGAGTCTGGACCAGGGCAACGCCAAGAAAAGACTGGAGGAGATCGCCGAAAAGGAGGGTGTGGGCCTCGAGGACGGCGCTGTTGACGCCTTAATCAAATGCAGCGAGGGTGATCTCCGAAAGGCTATTACGTATCTGCAGAGCGCCGCGAGGCTTGTCGGCGCGATCGAGAAGGACCAGGACGGCGGCGACGGCGGCGACGATGCCATGGATGTGGACCGTAAGACGGTCTCTGTGGCGATCGTACAGGATATCGCCGGTGTGATACCCGAGGACACCATCGTATCACTCCAGAAAGCCATGCAACCGCGATCCGCAGGTGCTGCATACCAGGCCGTAGCGAAGGTCGTTGAAGATATGGTGGCGGATGGGTGGAGTGCCACTCAAGTAGTAACGCAGGTAAGGCACATACTGTTGCTACATGAATCTACCATCCCGAATGCTAACACCATATTCTCTCGCCTAGCTCTACCACTCCGTACTCCAGGATGAGACAATACCGGACTTGCAGAAGAACAAGATCACGTTGGTGTTCTCCGAGGTAGATAAGCGACTGCTTGATGGTGCTGATGAGCATCTTTCGATCCTAGATCTTTCCCTGCGAATCTCCAACATTATGAGTGGCAAGGGCTGAAAACGTGTGCACGGTGAAGGGATATTGCACGACCTGAAAGGCGGACAAGCCAGCTTTCTGGCGTTATGGTACAGGATTAATAGAAGTCTCGAGGAAGGTGGGTGTGTGCAAAAAGAAGATAGTTTGGGCTGCTATCAGCTCGATTTGAGGTTACAGCTACCGACTGTCGCACAATATTCCTTCCTCAATGCATTTCTAGTACAGCAGTCTGTTCGTGCAGTCATTCCTCACGCCCTTCATCTCCAAGTATACATTACGTTAGAAGCTTGTCAAGGGTTTGGTCACTAGAAGCCTATCCGTTGATGGCCCCTAGATTTCCATCCAGAACCGACCATATGCTTTTTGGTGCCCTCTTCTGCTCCTCCTCCTCTCGTGCCTTTATCTCAACTGCCCTCTTCGCTGGGCTCTTAATAGTCTGCGTAGCTTCCACAGCAGCAGCGTCCTGGTCTTGCCCGGCCCGCTGCTGCACCTCTTCCACGTCGATCATCAGCAGCTTGCAGACCTCGTCGATGGCGCTGCGGGCCTCGTCAATGGAAAGCATGCCCTCTTCGACCTTCTCGGCTACCATCTCGAGGGTGGCAATCTTGGCCGAGTCGGCGGCGTAGATCCAGGGCTCGACCTGCTTCGCGACGCCTAGCTTGGACACACGCGTCGCCTCGCCGAAGCTGAGGTTGCGTCGCGCGGGGGACTTGTTGCGGTTCTGGGCGGGGTATTTGGGCAGCAGCTGGCTCTCTTGGGTCAGGTGCTCGAGGGCCAGCTTGGCGTCTTCCTGCTGCTTTGCCAGGCTTGTGTTGATGTGCGTCTTCTCCTCGATCGCGGCTTTCTGCTCGCGGGACAGGGCTTGGATCTTTTCCAGATATGGGGTGAGCAGGTAGGTGTAAGGTGGTGGTGTTATTGTCGTAGTTGCTGAATCAAGTCCAGCTTCTTGCTGCTTGTTGTCGGCCCTTGATGCCGTAGTAGGCCCATCCGAGTCGGAGGGCTTCACGCTGTCGCGCTTGGCCATGAGGGCTATGATTTCTTTGCGAAGCTCCACGTGGCGCTGATACTGCCCCTGAATACCGGCCAAGCGTGTGTCTAGATCAACCGTCCCGCTTCCTTGGCTGGGGGCTTTCGGCAGCGTCCCACCGACTGCGTCCGCGTTGTCATCACCGGCCTTGATCAGCTGCGATTCTATCCAGTTGATTAAGGTGGTCTTGACGGCGTTAAGGGCGTTCAATTTGGCATCGGGGCTGAGGGACTTGGGGTCTATTGGATCGCGAGCCTGTGCGGCTTCGTATTCTTGCTCAACCTTCCGAGCTACCAACTTGTTCCGCAGCACCGTTTTCTTGAGTTTTTGAAGGTGGCCCTCGAGTTCTGATTCCGTCACCTCGTCGTGACTCATAGTAAAGCCGTCGATTAGCCCCTGGGGGACTTCTGGCAGCGGCTTGCAGTCCTTATACATGGTTTCCGGGTCCAAAAAATCTGGTGTACCAGCAGGCTGTTCCTCCAGCTGTTCCATATACTTCTGAGCAATGTCCAGCTTCTCAGACCGTTGCCGGAGTTCAGCTACTTCGAGGTGCAGGTCTAGAAGACTTTGGCTGCTGCTGATCCCGGAGTCCCTTCCGCCATGATGATCACGCTTTTTGAGCGGTGCCGCTACCGGTATACTGCGCAGCTCGTCATGCGCTTGGGCGAACTCGAGGCGCGCCTTCAGATTCCGTCTCACGGCTTCCACGTAGCGCCTCTGCAGGCCCTGGAGGTGCCCTGACTCTGACGAGACCTCGATCGTGTCCGGGTCCACCAACGACAGCGGCGCATTGATCTGGTCCTCGCCGAGGCTCTGCCCGAGCTGCACCGCCATCAACCGCCGAATCATCAGAACCTCGTCGCGAGGCCTTATGCGGTTCTCCAGGCCATCGATGAGCTTTTGTCGTAGCCGTTCATCTTTTTCGTCCTCCATGTCTGGCGATGTAGGCATGGGACAGACTGGCATGTGAGATAAGAGTCGCACTGCTTGACCGCAAGTCTGAGATTGGCTTTTCAAGGGTAACAAGGCACTGTAAGACACCAGAACCTACTACAAAACCCGGTTGCAACCAATTTGAGAGTTTTGATATACAGAATGATACAAACCCTTCAAGATTCGGACAGCATCCGATTTCCCAGGAACCTTTTGGGGAAGGAGCATTGCCTGATTCAACAACACTGTGAGTGACGGGCCAATCAACTGCTAGCGCGGGGAGCTGTGGCGGTGTGGCTTGGCTGAGGCGGTAGCTGGCAGATGCAGCGCTCGAGCTCGCGACGTGAACCCAAAAAGTTTTGAAGGACGGGAAGCTCGTAAGGTTAGACACGGACTAGGTAGACGACCATTGCAAAGTGGACATACCATCCGTTAATTCGAGGCATCACCAACGCAAAATTGAGTCAACACCCTCGACTTGACTCATTATTCGAACCAATCGTACCTACATCTTAATATTCGGGCTTGGCTATTTGATCACAACATCGCCCGGGAACTCAGATGCCATCCACCTAGAGCGCGCAGAGAAGAGGGCGTCGCCTCACACCAACTACCAAACGACTGCCGCGGCAGAGTCCTACCAACAAGTGACGACCTCGGGCTCCCTCTTACGAATCAGTAATCCTGACAGATTGAGAATTCCAGCCCCGTTGCTGAGGAATTACCAGAATAAACCGACAAAATGGGGGACAACCACGCGCGAGATGTCTCGCAATACAAGTACTCGGCCATGTCCAACCTGGTTCTCCAGGCGGATCGCCGTTTTGTCACGCGTCGTACCGATGAGGCTACTGGCGACCCCGAATCGCTTGCTGGGCGTCTTCGTATCGGCGATATGGGCGCTAATGTAGGCCGGGATGCTGCGCCGAAGCCGAAGAAGGGTCCTCAGGTCGAGAGAGGCAGCGCGCAAGAAGGCCAGGACATCCTAGCTAGAGAACAGCGCAAAAGAAAGGCGGAACAGACGAGAGGTGTGGGCATCTTGGGCCAGTCAGATCTGCTCGTCGAAGGACTCAGGTACCGGCCGCGCACCCCCGCGACAAGGGCGACATTCGAACTCATCCTCAACGTTGTCGCGACAAATCTTGGCGATGTCTCCCACGAAATCGTTCTCAGTGCTGCGGACGCGGTGCTGGAGTACCTCAAGGACGAGGACATGAAGGATTTCGACAAGAAAAAGGAAGTCGACGACCTGTTAGGCGCAACACTGAACCCCAAGCAGTTCAACGAGTTGGTCAACCTGGGTAAGAAGATTACCGACTACGACGCCCAGGACGACGACGAGATGGATACCGGCGCTGGGGCCGGAGACGACGACGCAGACATCGACGATCGTCAAGGTGTAGCAGTCGTCTTCGACGACGAAGACGAGGACGAGGATGCCGCGATTCTGAATGAAGTCCGCGACGAGTCGACAGATGACGAGGCTGGCCCTGACGACGACGAGGAAGAGTTATCTGGTGCGCAGGATCGGGCTCTGACCGGCGAAGCAGACGATGAGGGCCAGATCGTTGATGGAGACGAGATGGTGCTCGACTCGGGTCCGTCAGCCAGCAAAACGAGCGAAGCGTCAAAGGGCAAAAACTACATACCTGCACGCGACATCGATGCCTACTGGTTACAGAGAGAGATCGGAAAGCTGTATCCTGATGCGCATATCCAACACGACAAGACTACACAGGCGTTACATATGCTGTCCGGCGAACCTGACGAGCCAGGCGGAGAGGACAAGCAACTCCGAGAAATCGAAAACGACTTGATGGAGCTCTTCGACTACGAACACCACGAGGTTGTCCAGAAGCTTATCGAGAACCGTGAAAAGGTGGTTTGGCTCACACGCCTTGCTCGAGCTGAAAACGACGAGGAACGCGGAGTGGTCGAACGCGAGATGGCGTCAGAAGGCGCCCGATGGATTCTGGATGAACTCAGGGGCAAGAAGGCGGCGGCAAGCCAGAAGAAAATCGAGATCAAGATGGACATTGACAAGGAATCTTCTCTGGCAGACGCGACTGCCCCTAAAACCGAACAGGCCGAAGGTGGACTTGTTGGTGGCTTGCAGCCAAAGAAACTCATCAACTTGGAGAATCTCATCTTCGAGCAGGGCAACCACTTGATGACCAACCCCAAAGTCCGTTTACCTGAAGGTTCGACGAAGCGCACGTTCAAGGGCTACGAGGAAATCCATGTACCTCCGCCGAAGAAGCGCAACGACCCCTCTGACCAGCTCATCCCCGTCACCGATATGCCTGAATGGTCCCGACTCCCTTTCAGTTCTTCGGGTGCGAAGTCTTTAAACCGAATCCAATCAAAATGCTATCCTTCCGCATTTCAAGACGATGGCAACATGCTTATCTGCGCCCCGACAGGAAGTGGAAAGACCAACGTTGCTATGCTAACAATCCTGCGAGAGATTGGAAAACATCGCAACCCGGAGACGGGTGAGATTGACTTGGATTCATTCAAAATCGTTTACATTGCCCCTTTAAAGGCCCTAGTTCAGGAGCAAGTCGGCAATTTTGGAAAGAGACTTGCGGAGTACGGCATGACAGTTGCCGAGTTGACGGGAGATCGCCAGCTCACTAAACAGCAAATCGCCGAGACACAAATCATCGTTACCACCCCGGAGAAATGGGATGTGATCACGAGAAAAGCAACTGATCTGAGCTATACCAATCTTGTCCGCCTCATCATTATTGACGAGATCCATCTTCTGCACGATGATCGTGGCCCAGTCTTGGAAAGTATCGTCAGTAGGACGATAAGGAAGACGGAACAGACTGGTGACCCGGTCCGTATTGTCGGTCTATCTGCAACGCTGCCCAACTATCGAGATGTCGCTAGCTTTTTGCGAGTCGATGTTACGAAGGACATGTTCCATTTCGACGGGTCATACCGACCTTGCCCCCTGAGGCAGGAGTTCATCGGCGTTACAGACAGGAAAGCCATCAAGCAACTTAAAACGATGAACGACATCACCTACAACAAGGTTATCGAGCATGTGGGAACTCACAAGAACCAAATGCTTATCTTCGTCCACTCCCGAAAGGAGACTGCAAAGACAGCACGCTACGTTCGCGACAAGGCCCTCGAAATGGAAACCATCAACCAGATTATGAAACATGATTCTGGCTCACGAGAGGTGGTCAAGGATATCGCCGAGAATGCCACGGACAAGGACGTGCAGGATCTGCTGCCATACGGCTTCGGCATTCATCACGCAGGTATGAGCCGCGCGGACCGACAAGATGTCGAGGTGCTCTTCGAGAAGGGTTTCATCCAGGTGCTTGTCTGTACGGCCACGCTTGCCTGGGGTGTGAACTTGCCGGCCCATACAGTTATCATCAAGGGCACGCAAGTCTATTCCCCGGAGAAGGGTAGCTGGGTCGAGTTGAGTCCGCAAGACGTTTTGCAGATGCTTGGACGTGCCGGACGACCCCAGTACGACACGTATGGTGAGGGTATTATCATCACGTCGCAGAATGAGATGCAGTACTACCTGTCGCTGCTCAACCAGCAATTGCCTATTGAAAGTCAGTTCGCAAGCCGGCTTGTCGATAACCTGAACGCAGAAATTGTCCTGGGCAATGTCAGAAGCCGGGACGAAGGTGTCGAGTGGCTTGGCTACACGTATCTATTCGTTAGAATGCTTCGGTCACCAGGCCTGTACAGCGTCGGTGCCGATTACGAGGACGACGATGCTCTGGAACAGAAGCGTGTAGACCTAATCCATTCTGCTGCTGCAGTGTTGAAGAAAGCCGGCCTCGTCACCTACGACGAAAAGACTGGCAAATTGAAGGGCACAGAGCTGGGAAGGATTGCTTCTCACTACTACATCACCCACGGGTCCATGGACACCTACAACAAGCTCATCCAGCCCTCCATTACGACGATCGAGCTCTTCCGCGTATTTGCGCTGAGTGCCGAGTTCAAGTATATCCCCGTCAGACAAGACGAGAAGCTCGAGTTGGCCAAGCTGCTTGGTCGAGTACCTATACCCGTTAAGGAAAGCATCGAGGAGCCGCATGCGAAGATCAACGTTCTTCTCCAGGCGTATATCTCTAGGCTGAAGCTTGACGGTCTCGCTCTTATGGCTGATATGGTATACGTGACACAGTCGGCAGGCCGAATTCTCCGCGCAATCTTTGAGATCACTCTTCAAAAGGGCTGGGCTAGCGTTTGCAAGACTGCGCTGGACCTTTGCAAGATGGCCGAGAAGCGCATGTGGCCGACGATGACGCCGCTGCGACAGTTCCCCCTGAAGCCTGCCGAGCGCGGTATCGTTACCAAGGCTGAAAGAGTAGATGTGCCTTGGAGCAGTTACTTTGACATTGACCCTCCTCGCATGGGACAGCTCCTTGGAATGCCCAAGGAAGGGCGGAGAGTTTGTGATCTCGTCTCGAAGTTCCCCCGGGTCGAAGTCCAGGCCCAAGCACAGCCTATGACACGCTCCATGCTCAGAGTTGAGCTTAGTATAACGCCCAATTTCGAATGGGATGACGCCCTGCATGGCGCGGCCGAGGGCTTCTGGATAATGGTTGAGGACTGCGATGGCGAGGACATCCTCTTCCATGACCAGTTTATTCTCCGAAAAGATTATGCTGTTGCAGAGTCCAACGAGCACCTCATTGAGTTTACTGTGCCAATCACCGACCCCATGCCGCCTAACTACTTCATCTCAGTGGTCTCAGACCGGTGGATGCACTCAGAGACGCGGCTGCCAATCTCCTTCCAGAAATTGATCTTGCCAGAGAAATTCCCCCCTCACACACAACTGTTGGATCTTCAGCCTCTGGCTCCGTCCGCTCTGAAGGCTAAGGACTATGCCGCGATATATCAGGATTGGGAATACTTCAACAAGATCCAAACGCAAACTTTCAATACTCTCTACACAACCGATGACAACGCCTTCATCGGCGCACCCACCGGTAGCGGCAAGACTGTGTGTGCCGAGTTTGCCCTGTTGAGGCACTGGGCCAAACCCGAGTATGGTCGTGCGGTCTACATTGCACCATTCCAGGAGCAGGTAGACGTTCGCCACGCAGACTGGGAGAAACGCCTTGGCTCTGTACGGGGCGGTAAGGATATCGTCAAGCTCACCGGAGAGACTGCCACAGACCTCAAACTTCTCGAGAAGGGAGACCTGATTCTTGCTACTCCGACGCAATGGGATGTCTTGTCACGTCAATGGCAACGCCGCAAGAACATCATGACAGTAGAGCTGTTCATTGCGGACGAGCTCCACTTGCTGGGTGGACAGAATGGTTATATTTACGAGATCATTGTGTCTCGTATGCATTACATTCGCTCTCAGATCGAGGAGATGAGCCTTCGTATCATCGGCCTCAGCGTTTCCCTAGCCAATGCCCGAGATATTGGCGAGTGGATTGATGCAAAGAAGAAGGACATCTACAACTTCAGCCCCCATGCCCGACCTCTCCCACTCGAACTGCGCATCCAGTCCTACTCGATCCCCCACTTCCCCTCTCTGATGCTTGCCATGGCCAAGCCGGCTTATCTGGCCATCACCGAAACATCGCCTGACAAGCCCGCTATGGTCTTCGTTTCCAGCAGGAAACAGACCAGGTTTACGGCGCGCGACATCCTTGCGGCATGCTTGGCTGATGAGAACGAGGACAGGTTCTTACGGGTAGGCCTGGACCAGCTCCGCCCGATCTTGGAGCGTGTCCACGAGGAAGCCTTGGCTGAAGCACTTTCTCACGGTGTTGGCTACTACCACGAAGCCCTCAGCCAGAGCGACAAGAGAATTGTTAAGCACCTTTACAACCAAGGAGCCATTCAAGTTATTGTGGCGTCTCGCGATGTGTGCTGGGAGCTTGACTGCACCGCGCACCTCGTCGTTGTCATGGGAACTCAGTACTATGAAGGACGTGAGCACCGATACCTTGACTACCCCCTCAGTGAAGTTCTCCAGATGTTTGGCAAGGCCCTTCAACCTGCCGATGGCCGTGTCCGTGGTGTCCTGATGGTCCCTGGGACCAAGAGGGAATACTACAAGAAGTTCCTCAACGAGGCTCTGCCAGTCGAGTCGCATCTGCATAACTTCGTCCACGATGCTTTCGTTACGGAAGTTAGCACCAAAATGATCGAGTCCGCCGAAGACGCCATTAACTGGACAACTTTCACATACTTTTACCGGCGACTGCTTGCAAATCCCAGCTACTACAGCTTGACCAGCGCCACCAACGATGGCCTCAATGATTATCTGTCCGACCTCGTCGTGACGACGCTCAATGAACTCACGGAGTCCAAGATCATCGACTTCGATGAGGATGATGGATCTGTGGCCCCTCAGAATGCGGCCATGATCGCAGCCTACTACAACATCTCATACATCACGATGCAGACGTTCCTGCTGTCCCTGAGTGCAAAGACTAAGCTCAAGGGTATTCTTGAGATTGTGACCTCGGCTACCGAGTTTGAGTCCATTCAAATCAGGCGTCACGAAGAAAGCCTTCTGCGCCGCATCTACGACAGGGTACCCGTCAAGATGTCTGAGCCAGTCTACGACTCGCCTCACTTCAAGGCATTCGTCCTTTTGCAGGCCCATTTCTCCCGTATGCAGCTGCCGATCGACCTGGCTAAGGATCAAGAGATGATCATCTCCAAGATCCTCAGCCTGTTGAGTGCCACTGTGGATGTTCTGTCCTCCGATGGCCACCTCAATGCCATGTTTGCCATGGAGATGTCGCAGATGAGTGTCCAGGCTCTATGGGACCGAGACAGCCCCCTGAAGCAGATTCCTCACTTCACCCCCGAGGTAGTGAAGGTGGCGAACGAGTTCGGGTACGTACCAAAATCTCTTTCAACTGACACTGATGCCGAAGCTAACACCACGCGCTACAGAATTAAGGATGTCTTTGACTTCATGGAGGCCATGAACCCCGAGGAGAATTCCGACTACGCTACACTGATCCAACGCCTCGGTCTTTCGCAGCCGCAGTTGGCCCAAGCAGCAAACTTCACGAATACCAAGTATCCCGATATCACTCTCAACTTTGAGGTTCTGGACGAGGAGAATATCCGCGCCAACGAGCCCGCGTACCTCAATGTACAGATCGAACGCGAGGTGGAGGAGGATGAGGAAGTTGATACTACAGTGCACGCACCCTTCTACCCCACCAAGAAGATGGAGAATTGGTGGCTGGTTGTGGGCGAGGAGAGCTCCAAGACCCTACTGGCTATCAAGCGCGTAACGATTGGCCAGCAGCTCAAGGTCCGCCTCGAGTACACGGTTCCTACGGCTGGCAAGCACGATCTGAAGCTGTTCCTCATGAGCGACAGCTACATTGGTGTCGACCAAGAGCCGACTTTCTCCATCACCGCAGGAGAAGGCATGGACATCGATGAGGACGAAGACGAGGACGAGGACGATGAGGAGTAGAGGCTTTCACCAACAGCGCACTTGTGACGCGTGTGAAGGTGGGAATCGATTAATATTTTTGTATGATGAGCTTACTGTACTGAAATAGCTAGATGAGAATGGTATTTGGAACAATAGTAAGATACCCATGTGTCCAGAAAAGGGGGAGCGGACCTTGTTGACTATTCGTGTTTTCGTCTCCGAACGATGGTGTCGGCGGATGGATGTGGTGAAGTGGGCTACATGACGCTATGCGGATGGAGTCAGCTTGGCGATGGTGCTGCCTGCCTACAGGGGCGGCCCGAGGCGGTAGGCTGCAGGGAGGTGGCAACGGGCCAGGACAGCAGTGTGAATGTATCCGACACTCGAGTGCGAAAGCTGGACAGCGCTGCCATATTGAAGCTGGTACAACACCCAGGTTGCTGGGGCCGGCCCAAGTGAGGATGGCTGGGGATGCTGGGCGTCGCCGGAGCTGGAGGAGGCATGAGATGAACATGCCATTGGATGGGGGATGGGAATTGATGGTGGGTTTTGGAGGCAGCTGTGTTGTCTTGAGAAGGATTGCGGATATGCTGGGTGCTGCTTGTCGCCCTGGCCATGTTGGGGTGTTACCAGATGTGTGTGTATTCTAGCTATGGGGTGGTTTTGCTGATAGAGGTGGTGGTGGTTTGGGTTCTCCTGCCTGCCTGCCATTGATCCATCTCTCCCGCCACACGTACACAGACAGACAGACAATCACAAACCCGGCCAGGCTCACTTCCGCACCGCACCTTACCGTACCGTACCGTACCGCACCCACTCTCAACTCTCAAACCACACAGCCCAGCACAACACAACACAACACGACACGACAGCTGCCAACGCCGGGTCTTCTCCTCTTTCTGTTCTCTCTCTCTCTCTCTCTCTCTCTCTCTCTCTCTCCTGCTCCCTCCCTCCATCTCATTTTCTGACTCCCGCCCCCCTCTTTCTCTCTCGTCAAGGACCACCACCTAGGTATACACACATACACACGCACACCCCTACTACGACCACCCAAAGCTCCCCCCTCCAGCACAGACACGACGCAGACATAGGCGATCCTTTGCCGGTGGCCCACTTATTTTCACTTTCGATTGATGCCAACTAGTAGCCTGCCAGTCTGATTTGGGTAAATTTTACGTCGTCTTCTCTGGACTTTTTTTTGTCACCTCAAAAATCAAAGATCCTTTTCCTCCTCAATTCCATAGCTCAATCTCTCTCTGATCTGAGTCCCGGCCCCCCCGACGTGCCTTTTTCAATTTACGCGTCCAGCCATCAGAATCCATTACGAGAAGCCCTTCGGTGTGCACTTATTAGGTCGATATTACCTGATTCGCAGCCAAAGCGCGTGTTTTCCCCTTCTCTTAAGCTGGTCCCAGTCCCTAGGCCGGAAAGTACAGTGCTACCTACTTGGGTCGGGCCAAATCCACATTACGTCGCGTTTTTTCTGAGCTCTGTTCGTGACGGGGAGCGTGACCCACCTCTCTTACAATTACTACTTTACCTAGCACTTTCTACTGCTGCGTGTTGCTTCTACTACCTCAACCTTTACCCGCCTCGTCGTATTCGTCGCGACTTTCCTTCTCAACCAACCCCCCCAAACTGCAAGATCCGGCGATCCGTCTCCAACCAGCCGCTCTTGCTACTTGACCGTCACGTCTTACTCATTTTAATCCGCAATGGCCGACAACGAGAAGTCCGTCGCGGCCCAGGTGGCAGAAAAGGTCGAGACCGCGTCCGAGTCAGCTGCGCCTGCCGCTGATGACGTGAAGATGGACGACGCGCCATCCGCCTCCAACGAGGAAGCTGCGGACAAGGCTGCCTCCTCGGAAGGTAAGATACATAATTCGCCCTGGCCTTTCCTCTGCTTCCCAAACCGGCCCCAAGCGCAACTCGTCTTGTTTCCACTCCATTCATCACCACATACTCTACGCATTTTACTTACCATCGCATCGCGTTTCATCTAGACCCTACAGCCGCCGCAGCCAACGACAAGCCAACCTCCGACGTCGACATGGAAGAGGCCGGATCCGCCAAGGAAGCGCCCGAGGCCGGTGACGAGAAAGACGCCGGCGCGTCCGCTACCAATGACGATTCTACCAAGGCCGGCGACGACTCTGCCGACAAGAAGGAAGATTTAGTAAAGGACAAGGAGCACAAGGCCGAAGCTGCTGTTAGCGAGGCTGCTGAAGCTGCTGCCGAAGGTGCTGCCGTTGAGGCCAACGGTGCCACACCCAGCTCAAAGCAGGCGGCGCGCCGCAAGTCAACAGGCACTCCTGCCGCCAAGAAATTGAACAAGAAGGCCAGCAAGGCACGAATACTCCACCTTGACTGTACCCCTGGCGATCACTTTTTTGCGAGACTGAAGGGCTTCCCCCCGTGGCCCGTCATCATCGCAGACGAGTCGATGCTTCCGCAGACTATGCTGTCCACCCGACCCGTCACAGCTGCTCGCCCTGATGGATCGTACCGCGAGGATTTTGCCGATGGTGGCAAACGAGCTGCCGACAGAACCTATCCGGTTATGTACCTCTACACCAACGAATTGTAAGTCTTCATAGCTCAGACATGCTAAGTAGCACACACACTGACTTTCCTCGCAGCTCCTGGACCAGAAATACCGATCTTGCAGAACTCGATCCCGAAACTGTGAAGGACCTGATCTCCGCCAAGATGCGAAAGGACCTTCAACAGGCACACTCTTTGGCTGCTGAGCAAAATGAATTGGATCACTACAAGCAAGTTCTGCTTGACTTCCAGGATGCCAAGCTGGCTGATGAGGAGGCGAAGGCCGCCAAGGCCCAAGCCAAGAAAGAAAAGACGGAGAAGAAGTCATCAAACAAGAAGTCTGAAGCTACCGCAGTTGATGACGACGACGATATTGAGATGGGCGATGCTGGAGACGACGATGTCCCTGTCAAGAAGACCAAGTCTTCAAAGAAGCGCAAGGCGGAGGAAGAGACAGCCGTAAGTAGATCCAACCCAGCATTTTGGAAGATGCGTCTACTAACAAATCGCAGACCCCTCAGCGTAGTGAATCGGTTAAGAAGCCCAAGATCAAGTTGACCACCTCCACCCCCAAGGCGGCTGCCAATGGCGCCCAATCGCCCAAGAACGGCAAAGAGTCGACTACGAAAGCTAGCAAGCCGAAATCCAAAGCTGCGAAGAAGGATGCGGAGGAGAAGCCCGCAGCACCCAAAGAGCCCGAGTTGACCCCCGAAGAGCGCCACGTGCGCAAAGAGGTACGCTGACCAGTCTTTTCCCACCCTTTTGTCGAAGTATGCCGTGATAAGCAAAACTAACCGGAACTTCGCCTTACAGAAAGAGATCCTTTTCCTGCGACACCGGCTGCAAAAGGGCCTGCTCAACCGCGAGTCGGAGCCCAAGGAGGACGAAATGAAGTCCATGTCGGAGTTCCTCACCAAGCTGGAGACGTTCCCCGACCTCGAAGTCAGCATCATTCGGGCGACAAAGATCAACAAAGTCTTGAAGGCCATCTTGAAGCTAGAAGGCATTCCCAAGGAAGCCGATTTCCAATTCCGGCCCCGGTCCCAGAGCCTGTTGGACAAGTGGAATAAGATCCTTGCCAACGAGACGGGAGCGACCCCGGCCAACGGCGTCAACGGAACCTCGGCTAAAGAGTCACCGAATGGGGTCAAGAAGGAGGCGTCGGCCGATGCCCCGAAAGAGGAGGTCAAGGACGACAGCAAGGACGACGTCAAGGAGACCGAGCCCAAGGCTGGATCTGATGCCGAGGAGAAGCCCAGCACAGAGGTAAGCAACTCTACGAGCAGCACGTATTTATCTACTTTTGAGTACCGGTGAAGCTAACTACGCTTAGGAGACTGCTGCTGCCCCTGAAGCCTCTGCGGTCGAGCCAGCAGCGTAGAGAAATTTTGGTCTTGTCGGCGCGGACGGTTACGGAGACCAGCGGCGCCATTTAAGGCCGAAAATGTGGTCAAGATGTGCTACGAGGCCGGCTGGAGGGGGTTTAGACCATTCAAGAAAATGGACATTCAAGGGCCGTTGTCGACCCGGGTACTTCGATGCTTGGGCGCATTGGGTTGTAATCGGTTTCTATTGTAAAATACAGCGTTTTCGGGTTTTCTTCATCTCCAATTTTGACATGCAAGTTGGCAGGGTGCTCTCCCGGTTTCCCGCTTGGAGCGGGAAAGGGGGATGGGCACAAAAGGGTCTGCGATCGATCTCCTTGGCGCTTCCACGGTAACGACGACGGGAGAAGAGAGTCGAGCTGTCTGGCTGCTTACGGCGTTTGAGGCATGGGACTACAAGTTTGGCAGCTATGCGGCAATGTTTATATTGCAAATGAAAAGTTTTACAGAACCGTTTGCGAAAGAGATTGAGTGAAGTGCGAGTGACTAGTGACCGGCCCCCTTTAATCACGGCTGGCTCGTTCGTGTATGCATCCAGAAATGATTTCGAAATCGAATAGTAGTAGCCCATGCATGACAGACAGGCATAGGTCCTTGATATCTTGGGCCATGGCCATCATGGAAATTCAAT
This sequence comes from Arthrinium phaeospermum, assembly GCA_006503535.1. Taxonomy (NCBI): domain Eukaryota; kingdom Fungi; phylum Ascomycota; class Sordariomycetes; order Amphisphaeriales; family Apiosporaceae; genus Arthrinium; species Arthrinium phaeospermum. The sequence goes on from QYRS01000015.1 coordinate 126,826, forward strand.
TTCTTCCTTGTTGCCGCTGTCTTGGGAGTGAGTACATGTCCAACAAACAGAACGATGGGTACGAAGCTGGTTCGGTGCTGTTTCGGGTTAGACTAGACTAGCTGTGTACGTAGTACTTGAGAATGTATCAATGTGAATTTATCGATTCAATTGACGTGAAGTGATGGCCTTGGCGCCTGGGCTGTAGGTCGCTAGGTATGTACCTAACCTAGGTAGGTACATAGGTGCCTATTAAAGTTCCGATTGAGCTCTAGAAGGTACCGGGGCCGGTTGGAGCCAATGACGAGACGCCCACCTCACAAAGCAGACATACAGTAGTGGTACAGCTTAACCAGGTAGCGCGTCATCGCATCATTGCCTGAGCATTCGGAGAAGCCAAACCACGTTCAATCATAAGTCCCTGTCACTCAATTCCCCAAGTCGAGGAGAGAGAGAGAGAAGGAAAGAATACACACCACTCATCTGGTTCGGTCTCATGATACAATTGCCGTTGCTCGTATTGACGTGGAATCTATCTTCAATCGAGAGCATTTTTACTTGTTAGGTTACCTGGCTCGCAACCACACCTAACTCCCCTCTTTGCCGGCAGTTCAACCCGCACTTTCACACCCCATCCTGACGATTAACCTACCAATAACTTACTACTTACCTCTACCTCCGCCATCCCGATTCACCACACGCGACAAGATGCTGCTCAGATTTCGAGGGCCAGACGGCATGAAGCGCATCAATATTGATGGCAGTGCCACCTTCGCCGAGCTCGGACAGCAGCTTGTCAAGGAGCTGCCAGACACAGTCGCCCCCGAGACCATCTCCATGTCCAACTCCCCCACCGGCGACCGGAAACTGCTTGTCGAGGTCCAAAAATTCAAGATCAGCCAGATAGGCCTGAGCAACGGCGACCTGGTCTTCCTCAACTACAAGCACCGCTCCGAGGCCCCCGCCAATGGCCAGGCTGACACCGTCATATCCTCCACCACCAACAGATTAAACGGCAAACCTGTCACGACGACCGAGGACCATCCTATCCACCCTCTGCCCCTAGGCTCGCCAACCCTCATTCGCAATCCCTGGGAGGTGGTCAAGCAGTCGCCCCTGGACGACCGGTTAGACAAGAAGGATGGCAAGATACCGCGTGGGCGCGACCACCGCATGTGCAAGCATGGTCCCAAGGGCATGTGCGACTACTGCATGCCGCTGGATCCCTTCAACGCCGACTACCTGAAAGAGAAAAAGATCAAGTACATGTCTTTCCACGCCTACCTCCGGAAAATCAACTCGGCCACCAACAAGCCCGAGCTCGGAAGCTCCTTCATCCCGCCTCTGAACGAGCCCTTTTTCAGAGTCCAGCGTGACTGTCCCTCGGGGCATCCTCAGTGGCCAGAGGGAATCTGCTCCAAATGCCAGCCCAGCGCCATCACGTTGCAGCCACAGCCGTTCCGCATGGTGGACCACGTCGAATTCGCCTCTTTCGATATCGTGAACAACTTCATTGATGCATGGCGCAAGACGGGGACCCAAAGATTGGGTTTGTTATATGGCCACTACGAGGAGTACGCCGAGGTTCCTCTGGGTATCAAGGCCGTGGTTGAGGCTATCTATGAACCGCCGCAAGTCGACGAGTCGGACGGTATCAACATGAACCCCTTCGAGGGCGAGCCTGCCGTTACTCAAGTGGCCAAGCTGTGCGGACTGGAACCCGTCGGCTGCGTCTTCACCGATCTAGTGGATTCTGGCAGCGGCGATGGATCCGTCCTGTGCAAGAGACATGCAGATTCGTTTTTCCTGTCCTCGCTCGAGGTGTGCTATGCTGCACGCCTGCAGGCACAGCATCCAAAGCCCACCAAGTGGAGCGACACGGGCAGATTTGGCTCCAACTTCGTCACTTGTATCATCTCGGGTGACGAGACCGGCCAGATTGCCATCTCGTCTTACCAGGTTTCCAACGAAGCGGTAGAAATGGTCAGGGCCGACCTAGTCGAACCTTCGGTCGACCCGACCGTCATGCTGGTGCGCGATGAAGAAGAGGACGACGGCTCTACCAGCCGTACCCGCTACATCCCCGAGGTCTTCTATCGCAAAATCAACGAATACGGCGCCAACGTCCAAGAGAATGCCAAGCCATCGTTCCCGGTCGAGTATCTGTTCGTAACATTGACACACGGTTTCCCCGACAGCTCAAACCCTGTCTTCAACACTTCGACGTTCCCTATCGAACACCGCGAGGTCATGGGCGAGAGTCAGGCGCCGGGAGCAGTAGCCAAGGCCCTTGATATCCGCGGCGGCCGGAAAAGCCTGTCGCTCTCGGACTTCCACTTCCTTTGCTACATCCGCAACATGGAAGTCCTGTCCAAGGTAAGCTGTCCTCCCTCTCTCCTTTGCACCAAGCCCATTTACTGACTCCCCATACAGGAAGAACTGGCTCTCCTCTGCCAGCTGGCCACAACTCACGACCTGGCCAACACCTACAAGTTATTCTCGATGCCTGGGTGGCAGACCTTGGAGGCCATCGTGGAGTCGACTGGTGAGACATACCCCATGAACAGTAGCGGAACCAAGCGCAAATACTCCACCGGAGGTGATGGCGCAAGCTCCGCTGCTGCCCCAGCAACTGCTACTTCTTTGCCTCCTTCTTCCTCTTCTTCCGCTCGAGCTGCGAGAACTTCTTCCGGTGAACCAATCGCTAAGCATTTCGCCAACCTTAGTGTAAACGGTGCAGAGAAAAGCGACAAGAGACGTCGATATTGATACCCCCCCCTGAAGGAGAAACCCCGAACAGTGGTCGCTCTGTATGGACGGACTGGTGTCGTCGGTCCCAGGGCGATGACAACAGTCACGCATGATGGTCTACCTTGTAGTACAGTTGGAATCACCCTCTAGGCCTCTGGGCCAAGCGCATGAGAGGCAGACAAGTGCAGCGAACATCCAGCCTCGGTGTCTCGATACATAGCGCTTGGGGAGGGGTCATTGTGTTGACCAGAGTCAGGCTCTCTCTATTCAGTATCGAGGGACGACACGGAGCCTGGCATCTGGCATCCTTACCCCCCGCCTGCTCGTACTGGGGTCGTTGACTGCTTGCTGGGTGGCATACTATAGCTTCTCAATTCCATACAAATGAACCACTCTTTAGACAAAAATTCCTATATCAAGAATGATTGAATGTGAATTACACGAGTTGGGTATCGACTACGCGAGATTTGATTCGTATCACTCGGTAACAGATGAGAACACTTGATACGATTTAATTGCATTTCCTTTTCCCATCCTTTTGTCTCCCATGAGCTAACTACTAGCAGCATTTGAAGAATGTACCGTTCAAACTTCTCAAACGCCGTAGACCAAAAATTCACCTGGCCGCCTAGATCATCTGGCCGGAAATCCACAAAGGACCATGATCAAGATGCCGCATAAGCCGTTCTCTACTTCCTAAAAAGTAAAAAACTCCCCAAAAGACATGGATGGCGAATTATCAAACAAACAGATTCTGGTTTTGGGTACTTAGTATTTACAGGGGCTTGCCACCGATGAAGTTGGACCATCGGCGGACTTCTGAGGGAACGCCCTCCTTTCGGGGCAGCTTCTCGCTCATACATTGAGCGAAGAGAATGGCAGTCTAGTCAACGGTTAGCGGCAGAACAAATGCAGTAGGGTCGGCTAGGACGTTTCAAGACATACCTGGGGCTCCATGAACAGGGGCACGCCGAAATCGACGGCGTTACGGCGCATCACATAGTCCACGTCGGTGGTGGTCTTGGCCCGCTCCAGGGCCAGGTTGAAGACACCGTGGATATCGTACTTCTTGAATACCTCACGAAGGGCACGCTTGTCCTTGACGGGGAACTCAATCACCTCAACCTTGTCCTTGTTCTTGGTGGTCCTCTCGAGGAACTCCTTAACATCGTCGCCAGCAGCGAAGAACTTGTAGCCGAGAGGCGACAGGTAGTCGGCAATCTTGGTCAACCACGGGCGAGAAACCTCACCACCGAACAAGATACCCTCGCCAGGTTCGGGCACCCGGAAGTTCATGGAGGACTGCATAGATGTCCAGTAAGCCTCAACGAGGTCCTTTCCAAAGCAAGCCATCTCACCAGTGCTGGCCATTTCCACACCCAGGAAGGGATCAGCGCCGGCCAGACGAGTCCACGAGAATTGAGGGACCTTCGTGGCAAGGTAGTCGCGCTTGACAGCCATGAGATCAACGGGCTCAGGGACGTCCTTACCGACGAGAGCCTTAGCAGCGACGTCGATGAAGTTAGTTCCGAGAACCTTGCTGACGAAGGGGAAAGATCGGGAAGCACGCAGGTTGCACTCGATAACCTTGAGCAGCGGCTCGCCACCCTCGGGGTTCTCGGCTTTGATGATTTGCATGTTGAAGGGTCCGGTGATTTTCCAGGCCTTGGCAACCTTGTGGGCAATCTCCTTGAGACGCTCCATGGTCCTGTCGTCCTGCTTTGTGGGGGGCAGCACCAAAGTCGCATCACCAGAGTGGACGCCGGCTTGCTCGACGTGCTCACTAATGGCGTGGACAAGCAGCTCGCCCTTGGAGGCAACACCATCGACATCAATCTCTTGGGCTCCCTCGATGAACTTGGTGATGACGACCGGGTGGTCAGGAGAGACGTTGCTGGCAGCCTCGAGCTTCTCCTTGAGGTCCTCCTGGCTTCGAATGACGGTCATGGCGGCTCCGGAAAGGACGTAACTGGGGCGGACAAGCACAGGGTATCCAACCTGGTCGGCAAACTTCTCGGCTTCGGCAACCGAGGTGAGTTCCTTCCAATCAGGCTGGTCAACACCGATGCTGTCAAGGATCTCAGAGAACTTTTGACGATCCTCGGCCTTGTCAATATCCTTGGGGTCGGTACCCAAAACATTGGCCTTGCCGGTCTCCTGGAGACGGAGGGCGATGTTCTGGGGAAGCTGGCCACCGACAGACACAACCACACCCGAGGCGGTCTCGAGTTCGTAGATATCCATCACACGCTCGTAGCTCAGCTCCTCGAAGTACAACCTATCGGCCACCTCGGTATCTGTCGAGAAGGTCTCGGGGTTGTAGTTGACCACGACAGTCTTCTTACCCATGTCGCGCAGGGCCTGGATGGCCATGACGGAGCACCAATCGAATTCGACAGAGCTTCCGATTCTGTAAACACCACTTCCCAGGACAATGGTACCCTGGTCATTGAAGTCAATGTCGTGGGAGCTTGCGTTGTAGGTGGTGTAGAGGTAGTTGGTGTTGGCAGGGAATTCGGCAGCCAGGGTATCGATCCTCTTGACCCAAGGTCGAATACCCATACCCAAGCGGTGGGCGCGAACGGCGTCTTCGTTGCTGTTGACGGCCTTGGCAATCTGCTTGTCGGAGAAGCCCAGCTTCTTGGCCTTCGTGACCAGGTCCTTCTTGAGGTTCTCCAGGCTACCCGCCTTCTCCATCTCGCGAGTGCAGTTGACCAGGTTCTCAAGCTTGTACAGGAACCACTTGTCGATCTTGCTCAGTTCATGGACACGCTCCACAGTGTAACCCTCGTGCAGCATCGCTTGCCCGACTGCCAGCCATCGACGATCAGTTGGGTTGGCAAGCTCGTAGTCGAGGTCCTCGAACTTGGCACCCTGGAAACCAACGAAGCCAGGATCGACTTGTCGAATAGCCTTCTGGAAGGACTCTTCGAATGTACGGCCGATAGCCATGACCTCTCCAACAGACTTCATCGCACTGCCGATATCTCGCTTGACGTGCTGGAACTTGGCCAGATCCCATCGAGGGATCTTGGTGACGATGTAGTCGAGAGAAGGTTCGAAGTTGGCTGTGGTCGTCTTAGTAACGGCATTGGGCAATTCGGGGAGACTGTGGCCGAGTCCAATCTTGGCGGCGGTATAGGCCAAGGGGTAACCGGTCGCCTTGGAAGCGAGCGCAGACGATCGAGACAAACGGGCATTGACCTCAATGACTCGATAGTCGAGGCCATCGGGCTGCAGGGCATACTGGACATTGCATTCACCAACGACGCCGAGATGGCGGACAATCTTGATGGCGGCCGATCGCAGCATGTGGTATTCCTCATCGCTCAGAGTCTGACTGGGCGCAACGACAATCGAGTCACCGGTGTGGGTGCCCAATGGGTCGAAGTTCTCCATGTTGCACACAGTGATACAGTTGTTGTTGGCATCGCGGACGACTTCGTACTCGACCTCCTTCCAGCCCTTGAGCGATTTCTCAACCAGGATCTGGGGGGACAGGGTGAGAGATCGGGCGGCCATGTTGCGCAGTTCCTCTTCGTTGTTGGCGAAACCAGAACCGAGACCACCCAGCGCGTAGGCGGCGCGGACGATGATGGGGTAGCCCACCTTCTGGGCAGCGTCAAGGGCCTCTTCTATGGTGTTGACGGCGATTGAGTGGGCGATGGGGATGTCAATCTCGTTCAGAGCCTTGGCGAAAAGGTCTCTGTCCTCGCTCAGCTCCAGGGTGTGGACACTGGTGCCCAGGACCTTTACTCCATAGCGCTCAAAGATGCCCATGCGCTGCATCTGCACACCCAGATTCAGCGCGGTTTGGCCACCGAAGGACAAGAAGATTCCATCGGGCCGCTCGCGCTCGATAACATAGGTCACGTATTCGGGGGTGACGGGGAGGTAGTAGACCTCATCGGAAAGCACGTGAGCGGTCTGGATGGTAGCGATGTTGGGGTTGATGAGGACGGAGGCAACTCCGGCCTCCTTCAAGGCCTTCAAGGCTTGAGAGCCTTTAAGTAATTCGCGTCAGTATCTGCGTGCCCTGACATGCGTAGAAGTTCGAAGCAGTGGCTCGTTTTGAGGGGCGAGCGCTCGCAATGCGATCGGGTGGGTTCATGCTCCAGAAAGATGCGACCTACCTGAATAATCGAACTCTCCGGCCTGACCAATGGCAAGACCACCACTTCCAATCACCAAGACTTTCTTAACATCGACAATATCCTTGGGCTTGATAATACCGCTCTCGATGTAGGCCTTGGAACTGGGCGCCTCCTGGATGGTGGCATTGCATCGCACCGCGGAGCAGGACAAGGTCCGCTTCTGAACCAGCTCCGATGTTCGGCTCTGGGCCAGCAGCTTGGAATAAGTGGGAGCAGTCACTGTGGTCAATTGCCTTCGGGGCAAGGCCGTGGGCAGTCGGCGGGCATGTCGAAGCATGGAAGGCCCCCGGCCGGCCATCTTGGTCGAGAAGGCCATGGCAGGAGATGTGTATATGGGATGGGAATGCAGCGACTCTCTCTCTCTCTATGGGAGCTGGTCAAGAGCTTGGGTCACCGAGATTTGCGTGAGAGGGACAAGGTCTCGCGCGACCGACTGGAGACGCAATTGCTCCCAATTGAGGTCAAAAGTTCGGGAGGGAGAGGGTCGAGGTGTTGAGAAACAGACAGGAAAATGATTCCTCTCCTCCTCCGACTATAAATTTAGTGTAGGTATGAGTCGACGGCCGGTTTGCCAGCCCTGGACAGGACGGGATAGGACAAGATAGACTTCGACGTGAAATATTAGTGGGGTGCGATAACGATAGTGGTTCTTGTCGCGATGCAAAAGCCCACCTTGGGGCATCGATGGGGTCTTGGGAGGCGGTACCTATCGCCTACAAATCCCCTAGTCTAGGTACCTCCCCTCCCAACATCAGTCACGTCGGGTCCGATTGATGTCAAAAATCTTTCTGGCGCAATTGGACCCCCCACCACTAGCAGATTGGTAGCACAGAATAGCTGGTAGCTGCCCGCAAAGCAGTGACCACAATGGAACAGCTTTTGATCTGATGTGGGATGAACGGGGGAATAACTCGTCCCATATCCCCATTATGACTGGTCAGTTGGGATTCCCTCCAAAGCTCTGCTGCGATTGCGGAGCGCGCGAGGCTGATCATGCCGCAAAAGTTTTTTTTCTTCTTCTCCTTCTCCTTCCCCTTCCCTCCCACTTCCCGTCTCTGGGTAAACCGGCTCAAGCCTACATGTAGCTAAGTTAGATGTGACATTGCTGGGGTTTTCTACTAATTCGTGCACATACTCTACATCTTTTGATCGCGTTAGATCTCTGTCAGTCCAGCAGAAGAAAAAAAAAATTCGCCGGCGGGATAAGGTTGCACGCCATGCAGATGCAGCACGGTGCCTATCTCATACTGTCTTGCTCCCCCTACTTCCAGTACCTGGCAGCTTTTAGAGTTCCTAGTAGTAGTGCTAGGCTCAGTTCATGCAATATGTGCTTGTGGGTGTCTGCACCCATTTGCGACTATGAAATGCTGCTCGATAAGTTCAGAAACATCTAAATCCCATCGAAGCTAAGATTTGTATACTCAAGTTCGGCATTCCAAAACAAGAAAAACAGCTACGTAATGCAGCGTTACATCGGATTGGCTAGCTCCCCACAGAAGAGATACAGTAGGTATGTTCTGCTGCTGGTTAATTATGTAGGTAGATATCAACTACATACCAGCTAGGGGTAGGGGTGCTTTGTGAAATGCAAGTGCCCTGAGAGCCTCGGGACTTGTTGCATGGGACAAATGCAAAAGAGCATGTTCGTACCTCAAAAATCGGGACAGCGCCAAACTCCAATAAACGATTTTGCTTCTGTTCTAGTTAAGCTCTATTCTTTACACATTCAGTTGCTTTAAACAATCCAGGAAGTATTAGAACTGTATACGGAGTAGGTAGGTACCTAATCCATGTGCGGCTCTGGATCTTTCATCATCCTGAACCTACTCCGTACATATAGAGGTATCGCCCAACCCTTTCGGACTTTCATACGGACCGATATTTAGCCGTACCACCCACTTAAGTCGGGCGCCGGTCACGGTCGACAGCTCCAGCTTCTCCTGCCTACATGTACGGGTAGTCTTTCACCTCCGTCTTCCCAAGATGACGATGCCGATGACTCGACCTTCTACACTACGGCGCGGCAACGCATAGCGCTATCGATCTCACTTTAGCATCTCGGCTCCGTGCAATTTGATCACTGCAGCCGTTGTGGGCAGCGGTTGGTCGCCATGACGGCTGGGCTGCAAACCCCATCTTTGGTGGTGGGGCCTGTCCCCTCGATCCGTATGACCGGATAATCCCGCCTGGCGACATGAACGCGACCGCATGTTATCAGCATCCATCACATTCAGCACCAGCTGCCGCATGCTAAGCAAGATGCGACGGTTCATGTGTCTCTTCGCTCGATTGCAACGTTCTGTCCCATGCGCAACGCTGTGGTCGTCATCGTCATGTCGGTGAAAGCCACCGGCATCCCTCGATATTCCTGACTGGCTAGCGGGCACGGCTACTCCCAGTTGCCCATCGTCCTGGGCAGGACGTTAAAAGGCCCGGTTTGTTGCGATTGGCAACATGACGGCGGCGACGGATGTGTATGAGATGATGATCTGCACGATTGTGTATAACCCACGTTGGCTACTCGGTTTCCCTATAGTTGCGGCGTGTCGGTGTTTATCTTTGTTTTCATGGCACTCGGTACGTCTCTTGGCCATGACCACAGCTGGGTAGCTTTGTCCGCACCGTTTTCTGACACAGCCGCCCAGGTTTGCGATCCATGATGGCACGCTTCGACGCATCATAGGACTTACAGGCATTGGAGTTTTAGACATTTCTCGTTCACGACCATCTTCGGGCGTTACAGACAGGCGTGGCGGCTGCTTCGTTCATGTCGGAGGTAACTGGATGCGAGCGAAAAGCTAGTAAGTGCCTGGCCATCCTACACGCAACGACTTGTACGTTTCTTGGGCAGCGCTGACTGTACTAGAAAGCGAACATGTACTACTTGGGCCGTTGTCCTGGGCACGACGGATGGATAAAAGGCCCCTCGGTTCCTTTGGCAGACTTTACATGTCTGGAAGGATTTGCATCAGTAGAGACGGCGTTGAGATTCCTACCCGGCCGGGTTCATCGATGTGACGATGAAGGATCACGTTTCCTGATGAGTCGATGACTGGAGTTCATTGGCAATTTGTGTTCAGGGCACTGTCATGGTTTGCAGTGCCCGCCTATTTTGAGTTTAGGGTCCCCGGGTATTTGCCAGAATCGCATTGCCCGCCCCCATTTTTGTGTACACTCGGCGCCCATGCGTACATACGTGTGTCGGCGCCAATTGAGTATCTTTTTTGTGATAGGTGGTGAGCGGTGCTGGATTGCCCGCTCAGTTTCCACCCGGGCTGGCTGGTCCATTGACGCCAGCTAGCCTGTTAAAGGATGGAGCTGTTCGACACCATGCCTGTGTCTACGAGTTGCGTTGGCACGGGCCTGGGGCGGTCCAAATGGTGTTCCCAGCATATGAAGCTTTTCATTCTATGCCTGCGTCATTTGTTTGACCGCCTGTCACCACCAAGCTTGAGTTCTCTCTGAAGGAGATAAGCGCGATAGTAAGGGCCATATGCCGGAGTGGGATTGGGCGACCTCTTTCGTCACTTGCCAATCGAAAACGTCGAGGTACGCACGCCAACCCACCTGCCGCGGCAGAAGCGACTTTGCTCCGGAGCCAGCGTCTGGGACTAGGCCCAGGAGAACTCTGCCCCTCGCTCGCGACAACGGTCTGCCTTCTCTGCGAGTCGGAGAATCTGAAGGAGGCGAGGGACGAAAGCTTGCTGGTTAAAAAGGACATTAGGTTTCCTGGGGCTGGGCTGGTCGCGTCTCCCAGAGTACGGGGGACTGAACACCCACGGGTGCTTCTATCCCCCGTCTCAAAGCCCCCGGCTCTATCGCAATGGTCATATCCATCTCTCCAAGGTGTCTTAGTTTCCTCGGGGCCGGCTTCCTCAAAGCCCCTGGAAGTTGAGACAGGCGGACAAAATTGCAGACAAAGGGGAACTACAGGTGGTGAATCATGTTCAAGTGAGACACCTACCGACTCTTACATCATGTAAATAGTTGAATATCTCTGAATTCAAACCTGACCTTGTTCTCCAATGGCCATCACTTTTATTCCTAACATGAAGCTACGTGGTTGACTACGTACCTGAAGATCCCTGCGATACCCTACGATATGGCGATCGATCAGGGGCAAAAGTCATGAAGCATTTCAGGTATGTCAACCGCTGTTTATAAATAAGGCCTAAGGTCTAGACAAGTTGACATGTAGGTCATCCCACGTCACACACAATCAAAAAGTAGTTTGAGTATGGTTTGCGTGAATCATTCTCTCATTACGATAATGAAGACTTGAATCTACCGTCAACAGCTGTGTAGTCATTGTAGCCATATTAGGTTCAATTTCGCCTGAACTAGACGTTTGCAGTAATCTTACAAATATGTAAACAATCTTGTATTGGGATACAGCATGACTGCTGGTGTATTCCCCAACCAAGGATTCTCATCCATCCACCATAGGTGTCTGTGATAGTTCCCCCATCTTATCTGAAGCATTGTGTGGGTGACAATACGCATCTAATTCCAATCGAGACGCCATTTACTGGTCGCAGCACCATAATCTTCATGGGTGGTTACTTTCTGCCATCCACATTCTACTTGGGGGGGCTACCGGGGCCACGGGTGAAGCTGCCGAGATAGTTTGTGGTCAGCTCAGGTCAAGGACATGAGGTAGAGTTGCTGAAAATTCACGGGAGGGGAAGCGGTGACTCCTTACTTGTGCCACATCTGGCCGAAGAAACCTGCCTGGGGCTTCTGGTCGTGGAGGCTGTTGCGTCGAGCCTGCGACGTGGGGTCATTAGAGCGCTTGGATGCCATGAGGCCCTCGAAGCCAGGTCCGGAGCTCTGTGGTAAGGGGTTATTGTCAGCAAAGCTGGTATTGCCATCGGAAAGTCAATGGCAGGGAGGGTGCATTAGGTACATCATGATGACGGTAGCAATACCATGTCCATCACGCAAACAAACGTGTGTGTGTGTGCAGAGGGACGTAGAGATGGGTTTGGGTAACGGGTTTGTTCAAGATGTGGTATATCGATGTAGTCACCCATCGTCAGAATACTACTCACTCGGCGCTTGGAGAAGGCACTAGGGTGCTCGCTTCCTGAAGTTGTGCGATCCATATTGATGTGTGTTGGGCTGGAAGTTTTTGATTGAGTATTGGTCTCAGTTTTGGTCAAGTCTTGGATATATCGTTGTTCTCTTTGGTATATCTGTATGGAAGTAGGGTAGGGGAAAAAGAGAGTTGTCGAGGTGCGGGGGAGTAGGGAAATATATAGTAATGTCTGTACGGAGTGTACAGCGGTGACAAATCGCGCCGTTGTTCGTTCCTTCTGATTAGGAATGCCCTTTCAGCAATCGCGTAATACTTCAGAGTTGCGCAACAGTCAAGCTACTGGCCGCCTATGAGCCGTGCTATGACTCTCTCTCTCTCTCTCTCCCTCTCTCGGTGTTTACTACCCAAATCCGGGCTCCCTGAGATGCATAGAGGAGGGGTGTGGCAGCAAGAGATGCGCCCACTACGTTACTGACTTGGGTTCAGGTCAGCTCTCGATTCCCAGAATCGGCAGTATATGTGCTGATCTCCGCGCCAGCATCAGACCATCAAAGGACGGCCCCCAGGCCTGACATAAAGAGGTAAGGGCGCCAGGCGCCTTCTTGTCCAACACAGTATGTATCTGGGAAACGATGACGCGCTGTAAGTCGCTGTAAGTCGTCTACTACGCACACGGCAGGACGCCGCCTCCATGTCATTATATCGCTAAAAGCCCCCCAGCTAAGCCAGGATCCACCCCCGCAAGACACTAATAGACGATCCCCAATCATGGTAAAAGACACCCCCCCTCGAGAAGCCCTGGAGAACCCCTCCTCTCCCTCACGGCCCTAGACCTTATTGGCGATGGCCTGACACCGTCCAGAACTTAAGCGAATCAAAGACTTTCGGTTAATGATGTAACAGGGATGGATTTGGCGGAAAAGCTCATCAGCAATGGCCGGATGGCAAACCGCTGACCCTGAGCTCATGGCTGCATATCTGGAAGCTGCGATGCAAGCTACCGCGGGCCTAGACTGATGCATCGCCAGATGTCCCTAACTGCCTTAGTCAACGATTCTTCGCACAGTAGCCCTCTTGAACGACTTATGAGATCATTGTAAAGTCAATATTCGCACAGACAAAGGCCCATATCGTAGCACTAGGTACTATCAGATCTAAAGCACCGCCTTTTAAGGTTAAATTTGTGGATGACGTTACAATGGGGCCTTGCCTGTACTGTACGTAGTGTCGAATAAGGGGCATCAACACATCGCACCAAGTCATACATAGCTCGACACAGCGGTTTGTGGTCACATCACGATAATTGGTTTCTTAGTTCAACATATTGACAAGATACAACTCAGTGTGATTCTATATAACATTGCCTCGATTAAGGAATGTAGTCCGAAATGATGGACCGAAACTACCATGGACTGGCGAGCGTCGGTGAGTAGTGGACAAGCGTCAATCTACCTCAACGAAAAATAGAAAGCGACCACGGAAAAAGTGTCGCGCTCAGAGTGAGTGAGGGGTGTGTCCAGTGAAGGACCGCGTTACATATCATATATCATCGGTACAGACCAACGCTGCTATAGAGCTGTTGCGCCGGCCAAGGCATCAAGTTGTTCGAGCGGCGACAATCATCTAACTGGGCCGCATACGATTCTTGAAAGAACACAAAAGCTATGACAATATGTGGTTAGCACACTGTGGCTGAGGCTTGAAACACGACAGCGATGAAAGATGCCTCTTCAGTTCTCCAAGGTGATTGGTAGAGTCTCGTCAAAGTAGTACTCAGACAATAATGCAGGAAGAGTTATCATCCGGAAAGGCGCGAGATGCGAAATCAGTTTGACTTACCAGACTTGACAGCATGCCGGGGACTTGCATTTATTATTCATTACCTAGAAGTGTACCAGGTTAGCGACTGCTACAGTAGTAAACTGATGTTGTCTTGGTAAACGAGAAAGCTCTCAGGCTGTTCGAACTGTTAGCATATGCACCGAGTGGGCGGATCCGCGTTGCAGCATACCTCATTAAATCAGAAGTTTTGTTTTGATGTTCATTTCCACATTCATTGGTATGAGATGGGATCAAACAGTGTGAATAGTGCTCATCATGTAGAGTAGGATGCAAAGAAGAGGGATGATGCGAATTACCTGCTCATCACCAAGTTAGCTATTTGATACCATAAACCATGTATCATGCACTAATTGGGCAGTGTTCATGCACAATCAGTTGACGAAATCTCAACAAGAAGCCTCCGCGAGCCGACCTCCACAGAGTTTGTACGCTCTGCTTCACGGAAGCCGGTTACGAGGGATTCGTTTATGTCCGCCCGTTCGTTCAAGCTATCCTCACGTGAAAAGCGATAGGAAATGGTTGGATGGATGGTATGTACCTGAAGTTGATCAAGGTTAGCGAGGTGCACCACCACGAAAATTGCATCAGAAGTAGAGTTGGTGATTTCATGTCAGACAAGGCTGAAACTGAACAAAATCTACATAGTATATTCGGAAAGAGGAATCCCTAGATTTGTCGGTTTTATCATCACACAAGGGGGGGGGCAGGGGCCCAGGCGAGAGGGCAAGGATGAAGAAAAAGAAGCTGGTACAAACCTTTTGAATCCGAGAGGGCTTTGCCGACGATGCTAGAACGAGATTTTCTCGTAACTATCGCAAGATACAAACCCTACAGCCGACATAATGTTAGCAGGTGTGACAGTTTACCGTGGCAGGTACAAATTGAATGGGGAGGTTTGCTCAGGGAATTTAATTCTAGAAGCTAGAATTTCCCCATGATTGTGTAGGATTTGGATTGTTCAATGTTTTTGTTCGTCACGGCAAATGTGCTTTCGCGAATTCTTTTTTTGCGTCAGTGAGAACTTACCAAGAATCACCAAAGCAGCACTGCTACAGGCGCAATGGCAATTGGATAAATAGCAGCAGCGAGAAAGACAGTGACTTGTCTCATTGTCTAGTATCCAAAACCGTCTTGAGCAGACGGAAGGCTCGCGCTGTAGAGTTGTGATGTAGAAAAGAATTGGGTGTATGGAAGTTCCGGACGAAGCTTGGGATTTTATTGCCCATCATGTCAAAAGGAAAAAAAAAAGTTAGCGGCTCAACATGTTCCGTGCCGATGGTGGGGGCCGAGAAGTGGACTTGCGACTCTATCGATTAAGTAGATAAGAGTTACCGTGGTTGCGACACGTATCTGAGTTACCCCACTTTGCTCTCCGCAGCACAGCCACAGTGGCGAGGCTTCTGACCGACCCACCAATGGGAGGCATCCGTCATGCCTTGATATGACCTCGTCTGGCACCTCAGCTTTTATTAAGCTTGCTCCCCAGATCACATTTTGCCGTTCGCCATCTTTTCAGAAACACGAACGGGATTCACTATGGTTGCGCCTCTAGGCGGCATGTGGGCTCCATCCGCTTTGCGGATGGCCCGACAGGCCGTGTATAAGGCGTCCAAGGTGATCCGGGCGAAGCTCGTCAATACGGCTCGCCCGGTCAACACCGCCTTGGAGCCAGTATTTGCCAGATCAACCCCGAGACAACCCATCCACCCAGCTGCTCTTCTGCGCCAGCAAAAAAGCCGAAGATGGCACTCTACCTCGACGTACCAGAACATCAACTCTACCGTACGTCGCTTCATGAGCACTGGCCGGCTCAGCGAGGCTCCGCGAATCAACCGTGCCAAGTTCAACGCGACTCGAGTCGGCCGAGCCATTTCCCAGTTCACCGGGCGTGCTCCGTTTGCCAGTACACTGAGACCGAACCTCACTGGTGGAGCTCTTCCCCGAAGTGCCGGTGGTTACGGTCTGGGTTCCGGGCGCATCGGTGGAGCCCGGTACTTCTCCCATGCACCTGCTGCTCAAGCCCAGGTAGTCAATAACGTATCGGCTGCTGTAAGGGCTTTCTGGATTTCCGGCCAGAAGGCGCAGTTTGATGGGTTGACGGAACGTGGCGAGAGACGTTACCGCGCAGTTTCCGTTCTTCAGGACGAGACGACCCGCAAGATGGCGTCGGTGTCCCGCATCACTGCCGGCTCCTACGTCGACTTCAAGCTGAACCCCACAGTCACTGCGCTGAGCCCTCTCGCTGGAGCTTTCCCTTATGCTGCAGCAGGGGTCAAGATGCCTTCAGCTGATGCGGCAACCCTCAACGCCGAGGGTTTCTTCGATGTCTTGTCGGTCGATTTCGGTCGTGCCCTTAAGGATCTCACAGCAACGCTGGGTGACCTCCAGAAGCTAGCAGCTCTCGGTGACCTGCCTATACAGCTCGAAAAGGGCCACACGATCCGAGTCAGATTTCCCGGTGTCGACGCTGATACTGTCGAGACGCTTTGTGACGACTTAGAGATTAGTCGAGGCATGGTGGGGCAAGATGTGGATTTCGAGGCTGAAGCGGGTGTCGCGATGGCACTAAAGTTCCCCTTCGCACCTGGTGCCGAGGACCAACAGTCGCTAACGTCCACGTCGCCCGGTGGCTCGCTGCGTTCTCTAGGTAGCTTTGCGGAGGACGAGCTGTTCGATGCTTTTAGCGAGGTGGAAAAGAATTCATGGCTCGCATCTCCTGAGCCCGAGGGTTATGAGAGCATGTCTCCGCCGATCAGTTCGGGTGAGCACTGTTCGGAGGATTTCGAGGGCTTGCAAGGAGTTTATCGGTTCCTGGAGGAATGCGACCGGGCTCAGGGGAGGTTTTGATATTTAAACATGGGCAATCGTATGATTGTAACATGCTTCTGTTCGATGATTTGCTAGCGATGGAACCACACTCTTTGTAAAAGCGATATAGGGCCAACCAGAATGACATCTTTCCTTTTGTGCCTCGTCATACTCTAACATCACATGTATTGCGGTCTTGGTATTCCATCTGATTGTCTTTCAATAAGATAGAGCAGACAATATACCTTGAGTTTCGTACCACTCGTCACGACTGCATCATTGTGCACTTCCAGACAACAAATGCAGCTTCATACCATGACAAGTCAAATAACTAGATCTGTGTTTCGCGTAATCTATACAAGAATGGTATATACTAAATACTTGGCGGTTCCTGCACTATTACTATACCTACATAATGCAAGTCTACATACGTATGTATTGAAGACGATACGTGAGCGTGAGGTGCTTGTTTCAGGTCCACTGTGCGTAGCCTCGATACACGCATATGCATATATGTAGCTAAGTGGGTCCTTGGCAATCTGTAGATGCTCGAAATTTCATAGACGTTAAGACGAACGAGCAGCACATGTTACGCCGTGATAGGACCACGAGATTTTTCATATTTGACTGCCGTCTGCACAAAGAGATTCTGATCAGAAGCCAAGTTGGTCAACCTTAACCACGGTTCCGACATTTCGTAGCAGCTATCTCTGAGGACTCCGCAAGTTAATTTTTTTTTCTCTCTTGCATACCTAATTCGTCCCGGAGACGTCTTGTCCAATCAGATCCCCCGTCCGCCAGATTCCCTTGGCTTTCGGCAGACTGAGCATGTCACCACTACCGTTCCAATTCCTGTGCGCCCTGGGCCAGGATGGCATCCTTGGTGCGTCAAGGGGAGATACTCTCTACACATTTGGTGCAGACTGCGCGCTGATTGCAGAGCACTCCCTCGGCGGTAGTCCAGCCACCGCCCCAGAGGGCTCTTCCAAGGCGGAGGAGGAGGAGCGCAACCCGGCACCGCAGGACGGGCCATCAGAGGCTACGTCCCAGGCACAAGGGACAGAAGAAGAAGTAAACGAGTCTGCCACGCCGCCGCCCAAGCGTCGAAAGGTCGATTCCTCCGTAGCTGACGTTTCTGCTGCTCAGTCGGCGGGAGGAAATGACAAAACACAGGCGGCCAACGGTGGCGGTGGCGGCCAGAAGAAAAAGAAGGCGGAAAAGCCAGCCGAGGCCACGGAAAAGTCCTACGTGATTCTGCTCAAGGTGACCAGTGACGGCAGCCATGTGGTGGCGGTGACTGGCGGTAACAAGACTGTCCATGTACTCGAGCACGATGGGAAGGGACATCTTACTGGACTCAGTCAAAGGTGAGTACTTTCACCAACCTAGTTCAGCTCTGAAAATAGGAGATGAGCTCTCTATTGATACTAACCTGGCCTTAGGCAAATGGTCAAGCGTCCGTCCGACATCGCACTCACTGCAGACGAGAAGTCCATCCTGGTGGCCGACAAATTTGGCGACGTCTACGCTCTGCCCCTGATTCCATCCGCCGACGACTCGTTGGATGGGGGCGCCGCCGCTGCCGCCGCCGCCGCCCTCCAGGAAGCAACCCTTCTTGCACGCAAGGGAGCCAATAACCTGACGGTCCACACCCAGCGCAATCTCCGGTCTCTGGAAGAGCAGGCTCGGCAGCGCGCGGCCAAGGCGGCGCAGCAGCAGCAACAGAAGGAAGCCGGGCCGACCTTCAAGCAGGACCTGCTTCTCGGTCATGTTTCTATGCTTACCTCGATCGTAGCGGCCACAGCCGACGGAAGGCCCTACATTCTGACCGGCGACCGAGACGAGCATATCCGAGTCTCTCGTGGCATACCCCAGGCTCATGTGATCGAGAACTTCTGCCTCGGCCACACGTCCTTCATCAGCACCATTTGCCTTCCCCGGCCTGACCTCTTGGTTTCGGGTGGTGGAGACAGCGAGCTCTTCGCCTGGGACTGGAAGGCCGGAGTGTTGAAGTCGAAGGTGGAGCTGCTGCAGCACGCAAAGAATGAGGCAAACGTGGACGGGGGCAAGATTGCTGTCACTGGCTTGTATCCTTGTCACGTCGTCGGAGGCTCCGGGCTGCTCATGGCGATATGCGAACGGTAAGATAGTTCACCTACGACTGTAGCTCCTTATGGGACGACTAGCTAATGTGTGTACCTTGCGCGACTAGTGTCAAGGCGGTGTTTGTCTTCAAGGTGCAGGACGGCAACCTGGTCTACGCAGAGACCATCAACGTAGCCGGATGCCCTCTCGACATTGCTTTTATCCAAGTCCCCGGCCAGCCGAGCAGCAGGATGGTCGTCAGTCTCGACCAAGATGCCGAAGGCGCCAGCCCCTCTTCGTCAGGCCTGTACGTGCATCTGCTAGGGAACGCGTCTGCTGAACAAGCGCCGGTGTATCCGAACCCCGAGGGAGGCCGCATCGACGACTTGCCACGCCCAGAGGTCGAGAAGATCCTCTATACTGTTGGGAACCTGCGCAAGACAGAGATGTCCGACGACGTTGCAGCCGGTGGAGACGGTAGCGCTGCTGCAGGCGAGGCCGGAGAACCCGCTCCGGAAGCTGCGGAGGACGAGTCCGGCGCCCCATAGGTGGCATGATTCAACTGCATGCCAATTGCATGATATGATGCATGGAGATAGTAAAATGTGCAAGGACCTTGAGACCACATGCACTTCATGGTGCCACCTATTGAGTGATAGATAATCTTCGTGCTCTGATTTGATCTGATCTTCTACTACGGCATGATAACTTCTTCTTTTCCCTGCTTCCTACATTTCCAACACTAACAAAGGCACGCCTCAAATCCTTGTTTTCAAATTGACAAACTCTAAAACTATGCCTGCCAGGTTTGCATCCCCTCGCGGCCTCGAACCTCGATTCGTACTTTAGCCGAGTGAATTCACATCGATCAGGGTGAGTTCGTTCCAACCAACCTGCCAGGACGAAGCAATCGCAGGTTTCCCAGTTTATAAATGCCTGCATTCGCACCTGATGGTACACCATGGAAACCTCCGTCCATTGGATCCCTGGCACAATGTACATGACCACAAAAGATCGCGAGATCCTCCACCAAACCTACGATCTCTTTCCACCCTCACTACAGGGATTTAGCACTTCTTATTGTCAAGCATAGGAGCAAACTCTCCTGAACCCACCGTCTGTACGAAAGACAGCATACCTTCAGTCTGAGCTTGCACCTATATATGTAGTCGGGATCAAGCCGCTCAGGCGAGGGCACAGGCATCGGCTGTGAGAAGGCATGTCAGGCAGAAAAAAAGTTGATCCCATTTGCTCTATCACCTCTAAACGCCAAATTCCGAGGTCGCACTACCCATTGCCCATTGACATGGCGCTCCAAGGGTAATGCAAAGCAGAAAAAGCCTCAATTGCACATTAATAGAAGCCCAGCACAAGCACACACGCAGGACCGCGTGCCGCCAACGATGCACTCGATGGTCTCGGCCCCATCCATATGTGGCAGTACGTTAACCCCCCCTTTCCGTCGCTCATAAAGTCAATATGCAGATGACAAGCCCTCGAATACTCCGTCATAAAATCATCGCGCCATATATGCTGTCCTGCTCCGCTGGCTGCCTCGGATATCCTGAGCCATTCGGACAAGTCTAATGCAGGTATTGTGAAGGGTCTGGGGATCAACAGCACCCAGCTTCAAGAAACTCGGTCTGTCGGATAACAACCAGGTCAAGACAGTTTACTGGGATGCGCACTGGACGCGCTCAGCGCCAGGGTGACCATCCTCATCCTCGTCGTCATCCATGCTGCCCGAGCCGAAGACTCTGGCCTGTTGTTGCTGGTCCATGTCCTCAAGATCGGCAGAATCAGTCATAGCGTCTGCCGGAGGAATAGCCTGCAGGGCGGGGGCGGGAAGAAGCTTCTGGAGAGCCTCGTACGCAGCTGGGTCCTCGCTCCATCCCTTCTCGGGGAATTTGACGGCGAACTGGATGTACATGTTGCCAAAGTCGTGGTGACGCGGCGACGGCATACCCTGACCACGGATCATTTTGACGGAATCTGAGAAGGTCGTTAGCAACGTTCAGTCTTCAGCGTAGCATGTCTACTCACCAGGAGAAATAGCCTCGCCAGGCATGATGTCGACACTCAACCAGCGCTCATCGAGATGCTCGATGTAGATGGTGCCACCGGCTAACGCAGTTACGAGCTCGATCTCGCAACGGTACAGAAGGTGGTCCTCCTTGCGGGTAAAACGGGGGTGAGGCTTTTGCTCAATCTCGAACACGACATCGCCAGCTTGGACGCCAGGGGATTGATCGCCCTCGCCACGGAACTCCACCTTGGTGCCGCTCCGGACACCACGGTCGACGTGGACGTGCAGGACCTTGCGGTCGACGATGGTCTTTTTACCGTTGCAACCCTTGCAGCGGTCCTTCTCCTTGATGATTTCGCCCTCGCCGTTGCAGTCGGGGCATACGGTCTGGAAACGTTGAATCATGGGACCCATCTGTCGCATCATCGTCTTCATACCGTGGCCCTCGCAGCCGGGGCAGCGCTTGACAGCGCCCTCCTTTCCACCACGACCCTCGCACTTGGGGCAAATAACCGACCGTTGCAGGGCGAGCTTGGAGATCTTGCCCTTGTAGACATCCTCAAGCGAGACCTTGTGTGTGTGGTGGATGGTGCGAGCCTTGGGCGGACCGCGGTTCTGCATTCCACTGAACATGCCACCAAGGCCACCGCCGAAGGAGCCGCCACCGAAGAACTGAGCGAACAGGTCCTCGGCAGCCATGCCACCAGCGCCAGCGCCACCTTCTAGACCAGCCTCGCCATACTGATCGTAAAGCGATCGCTTCTGTGAGTCGGACAGGATCTCGTACGCATGCGAAACCTCCTTGAACTTCTCTTCGGCATCAGGGTTGTGTGCGTTCTTATCTGCAAAGTGGGTTAGGCGGATAGGTCTTGCAGATCACGGTTCATAGTTGCGCTTACCAGGGTGGTACTTGAGCGCATTCACTTTGTATGCCTTCTTGAGCTCTTGCTCGGTGGCTGTGGGAGCAACCTGCGAGGCGGACTGTCAGTACTCTGGTAGGTAGGTGGATGAAGCGCAACCGAAACACTGCGCAGGGTGAGTGGGCAGAAGACATACACCCAGGGTGTCGTAGAACTTGGTTTCTTTGACCATTTTGTCGTTCTGAACAGGCGCTTAAGTAACACGTTTGTTGAACAATGGTAGAGAGTGTATTGATCGAATGCGAAGTATCCGAGTGATCGGCTGCACAATGCTCAAGATCGATCGAAGTCTTGGGTGGAAAGCAACAGTCAGCAACTCCAGTCTGTTGTGGTTATTCAGAAGATGAGTGACAGGTCAAGAGCACGCTGTAATTGCCAAGCGAGGACGTATTGACTGGCGAAGGAGGAATAGATGATACCCCACGCTTGCGCAAAACGTCCCCCCAGCGTTTCTTGCTTGGACCCCTCGGTTGGCAGCAGTACGCCGCAGAACCCACCGGGCGCTAAGAATGCGATGGGACAAGTAATAACCAGTTGGGAGGAAAGGCAGCAGATGTTGAGGGAATGAGACACATACCGGTGAGTTTAGAGTGCTATGGAATGGACAAGCGGCAATGCGATCCAAGTCGGGGGCAGCGTGGAGTGGTTCAAATAGAAAAGTCGACAGTGACGCTGGTCGAAGGTTCCAGGCACAGGCGATGAAGTCAAGCGAACCAGGGTGGCCGGAGAACAGGCTGGACAGGCAGGACTGGGTGAGAGTGATACGGAGAAGTGGGAGGGGGAAGCAGGAACTTCAGAGGAAGGGGAGACAGAATCTGGTCGAGGAACCCCGTGTATTAGCAATGCAAAATGCCGAAAGCAGTTGATGTTGTTGCCTTTTTCTCTCTTCGCCCTCCTCAAGTTTCTATCTTGAATACTTGTAATCGGTTGCTTGCCCACCGAGAAGGCTGAAAATCCATACGCCACGGACCTCTCGATAGAATCCGATGGAAATCGAAAGTTTCAAGTACTGACCAAGTACAGCGGCTCAGTATTTGCTGTGCAGTCCGCTGAGAGTTCGCCGCATGAAGTACCTGGCAGTACTTGCTGTTTGGGAGGGTCCTTGGAACCAAGAAGACGGTGGGTGGAGCCTGCTCGCTGGGCCTTTTGCTGGGGGCCATATCAATCAATCAATGGAAGAACCTTTTCATCATACATGTACCGGATACAGCTATCCTTGAATGCACTTGAGACCCTGAGAAAATGTACCCGCCTTGCCTATTGTAGGCGCCTTAGGAGGTAGGATCTAGGCACCCTAAACATTTGTCCGCATGCAGCGCGCATCTCAAGTATCGACCAAGGTAATGAATTCATTCGATATCACAGAGAGCCTTGCCGACTGCCTACCTCGCACTCGCTCAGAATGCGCGAGCTGCCTGAAAACGCATGTTCTATACTTCGGTGAAAGCTGACAGGCGACATAGTGACATGACTTACCTCTACGCTTACATCAATGTCATGTACGCAAGGATGTACATACTACTACATATGACCTACTGTAGGGCTGGCTGCCTGCTTGCGAGGGCGGCGGATTGGGCAAACCCAGTGCTAGGTACCTAAGGTATTGTCTCCATGCCAATCCTTTGGTACCTCACAGGATTGAATCGATCCTGGGCATGGGCAACTTGCGCATGTTGACTTATCCGACAAGCCGACTTTTCATCACTGGAAAGGTATTCTGTTTTGGGCGAGATCAATGCGTGCCTGCCGCATCGCGCAAAGCCAAGATTGACTAATACAGTAAGGATGTTGTAGCAAGCAAGCAGCAGCAGCAGTAGAGGTACTGTAGGAATTACGTAGGATGTGGCGCAGTTGGATAATCCCCGAAAGCTCCAACCAGCCGAGCGTTGCGTAGCATTCAGCTGCCGTATTGTGTGCAGTACACGGCCGGAGGGCATCGTGGTCTTAATTGTTCCATTTACATATTATCATCTTCCATACTATTCACTTGCCCAAGTACTACACCCGCCAACGTACGTAATTGCCAATATCGGAGACGTCAATTGCGTCGGTCCAGCTGTTTCCGTGGCATTGCAACCAAAACATTCACGCCCTCCGACTTCTGGAGCTTGTGTTCCCGGGGCCCATGTCGACCCGGACGACGAAATAATACGATATCAACCTTTGAATAGCCTCAATTGCCCGCCCCGAGAGCCCCCTACCCAGCCGCGACCGACCCAATCGCCCGCCCGACGTCAACCATGGCGCAACTCCTGCAAGACCTGATCTACTCGTTTGGCAACTGCCTGAGCTGCTTCCCCGGGTCGCCCACGCTCAAGATCAACAGCCGCTCCTTCAAGATCCTGCGCCTGCTGGGCGAGGGCGGCTTCAGTTATGTCTACCTCGTGCAGGACACGACGACGGCCGAGCTATTCGCCCTCAAGAAGATCCGCTGCCCCTTCGGCGCCGAGTCGGTCCAGCAGGCCATGCGCGAGGTCGAGGCCTACAAGACCTTTGCTCACAGTCCGGCCGTCATCCACAGCGTCGACTACGCCATCGCGAGCGAGCGTAACGACCCTGGCTCCAAGACGGTCTACGTGCTCCTCCCCTACTACCGGAGGGGCAACCTGCAGGACATCATCAACGCGAACCTCGTCAACCACACCCAGTTCCCCGAGAAGAAGCTCATGATCCTCTTCCTCGGCGTGTGCAAAGCCATGAAGGACATGCACCAGTACCGGGCACCGGCGGGCGGGGAGCGCATGGAGGCGGGCAACCCGAAAGCAGGCGATCCAGAGGAGGCGGCAAGGCCGCCCAAGGGCAAAAACAAGCGGAATAAGGCCATGGCAGCTTCCGACGCCGACGACGAGACAGAGCAGGCGAGGCCGCTTATGGTGGACGAGCAGGTCGCAGGGCCTGGCGAGCACAGGTCATATGCGCATCGCGATATCAAGCCAGGTGAGCAATACTGCCCCACCGACTGACTGATAATGCTATAGGGAATGCATTTCCGCTGACAATGCTACAATGCACAGGCAACATCATGATCGACGACGACGGAGTGCAGCCCATCATAATGGATCTCGGCTCCATCGCCGAATCGCCCATAGTCATCACCTCGCGGTCTCAAGCCATTGCCATGCAAGACACCGCGGCCGAGCACAGCACGATGCCCTACCGGGCCCCGGAGCTGTTCGAGGTCAACACGGGCGCCGTCATCGACACCAAGGTCGACATCTGGTCCTTGGGCTGCACGCTGTACGCGTGCCTGGTCGGCAAGTCGCCGTTCGAGATGCGCAGCGACGAGACGGGCGGCAGCCTGAGCATGTGCGTGCTCGGCGGCGACTGGCGCTTCCCCGACGAGGGCCCCAAGGCGCAGAAAAAGGGCAAGCAGACGGTCGGGGCGCCTGCCGCCCCGCCGAGGACGCCATCAGCGAGACGATCCGCGAGGTGGTGAGGAAGTGCCTCAAGGTCGAGCCCAGCGAGAGACCCGACATCGACGAGTTAATACTGATGGTGGAAGAAGTCGTCGAAGAACTGGCGGAAGATGACGTGGTGTAGGAGAGGGTGGAGGCGATGGTTACGGGAGGCCCGATTAACGATGTTTTTCATATTACGACTGTCTGTGTATCTTTTAGGTGTATGTATGATACCTCTTGCTCTTGTCAAATACGTATGTAGCCCACCGAGATGTTGGCAGGCGAGAGCGCCGTCATCAATTATTGCCATGTACAAAACCCCCTTATTACTCGGGAGCCTTGGTCCGCACATTAGACTCATACCCTTGGACTTGCCCGTCCTCCAAATCCCCTTTCCCAGGTTGAAGCCCTCTTGTCGAGTGTCATCTACCGGAGTCTTGTCGCGGAGAGACATGGATACTCTGTGACAGGGCCCCTCCCGCACTCTGGTTGCATACTCCTCGCCACGAGTGTCGGCTGCTACCGGCCGTGTTTGCTGCACTGCTCATTATAGTTCCTCCGATCCCATTCCAGCAGCATTCGGTATATGATGGATTTGTATAGAGCTTTCAGCTCTTCTTTGTCTTCGGTATGTATGGAGATGAAGGGGGAAGTGAGGCTGTCCGTCTTGTGGTATATATCATCTTTGCTTGGTGGGATAAGAGATGATGGCATTGGTGTGGCTGAAGGAAAAAAAAAAAAAAAAAAAAGTAACACAAACAACCGTAGAAATGTGGGTGGTTGTGTGGATAGATATGTGTGTAGTAGAGTCCCGTTGAAGGCTGTGTAAGTTATATTGGTGTAAGCCGTGACCGATGGGCAAGCGTGCTGGTATTATTTATGTATTGTAGATGTATTGTAAGTAGGTGTTGAATTACGTAGGAGCGGGTGGTGGTGTGGGTTTTGAGTCTATTCTACGGTGCATTGCCTGGCCGCCGGTGGATGCTGTTCCTATATAGATCGACAGAAGAAACATGTTTCTCAGAGGATGCGCAGGCATTGGTGGTAGCATTTGTCATGTGCACAGGATTTGGAAATGTTGAAACGGCACGCTATTTGGCGATATGGAATCCAAGATGATCTGCACTAATCGTGTACGGTGTGCATTGCTGGTGTATCTACTGTACCCATGGTGTACGTGGTGGTGGTGCTGCACAGTGCGTGCCGACACTTGCTGTGGGTGGTATTTTCCAAAACGCTCCCCTTGCAGACTGGTTCGAAACAGTTGCTATAACGCCAAATGAACCGGCCTTCCGAGCCAACCTCCCTCAGCTGCACTAATAATAACTACCTCCGTTTCCTCTTGGTCGGAATCCGGCCAAACTCCAATTTGGGGGGATCTTTTCTCCTGCCCCTCCCTCCCTCTACGGAATTCCAATTCCTCGGGATGCGCAGGTGTACGCCGCGCCCGACTGAACAAGGCCTGCTGGAATTGCTCAGAGTCACACCAGTGGTCTGCTCTTACAACCTCGCCAGGGGTCCGGCCGCTGTGTACGGGCGCAATGCCAGACCCGGCTCCTGCCCGCGGCCACGTCTTCCCCAGACCAGCCGGCGGCAGTTTGGGGTCGGCGGCAGCAGCATACAGACCCGCGGCAAGAAGACCAAGACTACTGTGAACCTTGCAGATCTGCCACAAGGGCCTCTCGTCCCGCCCACACCTACCCCTGCGCCGGCTGTGTCTGCGGAAGCTGCTGTGGCGGAAGAAGATGAGGAGGGCCCGGCATACCCAACTGTAGTGCTGCAGGCCAGGCGGAACATGCAGAAGTTCGAGAACTGCGTGTTGCTGACGCGCGTCGGCGGCTTCTACGAGTTGTACTTTCAGCATGCCGAAGAGTACGGGCCCTTGTTGAATCTCAAGGTCGCCCAGAAGAAAACAAGTGCTGGGCCTGTCCCCATGGTAAACTATCCTTACTCAGCCTTTCCCCATGTTTTATTTCCTGAATGCTGTTCTAATTATAACCCTTTCTAGGCTGGCTTCCCCTTCTTTCAGCTAGACCGGTTTCTCAAGGTCCTGGTCCAGGAGTACAACTGCTATGTTGCTGTCGCCGAGGAGTTTCCGAATGACCCGGGTGACAAGGTTAAAACGAACGGTCTTATGCACGACAGGAAAGTGACACGTATCATTACGCCAGGTACCTTGATCGACGAGAACTTCATCGACCCTTTCGCCAACAACTATGTACTGGCGATTCACATCCCTGGGAAGGGGTTTGACAGCAGTCTAGCTAAGCCTGAACTCCATGTCTGCAGAGAAGAGGAGACGCTCGCTGCTGCTTTGCCCGTAGGCTTGGCTTGGCTTGATGTGTCCACGGGGCAGTTTTATACTCAGACGACAACCATTGGCTCCTTGTCGTCCATTCTATCCCGCATAGGCCCGCGCGAGATCGTTGTGGATGAAGCCTTGCAATCGGATACGGACCACGCCCTATTCGCGATCCTGGCCGAGGACAAACACCTGATCAGCTATAGCCCGCATCCCACCCACTTGCCACCTCGGAATGGACGCCCATGCTGGAGTCGGAGATACCGCCGCACACCCTGAGAAGCCTGACCGAGGACGAGACGCAGGCTGGCAGCCTCGTGTTGCAGTACGTCCGGGATCGTCTGATCGGGCTCAGCATGAAATTGCAACCGCCTATGCGGCACGAGAGCATGCATGTCATGACCATCGACAAGAACAGCATGCGCTCTCTGGAGATCAAGCAAACCATTCGAGACAGCTTCTTCCGTGGCAGCCTGCTACACGCCATTCGAAGGACCGTCACCAAGAGCGGCGCCAGGCTGCTTAACGAATGGCTCATCGCCCCCTCGACTTCGCTGAATACCATAACGCAGAGGCAGGACCTGGTGGAATACTTCCTGGAGAACCCGGACTTGCGGGACGAGATCGTGCAGCTGCTGAGAAGGAGCCACGATTCCCAACGTCTCGTGCAGAAGTTCGCTTTGGGCCGTGGCGACCCCGACGACCTCATCGGCCTGGCCAATACCATCCGGGCCACCGAAAGTATCGTCAAGCTGCTCAAAGCCGCCTCGAAGGGCAAACGAGGCACCACCGCCTTCGCCGACATGCTGTCCCGGATCAACCTCACCAAGGCCTCCAAGCTCGCCGACCGCATCCGCGACTCGATCGACGAAGAGGGCCTCTTCCAGAAGAACGAGCTCGAGAACCAGGAAACGTCCCAGCTCCTCTCGCTCGCCGAGGGCATCGTGTCGACCGAGGGCACTACCGAGGAGGCCGCGGCGCTGCTGCCCAAGAGCCCCAAGCTCCGCAAGAAGCCGGCGACGCCGACCTCGATCCGCGACCACTACGCCGACGACAACCTGTCGTTCATGATGAAACCCGGCGCCAGCCCGGGCCTCCGCGACCTCCACGCCGCCCTCGAGTCGCTACTGCACGAGAAGGCGGCCCTGACCGACGAACTTCGCGCGCGCTTCGGAGCCGCCAGCCTCACTCTCCGCTGGACGCCCAACCTGGGCCACATCTGCCACGTCCGAGGCGTCAAGGATACGCGGCGGCTCGCCGAGATAGCCCCGGATCTGCCCGCCGTCTCGTCGAGCCGCAGCACGCGCGCCTTCCACGCGCCCGAGTGGACCAAGCTGGGCCAGCGCCTCCACCAGACGCGCTTCCAGATGCAGACCGAGGAGGCCCGGCTCTTCTCCGAGCTACGCGCCCAGGTCGTCCTGCACCTCGTCCGCCTGCGCCGCAACGCCGCAGTCCTTGACGAGCTCGACGTCACCACGTCCTTCGCCCGCCTCGCCGCCGAGCAGGGGCTCACGCGGCCTCAGCTCCGCGACGACAGCGGCGACAACCCGGCGACCCTGATCATCGGCGGCCGCCACCCCACCGTCGAGGGCGGCCTGCACGAGCAGGGTCGTACCTTCACCTCCAACGACTGTCTCGTCGGCGTGCCCGGCCACGGCCGGCTCTGGCTCATCACGGGTCCCAACATGGCAGGCAAGAGCACCTACCTGCGGCAAAACGCCCTCATCACGATCCTGGCCCAAGTCGGCTGCTATGTTCCGGCCCATCACGCCGAGCTCGGAATCGTCGACGCCATCTTCTCGCGTGTTGGCTCTGCGGATAATCTGTATCGTGATCAGAGCACGTTCATGGTCGAGATGCTCGAGACAGCCCAGATCCTTCGTGCGGCCACGCCACGGTCTTTTGTCATCATGGATGAAATAGGCCGGGGTACTGCCCCTGAAGACGGGACCGCTGTGGCGTTTGCGAGCCTGCATCACCTCGTTACCATCAACAAGTGTCGCACGCTGTTCGCAACGCACTTTCACAGTTTGGCCGACATGGTTGAGGAGCGAGGTATGCATGTCACAACAGGCGGTCACGTGGAGATGTACTGTACAGATGTAGAGGAAGATGATCAAGGTGGGTTTGTTTACATTCACAAGCTACGGAAAGGCATAAACAAGGAGAGCCACGCGCTTAAAGTCGCACGCTTGGCAGGGATACCCGAGGCGGCCATCAATGTGGCCAAACAGATCCTGGAAACCCAAGTCGATCGAGTAAGCCTGGGGAAGTCTCCAGGTGCTGTGGTATAGCATCATTAGATAGTATCTGTTTAATTCAGAAGACGAATTAGCAATGCATTCCGCAAGCAGTGGTTCGGCAAATGGATAATGTGAAGGAAGCGTGTCTCATATAGTGTTGAATGTTTGTCATCAAGTGATTCAGGGTTAAAAAGCTCTTGAATTTTTATTGAATCTTCGACGGGCAGAGGAAAGGTGGTAAGAGGAGTTGAGTTTTGACATACCATTTGATGAAACCAGGCTGCAAGACATTCTTGGTCTTATTAGCAGTCACCGTATCACATAGCGCAAATTCCATAAGACAAGTGACATCGTCGTGATGGGAAGCGTGCTCAATTACCATGCGGCAATCCTATGAAACGCCGATTTCCGTTTCTAGACCTCGTAAATCCGTCCGATTCCCAGATGCATATCGATCGTAGACTTCGTTCTCATGCTAAAGCATTTAACCGCTGCGAAGAAGGTTAGTTTTTTGTTACGTTTCCAAGGGTAGGAGTGCACATACAAGATCACCGAAACCGCCGCCATCCTCATCAGAGTCCTCAGCGTCGGAGTCATCCTTCTTGGTCTCGGCAGCGCCAGCAGAGGCACCGGCGTCAGCGGCAGCCGCGACGGGGGCAGCGGCAGCGTAGGCGTCGGGGTTGGCAATGCGGTCCTTGAGCTCATCAATGGCAGCCCAGGAGTACTCGGTCTCGATGGCAATGGCCATGAGGTTCTTGTAGCTGTTGAAGAAGCTGTGCATGACCGAGGGCAGGGTGGGGAAGTTGATGGCCAGGGAGACGGCGGCAATAGTGGTGATGGCGCTGGAGAAGCTCTTGAGGAGCTGCTCCTCACCGACATCGAGAACCTCGGGGGGAAGGTGTTGCCCTGGTCGTAGACCTGAACAACGCCCAGACCGTAGGTGAAGGGAGAGATGTTCAACATGTTGAGCAGGGTAGCCTCGGAGGCACCGACCTTGTTGCCGGCCTCAACGAGCTTGAGGTCGCTGGTGATTTCAATGGTACCACGGGCAATCTTGGTGGGGACACCGAGGGCCTGGAAGAAAGAGGTCTTGCCAGGTTCCATACCAGTGTTACCAGCGGGGATGTAGACATCGGCGGGGGCGACGGCACCGGCACGGGCAGGGGCGGCGACCTTGTTGGCCAGAATCTTGTCACGGATGTCCTTGAGGTCACCGTTGGTGAAGACGAAACCGATGTTGCCACGGATGTGGGGCAGGAGACGCTCGTACTCGGGGAGTCGGCGACGAAGGTCTTCAGGGCACGGCGAACCATGGTGTTCTTACCCATCAGAACGACAGCCTCTCCGCGGAGAGACTGACGCACTTCGTGCATCTGCTGGGAGCTGACATTGTCGACGCTGTCGGGGCGCGTTAGCAAATTGCGACTTTCATCAGGTCAAGGCCCAATTGGGATTTTCTTTTTTTTTCAGACGTACCTGACGAGGAAGACAGAGTTGTACTCCTCGAGCAGCGACTTCAGCTTGCCGAAGTACTCAGCCTTGTTACCCACCATTTCTTCTTTGGTATGAAGTTAGGACTTTAAGGGCAACGGTTTTTATTTGGTTGGATGTTGGGGGGGTATGGGAATGGTATGGTGTTGCTACTGAGAGAAAGGGAAGAAGGAAATGTGTAGCCGTCTCGCCAACCAATGCGCCCAACATCAAAATTCCGATTTGCGTGGTGGGCAAAGCCAGGGCTTGCATTATTATTCGCGCCCCACCCTTATCGGCTTATCGCACCTACCCACATCATCCATCTAAAACCCCAGCTACTACATACAAGTCCGTACTTGCATACTAATGACCTATTGGATGTTACAGAACCATTTGGACGAACTGGCTTATCCCCTCTTCCACTAGAATATGCTATAGTGTACATACCAGGAACCACTTGATGCCACTGGTAGAATGCTTATTCCAGTATAGTGTTCAAATGAATAACTTGTCTGTTAATATGACATGAAGAAACAGACTACCCATCGTTACGGGAGGTATTATACCAAGAGCAGCGCATTCGCCATCATGGGGATAGATAGAAAAAGAGCAGTCTGAATACACCATTACCAAACAAATCAAGATTCATGCTCAAAGCGGTCGGTAAATAAGCAAGATACGCTTGTTCATTAACAATTTGTAATCTTATAATACAAAGCTGAGTGGTGAGGGAGAGAGGGCTCTGTGAAGTAGCGCTGCAATAAATCTTCAGAGACTATGCGTATGGCAAAACCAAAATCTTTCATCGCTGTGCAGGCCTAAAATGCTGCCAATTTGTTGTTCTTGCAGAATAATCTTTTCGTGCGCCAACTTGTCAATCGTCAGTATCGCTGCCAAAACCATGCTCCTTGTCGCTCCGCTCTATAACTGCAGTCTGTAGGTAGCAACCTCAAAAGGTCTGAGCTTGATGGAGAAGCTTCCATCCTTATCCAAATCCAGCTCGTCTTCGTCGTCTTCAAGCACATTGGTCTTCCACACCTTCTTGACGTCCCAGGTGCTCTTGATTGTGCCCCTGCTCTGTCCGCCGAGACTGTCGTAGACGCGGCAGATGACGCTCTGTCCCTTGCGCTTGCGGAATTCACCACGCGAAACACCCTCATCATCTTCACCACGCTTGACGCAGTCCAGAACAAGCGAAGAATCGCCGGTCAGCTGGACGGGGTGGCTGGACAGCATCGTCTTCATGTCATCGGTTGCCGGAGCAGAATACACCTTCAAGGGATTGTTGAAGTTGTGGCCGGCACGGACCGTTGTGGCACCAAGGATCCCTGATGCGGCAAGACTGCCCATTTGATTGTATGATGGCCCTATCAGCATGAGCATCAGGGGCCTTGGGCGCGCGCAACAAGGACAATCGCATCAAATTGCCACAAGTGGCGAATCCGTACTTGCTGTCGTTGAGGACGGAAACACCGTATCCGTTCTCCGACAGGTCAGCAAACTTGTGGCAGCATACTTCGAACTTGGCCATATCCCAGGTGGTGTTGTAGTGCGTCGGCCGTCGTACTATGCCGTATTGTGTTTCGTATGATGCCTCGTTGTTGGTAACGTCGACGGGGAATTCGACCTTGAGGAACTTCATGGTTCATGCCAGTCCACGTCGCAGGTTACATCAACGAATGACTGCTGTCCCTTGAAGGCGGCACTCAAGCTGAGTATTGTCTTCATGGAACTGTTCTCGCTGATCTTCGTCTCCGTGATGACACCTACGCGGTGCTCTTTATCTTCGTAGATTCTGGTCGGTCCGCAGGTAAGCTCCTTTCGGCTGTCGAGATGGTATACCTCGACATCCCATGCTTGCCAATACAGGGGTTTGTCGTCGAAAATGACAAATTGGTTCGCCTTGCCGCCCTTGGCTATAACCTCACGGCATATGTCGACGACCTCCTTGCGGTGCCACGGAAGCGTGTTAAGGGCAACAGCCTCGCCAACAGTAGTGGGCTTCATCTCAGGAACCTTGAACAGTTTAGAGATTTCTTTGAAGCTCGCCCTTTTTGGCGACCTCAGCATATAACTGGAATGATGTTAGCATACAGGCACACTTTTATATACGATCGTGATTCTTACCTCGTCGGAATCATCATAACACATCTCAATTGAGCTGCCCGGAAGACAGTCATGGAACTGGCAAAGAAGGATCGCTTCCCACATCTCATCAAAGTCCTTCTTGGGATACTGGTAGGACTTGTCCTTCAAGGATGCAATGGTGGCCAGAAGCTCAAGGTCCTTCATCAAGACTTCCGAGCGGCGGTTGTTGAGCTTGTTGTTGGCCTGGGTCGTATAGGTGCCACGATGAAGCTCAAAATACAGTTCTCCATACCATGTGACCAACGAGGTCCCTTCTCCTCGAGTTTGTCGAAGAACTGATCGACCGTGTTGCCCAAATGGACACGGGGTACAGACCAACCTCGTCACTGATACCGCGGCACCGGCGAAGCTTCTCAATGTGCTGCCAAGTCGGGCCACCGCCGCCATCTCCCTTTCCGAAGACGAGCAGTGAGGTGTGGTCTTGGTCCATGGACTTGTGCTGAGTGACACTACGTTTGACATCACCGAAGTGAGCCTCCGCGGTGTAAGTCTCAGAAGGAGGCATGTGGCAGATGACCTGGCTGCCGTCCAGTGCCACCCAATTGAAGGTAGTGTGGGGGAATTATTGATATTATTCCAGCTGAGCTTTTGGGTGAGGAAACGGTTCATGCCGGCCAAACGCAGAGCTGAGGCAGCTGGCTCGAGTATCCAAATGTGTCGGGAAGCCAGAAAGTCTTGCAGCGCTCGCCAAAGTGACTTTCAAAGAAGCGTTGACCGTAGAGAAACTGACGCACGAGGGACTCGCCACTGGGCATGTTGGTGTCGTGCTCAACCAGCTGCCGCCGGGGATGGAATTTCCCCTCCTTCACCTTGTGCTTGACGCGATCAAAGACGTATGGGTAGTATTTCTCCAGCCACTGGTACTGCTGCGCCTGCGAGCAGGCAAAGTTGAGCTCAGGGTAGCGTTCCATCAGGTCGCACTGGTTCGACCAAGATCGAGCAACCTTGCGCTTGGTCTCGGCCAAGGCCACAACCAGCAAGTGTCGATATGGCAGTGACCAATACCAAAGACCTGAGGCTCCGTGCCACATAAACCTTGGACGAGTCAATGTTGGCGCAATGTAGTCCTGGGCAATCTTGCGACATTCCTTGATGGACTCCTTGTCACCGAGCCGATAGTTCTCGATGATAGCAGTGGCAACATTCAGGGCCTTGTGCTGCTGCCACGAATCCTCGGGGAACTCTCTAGCGGCGTCACCGATGATCCAGGTGTCGATCCAGAGCTGACGGGCGTCCATGTTGACGGCACAGATGTCGGCCTTCACTAGCTGAAACTGCTTGTTTGGGTCAGGAGGCTGAACTATCACCTCCAGGGGCGTTGCCGAACATGGCATTGCAGGCCATCTCAATGTAGAAAGTGTGCTCCTTGCCATCACGGAAAGATTTGGGGAGAATCCATTCGACGCGCTCTCCCCCGCCGGTCAGGCCTTGTAAGGGCTTGCCGTCGGCAGTCCACACCATGCCCTCATTGCCGGCATCCCACTGGAACTCCAAATGCTCCTTCTCGCACAGGTCGGAAGGTATCTTGACGACAATCTTGAACCAGTGGGTGGCCCAGGATGGACCAAAGCTCTCGCCCACGTGTGTAGACTTGAAGTCGCCCCTCCATAGCCTCTGCGAACGTAGGGCGGGACAAATCCGGAGCAGCCCAGGTCCAAAGCTTGACATGGGGTGGCCGAAGCGACGCCTCGTACATGGCCAAGAGGTTCTGCTTCTCCCATTGTCCGGTGCTGTAGAACTGCGTGATTCTCTTTGTAAATGTTGCTGATCCGCTTGCCGACCGGACCAGCGGCCTGCATGGGATAGTTGGCAACAGAGGCCGTGGCCTTCTTGGGCTGCGTGCGTTCACCGCCCAGGTCGTGGTTCGTAGGCCGAGGATGGACGAGAGAAGGTCGCGAGGTTTGTTCGAGTGGTCACTTGGTATGCGTCAGGTCAGTCGTCCAACTGAGCTAGCTCCTAACATGCGAGCCGGTATTATGTAGGTAGATGCAAAGACGGGAAAACATGTAGCATGGAGGAGAAGGTGCCGAAGTTTGCAGGAATCAAGAGAAGGGATGGACCCAAGAAGCTCCAAACATGGGGCGATTGATTGGCCCGGAAGCTGCCCACGAGGAGCTCGAGGTGTGCTGATATCAGGCGAAGGGGGAGCGGGGGGGGAAGCTCTCGGTGTGTGGTACGCACTCACGCACTGCTCAGTGCCACACACCCACAGTGAAACAACCAGGCCAAAACGGGTGCGGGGGAGGATCTAGTGATGCAGTGCAAGGTCCCAGCCCACCCCAACCTGTCCCACCACCCCCTACTGTACCCTGCTCAGCAGGTAGCATATAGCTTAGTGCATTTGCGGGGAAGCGCTACAGTAGGCTGCCGTTCGGCAATCGGAAAATGCCATCATCAATAGAAGACGAAAATGTCGTGAGAAGACCTACCACATGGCGAAACCTGGAATGGATTTCTGCTCTACTCTGGACGTGTTGAATTTGTTTTCTTGTGTTTCTGTATACAAGTAATACATGTATAGAGCTGCAGGCAAGTCGAGTACGTTGCTGCAGGTTGAAGTTCGGAGGTAAAAGAATGAAAGACAGGAGAGATCAGCATTCGGAACAGCAGAGAAATGCTGCCCGTGTAAGAAGTATTCGGTAAGCAAGTTACTTCGCAGGATGCAGCAGAAACTTGACAGATTGTTGGATGGTGCATCAGGCGTTGAAGGCGAGCAAGACCTTGATTGTTGGGTCATACAGCTCATACGAAACCACGCCCTAATTGTGCTGTCACTGACCGCGACCATGTCCAGCCTCCTTCCTACTCCTAGCTTTTTGGCAAGCGCAACACTCCCTGTCACGCCATGGACGACAATCAAATAAGCAAACCATGACAAGAGCGACCAGCGTAGGAGCTTCTTGAGCTTGATTGTTTCTGCCGCCCAGGTCCGTCTGGTTGGAGCAAATGGCCTGAGAAGTGACCTGTCTGTACAAGTTGCAGCATATCGATATTTACAGGTAGTTTATTCTCTACAGTCCTATAAAAAAAAAGACTCTCCGAGAATCCGTAGTCTCGTTTCAGTGGTGGCGTTGCCTGTCATGTTCCTCTAACAGCTCCTTTCTGTCATAACCAGGTCGCCAAAGACCGAGGCAAACCAGATAAACCAAATTACAAACTATTCAGGTGAAGGCCGTGGTATCATTGCGAGAAGCAAAAGGAGAAGGACAGCCCTTGGTGCACCGCTGGCATGCAAGAACAATCCATGCAGGAATAATACAGCAACAGGGGCCGCAACGCCCTGACTTTATGTACAGCTCGCGCTCCGATATAGCAACGAGACTAGAAGGCGTCCTCCAAGGGGCAGTCGATGCTCTCGTGTCCGTCACGTTCGCAAAGAGCACACCATTTCTCGAGGTCAACAACACCGCTGCTCTTGCCAGCCAATGGCCCGGAATCGGTAGGATTGGGCAGGATGCTGACATTAGCCGGCGGGGGGTTCGTTGCTGGCGTTGACTTCGCTGCGTCAAAGGCCGCGGGACAAACTCGCCCTCAGCATTTGGCACCTGAAGGTGGCTAGGCTCTTCTCGGTCCGCATCTTTTCCCGTCTTTGCTGACTTGGGACTTCCCTGGCTCTGATTCTGGGTCTGTTGAGGCCCGAACATGTTGGAGCACGTCAGGATCGCCCTCATTTGGCACCTGAAGGTGGCTAGGCTCTTCTCGGTCCGCATCTTTTCCCGTCTTTGCTGACTTGGGACTTCCCTGGCTCTGATTCTGGGTCTGTTGAGGCCCGAACATGTTGGAGCACGTCAGGATGTCATGGCCTGCTGTCTCGCAGATTTCGCACCAGAGAGTACTACTCTCCGTCACAGACGAGTATGCGTCGCTCTCAGGCATGGTCTCGAGGGTGCGCCCACGCTTATGATCGGGGGAGCGCGTGTCTCGTGCAGGTACGACTGTCGCCTTGGAGTCACGATACGAGGACCGTCATCTGCGCTGCGAATGGTCATCTGGCTAGCCCGCTGGGTCGAAGCACTCCCCCGGCGCAAAGTCTCGAGTTCGTGCTCGAGTTCCTCCTCACGGTTGTTCTTCGTCTCCACAGCACCACGGAGCTCGTTCACCTCGCGTTCGAGCTTTTCCTTGGCTATCCTGGTCTCGATCGAGCCAGGACGGGAGTTGTCGAAGGACTGGGCCCGTTGGGGCATAGTTGGGGTCTTGTCTGGTGAATCGTTGCCAGGCAATGAGTCTCGACTCAGGGAATGGTGATGGCTTTGAGACCTCTAATCTCATCTTCCTTCTTCTCCAATTCCTTGGACAAAGACAGCGTGTCTGGGCCATCGGCACCACCGTTTCGTGGTGGCCGATGCTTTCTCGCGTTCTCGTCGAAGCTCTGTGCGTGTTCGTTCCACCTCACCACGCAAGAATTCCACTTCACCGCGTGCCTCGGCTTCTCCACGACGAGTCCTCTAAGCCCTCCTCCAGCTCTTGGACAAGCTCCTCAAGCTGCTTCAGCTGGCGTGCCACGCTATCGACATCTTCTCCTCGCTCCTGCATTTCGTGGATCTCCTGTTCCAGTTCACGGATCCTGGCATCGTAGACCCGTTGGGTCTCCGTGCTAGCCATCTCCAGGGTGTCAATGGTACTGCGGAAGTCGGCACGATGTGCATCGAACTCTGCGGTCGATCGTCCAGCTGTGATCTCAAGCGCTCAATCTCCTCCTCGTTCGCGGCAGCAGCACGTGACGCCGGGCGCATCTTCAAGCTCGACATAGACCCTATGCTCCCATTGTTCATCGGCCGGCCAACGGGTGTTTGACGACCAACAGGCGTCTGACGACCAAGGGGTGTGGCTTCGTCCTCCCCGCCAAATAGTGACGATGCCTGACCCATGGCAGATGCGCTCCGAGAGGCTATACTTGGCTTTCGTTCCACTCTCTTGTTGGGATCCCCGGTCGTCCCACGCACGCTTGCCGAGAACTTGCCGATAGAGGGCGTGCCATAACGGGAAGGAACAGGTGTTTTCGGCGGTGCGGGTGCGGCGAAACCCTGACGTGGGGCAGGACTGACCTGCAGTCTGCGAACGGGAGATTCGGGTCTCGCTAATGAAGTCCTGGGTCCTGCCCGCCGGGCTAGGGACTCTTCCTGGCCCTACTGACTGACTAAACTTCGGCACCGAGGGCGTGGGCGGCGTGAAGTTGGTGGAATTCTGGCTAGATACTCGTAATGCAGCAAGCGACGAGTTGCCCGACGGGGTCAGGGGGTAAGATGATCCTGCACTTTCGCGTCGGAATAGTTTTGAAATGGGGACAAATATGCCGGCGCCGGGGTCAGAGTCGTGAAGTACGATACCCTATAATTACAATCACAAGTTAGTACCTGGTGAATACGGAGCGCATGCGATGGTGGCGGAAGGGCGTGCTCACCCATCAACGTCGCCGTTGTTCTTTCCGCGTGCAGCATAGTCCGCGTGCAGCTCCACGCCGGCAAAGATCCCCTTGCGCCCAGCAACCGAGCCAACAAAACGGACAGTGCCGTGCATGCTACCGGGGACGTCGACGGCATCGCCGACGGCTATATCGTGGTCCGAGGCACTGGCGCCTTTCGCCGGTGTGGCGGGCGCCATTCTGCGTGGAGATGAAGGAGGATGGAGGTTGTTGTTGGTGTTGTTGTTGCGGTGATCGAAGTCGCTATTTAGGACACTATGTATGGCGTAGCTCTCGCTGTCGTCGGGGATAGCTGCTAAAGACCCGGGGGTCAGGGCTGCAAAGGAAGCTTTGCGCGCAAGAGTACCCGCGCCGGGACCCAGTCGCTGATGAGCGGCGTAGAGCGAATTTAGGTTGGGGGTGGACGCTGTGCCAATTCCCGTCTTTTTGCTGCTTCGCGATAGTCCTTTCGGTCTCGATTGTGGTGTAGGTAAGGAGTAGTTGGTGCCGCCATTGAGGCCATGGTGGGCGATTTGTTAATTTCTTGTCTTTTTTTCTTCTTCTTTTTTGCTTTTCTTGTTTTCTCTCTTCGTCTTCTCCTTCCAACTGGTTCCCGCAGTGTCTGTTTTGTTTTCTTTCAATCCCAGCCAATCCACTGGGCTCCCACCGCTACAATGGGGCCTTTGGGCCTGCAGCAGCTAAACTAACGAGTAGCCCGGGTTTAGGTCGACGGATAGGCGGGCTGGGGGCCAACTGGGGGTGCGACCCTAGAGTAAATAGTGCTTGTAGGTTTGTCGCTAATAATGGCCACTAACTTCCAAATGTACTGATAAGCGAGAGCCTAGCTCTACCTGCCAAAGCTGGTTTTAGCAAGGGATCGGGTCGATTCAAGAGCAACGGGCGCAAGTGCTGTAGGTAGGTGTGCCTGTAGATGGAAAGCTAGGGCAGTGCTAAGCCGTGTAGGAGGTAGGCATGTACCCGGGCCTGGGGGTTTAGGCTTGGTAACGGAGTCGGTGGCCCCAAGGAACACCGAATTCGATAGAGTAACAGAGCAGCTACCAGATCTGATGGCGCAATAGGAGTTCCGGCATGCCGAGGAGGCCCCTGGACGTGGTGAAAGAGAGTTATCGAAGTCCTGATGCCGCTGTAACCTAGGTAGAAGTAAAGTAGGGCGGGCAGTCTGCTCTGGTCGGCGGATTTCGGTGCAAGATTGGGAGACGTAGCGGGGACATGGGAAGGTTGGACGTAGCAACCAACGAGAGCCTGGACGGGCAACGGGGGTTATGACATATGTCTTTTTCCCTCTGCAATTACAAATCCAGATAGAATGCCACCCACACCAGGTAAGGCAGGAAGAACAAGAGAATCCAATGCCCAACACACCTGAGCTGCCCACACCACCTGAGCTGCGACCCTAGAAACTGCCCGTGCCGCGGTGATGTGTCGTGGGTTGTGGACTTCTTGAATGGGTGCGGTACTTGGGCCTGGGATCAGGGGCTGACCGTCAAGGTCTAAAGCCGGGTATTGGAAGGAAAGCTAGTAATGAGGGAACACCCGAGCAACCGGTTGCTGTGGTCCGTGATGCGCAGCGGTCTGTGGTCGAGACGTTCCAGGTTGGTGCACTGCAGAGTCTCAGAGCTTTTTTACTTTCTCCTTCTCTCTCTCTCTCTCGCTCTCTTTTTCTTGCGCTGAAAAGAGGAGAATGGAAAGTCAAAGGTGACGATGGCTTTAGCCTCCAGGCGTCCTTTAAAGGAGAACGGCAGAGGCAGAGCTTGGTGCGTTATAATTACTTATCAGTTGGATTTCATGTGCCGTACTTGTAGGTCTACTTGGCTAGTCGGGTCTCAGCGCCTCATGGGGTACATATGTATGTACATACATTGATTGACATACTACTAGCTTTCGTGGTTGTCACCGCTACAACGGGCCATAAGTCGACATGTCAAAGAGCCGACCTGGCTAATCGCAACAGAGTCTCACAATCCGGGCTATGTTTCTCCCCTGCGGAACGAATCCCCTCACTCCAAGTATTCCCCGATGATACTGTCTAAAATTGCAATATCCGTGGGTGCTGCATGTAGCAGCTGCAGGTTACAGACGCAATGGTGACGAACTGGTCCGACGGGCCAGCCCTATTGGCTGTTCAGGAGCCTACTGGTTATCTTGGAGCAGATGCCGGGAGACGGTCGCGCAGCCATCGGCACGCTATTGGACCGCAGCCGCAGGTTTGTTTACCTCCAAGGTTGCTAGCGTAGCCTTCATACCGACAAGAGCGGGAAACGGTGACTTCATGAAGAAACGCTTTTTCGACTGGCATCGTGAGAGTCCATCCCGCCCGTTGCAAGTAGACAGGGGACAGCTGACAGACAGAAGTCTTTTTGGCCATCAACTGCTACAAGTAGGTAGGTAGAAGGCGTTGCATCACTGGCTTCTGCCGAAGAAGCCAGTGCTGAGTGCTCACATTGCACTTTCAATTTCGCCAGGGCTGAACACAGCACCCGTGCCAATTAAGCATTCAGGGCAAAACTGTCTATCCTTGCTAGCCGCCAATGTCTGGATGATCACTGATCAATCTTGTAAGTACGTGCAGTAGTTCTCTCCACCTGTTCCTGGGTAACCCCAGCTCTCTCTCATGTGCGTAGAGACAAGAGCTCGAAGAGCCTACGTACGCGAATGTACGTCTACATTTGAATCGACATGTACGAAGGGGCAACATGCCCTTCGGGACGGTGTGCGAAAGGCTGGACAATTCCAACCTGTAATTATACTTGGCCTTTATTAAGGGTAATCAAACAAAGAGCATGTACATCTTCCGAAACTACTCCGATAATACTCCTAACCCAAGACCAAGAGGATATTGCAGATGAAATTAATCACTCACAGAATCTGTTGT
This sequence comes from Arthrinium phaeospermum, assembly GCA_006503535.1. Classification (NCBI taxonomy): domain Eukaryota; kingdom Fungi; phylum Ascomycota; class Sordariomycetes; order Amphisphaeriales; family Apiosporaceae; genus Arthrinium; species Arthrinium phaeospermum. Next base: position 168,287 of record QYRS01000015.1, read on the forward strand.
ATATATGAATACGATCATTCTTTTCCGAAGAGCTCCATCCTTTCGAGATTTGCAACCATTGACGGCTGGCAGGTCTTTACCAGGGGGGAAGGGGATGGAGAGGCCTTGGATCCGCCATCGACTCTAGAGTCTTATGCAGCTAGTGATGACATAGCCTATACCAGAATAAACCACATACAGCTCATCAAACATCGGGGCGCTTTGGCGGAGTGGTTAACGCGATGCCCTGCTATATGCTCTCATGAGATATACAGGTTAGGCATTTCCCTCGGGAGCGCAGGTTCGAATCCTGCAGGCGTCGTTTTTTGCCTATCATGGTACTTTTTGTCATTATTTTTTTTGGCTGTCAACCTGTCTGCAAGCTTCTTCCTTTGAATGCATACCTCCTAGCCACTCATAAAGGTGGGAGTTCTGTCACATTTCATCTGGGTGTAGGAAAGTCCATATACTCGATACGATTGGCTTTGCCTTAGTGATATCAGAACGTTGATGTGTCGTGCCATAACCATAGTACCCAACCTGTAGGCATGTAGCTGTTGTTCTCTACGAGTGCAATGCCATGTCGTGTGGTTTGCCAGAGTCACCATTAGTATGACGGTTGCTTCTCACACTTTGGGAATGAGTATATCGTCGTCGTCGTCGTTTCTCGGTTGAGGCCGCATGATAGAACGCGCATGAGTGCCTGCATCAATCGAATGGGATATGTGACGATCTCGCAACACCGAGAAGAGGGTGAAGCAAAAGCAGAAGAAGCCTTGCATCAACACGCGAATGAAGCAACGGCGCTTCTCCCCACCTCTTTTTGGGTTTCCGAATTAAGGGATGTGTTCCAATACCTGGCTAATTTCAGCGATGGCGTGACGGCGTGAGGAATCTCCGAGTTACAGCCCGTCCCGTCCCACCAAAAGCGAGGCAGCCCACGACGATGGGGACCTGCGAATGAGACGGCGGCGCAGACCAAGTTGGAAAGTGAAGATGGGCAAGGCTTCCCAAATTTCGAAAATGCATGATCTGCAATGCTTCTGCAGATGAAAAAGACGTGATGTGCACAGACAGATGAGCCGACCGAAGGGTTCTGCGAAGGGGGTCCGACTGGCCGGGACGGGATTGTGGAGCCGCCGATTGCCTTGGAGCCAAGCGTCCGATGGGTGGCCAGTATTGCCTGTCATTAGGTAGCCTGTCGGTCATTCTACTACCTAGGTAGGTGCTGTACGGCCTGGCCCTCGAGAGACCGTTAGTAGAGAGGGTCTTGCCGAGAAAAGACACACCACATGGCACACGAACAAGGCCACTACCTACGTCACACAGGCGTGTGGTGCCTGCGCCTTCCGACCCTTCAAAGGCACGTCAAGGGATGGGAGTCTGGCTGTCTGGTACATAGTCTGGGAGGGTGCGAATGGGAGGGTGCTCTCTTATAGCGGGCCAAGTTGAGCATCGTATGATTGTCAGGCCACTTTGGCAAATGGGCCCCACTCTCACGATCCGGCCAGCCTGTGGGACAGAAATGCCCAGAAAAATGCCCGCTCGAGGGTTCGTCTGTTGACGAACGAAGAAGAAAAAAACACAGCTGCAAGGCTGTCCCAGGGTCTCCCAAGGATCCAGATGTGCTGGGTATATTAGTCAAGACAGGGCAGGCCGGTACTGGCTCCCGATGACGGGCGAGCAATAACCGAGGCCTTGGGTTGGCCCGGGGTGCCTGGTGGCCCATGATGCGAGGATGCCTCTGCGACCTGTCTGGCTCGTGGGGATTTGTTCCATTTACCACGTTGGTTAGTTGGGCACACGCGACATCTTCCTTGACCTTCTTCCAATCCAGCCCGAAGACCCACCCAAAGCCCATTGAAGAAGCGCCGACAATGGCGAAGGGCCTTCTCTCTCGGTGTTTCATTGTACTTGTGCCGGCGAGCTCATGTGATCTCCCCCCCAAGAAGTCCCTTTTAAAAACATTCTTCTTCCTTCGTCCCATCTCGAAATCGTCGACTTGTAATATACTACCACTACTCTCTTTTGTCGGTGATTTTTTCTTTAACATCCATTCCTGCCCATCCCATAGCATCGCTCCATCTGCTGCCATTCCCACACCAACTCAAGTGTCTCTCTCTCTCTCTCACCTTCTCACCCTCCCACATACACGCCCCGAGTTCCTCCTTTTTCACCTTTTTCCCCCCAAACCCCCAACAGCAACCATGGTCTTTCTGACACGTCTGGTCTCCATGACCAACTTTGCTGTGGCTTCGTCGGCTCTGGGTTTCCAAGTTTTGTCTTGTACCCTTGGCACATCACCCTCGACGAGTCGTTTGAGGAACTCAAGAAGGAACACATCAAGGTTCTGGGTGCCGTGTCAGACATTGCGAAGGCGGTAGATCCTGACGAGCGTAAAGGCCTCCAAAAAAGTATCCTATCGCGTATGAGCGCCATGCCCTTCGCCAAGCCTGAAACCAAGCCATGAAGCCCTCCCCACGGCGCTTCACCTCACATCTGACTTGACCTGACCATGATATCCCAAAAACCATGTCACTTCAAGACTCTGTGACCCCGGCTACGAATGCAGGACTTCGGATGCCCTACACTGGCCTATACGGTCAACCCCCCAAGAACGATCTACGGGATGGATTGGACTGGACGTTTAAGGAGCAGGGGAAGATTATAGACGACGGCGGGAGGTTGTAACTGGGTGATTGCCATCACGCCAGCTAATATCGACAAAAACACTTACACGATGCTGGCCGCTGCCCATCCTTCTTTCTATCATGCTCCCTCCAACCAAAGCTAGCTAGCTTCTTGCCAGTCGGTGATGGCGTTTCGACAAAACACAACGTTTCATCAGGACGAGCCACGCTTGACAACCACGTCTGCTCCTTACGGCGTGTTGGATGGTCTGGAGCAAAGGGGTGTACTGATTAGTTACGATCACCAGCTGACAACATTTGCCCCGTTGGGGGTGTGGATGGACGACCACTACAAGGGGAAGAGACGTCGCCATTGTTATATAATTCTAACTTGGCTCAGGCCCCAGCTACGATTATAGACTTTTCTTTAGTGGGAAGACTGGATATAATAGACTTCTTTTTTTTTTTTTTTTTTACACTTGCTCGGAATGGGGATGCTGTGTGATTATACCCCGTCTCATCTCACTCGCCATCACTTGTAGTTCTTCTGTCCTGACTCATACGGTCGGCTCCATTGCTGCATGACATAATAGACGACCTGCTGGGTTAACGCCGGCGACGTAATCTGATGGGCGGCATAACCGAACGAACATGTGGCTACCTACTTGTACATAGTAGCTGCAGACACACGTTTGACGTCCGTAGGAACCCACTTGATGCCAATGCCCCCACGCGTGAACCCCTCCTCAGTACCCTCCTGAGGGAGGAGTTTCCATCCACAGCGGCAGCCGTCGTCACACAAGGGCTCTCCACTCACGACCCCTACCTACCTAGTCCCCAATACTCGGTTCGATCGAACCGATGGAATCCGCTCTCTCAGGCCGTCTCCACTCTCCCCTAGTATACTGTCGATAATATACTGTAGTTGGCTTGGCTACCTAAAGCATCTCTAGCTGACACGACGCCGGGAAAATGTCGACACCTTCTTCTGATGCCGGCATCTTCGTGCTTTCAGAGCAGGAATCGACCATAATATTTGAACAGAACATCATCCCCGCAGAATTTGGCGGGTTCGAGAAGAATGTCGCCACGCTATTGCCACCATCCCCACCAAATAGTAACGGGGAGAGGAAATCACCTGTCGCAGTTCTCATTGTGGGCCAAACGGGTGCCGGTAAGACTCGTGCAGCACCGGCCATCAAGAAGGCTTTCGAGTCCGTCGTCGTCAGGGGTAAACACGGGCATGGCAGGGTAGTAGTGTCTTGGCGGAAGAAGTAGAAGAAGAACAAGACGGACTCGTTATTGCGCACTTCATCGCCGACACCTACAAGACATACCACCCGGCTTACGCGGCCCTGTGCGCCGCAGAGCAAAGAGATGACCAGCCGGGTCGGGCTTCGGCAGCGACGGGGCTTGACGCGCGGCGCTGGCTCGCCATGGCGGCCCGGCACGCCGTGGCGCTGCGGGTCGACGTCCTGCTCGAGTCGGCGTGCCGTCACCCCGACGACTTCGCGAGCCTGGCCCAGACGTTCCACGAAGGCGGGTACCGGGTCGAGGTGGTGCTGCTGGCGGTGCCTGCGGGGCTGAGCAGGCTGGGCACCCTGACCCGCTTCTACCGGCGGCGGCGGCGGCCCCCCGAAGAAGCGACTGAGGCCAAGTTCTTGCCGCCGCCGCCGCCGCCGCCGCCGCCGCCAGCAAGGGGCGCTGTTGCAAGCCCGGCTGACGCCCAAGAAGGTGCACGATGCTTCGTACGAGGGGCTCCTGCGCGCCGCTGAGTTCGTGGACGAGGCGTCTGCTGTGGACCAAGTCGTGGTGGTGCGCAGGAACAACCTCGTGGTGCACGCTAACGAGAAGGAGAAAGGGGAGAGGGGCGCAACGATGATACTTGGAAACAACCCGGGCCAGGAACGGCAGATGTCCTGAGGCGAGAAAGGCGGCGGCCGCTTCTAGAAGGAGAGCGAGATGCTGCAGCGGATGATATGGCTAGGTTGAGGAGCATAGAAAGGGGGCCGAGCAGCGAACTATTGGCCCAGCTGGCGGACGTCGAGGCGCTACTGGAGCCTCTACTCACCGAGACAGCGTCGGTAAGCGGCGAAGAATTCCCAAAGGTAAGACCGCTGATTCTGCCCGGCCAAATCGTGTCTTTGCTGGGAGAAGATGGCGGCTATGTTGATTTGAGACTCGGAACATGATTGCCTATATCGACCCTCACGTGTACTTAAGAGAACAGACAGTCTTTATTTCCCTAGTTAAATTGTGGTATCATTTGACTTCGAATATCGTAACAGAGAAAACACCTCGTTCCATCGATGGACCCCTCCCCCCCTACCAATCTACTTTCGTGCACGCTCGCTTCCATCAGACATTGCCGGTACTCAACCATCGAAGTTTGAGTCTATACCCCCTTGGAGAAACTGGAGCCCCCTACCTCCTGGTCAAAGGCGCTGCACTCGTTGAGGCCGCACAGCTCGAAGACGTCCCGGACGCTGCCGTCGACCTTCTGGGAGCCGTCGGCGGCGGTGACGTAGCGCTCCTTGATCTCGCCCGTGTCCTTGAGCTCGCGGGCGAACTCGCGCATGCCGAGGTAGACGGCCGACATGCCGCACATGGGCCAGATGACGATGCGGAAGCCCAGCTCCTGGGCCTCGCGGGCGTTGATGAGGGGCGTGACGCCGCCGCCGACCATGTTGAGGAAGCAGGGGTCGGGCGGAGCGCCTCGACGACCTGGCGCATCTGCTCGCGGCTCTGCATGCCCTCGAGGAAGGCGACGTCGGCCCCGGCCTCGACGGCGCCCCGCAGCCGCCGCACCGCCTCGTCGTAGCCGAGCGACTGCAGCGCGTCGGTCCGCGCGATGATGACAATGTCGGACCCCATGCGGGCCCGGGCGTGCGCCGCCGCCCGGATGCGCGACCAGTAGACCTGGTCCTCGACGAGCTCCTTGCCCAGCAGGTGGCCGCAGCGCTTGGTCGTCACCTGGTCCTCGATGTGGAAGCCCGCCACCCCCTGCAGGATGTACTTCTCCGTCGTGCGCGCGACCATGAGCGGGCCGCCGAAGCCCGTGTCGGCGTCGGCGATGACGGGCACGGAGCGGTCCAGCCCCGCGATCATGCCTGCGTTGGTCGCCATGTCGTCGACCGTCGTGAGGCCCAGGTCCGGCTGGCCCAGCCGCGACACGGCCGTGCCGGCACCCGTCTGTCGGTTGGGCGGCATGTGTCAGTTTATGACGCCTAGAGAAAGGGAACGGGGTTCTGCCTTACCATGTAGAGGGCATCGAACCCGACTTGGAGGGCCATGCGCGCCGTGATGCCATCGTGAACTCCCGGGCAGACGACAATCTTTTGCGGGTCGGCGAGGAATTGCCGCAGCTTCGCGGCGCCCTTTTGCTGTGCAGCCATGTTTGCTCGACTTGGATACTTGATGTCCTCGAGCCGACCAAGAATTCTAATTTGCGAAAAGCGGGATCTTTTACTCTAGATCAACGTAACCAAGATCTTTAGCGTGTATGTGAGTAGAACAAACCAGGCTGGTCTTCTCTCTCATTCGGCTATTTTATAGGTTAAACATATGAGATCACCATTGGACACTGGCGCTCCGTTGTCGGACAGCACGGCGCGGGATTCAATATGTAAATATAGCTTCAAGGAGGGGCGATGAGGTCCAACAGTAAGGCGGAGATGCGGACTCTCTGCGGACTCTATATTTGTGGGTAGTATTTGGGTCTTTTGGCGGTGGGGATCCTCGGGCGTGGCCTGCCGACGGCTTGTCACGATGCGGGGAATTGAAGCATGGAGAGTTTCGATGCCGGAGCCCTCGCTTCCGGATCGCAGGTTCTGTCGGATCGCATATGTTCAAGTAGCCGCCCTCGGCCCCGAGCCACACTGATTTGATGAGACAGAAGTTGTACTTTGATTGAAATCGACAACTGTTCTCTGGTTCGCATTGAACAGTGTCAAGCTAGTCTACGGGCCTCTTCGGCTTGACCGAAGTTGACGTCACCAGATGGAGGCTGGCTAGGGGTCAAGTGCTACTTACATATGTACGCCTACTTGTATTCCCAGAAAATCCGTGTATCCAGTTGGCCCTGGGCCCTCATGGCCCCCAAGCGACCCCGTACAGTAAGTGGGCTAGTACATATATCTGAATTCTGGATTCAGATCCCCGAGTTCGCCCTTTTCGTACTCCGATAGACCGACGTTCCTGACCGCCTTTGCTCTCCGTTTGTTCTCGACCATGATGGCAGCCAGATACGCGGCGCAAGACGCGGCACTTAGTGCGGTGAAAGCAACACCGATCGAATATCCCTTCTTGAAGTACGGTGGGTCGTCGAACGCGTACGTCGCAATGATGCCACCGATGTTGCCGAATCCAATCTGCCAGGCGGTGCCGATGGATCGCCGGTGATGCCCAGCCAAGTTCCTGCATCACCCACATCAGCAAGTGCAAAAGAAAGGAGGGGTCCGTCCAGCCGTCATCAGTATTACTCACATATTGAACCAGCAAACAGTGATGGGCATGGAACCATAGATGCCCATGACAACCAGAAATAGCGCGCCGTACTGCAGGTCCAGATTGTCATGGACATTGAGCAGGATTCCGAAGCCCGCAAAGGATATGAGCATTGGAATCAGAGTGAAGAGGTAGCGGTGTTTGAAGCGGTCGGAAATCGCGGCAATCACCAAGGAGAAGACAAACGAGGCCGCCCACGGCGGGACTGATCGCAACTGTGTCTGGATGGCGTTGTATTTGTAACTGCAAACGGTCAGTGGCTACGGGACACACCCCGGTGCGGAGCAGTGAGCTTCGAGAGGCACCTACGTGGCAATGATGGTGGGCGCAAAGAAAGCGTAGCCGTATGCCTTGCACGGGGAGTTAGCTCCATGCCCCAAAGCAACGTCTCTGTGGCTTCAGGCTTACCGGGACGATTAGTCCAAAATACATGAGACCGCCAAGGATAACTCGGTAGTCCTTCAGGACAGTCCCAACGTCGCGCAAGCCGATTTTTCTTTCCGCGGCATTGTGCCCTTGGTCGGCCCGTAGGCGAGCCTTGACGTATTCGCGTTCATCTTCTTGGAGCCACATGGCTTGTTCCGGGCTGAGGAACGTGTCAGTGTTGGGGGCCAAAAGGGATGGGCGACAGGAGCAGCGTACAAGGATGGGAATGTGAATAGGAAGATTAGTCCAACCAGGGCAGTGAGGGTGCCTTCGAGGATGAAGATCCAGCGCCAGCCGTGGTAGCCGCGTATACCGTCCACTGCACCCAGCAAGCGTCAGTCAGTGAGGGCCACCGCTGAATCAAGACTTTCCGTAGGGTGCTACTGACTTTTACCGATGGCAGATGCGAGCAGACCGCCGAAGGCTCCTGCCAGACTGGTGGACGAGAAGAACAAACTGTATCGTTTCTGCGCCTCGTCACGTCGATACCACATGCCTGGTTGCCAGTGTTAGCATTACACTAGGCCAGCATGCGATGTGGCACACGAGCAAGGGGCAAGCATATGACGACTCACTCAGGAGGTAGAAACACCCAGGGAACATTCCCGTTTCGAAGAGACCAAGGAAGAATCTGCAAGCCGTTAGTATCGTTCTGAACCCCACAGCCGGGGACGACCCTCTGCATACCTCGTCGCGAGCAGACCGGCATAGTTCTGCACCAGACCCTGAAAGATTGACATACACCCAAACCCGATAACACAGCCTGATAGCGTACATGGTGGGTTAGCCGGGAATTTCTCCAAGCGGGATTTGGGGCACTTATCAAATCCTGGGCGTGAACTTCTTCAACAGGATATTGCTGGGTATCTCAAAGAACACATATGGTACAAAAAACATGGTCAAACTGTCTGAGCATCAGAACGTGGTCGCTGGGGGAAGGGGGCCAGTCCATCCGCCCTCCGTCTACCTACGCTGTGCTATACTGGACCGTCGAGAGGCCCAGATCTTCGCTCAGGTGAAAGGAGCGGGCATTGGCAATGTTGACACGATCCAAGAAAGCCAAAAGGTAAAGAATGATCAGAAAGGGCATGAGGCGGAAGTCGATGCGGGCCACGATCTTCCCTTGCGTGGTATGCGCAGGGCACACCACGCTCGCATCGTCGTTATACGGAAGAGCATCATCACTACCGGGATGATACGTGTTGTGGGTGGGTGCCTCGCTTCGGTGCTCGGCTTTCTCTTCCACCGCGCTGGCTATTCTCCCCAAGGTCAGTTTTCCTATACATAGTCATTCAGGAACATCGCCGCCGCCGCCGCCGCCGCCGTTCAGATGGGAGCAGGTACGTACACGAAGATTTCCCAAACATGTTGGGATGAAGCGACCGAGTCAGAACAGGGATGTCTTCGCTACAAGAAGCGGGCAGCAAACAGCAGCAACCGGTGTGTCAGTAAGCGACAAGTGAGCAGTGGGAGAGCCGCCGAAGAGGGTTTTATTCGAGTCGTCCCTGGCACTGCGACGGCCAAGATTAAACCCTGGCAACTATAGTGGCGGCGGGTTGTCCGGATCGGAGCGGCCAATGAGTAAGACTGCTCGCTGGATAGCATTTAATGGCGAACAGCCGCTCCCCTCCAACTCCAACGCTAGCACCCTCTCCCATCGCATCGCATCTTGACACCAATGTCTCACAAACAACCGCACTTTTACAGTTCTATACACACAGTCCTTCCGCGAAAAAAAGCCCGTACATGCGCCATCAGCATCAGACCAACAACCTTCTTCTTCTTCTTCTTTGAACCTGCCTGTTTGCTTGTCTTCCCCGCCGCTCAGCCAGCCACATCCACCCGTAAGCAGGAAGCCGATCACGCAGCTGCGGGCCGTGGGTATGTTAGCGAGTTGAGCTGCCCAGAGAGGGGAGCAGGGGGACCTTCCCCAATGGCAAAAGGGCGATGGGGCGATGGGGCGATGGGGCATGGGGTGTGGGGTTTAGCCCATCCATCTTGATAAATCCAAGAGCCTTTCCCCATGTTCGCTACTCCCCGTGACAGCAACCGGCTTCCCAAACAAGTGGCCCGAGGTAATACGTGCCGACAACGTTCTCCTCTTCCGGATGTAGGTAGATCATATCTATCCGTTTCTACCATCTCTTTCATGCGTGGGATCTCAACTGTGGCGCTGTATCATCGTTATGCAGTTAAAGGTAGGTAGCATTTGAAGTACATGGTGTGCTCCCGGACGATTCGATATCCGAATGCTTGGTACACCAAGAAATGTGCTGGACTGCATACTTATAGTATCTAGGCTGCGCCATTTTGCGCAAGGGAAATTCGACGGCCCGCCCAATCTCGTCCCCTCCGTTCGTTCGGCAGACAGGTTGTGACAGCTTGTCTGGCCTGGCTTTGAATAAGCCTGCCGAACCGCCTCGATTAGGTACCTCGTCACAGCTCACCATAATTTGGGAATCATATACAGAGCACCAGTGTATTCTTGGCATCCAAGTATACATGGGTTTCGTATTCATCTGATAAGTCTAAACGCTTACTTACTCATCCTCGTCTGTACTAATCAGATATCCGGATAATCGGATAACGAGAGTTTACGCTGGTTTTGGTGGCGCAGAATACTATATACATGAGTAAATTTGGGCATCTGGGTTTCTAGGTTCTTGTCGCAGGCCGTCATGGGCGGTCAAAGGGACAGTCCTCTCCACACACAGCTATAAGAGCGAATACTGCCCTGCATCTTCGCGGAATTTTTGAGACGGTTTTTATTCTGTTGCAAGGTGGAAATACTGTTAACTGCTAAACACACTTGAAACAGCGAGGTAATAAAAATTGTTTATGGGAAAGCAGCTTTGAATTAAATATATCTCTATATACCTATAGTTAAGTACTCACTTTTATATACTATTAGATCCGTGTGATCAGAAAATGACCGCCAACTATCCTTGGCGAATTGAATTTGTACGAAGGGTCTGCGAGAGCTACGACAAGATATAAGTGCACGGAGAAACGTATCCGTGATACATTTGCTCACATTCGGTGAAATTTATATCATATCATGACGAGCCGCGCTCAGAGGATATGACTCGCGAGATTGAATCTACAGGTGGCTATTGGTATAGAAAACCTTGGCCGAGCAAGGAGGGATGGAGGATTGTGGGAATAGCTAGAAAGGATATGTATGACATTATCGTTATTAGACGCTGACTGCTCACCTCCTTGCGAGCGAAAAGGTGAGCCTCGGTCGCCGGCGAACGGCCGAATAGGGTGGGCATTGGATCCGGTCTTAGCGGGCTTCCTGGTAGCAGCCCGTACTTTCTTAGCCAGGACAACACTTGTCTAATCCATCGATTGGCCGACGGGGGTGTTGAGTGGTGACGTAGAGAGGCCTGGGCTGCTGGGTTTTCTAAGTAAAAATTTGTAGGATTCGAGAGACGGCTCGGGTAATTCAACATTAGGGAGGCAATGGTCCTAGAGTGAGAGTGGTAGGGTACAACGTAACACTGCGCGAGCAGGTGCAGGTGCAGGAGGCAGGAGGCAGGAGGCTTGCACTCCCGCCAAGGCCTCCAGCTTAGCCTCACATCCTATTTCTGCTGATCCTTGGCGTACTACTACCTACAGACCTGAAAGAAGCTTCTTCGGCTTGTCCGCCCCGTCATTCGGTCTTGGGGCTTCCTCCATCTCTACGTAACTTGAGGCACATTTTTTACTGGATGCATATGTATGTAGTTACAAATCTGTCGGTTTCAGTCTGCAGAATGGATAGATCAATCTTTTTTTTAACAGTGGGGCCTTCCGTCTTGAAAGATGGGAATTCAGGATTTCAGACATGGGCAAATGTGCAACAGTATCCGTACCTAAGTACTGCCATTGATTGATCCTGGTCGCACTAAGGCCCATGAACCCATCCACCTGCCACCAGACATAGGATCTCCCTCCACGAGCAGAACTCGAGCCAGTCACCAGTACTCGAGCGCTGTGTTTTGCGGGAGAATGCGGGCGCCACTCGGCCTCTTGGACCAACGGCTGCGCTCTGTGCTGCTTCAGAGGGCCACACCGTTGCCATGATTGGGCCATGCCAGGTCTCCACTCAAGTATGTATGTAAGTACCTCCAGGACTGCTAGGTAACCTTCCTTAGGCCAGCACGTCATTTCATCCGCCCTCTGTATCCTCTGCCACGGTGCCACCTCTGATAAACCTTGTACGAAAGGATTTCCTCGATCTACGCACTCGGTGGGTGGTAGTCTGTACTTTATTCCCTGCCCTGCCAAGGTGTAGCTATCTAGGTAGGTAGGTAGCCAGTCCCTGGCAGAGACTGGCTTGTGTCAACCAGACATGAGATAGATAGATCAATGGAAAGAACCCCCTCCCCGGGTGCTAAAAGTCCCATCCTCACCTCTCTCTCTCTCTTAACCTACCTCCTGGCCGGATACACCACTATACCTACTGTATCCATTCTCCGTGGCATTCCCAACATCCAGATGCGCAACCTCTTATAGCTCGAAACCCGAATTGCCTTGCTCCGGCCACACGCCCGCCCGCCCGCCCGACTCGGCCTTTACCCTGCGGCATCCCCAACTGCATCTCTACCTAGCCTCCCCAAGGCGCCTTCGTAAACTCAATTCGCCATGATGGCCAATTCCGCCGCCGGCCTACCGTCCAAGGAGGCAGTGGACGAGCGCAGAGTCGACGGCTACGATGCCGAAGCCACGACCCGGGAGACGAAGCCCACGGGATGGGCAGCCTGGTTTGGCGGTCCGACCGTCAAGATCGGACCCCGTATCGCGCCCGTGGTGGCGCCTCTGAACGCCAATGTCAACACGTCGGATAGCGAAATCGATAGTAAGGACATCCTGATGAAGCAGATCGAAAGCGAGGAGAATTCGGCCATCCAATACCGTACCTGCAGCTGGCAAAAGGTTCGTCCAATCCAAGCTTTCTTGGCTGTCGATGCCGAGACGGCAGCCAAGCCATGGCACAGCGCTAACCTGGTTGTGAATGGAACGCAGACTGCCGCATTGTTGTTCTCCGAGTACATATGCCTGGTGAGTACACATTGGTCCCATGAGACTCTGGAGGCCACTTTTGCATCCGGCGCCCGCGGCACGACCGAGTGCATCATGGCTAACCCTGGGTTTTAGGCCATCATGAGTTTTCCGTGGTCGTACAGCATCCTCGGCCTCGTTCCTGGGTAAGCTTTCTTGGCTTTTTGGCCATCTCTTGGCAGGTCGCCTTGACTGACACCAACACCACCCCTCGCTAGTCTCATCTTGACCGTCGTCCAGGCCTTGATTGTGCTGTATACGTAAGTGCCCCTCTGAGCGTATATGCACGGCATTGAGACTAACTGGCTGGCTGACCGGTATAGCTCGATTGTCCTATGGGAGTTCTGCTTGAGGCATCCCGAGGTGCGCGATGTCTGTGACATTGGCCAGATGCTATTCTGGGGAAAGAAGTGGGCATGGTGGGCCACGGCCATCATGTTCATCCTGAACAACACTTTCATCCAGGTAGGCCTCCCCCTTGGATGTGTGAGACTCATGCGCTGACGGTTCGAAAGGGGCTGCACATCCTCATCGGTGCCAAGTATCTGAACACTATGGTGGGCCCGGAGTCGAGTGTTCATTGCCAAACCGTCGCCTTTGGCATCATTGTTGCCCTCATCTCCTGGGTGTGCTCGCTTCCGCGAACCTTCGAGATGCTCTCCAAGCTTGGCACAGCTTCGGCCTTCTTTACCTTCATCTCCGTCATCCTGGCCACCGTATTTGCTGCCATCCAGGCGAACCCGGCCAATTTCCACGAGTCTCCGGGGACCAGCCCTGCCGGAACCGCCCTTCCTTTCGGCAGCCCGATTGTCACCGCCATCCCCATTGCAGGCACGACTTTTGTCTCGGGGCTCAACGCCTTTCTGAACATCAGTTACACCTTCATCGGCCAAATTACACTCCCCAGTTTCATTGCCGAGATGAAGGAGCCCAGGGATTTCCCCAAGGCTCTCTGGGCTTGCACCATTGCGGAGATCCTCGTCTTCAGTATCGTAGGAGCCGTCACTTACGCCTATGTCGGCAACCAGTACATGACGTCCCCGGCATTCGGATCCCTGGAAGATTTGTACAAGAAGGTGTCGTTCTCATTCATGATCCCAACCCTGATCTTTTTGGGTGTGCTTTATGCTTCGGTCTCGGCTCGTTTCATCTTCTTCCGCCTCTTCCAGGGCTCGCGCCACAAGAACGATCACACGCTTATCGGCTGGGCCTCTTGGTCAGGCATTCTCTGTAAGTGTGTCCGGAGCATATGACCCAATACAATTTACTGACTTCAGGACAAGTGGCCACCTGGATTCTTGCGTTCATTATCGCAAATGTCATCCCCTTCTTCTCGTCACTACTATCACTCATGTCTTCGCTCTTTGATTCATTCTTCGGATTTATCTTTTGGGGAATTGCGTACTTCCGCATGCGGAAGGCAGATGGCTCTGTCGCCCTCCTCGGAGATAGGTCGTTCCGTGGTTGGTTCGAAGGAATCCTCAATATCGTGAGTGTAATGCAAGATGCCATGAGGTTAATCCAGCGGGAGATTTCTCTCGCTGCCTTCTCCGGCGCTGCACCCCTCCCATCGCTCCATGGGTTAGCAATACAGCCACTAACTAACACATTCTAGATTATCGTTCTCACCGGCCTCTTCTTCCTTACAGCTGGAACCTATGCCAGCGTTGAGGGTATCATCGAAGAATTTGAGGCAGGCACTGTGGGGAGTGTTTTCCAGTGTGCAAGCAACGGGATCTGATTTTATGCATTATTTCTCATGATAACAGCTTTATTTTTTTTATGACTCACGGGATGGCCGAACCGAAAAAGGCTCAGGAGTCGAGGTCATATACTCAAGAGCAGGATATACCAGCGCGTCCATCGAGACGCACAACGGGAAGAAACAAACTTGGAGGATTCTTTTTCTGGGATACGCACGATGGGCTTGGATATTCCCGATGATTTGGCTACATCTGGCACACAGCGCTGTCCAGTATAGTAAATGCACAAAGAAGCGATTCACTTCACGGTGGTCGCTTCGAAATCATCGCTTGCGCCGCAACTGCATCCAGTGGATGCCTGACTTTTTACCACGGATCCTGAGGATTAGGCATCTTCTCGATCCTCCAGAAGACTACAACAGCCATCACCAAGACCCCCACAGCTAACTTCATCGCAGTGTCTAACCTTGTCCGGTTCCTCTCTTTCTTCTAGCGTCCCCAAGAGGTTCATCATAACCACCTCTTCAAGTCTGGAGTACCGCCCCTTTCCCGCTATACGATTGCTCGATCAAGCCGACAATCGAGAGCCGTTTCACCTCGTAAGAAGGTCCGCGAAGAAGCCGAGGAAGAATAACTGGCGTTTGCTGGCACGACAAAGCATTGATACATATCTGACCATGTAGGTCCAGCCCCTTTATCCTTCCACAAAGCAAGTAAGTAGTCTTCAGCATGCCGACGTACACAGTAGTCACGTCTAGTACCTATCAGACTTAACCCAGCCACTCCCTCAATCTGCATCTGAAACACTCCTAAGGAAGTAGAAGATGTTGTGTCCCACCGTTTCCATACCTGACATACGCGACAAAATCAGCGTCCACAAGGCGAAGTTTCTAGGGGCGACAGCACAGGCTTGTTGGCCTTTAGTTATAAACTTGATGTACATTCGTGACTACCAAGGCACCATTGGATTAGAGGTGGTTGATTTCTAGATAAAACCTTCGTATTACATATAATAACATGGGGAATTCTTTAGTCTCATTTTTCGATTGGACGGCACCGTGACCATCAACCCGACGACGTAGTGATATAAACGGGAAATGGTCGGCTTGTTGCCGACTCGTTTGACATTATTAGTCTGTGTTTTGTATGTGTAGAGTGCAAATCTCTCTCCTCTTTTTCTCGATTATGCGCGTCAACATGGGGGCCTAGGGGGTATCCATAGAGGGCAATAGGGCAGCCATTCATTCCATCCGACTTCTTGTTCCGCTCTGCAACTCCTGTGTCTTTGAACAAGACAGCAAATCTGACTGACTGAACGACAACCAACGGGGAGGCGGCCCAAGAAAACCAAAATAGATTAGAAACTCTTCAAACCGCTCGAATCATCCACCAAAGAAGAACTCCCAAGTGAAACCCACTCCCACTCCGTACTCGCTGAACCAGAACAAATGTGACCGGCCCAATCCGACCCAACAACCACCGAAATAAGCCGCGATGCCTCTGGGCTCAATGTAAACGATGGAGCCGAAGCCAAAATCGCGCAAGAGCAGCATATTCCTACGATTGCTGCCTAGCCCTTTCTTCATGCGTTGTGTGTACAGGCGGCGGAGAAGTAGGAAGCGGTACGTTTTGTGGTTGAACAGACTTCTGCATCGCCTCTTCCACGGCACTCGGGCCGCGCCTTTCCTCCTCCTCTCTTCTGAGGTCGACACTCTTGTTGCGGATAGGGAGGGGGCCATGGCTAAAATCACCAGGAGGTGACTTGGTCCTCTTCTGGTCGTGATTCTCCTTGGCTTCACGATACTTGGTCTTTATCCAACCCAAAGGACCTCGTGCTTCATCCCTCGCATCTCGACTTCCAGCTTCACTCTCTGCCAGCGTGGCAGCAATGTCGGATGATTCGCCGGTCCAGCTCTTCCTGGGACGGTGACCGTGACCGCCACTTCCGATGGTGGACGTGCTCGTTTCAGCATGGCTATTGACCCCGAGGTTTTGGGTTTGGGCCGTTGCTGCATTAGCTAGTTCTTCCTTCTTCCTCGAAAAGCGCCAGCGTCGCTTTCTCTCTTGTTCGGCTTGTTCGGCCGTCGGCGCAGGGAGACTGTCGTACGCATGGTCCAAATCAGAGCCATCGTTATAGGATGAGTGCAAGGAGCCTGGCGGCGAACTCTTCGGCTTCAGTGTCTTGGTTGGCTCCTGTTGGACGGGAGCCGTATCCAGTGCACTAGTCGCGGGCACTTGAGAGGCCCTCGGCGTAGGCTCTGACGGGGTTTCAGTGGAAGCACCGTTCTCGGTCGGACTGGGCTCCGGACGGGACGCTTTCTCCAAGGGGTTGGCCTGCTCCATGGGGTTCGCTGATTCGTAAGCAGGCGAAACGGCGCCACCGGAATGAGGCAGCGAAGCTGTAGAACTTTGCGCACTAGGATTAGTACTACCGGGCATTCGCTTTTTCCGGAGCTTGTTTGGCTGCCGCTTCTCCGGGTCGGCTCCAGGCGAGCGCTGGAACAGAGTCGGCAAGTTCTTCTCGCGGCTCGGAGTTTCAACCGGCAACTCAAGAAGTCTATCCTGACTCCGCCCAGCGATATGGGCAGCGGGCATGAGTGTGGCGCCAGCATTTGTCCGGTTCTTTTCTGATGGGCTGGCGACTTCTTCTTTCACAGTTGGTGGGTGCCCAGCGGGGCTGGGAGAAGCCGGGTCAACGGCAACTGACGGCGATTCTTGACCTTGACGCTGGAAACGGGCAGACGATATATGCGGCGATTTCTTGGAGGGGACGGTGTTGCTTCTCCCAAGACTGCCAGCAGGGGTCGTGGCCAAGCCAGGGCTTCCAGGCGTGGATGCGCCGTTGGAATGGCGGGAGTGCCTGGACGATGTCGAGCGATTCCGGCGGATTTTCCCGTCTCGGCTGACACTGTCAGCTGCCGCGCTAGCATTAGAGGAAGATCTATAAACTCCAGAGGCAGATCGCTTGGGTGCAGGTGTCGAGGGAGAGACGACAACAGGGGGGGCCGGTATGTATTTCTCAATTACTTGCTTCGTTTTCTCGTCCGCGGCAGTCCCGGGCATGCCGATCAAGAAATGGTCCTGATTCTCAATAAGAAAGATGATGACGCATTGGTTGAGGCGGTACTCCTCGGGAGCCATGGCATGATTTGGGTGCGACAGCATGCCGGGCTGAAAGATAGCTGCCAGATTCTGAGCAGTCATGCGATTCTCGTCGGCCTTAGCGGCGAAAACGGCTAACAGATCGAGGATGTATAAGAGCAACTGTCGGTTGAGGGGCGGCAATGCCTTGATGAGGTCCTGGTACTGCTTGATAGCTTCCGTTTCATCGAAGTTGTCGACCAATTGGCTGCCTTCAATGTCACCTACAGCCTGCTTGGTATGCCCCCGCAAAGGATCGCGGAACTTCTCGTATAGATCAAGCGGCACAACAGGCTCCGGCAGGTCGTTCAGGTAGCGGCGAAGAACGTTGGCAGCATCGTGCACCGTATAACCATCCCATACGAGGCCTTTGCCATATCGGTCAGGCGAGTCAAACGCCACCTTCAACTCCTTGATGCGTTTCTCTGAGCCGCTGAGCCGGAAAATACCTTCGATACCAGTGGCTGTTGCATATTGGTTGTAAGCCTGTGTGTTCTTTTTCTCTCTCTTTGGCTGATAGATCCAAAGTTGTGTGGTAGCTTACCTTTTTCTTTCAGAAACACGCCGCATTTGGCCACCACTATGGGCACATAACCATAGATATAGCTCTGACCGTTGTCGTCGACAAGCGATATAGCAACATTGGCGTAGGTGATGCTTTGTCGCAATGGCACACCAAAGATGCCTTGCTGTCGGGCCTCTGTAGAAAATGCATAGTTAGCACCATAGCCCAGCGTCATCGCAGCTGGGAGGCATGGGTAGAATGGGCCTGGTTAGGCCCCAATATGGTCCAGTAGCGGTCCAGAAGCTTGCTTGTTTGCAATGCGATATTTGACCAAGCAAGCAAGCAAACATGAGGTTGAATGGGCGGAGCAATGCAAAGGACCCGAACCAGATCAATCTAGCAACAATCGCATCGATGCGACTGATGCTTAGCAACACTGGGCGGGTGCAAGGGAGAGTGTTCAAGTTTGCCTTACCTTGGCTCTCTTGGTGTCTTGACTGAAGCTGGAACCTTTTCCACCACGACTTCAAGTCTCGCTTGCTGGGCGGCGACGCAGTGTTTGTAGAAGCGGACGGCTGGGCCTGTTGTTGGAGCTGTTGGGGCAGTGGTTTAGACGGGGATGCTGCTGCAGACGTCATTTCGTCGACAGTGACGCGCAAGTAAGCGCGATGCAGGCGGGATGAGGAGCAGGCTTCTGGATCGCCAATTTACAACAAACAAACAAGGTCGGGTATATGCGATTTGGATGTTGGAGCCCCAGGGCGGTCGGCACGTGTATGCTGAGTGGCTTGGTTGGATAGTCGAGTAGTCGCTGCCGCCGTGGTGACCGGAGAGAAGGTGGCAGCCGTAATGGGTGGATGTTGGTGAGACTGCAATGCGACGAGGCGAAATGCGACCGGTCTGTGTTGGTGGCGCTGTTGGCGAGGGTGCTTGCTGTCTTTGCTACTGGATTGCGACGAGGCCCGGTGCTGTTCATTCGGAGCAAGGAGGGGATTCGACGGCAGGTCTGGGAAGAGAGCCCCTCGGGCGACGATCCGACGGGGGTATGGTTCTGAGTGTTCAGGTACGTGCGTGAGTGATTGAAGTTCGTCAGGTGAAAGGAATGAGTGAGACGGACAGTCGAGGATGATGGAAGCAGTGTCGCTATTTTTGGACCGAATGGATTGGAGAGGTGACGCGAGAACAACAGGGCCCGTCTATCTATGCTGTTGAACGGGCTGTGTGGTACATATGGAAGGCAGGGTGTGTGGTGTGGGAGTGGGATTGAGTGAGGTGCGACGAGACTGGATTGACTTGAGTTGACAGTGGGCGGGCAGTGTTTGGTTGCTTCAAGACCAAGACCAAGACAAGACAGGCAGGCAGCAAGAAGGCGCGCGCGCTCTCTCTCTCTTCTTTTTCTTCTTCTGCTTTTGCCCTTTCTCTTTCTCTTTCTCTTTCTCCCACTGGCTGCAGCTCAAGTTCAGGCTCGGGTCTGATCTGATCAGGTTCAGGTCCGGGCCAGGATACAATGCAGTGAAGGAGGTAGTATGTACCTACTTTGACGGTAGCAATTGGGGTTGCGACTCAGGTTAGGCACAGGGCTGGGCCTTTGCCTTGCTTGAGAGAGTGCGAGCAAGAGTCTGGAGTCAAGAAAATAAGAGGGCGGCGGGGGGGTTTGGATGCACAATGATTTGATCGATGGAGGTGAAGGTGGTACTGTACATGTCAATCCCGGGACCCAAGGCCAGAAGCCCCAGAAGCCCAGGCGCCTCGATTCAGGCTAGCAGCCACCTTCCAAATTGCTACCTAATGTAGGGGCGGTACGCAGTACGGAGTAGAGTATGCACCAGCCAGACAAGTCCTACTTAGTAGGTAATGTATGTATGTAGACAGGCACTGGATTACTCGCACACACATAACGTCTCCCATGTTACTCCCTCTGTTGGTCACTCGTTCAATGATTGGGTGGGCATTCGTTCGTTCGATGACCTAGTAGGTAGTATGTTACCGCACTGTATCCTGGATCATGTACGCGTAGCTGGAGTCCCTCCCGTCTGTCTGTCGACCTAACCCACCTGCAGTCACTTCCAGTGTCTGTAAACGCCATCCAAACAAAGAAACGCACACATCACACAGCAGGAATCCTACCTCCTTTTGAATGCCAAGCAAATTCTCATTTCGGTAAATCCTCCCATATGTGAGTGTCATAGAGTTCCGAAAGCCCTCGTGGTATCTCGTGTATGCAGTTCCAAAACTCTGCCCGTCCGTCTGTCTACTCTCGCGTCGTTCTTGCTGTGTTGACTTGGCCACGGTGAGTGTTAGAGTTGGCGCACTCGGCAGCTATGTATAAAGGAAGTATGCTGATATTACGTGAGTGAGTTCAATCCTGTGTTCATGCCTTGCCCACCGGTATACACTTACATACATATGGCATAGGAGGTAGGCCCAAAGGCCATAGGGAAGGGGGTAAAAGGGTAAGACAAGTAATTTGTGGTGACTCTCTCCCTCCCCCTCTGCTTCGTGTACCTACTACTACGGTAGAAGCTGTCTGTCGCACTACATCCTTTCCGCCTCACGTGGCTTTGCTAACTGGGCGGTGGTTTTCTGGCACCAGTCCATTTCAGCCGTCTGATCTGATTCCCACTACTTGTACACCTATTAGCTGGAATTGGGGAGAGGCCAGTGAGAGGGAGAGAAACTATTCCCATTTCCACAACGCGAACGTAACCTTAAAAGCCACATGCTTATTTCATCATTGTTCCTTTTTTTATTTTCTTCTTCTCTTTCCTTCTCCTCATGCTGCTTGGCACGCACTCAGATGATTACCGCTGGTGTACTGTACAGACAGATTGTGTGTGCACAGTTCTGCAAGCTTGCAAATCGTCTGTCGTGAGTCGGGTATGTAGCATTGAAGCCAGGATTCGACGGCTCTAGTACTGTCGGCTGCCGAAGTCAGTGTTGATCAGGAACACCAAATCTAGGAAAATTGTCTGGGGAAGGGCAGAGATAACAGCGGGGGCCGAGGCCGAACCCAGAAGCACATGTGGCTTGACAGGGTTGAGAAACAAGTCCTGGCCAAGAAGCCCTGGCCACTGAGTAGGTACCTACCTACCGCCCAAGAGCCAAACCATCATGGAATCGTCCAGGTTGAAACGGGCCACCAGTACGGAGCTTGCTTGCCTTGCACACTGCCTGTCAATTCTAGCTACCTAGTTCTAGTTTTTTTTTTTTTTTTCTTGCATCAGAGACGTCCCCCAAGGCTTGGTGACCTTCCTTAGGCGTCTGCAAAAGAGGCTGGTTGTAAAGGGCATTTCATTCTTGACGCGGCCAGACATTGCCGACTTCCGTGGCAAAGGACTTGACGTTTCCGAAAGCACAAGACCAACCCGTCCCGGGATGTACTACTGCTGCTACTGTACTCTGCTGCTACTCTGCTAGCTCTGCGATGTGGGCTGTGGACTCTCTGGACTGTGGATTATGGACTCGCAAGTCCACTCACTTGACGGCATCTTCCAGCCCGCCTGCCCGCCATCTCCACGGCGTTGTTATTGTTGTTGTTGCTGTTGAGTCACAGCATGCACAGTCTGCCAACCAGTGTGACCATGGATTTCTATTGGCGCATAATCATTCGTTACCTGCTGTTGCTGTCATGTTGCAAGCACTACACGTACATGGGAGCATGGGGAACCAGCACGCGCACACGCACGCCTCTGCTCAGTGGAGGCATCGCAACCCATCCATTATGGAGAAAGACCGGCGTCATTTTTTTCAGGGTCCCCAGCCTCGTCGCAAACAGGACTTGGCAAGTTGGCTAGGCCCCCCTCCTCGTTAATCGGGGGGTCCTACGTCGCAGATGACGTCTACCTGCCCTCTGTCAGCTCCCAGCTGCGTACCATACATGCTTGATTTGACTGACCTGGCATATGCGAGGAAGACGGCCTGTCCAACCTCAAGCTGCGGCTCGCAAAACGGTCTCCGGCTTGCACAGCCTTAGGTCCCATGCACGTTCGGATCAGGACAGGAGCCAAGCAGCACTGGACTGACGAACACAAAGACTCGGGTGATGCCGAGCGATATACCGTACCCTCAATTCTCCTCCCGGGTCTTGGATCGTGGGGCTGACCTAAAACCTCCCCTCTCTCAAAAAACCACCTGCACATGCACCATGACAACAGTTTGCAGCAGGCGACGAATGAATTCGGTGCGACTCTCCGGCTGATACTACCCGTGTCGGTACCTCATAGGACGGGCGGGCATTGTTCCTTTTTCCCTCAATACCAGCTTGCCTAGGCAGAATTTAAGCTTGGAATCTACCCGTCTTGCCGCCACTCGTTAGATATGTACACAGATGATAGATCTCCTACCAGCTTCTGCCCAATGTGCGGCCCCCCTGCCCCTGGCACGTCGTAGCAAGGACAATAGTATGTACATAGTAGTAGTGGCGTGGATCCCAGGCCCTATTATTAGAAATCCGTCTTATCTTTGTCTGGTGGGACTTGTGAGCGTCTGCCTGCCTTGAATGCGAATGCGCAGTGAATAAATGAAGAAGTGGCCTTTGCTTCGATCGCGTGTGTAACCATCAGCTCATGGATAACCATGGTTTAAACAGATGAGAGGTTCTTGCCTAGAAGAACAGAAACAACGAAAAGCTGGGTTTCACCCTACTCACAGACCCATTGCTCGAAGTCAATGGCTGATTGGGTACGCATAGATACCACCGGACGATGTTTGCCATAAACTTCTTGGCCCTGGCCACTCCGCCACGTCGGCTGTGTATGTAGACAAGAGCGCAATACTCGGGCTACCTCAACACGAAGCATGTGGCCCCGAACCTGGCTGGCTGAGTTATAGGGCATAACCATCTACCCCAGCCTGCCTCACGATGACCGAGAGGCGCAGCTTGCCACGCCAGTTTTTCGTGTTTGCTATGGCTGAATTTATCCGCGTGCTTCCTACAACGCCTCCCACGAGAGAACTGGACTAATTTGACTCTTCTGCCGCCAGCCACTTGCCCCATCACCACCAGTCATCAAGACAGATTGATGGGTGGATGGAGGAGAGATGGTGTCGTACGGGGACGGAACCTTAGGGCCAGTATCCCTAGCCATGGAAAACATCACAAGTCTCACGCAAGCATCATAGCAGTGTCTAAGTTTGATATCCTTCTTTATTCGCTGGTATAACCATGCTCACTTCGAGCCGATAGCAATCTCTGTCTCTCATCTACGGTGATAATGATAACTGCCAGTGCCGCGAACCCTGACCAATCCCCCAACCAACCTTATCAATGAGTGTATACACAAAGGCCGCCTTCCATACAGGGTGTATGTATAATTGCGAGGTCGTCCTGTAGGAAAATGCCAAGGGGGAGGCTGGCTGAATTGTCGGACCGGTCTAGTGAAGAGCATCCCATCGCTTCACGGCCGCGTAGGGTGCTACATCTCTACTTAGCCTACAATGAGTAGGTTTTTCGAGTGCAGGCGACCCGAAGTTCCCAAAATAACAGTCTGCCCACCAGTCATGCTTGCCCACCCTTTGCTTTGGGCGACATGAAGTGAATAAATAAAAACAAAAGCGAGCCATGCCGCGATCCGCCAATTGCAATGATATACCGTCGAGGCCTGTATACTGAACCCAACGCGCCAGCGTACAACAGACTCCCTGATCCAATTGCGTTGTGCGGCATAGCCCCTGAACGACGCCAGACCATGACTCATGTTGCAGTCGACCTTATATGAAAACGCCGCGACTATGAGAAGAAGGGAAATACAAAAGTTGAACCTAGAAAGAAATAAAGGCAACCAAACGCCACTGTATGAGCCCCTTAGAAAAGACAAGACCGAATGGATGGATTCTGTGCGAGGGTCCGGGAGGATCCTGCGCCATTTATGAATATAGCAGCCGCGGGGCATGGAATAAAATAATGTTGCAGTCTTTATGCATATCATCGTGAGTCGTTATAGAGTATTATCAATATGTTGGAACGCTTCGCGGCATGATTTCGCCGCTTCGCTTCCTCCCAAGGCCCTGCTGTTCGGCCTTGGAAGCATTTGCAATGATTTGCAATTTCTTTTGGAGGGAGGATAGCCTGACAGAGATCATACGTATCACTAGTAACAGTCAGTATCCCATGTCGACGGGCTCGTTGGAAACAAGAACTTACTCTTTTGGACCGCTTCTTGGTCGTCCGTATCGATCTCTGATGCGCCCTCGCGAGCAACGACATCGGCGTTGGAGTTCGTCGCATTACCAGTAAGCTTTCGTGGGGACAACCCTTCATCGCTGTCGAGGACTGCTTCGAGCATGCGTATTGCAGTGAGATACGAGATCTCGCAGCCCTGTAGATCTTCGTTGGAGATTTCGTTGATGGCGGCTGTACGGCTCATTTCTAGTGCCCTGTCGTACATCAACTTCTCGGCACTCAGGCCAGTGGTCAACATGACTCCGTCTGCTCCAGATGTTCCCATCGATGCCGATCCAAGATGGTGGTTGTTCGGATGACTCGGGTGATCCTCCGGCAATTTGCGTTGAGCTTGTATCAGCTTCTCCCTCACCAGGTCGGCCTTCTCCAACGTTTCGTTGAAGCGCTTGCGTACCCATTGGACGGCCGAATTTATTCTTACAGCGCTGGTTTGGACAGTGGACGAGTCCCGGGTGAGGTATGTCGGAGTGTTGCCGTCGCTCTTGCCTTTCCGCGTCCACCATATACCGGCAATATCCATACACCTCGCTAACAGTGTCAGCGCCTTGACGTAGAGCACAAGCGCTTCCTCTGAGAGGGCCACCTCAGCCTCAACAGTCAGTCCGTCATCCTCATCCGCGGGTACTTCGTCTGCCGGAATGCCGCCCAGTGTGCGATTTGATGATGGCATGAGAGGCATGAGCTGCTTCAACTTGACCTCGGCGAAACCCCAAACACAGTCGCTTCTCGTCGCATAGTCTTCAATGCCTTGGGCAATCCGGACATCTTCATCCAAAACACCGCTTTGGCGCCCATCCGTCAGAAGTGCAGCGGGCGCGGCTGGTGTCGGATACGCTGGGAATGGATTGTATAGGGGCGGCGATGTTCCTTTGCCGAGCAGATGAGCAGGGTACTTGAAACCAAACAATCGCAGGCTGGCGTCTTGAATCGCTTTCGAGATGACCGATGTGGTAGAACTGGGACTTCCAGACATATTCTTGTCATATGACCCCGACGATAGTGGTCCGGTCTCTGGCTCCCCTGGGCAATTTGAAGAGCTTTAGATCGTTCTGCTGGGATTGCACCAGTCGTCGAAGTCGGAACACCTTGCTGTGTTGCTCGTCGCACAATCTGACCGGCCTTTGGGGACGAGGTTCCAGCCTGCGCACCCTGGGCAGCTAGCTGGTCGGCCAGCGCGTTTACCTCCACGTATCTCTTCTCAACGACGACGTAGTCTCGTTCGAACGCAATTTCTTGCGCGACTCTCTCACGCTCATCAGCAGCAGCACTCTTGCCTTTTGCTTTGTAGGGGTACTCTCTCAATGCGGATGGGGGCGAGGGCTCCTCATCTCGTTGATAACGGTTGAGCGACGCATTGGACAACCCGCGGCGGCGTCGATCCTCTAACAGTGATGGACGGCTAGGTGCCGACGTGGAAGGAATGGCCTGTGGTCGTCGAATACCGAGTCCAGGCGCTATATCGTCCCGCGGTGAAGACGCCACCCGTGAAGCGCCACGGGTGGGCTCATTGTGGCCTGGAAACTCACTGGGACTCGCCAGAGGTGAGGACCTCAGGGGTTTCTCGCGAGGCGACGAAGGAACGCCTTCTTCCCGCCCCGCATCAGCCTCACTGAGACGATGTCTACGAAGGAACGAGGTTCGACTGGGGCTTGGTTGCGGCTCGTCAGTCTTAGACATGGCTCGAGCTTCTTTTGGAGACGGCCTCTGGACACTCGGTATATCGTCTTCTACCAACCCGGGTATAGGGCCAGTCACAACAGGGTGGTTGAAGTAGTTTTCGAAGCTCAGCCGCTCGACAGGGTTGCGCTTCAGAAGAGCCCGTATCAACGACTTCAAATCCGAGCTCACCTGACAGTCTTTTGGGAACCTAATTTGATCATCGGCATTCTCAATCTTCCTTAATAATTCAACATGGTTACTGGCCCTGAACGGGGGTTTGCCAGATACCATCTCGTACAACACGGTTCCAACAGACCATAAGTCGGCTTTTGCATCGTAGCGCTCGTAACGTAGGATCTCCGGCGCCATGTAAAGAGGTGAGCCACACAGCGTCTCTGCCAGAGAGGTGGAAGGCAAGACACGTGCAAAGCCAAAGTCGGCGAGCTTCAGCATCGGCAGAGACTCGAGGCCTGCTGCCGGTATCAGGGAGTCGTGGCTAGCACTAAGAATCTTGGGGGCTTCCTTATTTGACGACCTGTACTGGACTGACGGGAGAAGCAGTAGATTTTGGGGTTTGACATCGCGATGCACAAAGTTTCCTTGGCGAAGGAATTGTAGGGCACTAGCAAGCTGCTTCAAGAAGTGCCGATTGACAACTTCGTGAAGGCCAGCATTCGGAACACTGGGATACTTGCGAGCCATCTCGCAAGTAACAGGATGTGTGGCTAGTTTCTCCCTCTTCTTGATGAACAACGACAAATCGCCCAGTTCGCAGTATTCCATAATGAGGTTGATGTGGGTCGAAGATTCGATGCAGTCATGGAGGGCAACGATGTGAGGGTGGCGGAGCTTCTTGAGGATCTGGATTTCGCTATACAGATTGTCCTTGAGCTTCTTGTTCAATCGCCCAAGCTCGACCGATTTGATAGCGACGAGGGCGCCTGAAGTCTGTCGTGATAATAACCGTTAGCGCAGGTCTCTTCTCGAGGCGGGTGAACGCCATGACTCATAGCCGGTGCTGGAGGCAGAGCAACAAAACAAAACAAAACAACCTCCATGGAAAGCAAACGCTCGCACTTGTACCGCTACTGCGGGAATCCTTCCAGCAGAGCGTCTTGTAATGGTTCCAGGCCGAAACAGGAGCGGGCTTGAAGGAAGGACCAACCTGATGCTTGCCAGAATAGACCTGAGCAAAGCTGCCTTTGCCGATCTCTGCACCGATGAGAAACTGGCCAATGGAGTGGTCGCTCGCCCTCGACCGTCGGGAGGCGGACGAGCCTGCCGAGTTGCGGTCCGCCATGGCTTCCTGTGAGTGTATTGACCAGGGACAGGAAAGGCGGTTGACGAAGCCCGCAGGCTTATAAGAGATCCGGGGAAGATACGGTGGCTCGGGGTATCGTCATGTGCACAATCGATTGTGTTCGATGTGGGAGGATGGATGGGTGGGATGAAAGAGATCCCGACGATTGCGCAAGGCGGGCGGAGTATGATGATATCGAGGATTCCAAGGGAGAAAGAGAAAAAGAAATAGAAGAGTCAGTCAAGTAGATGCGCGCACTGCCTCGAGAAGCTAAGGCCTCGTGGATGATAGTACAGAGCACGGTACGGATCCCGAACGGTAGGTACGAGGGTTGTTGATGAAGCTGGGCGTAGGCGCCAGATGATGTAGGTACCTGGGGTGAAGTACCGTAGCAGGCGACCCAGGTTTGGCTTCCGATAGGCCGGGGATGCCTGGGCGAGGCACTGAAAGGCGGGGATCGGCTGATGTGTCACTGGCGCGATCTCTGGCAATCAACTGGGGGCTCGATGGCTGCAGAAGCGCATTCAGATCCAAATGAAAACTGCAAGCAATCAGTCGAGGCGCTGGGCTCGAAGGTGGGAGGGTAATCGAGGTAGGCGAGAGAAGAAGAAGGATGAAAAGAAAGCAGGTGAAAGGGTCACGGGGAGGTGACTCTTGAGGGTGGAAGGATGTAAGTGATGCGCCTTTGATTAGGACGAGCGAGCGACAGAGAGAGAGAGAGGTTGCAGGGGGCTTGGTGTGAGTGGGTAAACAGCTAGGCAGTTGGTAGAGAGACGGTGATGTGTACAGCAGGCCAATACTGTCTGGACTGACCAAACAGCTTTGCGCCGTTGTCCAATGGCGGTCCTAAACTGAAAAGGGAACGGTTGTATCGTGTGCTTGCAGCTACCTGTAGTTTGTGGTCGACGGGCTGGTGCTAGTGCAGGTGCGAGCATGCATGTACCGCTGTTAGTCTCAGGCTACAGTACCTACCTTGGGGGCCCTGTTGCTTGTTATGTAAACGCGTGGTTGTTCGTGGGTATGTGATGTGGTTTTGGTTAGATAATTTAGGGAAAAGATGCAACATTGAACATATACATAGTGTACTTACATTGATGCGTACACAGTAGGCAGGTTTGGAGGTAGCTAGCTACAGTAATGTGCAAATCTAGCCTTGGGATGGCGCAACGTCTTATCGTCACCCTTCAAAGGCCGATTCCCATCCGATTATCGATATGACGAATGACTCGAGATGACACAAACCATGGCGAGAAAACTCCGTTTCGACAGAACCAGGTAACTAGCAACTGTTTATCCTCAGCACAGTAACGGGAAGATAGATGTACATGTATATGTAGCTATTGGCGAGGGGATACCGAATAACTTCTTTCGAAATTATGGATAGTATGCACAGAATGATTGCATCTAATCTAGGCCAGCCTAGGTACCTATCTATCTGTAACTTAGCTGTATGTAGATCTGTGGTCCGGAAGTTAGATACCCAGAAGCGTCGGGAGATTCTACAACAAGGAAGGGCTTTCGACATGAGAACTCAGGAGAAAGCAAGGAAATGGAAGATGCCTTTGTTGGGAGCCATCTACGGGTGACATTGTTGAAGTTGGAAATCGATAGCCGATGAGAGACATGCCATGGCCGCAGCATGGACGGTTACTGGGGTCGTTGGTTTGGGGTTGATGCCGATCAAATCGAGTCCTATTCAGAAAGTGGACCTTGGCCTCTAGAAGGGGAAAAGAAGGGTCTACTGTACGCCTAGTCCCCATTGGACAGGCGTCCTCGCGTCGCCCAGCGTCTATATTATCAGGGTACATGGCACTCTCCAAACTTCTGTCCAAACAGGCTGGAATACCTCCGGCTTCTCCCCAGCATGAATGATATGGAATGGTTCAGGTTGTCTTCAATGAATACATGTACCTAGGCGTCAAAGTCACGGCATGAATACTGGGCCCCCTTGGATTCATGGGCTGACAGAGGAGGATGATGCTATGCCTCATGCGCCGTGAATGGCTCCAGGTGATGAGGGCCTCGTGACACATCCATTCGATAAGGGAGGCTTTGGGGGAAACGGCTGATGCGATAATGCTGCCAGTCAGCCCCAGCGCTCAGCAGTCACCATTGCTCCGATAACGTCCACACCTCCCTACTCAGAAAGGTGGACTAAGGTAGCAGCTGCTGTGCATTGATAAGGTACTTACATCCGGTACTGCCAACCTCTGCCTGCTAGAGCCAAGCTCCCAAGGAGCCTACTGTACCTGCCCCCTACTGTTCTGCCTACTGTACCTAGCAACTAGAGATCTACCTACATACATACTTATCGGCCCCTACTGATGCGTGAGGAATGTCTCCATCGCCAACTCCACTCTGAGCGAGTTTTGGATACACCACTTGGGAGCCCAGATCTGATACTGTAACCTACGTACAGTCAGTTGGTTACACGTGTACCCTGCATCGCTTTTGGACCTTGATCCCAATCGGGATTGCGCATTCTCTATTGTTCTCCGCCATGTTCTGGACCAAGCTGTTTTCGATGGGGGGGGGGGGGGGCTTTGTTTGAGAGCCTGTCTGGTTCGTCCCGTACGGAGGCGGGCATCCATCAATTCATTCGATCAATGTTTCTACACTTTGAAAACATCCAGAGGAGGAGCCGGGCTCGATAAGCGAACCGGGCCACCTGCATATATCTCCAGTATGTGTCTCGGCGAAACTCGCGTGTCAGTGCATGCTTAGGTTGGATAGTAGTAGGGAAACTATAAATCCACAAGCCGTCATGAGATACGATATAGTTTGTTCATTAGGTGCCTCCCTGATTTGGTCCAGTGAGCCAGGTATGGCGTATGTAAGTATGTACATACAGTAGGAGGTGGGAGGTGGGAGCCGATAAGACAATCTAATAGCGCCCCAGTCGCATCCAGGGTCTTTGACAGGCCGGTGTCGGTCAAGGCCGTTGTCGTTCCAATAAAGGTTGGATTGCTCATGTCCGCTGTTTGCGTGCCCGACGGCCAAATGCAAACGGGTCAATGAGCGCGATGCCTGCCGTCTTCGCTTGACTCCATGTTTGTTATGCAAACATGGACATGGCATGGGCCTGCCAGAGCTTGGTCATTCTTACCGCCGGCCATCTCGGGCGCAAGCAGCTTGGGTCCCCAGTCTGCCGGTGTCTGTCTACTTTACATACTGTACCTTGGGAAAAGTCCTACAAGGCAGACGACCTATTCAACCAACACACAAAGTTCAGAAGCGAGGTCAGAGGTCTGCCTAACGTCTAGTGAGGAGGAGAAGCGATCATCATTCTTCAATCACCATGCCACTCTGGGGCCCAAATGAGATTGGTCTGGGTGGCACCAAGTCAAGTTGGTGTGCCGTCGTATCGTTGTATCGTATCAATCAATCCGCTCCCCCAGCTTTTGCTTATCTCTGCCCCTTTTCCCCACGATCGGTCTTCATTGCCCTGCCTGCTTGCCTTATCCGGCTGGAATGCCCAAGAAGCCCAGGACATTGATTGCCATCGGCTAGCCATTGTGTGTTTCAATGCCATTGGGAAACACCCATATCCGCCCAGATCATCAGGTAGGTTATGTGTTGTGTTGCCAGCACACAACCCCATACCCAAATACCACTTGGCTTGCATTTGATATGCCTACCTCCTTACCTACCTACATACTCACCACTTGTAAGTACATAGTGTAGCATGCAGGGTCAAAACGGATCTTTCGCGACCACCCACACACCGCATCCGCCCATTCTTACTTAACCTTCCCCTACCTACCCAATGGAGTATTCCGTGGGATAGGCTCCATCCAGAAATGCAATGCAGATCTGCTAAACCCCGAGCTTCGTACAAACAGAATGGAGAATGGAGAATGGAGATGCAAGCAGCACCTCCTTTCAAAGCCCGGCTACATGCATGCAACCTGTGTCGCAGCTGGTGCGTCATCAGGCAACAACAGCCTCGTTGACTTCGAGGCTCTGCAACGTTGAGGTAGGTACGGAAGTCAAAAAGTGCCATCGACGGGGTATCCTTCCTGTCCTGTGCATGCACCCCATTTCAGATACTGGGCGTCGTCGCGAACCAACGTCAATGCCCATTTCTGGGAAGGGGTTTTCCGAGGTAAGGAGGCTGGATCCAGGGTCATACATGTGTATCTTCGCGGCACGAGGGGAACAATCGATGGCCGCATCGAATTAGGCTTCTGCCGTTCGTATCGTTGGATATAGGCAGACAGACACATGTGTATACTTGTATGGTATATCACATCAGAAATGGAGCATGCGAGCTGCTGGCTGCTGGCTGCTGTGCCCCAGACAACCCGCAATATACGAAACATTGAATCGCCGTAGGACGGGCTAGTAGTAGTAGGACTCGGATAGAATTCAGGGTGGCATGAATTCATACAACCAACGAGCCAACTACCGGGACTTGGTTTGTACATTGGACTTGACCCATTAGACCCCGGAGCTGCAGCCTACAGCCATACAGTAGTGGCAGAAACTCCACGTCTTAATGTTTCATATGCGAGGCCGCCGTCGGGCGACACAAGGTGCATCAAGCAATGCAGCCACCCTACTTGCAGAGACCCACGACAAGTCAGGGCGTGCAGCTTGCACCGCATCTGGCCACGCAACTGAGGTAGGCCTAATCAGGCCCAATTGCGAATCATAGACTCAAGGCTGCCCTCAGATCAAAGACATACTAGGTACACAGCCAATTCTTCCAAAGCGTCATTCTCCGTTATATAATGGTTATGCCATTCATCATCTATGATAGGCCAATTGCTCACTATATGTGTTACCATTCTAGACGGTGATCCGCCTCCCCCGGCCTTACTAACCACCTCGTAAGTTCTATCATGCTGTACCGGCAACATCCTCCGCTAGGCTGCTGTGCTAGGCAGAAAGGCATGGTTGAGGAGGTATGATGCCCCCGTAAGTACAACCGCAGCGAATTGGCTGTCGACCCAATCCGAGCAGGCATCAGTTCATTCATATAAAATCCTACTTCACCATTGGCCACCTTTCTCGGCATCCATGGGTGACGACGAGAGGGCCGCGGAACTGTTTGCCAGCCACATTGGCCTACCACGTAGTACGCATTAGATGCGAATAAGAACTAGGCCATCATTGGCCTGCAGAGGGTGGTTGGGTAAGTGATAGCTATCAGTTTTCCAACCCCACGTGAACCTCTTCATGTTTGGTCATTTTGGGGAGCTCCTGCAAAGCCTCGCCAATGATGCCGATCGCTTTCTGCAGCTGCGTCTCCGAGATGACCAATGGTGGTGCGAATCGGATAATGTTGCCTATAAGCATCCGCTTATCAGTACCCTTCAATAGACTTGGCAAGATTGACATATGCTTCCTCGGCACTGCCTGGCTTCGCGCCTCGGGACAGCAGCATGCGAAGAAAGGGGGCGGCTGGGTTAAGATGCAGGACTCGGTATCAAAGAGGATAACTTACCATGCGTAGGTTTGGCGAGCAGTCCCTTGTCCTTGAGCAAAAGACACAGGTCCCATGCCGAGTGACCGTTGGTCTTGGACTCATCAATGACTACAGCATTCAGCAAGCCCTTTCCGCGGATGAGTTTGACCACTGGCGACTTGAAAGCTGCTATGCTTTCACGGAAAACATTACCGAGCTTCTCGGCCTTCTCTGTGAGTTGCTCCTCTTCCATAATCTCCAAAGCGCGGATAGAGACAGCGCAGCCAAGAGGGTTACCACCGTACGTCGAGCCGTGTGTTCCTGCCTCGACTACCAGCATGACTTCTTTGCTGCTAAGAACACAGCTTACGGGATACATGCCGCCGGAAATGGCCTTGCCCAGAGTCACCATGTCAGGCTTGATCCCTGCCCATTCAGAGCACAGCATCCGACCTGTTCGGCCGATACCGGTCTGGATCTCGTCACAAATCAGCAGAACGTTGTGCTTCTTACAGAGCTCTTGGGCTTTGCTCAGGTAGTCAGCATCAGGCACAACAACGCCAGCCTCTCCCTGTATCGGCTCAACAATGAAGGCGGCTGTTTCCTTCCCATGGGCGTCAAGAGCTTCCTCGAGGTCCTTGATATTGTTGTATCGGATGGCTTTGCCCGTTGAAGGGCAGATGGCACCGACGTTCGGTACGTAGGGTCCGTAGTTTTCTTTCGATTCGGGATCGGTGGAAAGCGTAACGGCTGTCATCTGCGCCGAGGTCAGACAGAGATCATGAAAAGAGGGTACTTATGCCGCGGGCTACTTACGGTGCGTCCGTGGAAGTTCTCTTCGACGCCGAAGACCAGTGCCTTGTCCTGCGGGACTCCCTTGACTTTGTAGGCCCATTTGCGGGCAATCTTGATGGCGGTTTCGACAGCTTCAGCACCCGTGTTCATGGGAAGAACCATGTCGTAGCCAAACATCTGCTGGACCTTCTCGGCCCATTTCGGGAACACATCGTTGTGGAAGGCGCGCGAGCTCAACGTCAGCCGGCCTGCCTGCTCAGTCAGAGCCTTTACAAGCTCCGGGTGGCAGTGGCCCTGATTCACGGCACTGTAGGCGGATAGGAAATCGATGTAGTGTTTGCCTTCAGGGTCCCAAACGTCGACGCCGGAAGCTTTGGCGAAGACCACAGGCAGGGGGTGGTAGTTATGGGCAGCAAGCTTGTGTTCCGCGTCAATCGCACTCTTGGTGGACGAGGAGTGGTATCTGGACGAGGCGGCGGATCCATTGGTTCCGGTGCCATTCGCATGAGGCGCCATGGTTGGAGTGGGCTTCGGGGAGCGGTGGGCGGTTTAAAGAAGCAGGTAGTTGGTCCGTGAGAGGGTCTTTCAGTTGTTACGCAACAACAGAATCGAGTGCAAGAAGCAGTCGATATAGGCCAGCAGAGGAGAAGTGTCGGTCAGTACGAGACGAGGCTTCGTTTGCGGCGGAAAGAATGGTGGGAGAAGACGGGGTCAGACGATGGCGGAAGAATTGAGAGAAACTCGGAGCAAGGGGTTCATTGGGCGGCTTTATGTAATAATAACGACAGGAAAAGAGGCGGCCGAGGATGTGGAATCGCAATGCTGCTGCCACTAAACCCCTAAGTGCAAGTGGAAGCGGCGGCAGTCCAAGAATGACAGGTAAGAGGTCGAGGTCGGCGGGATAGTATGTCACATGGCCTCTCCATTACTACATGCTTTCCATACCTTACGTATCCAAGCCATGGTCCATGGCATGGTGCTGCAAGGAGCCGACGCAAAGCGGCCAAACACTGCCACGCCGCGCGGTGGGAATTGCAACGACGATATAGGATGCGACAGAACCGCTCTGTGCATACAAACTGCTATCGGTGGGTGGTTCTTGATCTCATTTCAGGTCTTGTAAGTTTGAGGCGAAAAAAGACCCCTCC
This sequence comes from Arthrinium phaeospermum, assembly GCA_006503535.1. Lineage (NCBI taxonomy): Eukaryota > Fungi > Ascomycota > Sordariomycetes > Amphisphaeriales > Apiosporaceae > Arthrinium > Arthrinium phaeospermum. The sequence continues at coordinate 202,716 of QYRS01000015.1, forward strand.
AGGTAGACATCATAACGAACCCCTCGGCCCCTCCTTTCGATGTTCAGCTCAGTACATGGAGTTCTAAAAAAGTATCAAGCATGTAACGTCAATCAATTCAACCAACCAGGGCTCGGACATTCTTAAGCGAACTCCAAGCTCGGTCGAGGCTGCCACTCATTACATAACAGGAGGCTCTCTAACTGGAGTCATGGCAGTCAAGTTTGGTGGAACGAAACTAATGATAGTTGCCGAGCGCCGAGTCAAAGAGTCGCCGCGACAACTCCAAGTACGTACGGATACATACCTTACCTACATAGCAATAGGTAAGCAGATAGTAGGTAGGCAGAACCGTAGCAGAAACCGTAGAAGATTTTCAGAACGAATTGATGCACCAAGCGGTCGAATGCATTGATGCACCCCTACTATCTTTCAGCAGCTGAACAGCTGCATCATCCCTGCTAGATTGTAGTGAGTGGTCATAACTCGAATCAGGTGCTCCCGAACTGGTTAGCCCCAGGGTGGGTCAGCAGCATCGGTATCAAAACGTTGAAGCCAGTCAATCGCCAAGCTGTGTTCTCGTCATGTTGAGATTGACTCTGCTGTCGAGGACATTACTCACTCCATTGCAACAATTGCAGCAATGACAGCCACGGAGGATTCATCCGCTGCTGTAGCTGGCTCGACTCGAGCCTCGCCACAGGATGTTGCACCACCGGGCGCAGCCTGTCCAGCAACGGTCAATAAGAGAACGCAGCAAGTTCGAGATGCACTCTCGATGCTGTTTGGCTTTCGCCTCCTCAATGCGCTTTGCCTCCGTACCTTCTTCCAGCCAGACGAGTACTATCAAGCATTGGAGCCAGCATGGAAGATTGCTTTTGGGCTGGACAGCGGGCCATGGATGACCTGGGTGGGTTTCTTTGGCGACGGTCTTGTGTTGAGAGATAAGTCCAACAGCTAACGGCTGCTCAGGAGTGGCAATACTACCTGCGCTCATCTCTCCATCCAGGGCTGTTCTCGCTGGGCTACACTCTTACTGCGAGCTACATGTCTTCAATGCGCCTGTCTCCGCACTACACAGGTATTGCCTTGGTTGCAGTCCCCAAGGTCATGCAAGCCGGCATCGCAGCACTGACTGACTGGTATGCTTGGAGACTGGCCGAGAAGCTGTATGGTGGAAACAGTGCAGCCGCGTGGTCGGTTGTGGGTATACCTCTGGAATAGTCATCGCTACGTATGTTGCTAACAAATACTTGTAGCTTTTGATGAGCATTGCCAACCCGTGGGTTTGGTATGTCTCAACGAGGACGTTCTCTAATACCATGGAGGCTGCTTTGACGATCGCGGCGCTTTATTACTTCCCCTGGGACCTTCTAGGCGTTGAGAAGAAGGTCAAAGAGAAGGATAAGCCTGCAGTGCTTGGAACCGTGGGGGCTGTCAATAGGCAAGCGACCGCCCTGGAGATACCATACTGCGACTAGGTGCTAACATATGAAACAATCCGTAGTCTTCGTCTATCAATCGTTCTTGCGGCCTTGGCGGTGATCCTCAGGCCCACCAACGCACTCATATGGGCTGTTATCGGCATCGTGGTCTTGACTGGATTTACAACAGAGGGGGAGTCACCACTGGACACTCGAACTTACTTGACCATCATCAGAGAAGTCCTGCTTTGCGGGTACGAACACCACATCAGCTGCTGTCAAAATTGTGCATACTGACCTTTCTACCAGGTCTCTGGTTCTGGGACTATCCCTGGTTGCCGACTACCAGTTGTATGGCGAATGGACGTTCCCGCCCTTTAACTTCCTTTACTTCAATATTGGCCAGGCGCTTGCCGTCTTCTATGGACAGAACGATGGTCATTATTATCTGTCTCAAGGAATCCCGCTGTCCTTTACAACGATTGCCCCCTTTGCCGTAATGGGCATGTTCAATACTGCTTTGGAGGGCTTCTCGGGCTCGCTGGCGACGAAGAATACCCGGAAAGCTCTGGGCTTCACAGTTACGGCCATGACCTCGGCACTCTCTTTGATATCGCACAAGGAGGTACGGTTCCTGTATCCCCTTGTACCCGTACTCCACGTCCTTGCTGCTCCTTACATTACGTCATTTTTTACAACCATCACTGCTGGAGGAATACCCTCTTCCTCAGGCCCCATCGGTGTCAAAAGAAAGGCATTACTTATAGCCGGTCTGTTCGTCAACCTCGTCATTGGGTCTTATCTGTCTTACTTCCATGCTGCTGCTCCAATCCAGGTGATGGATTACCTCCGCGGGGAGTTTGAGCGGCTGCATCCGGACAATGCCACTATGGCTGAGCCCTATGGACGATACAATGCCACATCCGAGCCCCTCGAGCTATTCGCTCTGTTCCTTACGCCTTGCCATACCACCCCATGGCGCTCACACCTCGTGTACCCGGCTCTTCGGGCCCGTGAGCTGACTTGTGAGCCGCCTCTGCACACCGAGCCAGGGTCACCCGAAAGAGCGGCTTATATTGACGAAGGGTGGCGCTTTGAGAGGGACAAGATGGACTTCATGAGCAAAGAGCTATGGCCTTCGGATGGAGGCGAAGAAATGCCCAGATATATTATCGGGTTCGAGGGCATCGAGGATGCTCTGATGGAGTACTTTGGACCTGAGGGGCCGGGGGCCACGAAAGGAGTTAGGCTTTCAAAGACGTGGGCGCAGTGGAACGGCCTCTTTTCCGATGATGACAGGAAAGCAGGAGAACTTCGAGTCTGGGAGACCAACGCTTACAGTGCTGCCACCAACGGGCCAGCTTAGGACGGAGGGCGCATGACCCTACCCCCGTCAATGTGTAGCATATATGTATATATATATATATCAGATAGAAGATAGAAGATAGATAAGTATACACTTGGCTTGTATGATCTAACTGGTTGGAGTATATATTAGGTATATATAATTAGCAAGTTTGCATAGTATTTCGGGTATGTAGAGCTAGGCTTAGACGTAGTAATCTAGCACCGGTATGCTGCACAGGTACCAGGTACCTTATGCTGTATTCACAGAGGGCCAGTAAGCTTATCGATAGGACGGCCGAGGGCCCATCAAATGGGACGTAAAAAGGTACCTGGAGTACTTATTATTAGCACCCAAGCAACCCGTAGGTCCGACCGACCAGCCCAACATTGAAGGCTGCTTGGCTAGTGCTTAGAGCCAGCTTGCCGTTTTTTGAATGGACACGATTCAACATTTGATTTGGACTTTTGCGAGAAGGTGCCACCCTGTTTCGTGGATACGTATTGATTCTCTCCCGTGACTGTATAAACCGTTTGCGACAACTTTTTATCTGGCCACAACCTCACAAGCAATAGTCCAGCAGGACTGGGCCTTTTATCACGACTTCGCACAGCAACACCACCATCCATTGCATTGCAAAGTTGCTAAAAGCTGCCCATCATGTCTTCCGACTACAGTTACGACGATGGACAGTTCTACCCATTCTTCATCTTCACTCTGTCCACCGTCATCACCCTGCCTCTGACCTACAGCCTGCTCCGGCCCTCGACAGATGCCGATGCCCTCGCCCCGCGCATCAAGACCGACTACAAACCCGAACACCATGACATTATCCAGGCACAGCGCGCCGCCCTCAAGCGCAAGCAGCGCAAGGTCAAGCGCTTCATCGCCGCCCTCATCGGCTGGGCCATCATGGGCTTCATGCTCTACCTCATCGTCACTACCCAGCGCACCGTAACCAAGACCTGGAACCCCTACGACATTCTGGGCATCTCCGAGAGCTTGAACGAGAAGCAAATCAAGTCCTTCTACAAGAAACTGTCCGTCAAGTTCCACCCTGACAAGGCCAGGCCCGACCCGGCCAAGAACGAGACTATCGAGTCGCTGTCAGACAGATGGGTCGAGCTCACCAAGGCTTACCAGGCCCTGACCGACGAGGAGGTCCGGAACAACTGGATGATGTACGGAAACCCCGACGGCAAGCAAGGCTTCAGTATCAGCATCGCTCTCCCCAGCTTCATCGTGGCTGAAGGCAACGGCAAGTATGTCGTGCTTGTCTACGCGCTTCTTCTCGGCGTGCTGCTGCCCTACCTCGTCGGCTCCTGGTGGTATGGAACCCAACGCATGTCTAAAGAGGGCATCTTGATCGAGAGTGCCAACAGCCTGTTCCGAGAGTACTCCGACGGCATTGACGAGGGTGGCATTGTCGCCGCTTTGAGTGCCGGCAAGGAGTACGAGGCGCAATTCAAGGGCAACAAGAGCGAGTCTGGTCTTTCCAAAATCGAATCAAAGGTAGCCCAGGAGGGTCTTGCTGGCGGTCTTTCCGGAAAGGAAAAGGAGAAGCTGGATGATATCGACAGCGGTCTTCGGAGAAAGGTGTTGGGGCTTCTTTGGGCTTATCTGGGCCGCGTGGACCTCGAAGACAAGACCCTGAATGCCGCAAAGTTTGCCGTCACCCCCATCGCACAGGCCCTGAACAATTCCTTCAATGCCATCGCCCTCGCGTACGGCAACACAGCACCGATTCTCGCTTCCTACTTTACCGGCCAAAGATTGATCCAAGCCATACCTCCCCAAGCCTCGCCTCTTTACCAGTTGCCCCATATCACACCCGCTGTTGTCCAATCCATTGACGGCGAGTCTAAAGTGCCCACTACTGTGCAGCAGTTTATGAGCCAGCCTGACGCTGAGCGACGTCGTTTGGCCGTAGGCAAGGGCCTCCTCAACGAGGACCAGTATCAAGAATTGGTCACTGTTGCACGACAACTTCCTTACTTCGGGGTAGAGAAAGCTTTCTTCAAGGTCACAGGCGAACGGGTTATTATTCCGTCATCCTTGGTAAGCTTGGTGGTCAAGGGACGGTTCGTCCCCCCTGGAAGCCAAAATGTGCCGGTGGTCAAGGAGGCAGATCTGGAGGATCCCGATCCTGTCGAAGGTGAACTTGTCAAGGCCACTGATGATTCCGACCGCGTACTGCCTCCCCTTACGTTCGCCCCCTATTACGCCCGAAGCCACTCCCCACGCTGGCATGTATTCCTTACCGATAGCAAGCAAGGCAAGATGGCTGTTCCCCCGTTCACATTCGCCACCTTTGATAAGCCCATTTTCAAGGCCGATGGCACTCCGACATTCGAGATGCAGACATTGAAGGCCCAGTTCGCTGCGCCTCCTGGCCCTGGCCACTACACCTTTGTTATGCACGTCATCTGCGACAGCTACGTTGGTTTCGACGCGAAGATGGAGGTCACTCTTGTGGTTGAGGACGCCAGCAGAGCTGATGCCATGGCCGCTGAGGACGAGATCAGCGAGCCGGATGAAGGTAAGAACTCCGTCAACCACGACCCTGTTAGGTTCGAAGCTAACAAAACCCCAGATTCGCTCGCAGGTCAAATGAACGCGCTCAAGGGCGGCAGTGCGCCGGGAACCACCAAACCAAAGAAGCGGGTAGACGATTCTTCCGAGGAGGAAGAGAGTGGGACCGAGGAGGAGGTGGACGATACGAGTGAAACCAATACGGACACTGAGGATGAGGGCTCATGAGCGCTCTGTACACTATTCTAGGCTGCATAAGAACGGCGTCGGCGGCGTTTCTAAACTGGATGTATCTCCAGTTCCTTCACCGGCCTCTAGTAGCAGTGCCTCCCTCGGCGGGATGTTTGGCACTCTGGAAGAGGTGAAGATTAAAATTAAGTCTTATAGTTGTTTTGACTCTAAATCTATATGCTTTTGACATGTTACTAAGATTTGCATTGCGCTGTTGACTCAAGGAATATTTTCAGGAAGAAGAAAATAAAAACTACGTGTAATGTGAAGAGGTAGCGATTCACTGCCTGTGTGCTCCGCCGCAAGATGAAATCCACGAGGCTGACTGTCGCTTCAGATATACATAGGTATATTTCGCGTCAGGGGTAACAGAAGCGATGCGTCGATAGGTAGCCTACGCATGTGCGCATATAGTTATATAGATATATATACCGAAAACCGAGCCTCGCCCCTATCTACAGGGCCCATTCCAATCCTGTCCCACCCTTGCTTACTTAACCAATGCTATTAAACCCATCGCATTCCGAATCCCTGGATCTTCATTCTGCGGGCTGTTTGTCGCTATCAAAAAACAACCGAATCGATCTCTCTTTTATTCCTACAACACTCGCCTCTCCCTCCTCCTTCTTTCGGGCCTGTTAGGAATCAGCATCAACACACCCTAACCCCGCATACTTCGACCCCTCTCCCCTCGACGTACGCGCAGCGGCCAAAATAGACCGCCAACGCCTCCCTCACGAACTCGACGTCGCTCGCACTCCAGATATCCAGGCCCATAGACCGGAGCGCCTCGATACTAATTCGGATACCGCGGCCGTCCCCTCCATCTCCGCCGCGCCGCAGGAGCACATCGTCCTCCTCTTCGTCGTCCATGCCGTCATCCATCATATTGCTCTCGGTGTCGGTGTCGTCGTCGTCGCCGTGATCCTCGACGAGATCGACCAGCTTGGTGAGCATGGTCGTCGTCAGCCGGTGGAAGTAGGCGATGACAGCCAGCTCGACGCGCGCCTCCTCGGGCGGCAGCGGGGCCGAGGTGGCCGCGGTCGAGAGGCGCCGCGGCTGCGAGCTGCTGCCAAACGGCGTCGCCGCCGATGACGACGTCAGGTCTGCGGACCGCGGCACGTTCATGCTCATGGACATGGACGGCGAGGAGAACATGTCGGCTAGCAGACCGGCGTCGTGGGCCTGCTCCTCGGCCTCGTTCGACCGCGCCTGCTCGCCGGCCGAGGCCCACCACATGAACCCATTGTAGGCCAGGGCGGTCCAGGTCTGCGGTTCGACGATCTTGTCCGTCTCGTCCACGAGCGGGTCGTCACTAGGTCGAATGGGCGTCGCAGGCGGTCGCGAAGTCGTCGAGGACGCCCCCGGGCTGTCGGCGCTCAGGAGGCTGCTGTGCGACTCTAGCCGCAACAGGGCGTTCTTGAGGGAGCGGAAGCGGCGGAGATCGCGCTGCGTGGCCTTGACCACATTGCCACGGGGGCACTCTACCGTGGGCCAGACGTGCTCCTTGGCTTGCGCGCTGTGGGGCAGGGGCATGGTGATGAGCATGTCCCACAGGGTATCCTTCATTGCTAGAATACTGTCCGTGGTGCAAGCGATCCATCCGGATTCCGAGTCTGGGGAAGCAGCGAGTTCCTCTTGGGCCTTGGGCTTGGCCGTGTCGATTAGGAAGGGTATGTCGTGAACACCAACAGTAAATAATGGCCTGAGCCGGTGGGAAGGGCAATCAGGCGCGAGAAGGTTGTAGGTCGAGAGGGGAATATTAGACAAAATGGATATATCATAGACTATACTTGATGTCAGGGGCTGTCCTCTCCTACAGCAGGACGACATGGGCGTCGAGGCTTACCAAAATTATTGATTTCTTGCACGGGCGCGTGACAAGAAATTAAGATGCGCTTCCGTAGTAAAGCGGCACGATGTATGGGGAAGATGAGCGGCCCAAATGTGTCCAGCAGCTTCTTCAAGCTCCACGCCGGGTGGAAGTTGGACAGCTTGTGCTCCGGCTGCAGCAGCGCAGCACCATCCGAGGCAGATCGGCCCCTAAGATGCGCCCGTTTCGGTGTCCTCGGCTGCTGCTGCGACGGAGTAGTAGTCGTATTAGTAGGCGCGCTGGCGGCCGGTTCTTTAGTCGTCGTCGTATCGGCAGCGCTCTGCTCTTCGCGAGCTTGGTGCTTCCTCCAATATTCCTCCAGCAGTTGCGTCCGCTTCGCATCGTCGGCCAGCTGCGATGCCATATCCTTCAGCCCCTCGGCGTGCTTCCACGCGCGTCCCAGCCGGCCGTAGCTCAGCGGCACCAAGACGCCGACGGCGAGCATGCGGGCGTTGCGGGCCTCGGTGTCCTCGCAGGGCGCATTGACGAAGGCGCTCAGGCCGGCATAGTCGCCGTGGACGAAGTAGATCAGATCGTCGGCGACGGTGTGCAGACCCGAGGGCAGCGACTTGTACTCGACGACGCCCTCGAGCTCGACGTCGGGTCTCGAGGCCTTCCAGGTAATGGTGTAGCCGGCCTTGACGTCGAAGTCGATCAGGAAGAGGGCCGAGATGGAAGGCAAGTCGGCCCAGGCGGCGGGCGACGTGGACGTGGCGGGCGAGCGTGGAGGGAGTCGGACGTGCAGCTCCGGCTGGCCCCGTCGGGTCGCGGCCATGGTGTCGGTATGAGGGTTCGGGAGTCGAAACTTGCGATGTGAGGACGGGGCGCGCGTCTAGCTGGAGCGGCGCATCATCCACGGGTCGAGGGCGAGTCACGTTTCAATCACGAATAGACGTCTGCTGTGCGTGTCGTGTCGTTGGCTTGGTAATTGGAGGAGAAAGTAGCGAAGCCAATGAAGCTCGTTGGTGGAATGAATGGCCGAGTAAGGAGTTCAGGCAATCGCAGTATGTAACCTAGCGTATCTGGGCTGATGTCAATTGGTATCGAATGAAACTGACCCCGGTGTATGTAAGTTGATCGGGTCCCAGGTGAGGTGGACCAGCACCAAGTACGTACAACATGCCCTGTAACCGAGGGGTAGCGGGGCAGGGGTCGTTGTTATAAACTCCGGTTCCCAAAAATACACCTAAGACCTCTCTGTACACGAATGGGAGTAGAACTACAATATGCCCGTCTTCTTGAGCTCGTGTTACAATACATCAAGTATGGTAGTGCTATCGCTGCGACTTGTGATGCTATCTGAGCGTATAAGACTATGGGAGTTTTCCAAGATCCCATGTCCGTCTTTAACCATATCATCACCTTGGTGCGATACTCGGGACAAATGCGACCTCAGTACAAGAACACAAAGCCCCCGATCCCCATTCCTAGTCCATGGTAGCAACGCCATGGAGCTGCGGTACTTGCAATGTTCACAGCCATGCTTACTTCTTAGTGGCCCAAGTCTTGAAGAAATTGTCCACTTGTTCAGCATCGACATCTCCAAACATCACGGCACTATTTCCCTTGGCTGACAGATCATAGTAGACATTGCCTGGTGCATCACATGTCCCACCACTCCCACTGCCATTGCCCGCTATGGCCATCGACTGGTCGACTTTCGGTGCAATGTAGGCATGATGACGAGAGGCGCTTTTCAGAACCGCTTCCAGAGCAGCATTGCCACTGTCTTGAGGATATGTTTGGTGTTCTGTCTGTATGTTGGCTCCGGTAGGACAGTTAGGTGCAAGTTCGCTGGTATGGCCCCCGACCATAGGACCTGCCTGGCTGATACTTCCGCTTCCAAATTGGCCACTCTGTCCATCAAGCCTTGGCCCACTAGGTGTATATCTCTTGGCCGAAGTATTGGAAGACCTAGCTTCCGCTCGCTTCCCGTCGTTTGTCGGATGAGACGACATTATTGGTGCTGGTCTCTGTGTTTCGCCTGCTCTACCAATCAGCAAGTTACCGATCAGTCCATCACAAGATGTCATACTTAAGCGAGACCCCGCGCTCAGTTCTTCCAAGCTATTGATGAGAGACTCTAGGTCTGCCACCAGCGAATTGAATCGTTTCTTGTCCTGGACAGCCCACTGGAACTTGAGGCGAAGGAAGGAGAGCTTGCGAATCACGGTGTCGCTGCTCTCGCGGGGCTCAAGGCTATATGTAGGCTTGGTGCTGGCGGGTGGTCGCAAACGGCGAATTGATACCTGACTCCCGTTGGGTAGCGAGGTGTTGACGCGCTCACCGAGCGTCAGACGGCATGCACCTGCATCCTGCCTATACCGAGAGCTCAGCGACGTGGCGCTGCCCAAGATGTCTGCAATCTGGACCAATCCCATGTAGAGTGCTTCGCTATCGTCTGGCCACCGATCCCGAAGGACTTTCTCTGTGAAGTCGGGCGCATCGATAGCAACATCCTTGCTCCATTGAAAGAATCTTAAGCGCAAGAAGTTCACTTTGGTTACGGCAATCTTGACGTCTTTACCGACATTGTTCATATCCTCGAAAAAGTCAAGAAACTCGACACACGTATTGAACAGAGTTATGAGCGTAACGGCGCCAAATGCGAGGCCAGCGACTTCAGCCATGGCCTACGCGCAGAGCAAAGAGAATGACTGACATGCCTTGTTTCTGATTGAGGTAGACAATTTTCCTGATGTTATGATATTGCAGGCTCGTTTATATATACACCGCTGCGAGGCTCTGTTCCAGTACGACAATAAAACGATCCACGCGCCATCCACACACAGGCTTACTCTAGAAAGTGGAATTGGTTTTCATATGGATATATCCAGTGTTCTCTGCGCCTGCGAGCCCTGAAGTGTTACTACCCTCGACCCCAGACCATCATCGCCTTTTCAGAAAAGTGGCTGGGTGGCCGCACTAGTATGTGTCATATATCTACGTGGACCAATCCTAGGTGAGTAGATACGAAAAGAAATCAAGGGGCGTTCTGACATGTCTTGTAGTCATGATCCCAGTGTACTCTGCTGTACCCGTGCGACAAACTTGCTTACGGGAAATTCACAGCAGTACTTCCATCCAGTCAACCTTGTCGCTGAAACATTGCGTGCTTGTTTATCAGCCTCGAATCAACTGAGGGGCTAACGATTTGTAGTCAACACATCGAGGTGGCGAGACTGCCGAGCCTCGTCAATAATGAACTAGGACTTGTGAGGAGGGCCACACCAATATAACTTCGAGGGAGCCAGAATCCCAGTCGGAACATCTGCTCATGCATATTATTCATTCTGAAGCAATACGGAGTACATGTCCAATGAAATAGAAAAACATCCTTATGGCCGACCATCGCCAAGGTCCCGTAAGCATATCATTGTACGTTAACACTCAAGTTCACGAGGGTGCGGCGATATTTGGGAACAGTGGTAAGATCTATTTATTACTATTACGATGCTAAGTGCGGAAAACCCTTAGCTATAGGGAACAGGTCCTAACTACTAATAGGGGGGTCTGCCCAAATCCCGCCCAACCCTCCCCGCAGCCATTCTGCGCCTACTCCTGAAGACTTGGCCAGTGGTTGTTTACCAGAATACCGGCCCACCCCACTTGCTCGAGCCAGCTATCCTGCTATAGAATATCCAATACCTGACGATCCTACCGTGCACTGCGGACAAGTCACCGCGGTGACCACGCCGATTTCCGGCCCTGTTGCCACCGAGGACGACAATTCTCACAACCCACCACCTGCGGAAGCCGAGGACAACGTTACCACAGAGAGCACCACAGCATATTCGGACGGAGACAGAAACGAAGATATGTCTCATGAAACGTCAGCGGAATACAATGAGTTTGAACAGGCGATACAGATTGACGATAAGAATGTCAAAGGACGACCCCAGACTATCTCGTCGTATACCAGAGGCAACGTGTTCAAGGTCAGGGAAGACAAGAATAACGTGCTCACCAACCGATCATTCATCGCTATAGGGAGATCGGGGGACGGCAAACTCGTCTGTTTGGCTCTTTGCGAACATCCTAATATCCCCCGTCTCCCGTCCGAGTTTTGGGATACTCATGCAGCGGTGCTGGATGTTCGGGCGCCAGATGGGCCTCATATGCCCAAGATCAAGTACCCACTTGTTCGGATGGAATTAGAGAAGCATTGCCGTCTCAAGGATGGCGCGTTCCTGAATCTGGAGCATCCATACACAGTCCACCTCCAGGGAGATACAGGTACTCTAAGGGTAATTCCGTGTGGGCAAGTTACTAGCGACATAAAAGAACTGATAGAAAATCACACAAAAGTGTATGGAGATATGGTAATAAAAGATTGGTGAATATTGATCTGTAGTATAATTAATTGACAAAGGGGTGGGAGGAGGTGTGGTGATACGGGCTTACATGAGGAGTAGGATATTATGAGAGTTCCTCATTTACTGGCGAGGTTATGTGCATAATTTGATGCCATATTACGACAAGGGCCTAAGGTAGTGGTAATCATATCTGAGCAGCGAATATATCAAAGGTGCAGGTCGGTTGGCTTTAGGAGCACCCACTCCGTTCGTAGAGCACCCGGCGGGGTTACGGGTATCCCCATGACATCAGAGACAACGAACTTGGTGACATGGGCAGGCATAACAAGGTTTAATTTTTTGGACTTTGCATTACGGCAAGCACACGCATGACCAGACCTACATTATAATTGTCTGCCAATCTTAAATCTCTTGGTAATAAGTTGAGAGCAAAATCACACCTCCAAGGACCCCAAGTCGTCAACATGGCCAGCAGTAGCATGGCCCCGGCGTCTGTCCCAGGGGGCGAGGTTCCTGCCGCTGACGTCGCCCTAGAAACCGGTGCTGGGTTCGTTCAGGTATCTTGCCCGTTTCGTTGCGGCCTCAATCTTCGCGTGGCGAAGCCGCCTACTGACGGACCGTCCAGGACTTCAAACCTGTGAAGCAAATCTGTGCTCACCTAAACGCCTTTCACACCTATGCCGACGAGCCTGGCCGTTACGTCGAGACGAACCACTACTGCTCACATCTGACATCAGGTAGCTGACTGACTGACTGACTACCCCTCTCGATTCCCACGCTGACCCATCTCCAGATGTGCGCCAATGCATCCTCTATGATGGCCCTGGACCCGACGCCAGACTCATCGGCATCGAGTACATGGTGACGCCCAAGGTCTACGAGACGCTGCCCGCCGAGGAGCGCAAGCTGTGGCACTCGCACGTCTTCGAGGTGCGCTCGGGCATGCTCATCATGCCGGGCCCCACGTCGGCGCTGGGCCCGCAGCAGGCCTGGGAGACGGCCGAGACGGCCGAGATGAACGAGGTCGTCCACCTCTATGGCAAGATCTACCACCTGTGGCAGACGGACCGCGGGGATGCCCTGCCCCTGGGTGAGCCCAAGCTGATGACCAGCTTCACCGAGGCGGGCCAGTTCGATTTCGACAAGGTCGTCGGCGACCGCGACAGGCGGTTCGGCGTGGACTACAAGCGCAAGCGCGAGATTCGGAAGGATGCTGTTCCCGAGCCCAAGATCCACGAAGATGCCGACCATGCATGGAAACAGCGACGAAACTCCATGTAAAGGGGGGGGATACGCAGTCTGTCACTTATACTCCCCGGTAGGGCGATATATCAGCCCATGGGCTAGAACAGCCTGTCGTCTGTGAGATGAAGCAGCACCCTATGATTGGTGGACTGCATGGTTGTACCATTTTGAGAGAGGAGACATAAGAACCGTTTGCCGGCATCATCGGGCGGAGAAAATCGACCGAGAAAGAGGATGCAGCTCCAGGTTGGGGAATATCCCAAGCCGGCGTAGTAATTAAGTACATAACTTACTTGTATCCCCCACTCGGCTTGCGAATTCCATAAAACCCTCCCTTTGGGGTGCCAGTTTAGACCCCCAATGCGTCGTTGTAAAGATTGAACGCTTGAAGACATACGTTTACCGGATTACACTAGTTGAGCAAGTCCTTGTGTCTGCTCAGCATGGAAGCAGAACTCGCCGAGCTGAAGGAGCAGGTCGCTGCCCTGACAAAAGAGCTCTCACGTGTCTCGGACGAAGCCGAAGTGCGCAAGACACACTTCAAGTACGGGTACTATCTTGACAAATGTCTATACAATGAGGTCCGTCCTTGTTTTCGTTAGAATTCCTGACCAGGAAGCCCAACTTTCGAGACGGGAAAAGCCTGAAAAAAGAAGGCCGCCTCGCAACTTACTCAACTCTTCTCTCCGCAGGTCGTAGATATGTTCGCGGACCACCCGGACACCTACGTCGAGTTTCTCGGTGGTCGCTACCGGGGAAAGGAGGGCGTCAAGCGCCTCTACCAGGGCCGGTTCCAGAAGGGTTTCGTCGCGGGGCGCAACGGGCCCGTCCGGGGCTTCCTGCTGGACCACCTGATGCTGCAGGACATCATCGACGTGGACCGGACGGGGACGCACGCCTGGTGCCGGATGCGGGCGCTGATGCAGGCGGGCACGCACAAGTCCATCGTCGAGACGCACCCCCGAGGCGCCGTGCAGTGGTGGGAAGGCGGGCTCTACGAGAACGAGTACCTCAAGGAGGGCGGCGTGTGGAAGCTGTTCCGCTACCGCTACTTCCCCTTCTGGCACGCCGACTTCGCCACGGGCTGGCAGCAGACGCGCGAGAACTACATCCCCTGGCCCACCAAGACGTTTCCCGAGGACCCCCTCGGCCCCGACGAGCTCGTCGACCAGAAGATGCTCTGGCCTGACACGCGCGTCGTGCCCTTCCACTATCCGCATCCCGTCACGGGCGAGCGCGCCAGCGACGACGACCTGAGGGCGCCCCAGTACGGCCAAGAGGCGGGCTCGGGCGAACCCCCTCTGTCCCTGGCTCTGCCGGGGGGTCAGGTGCGACCAGGCGCGGGGTCGACGGAGGAGCCTAAGATGCTTCCGGATCTGGTGCAGAACTGATGGGCGAGCCGACCCTATCGGGTAATTGGCTGTATACAACAAATTGGGTCTGTGATGCAGGTCGAGTACTACATACCCCCCAAGTTCCGATGAAGACAGTCCTGATTCGCTACTAAATCTATCACCGAGTACGTACCAACGAAACGCGGAAACGAAGTTGGAGAAAGGAAAACGCCATCCAAGTGGCAATTGTCTCTGTCTATTCTCTTCAAGTCCGGGTCGGAGGGGAAACGTTTCTTTGCATTCTGTCAAGTAGTACCCATTTACACCAATTCAAGTGCGCATCCCTTGTCCCGTGATGGCGCACATTCATGATCTTGAGCCTCAAGTGACCAACTCTCACTATGCGAACGGTCGTCTCAATGGTGACACCTCCAAGTTCCCGGACACCGAGGTCTTCAAAGGCATGAACAAACCTTCGCGGTTTGAGGGAGACGTGTTCGACCTCGAAGTCACGGGCGAGATACCCAAGGAGATCAACGGGACATTCTACCGCGTCCAGCCCGACCACCGGTTCCCGCCCCTTTTCGAGGACGACATCCACTTCAACGGTGACGGTAGCGTGACGGCGATTCGAATTGACAACGGTCATGCCGACTTCAAGCAGCGCTACGGTAAGGCCTTGGCTTTTCCCTCCACCGTCTTGATAGCTGCGCGAACATAAAAAGGGGGGGGCGGAGAAGACACTATCAGACCTCCACACCCCCGGAAGCCTAAGCAGAGAAATGATCGAAAAAAACAATCCCCCCTTTCAACCCATACACTACTACATCGGTCCCCAATGTGAACTCCCGTCTAATCCAAAACAGTACAAACGGACCGCTACCGGGCCGAGACGGCCGCGCGGCGCAGCCTGTTCGGGCGGTACCGCAACCCCTACACGGACAACGAGAGCGTGCGCGGGGTGATCCGAACCGCGGCCAACACCAACATCACCTTCTGGCGCGGGGTGCTGCTGGCGAGCAAGGAGGACGGCCCGCCGTTCGCGCTGGACCCGACCACGCTCGCGACGCTGGGGCGGTACGACTTCGAGGGCCAGATCGCGTCGCCGACCTTCACGGCGCACCCCAAGTTCGACCCGGACACGGGCGACATGGTCTGCTTCGCCTACGAGGCGGGCGGCGATGGGTCCGACTGCTCGGCCGACGTGGCCGTCTGGACCGTCGGGGCCCGCGACGGCAGGGTGCAGGAGGAGGTCTGGTTCCGGGCCCCCTTCGCCGGCATGATCCACGACTGTGGCGTCTCGGCCAACTACGTCGTCCTCCCGCTCACGCCGCTCAAGATGTCGCCCGAGCGCCTCCGGGCCGGCGGCAACAAGTTCGCCTGGGATCCCCACGAGGACCAGTGGTATGGATTGGTGCCGCGGCGCGGGGCCAAGGCCGAGGATGTGAAGTGGTTCCGGGCGGATAATGGTGCGTTTCTCCCGCCTCCTTTTCTCTTGTCTCCCATCTCTGGGCTGCGCATGGGAAAGGCAACAACAATGAACATCCCACATGAGAAGGACCTGGCTCGTAGTACTAATAGATAGCCTACCCACACAGGATTCCACGGCCACGTAGCCGGGTGCTACGAGAACGACGAGGGAAAGGTGGTGCTGGACCTCACCGTCGCCGACGGCAACGTCTTCTTCTTCTTCCCGCCCGAGGGCGACGAGCAGGAATCAGGCGTGAAGCAGCGCAATCGACTGAGCAGCCCGACACACCGGTGGCTGCTCGACCCGGCCGCCCCGACGGGGACGCGCGTGGCGCCGGCGCTGACGTGGCCGACCAACGGCGAGTTCTCGCGCATCGACGACCGCGTCGTGACCAAGAAGTACCGGCACTTCTGGCAGGCGCGCATCGACCCGACCAAGCCGTACGACTTTGCCCGGTGCGGGCCTCCCGCCGGCGGCCTGTTCAACTGCCTGGGCCACTACACGTGGGACGCCGAGGACGAGGGCGCGGTCGGGCGTGAGGACGTCTACTTTGCCGGGCCCACCTCGACGTTCCAGGAGCCCAGCTTCATCCCTCGCGACGGCGGCGGCGAGGGCGAGGGCTACCTGATCGCCCTGCTGAACCATCTCGACGTACTGCGCAACGACGTCGTGATATTCGATGCCCAGAACCTCGCGGCCGGGCCTCTGGCCACGCTCCACTTACCACTCAAGCTCAAGTTGGGATTGCATGGGAACTTTGTGGACCACAGGGAGATCGAAGCCTGGAATAAACGCCGGGAAGAGGAACTTGGGCCGGTCAAGGTGGCGACGGAGCCTTTGCCCTGGCAACAAAAGCAAAAGATGAACTCGGCATGATAGGGAGACAATCATACAAGCTTTAACATTCTGGTTCTAACTATGTGATGCGCCGGTTCTCCTAGGTTGCGTCTTTCTTTCTCACCTCCTCCATGGAAGCCTGGAGGGCTTAGGGTAGTCATAGTTTGCGAAGTTGAACTGGTCAGCGTATTCCACCACGCTGGGCTTACCTCCCGATATCTCCAGCAGGTGCTTCTCGTACGGGCCCAGGTTCTCCTCTACCATGGTCTTCACCACCGGAGCTCCCGCCTCAGGGCCGGCATACTCCCACACCCAGCGCGACGAGTCGCCCGAAGAAGCTTCCTCTTCCGTTGCGGTTGGGTCATGGAAAGTGGCCGCGACTTTCCGCGGACGCCAGTAGGTGAGCAAGGATGGACACTTCCACTCCGCCTTGTCTCCCGGCGAGAGGCCCTCGCAGGCGAGCCTCACCCTCACGCTGCTGTGGATCCGCTCGTTGGTGTCTTCAAGAAACGTCCGCGTGGGTTTCCCAGTATCCGGGTTGATCTTCTTGTATAAGCCGGGGGTGCGAGGGGTGGTGAGGAGATACTTGTAGAAGCCACCCGATGCTTGGACAGTCTGGTGCAAAGCCCACGGACGGACTGGCTTGTTGGCCTTTACTATCGGCGTTATCGCCCAGTTTTCCGCGTATATCTTCTGCTGGTAGTACTCGACGTTCTTGTTGTAGACGCGATCGAGTGCCTCGGGGATGAACTCGATGCCGACCGAAGCCAGCTGGTCCATCATCCATGCCAACGTTATGTTCGAAACGCCCTGGTCCTCCTCGCCGCCGCCGACATTAGAGTGGCCGCCAGGAAACCAAACTTGGCGCAGGTCGACGGCATCGTCGGACTCCGCATTTCGCTCCCAGACAGCAGGACTGAAGGGCCCGCGGATCTCGTCCAGGGCTAGGGCTTGGAACGCGTGCTCAATATGTCTGGAAAGGTTCGTGTTGTACCAGTGGAACTCGACGGTACTGCGATTGATGCCCAGCTTTTCTAGAAAGGGGATTGTAGGAATACCCAGGCTCCCAACAGTGTCCCATACTCCGACCGCTTTGATCTTGATGGGGTCGCTCTTTTCCCCTTTCTGGCACACTCTGGTGAAGCCCAGGTCGACCAGCCGTTCTCGGTATATGTCTACCGCCCCGTCACCTTTGGGCTTGTTGGGGAACGGGAGTTTGGGGAAGGGATCATCGTAGTCAAAGTTCACTGCGCCATGTCAGCCTAAAGGTGATGGACCCCCTCGGCTTGAATTGGTGCCACCTACTGAAGTTCTGGTTGTCCTTGAAGATGGGGAAGAAATAGTCCATCCCTTGTCGCGTTAGGAGGCCAATGTTGGCGATCATGCCGGCGATGGAGCGGGCGGTGAAGGCGCCGCGGCTGAAGCCGAGGAGGACGATCTCGTCCCCATCGACGTAGTTGGCACATATGTACGAGTAGGATTCGCGGATGTTCTCGGCAATACCGACGCCAAACGCGCCGCCTAGGACCCGGGAGAATAGACTTGCGATGCCGGAGCCGGAGCCGACGCCAACTTGGTAGTATATGATCTGGAACGTCCCGTCGCCACAGGTTCGAGCGAAGGACCGCGAGATGCGCGTGGCGTTGGATGGGGCTGCAAGGCGAGGAGTTGGGTTTTCGGGAGGGCTGGCTTTGACGTAATTATCGACCGAATTCTGCCACGTCCCATCACAACACACGATTATCCGCTTGCCCATGGTGTTAACTGAACGAGGATGGAATGAAGGTACGGAGTATGTATACAGCAAATAGGCGGCGTCAGACGTAAAAAGGTGAGTTGGGAAGTTGGCGGATCCAAATGCTGACGCTTGAGTGTAAAGCTTTCCCAAATATATGAAAAAAGTGCTTATTCCAACTGTGGCATCACTTTTGAGATCATCATTGCCATTTCCGTTGCTTTTGGCGCACGGCAGGAGCGACCGATCACTGCAAGCCTCTTTAGGGCGCCCCTTCAAGGCCACAAAAAGACGCCGTCAGGGAGAGCGGCTGCACTGCCATCTTAAGTTTCGGATGTACGAGATCTCAGCTTGGACACCGCCCTCGCGGGCCATCCGAATTGGCGGAATTCCTCCATCTCTAGGTCTCGCTCCCGTGGGCTCGGGGCGTTGAACAAAAACGGTCATGAGCCTTGGCGAAGAGGGTGGTGTGGGATGGAAGAAAGAGTCAGAGTTTGTGCCATGTAAGCCGGCCGCAAACAAGGACATTGTTGCGCAGGCCACATTGGCGAGGCGACGGATTCGTGTCAGCTGACGGCTGACCATGAGGGATCGAAAGTCAAGATGATGTTCGCCATGCTTGCTTTAGCCTTTGACAAATTAAATGTGTTGGGAACCACACGGCCGGTCAAGCTGAGTGTCTCGGGTGATGCGACAACTGCTCAGCGCCGGTATCTCGATGGTTGATTTGGTGTTTCACACCTACTCGGCCGTACCTGGAGCCCGAGCCAATTGCGAGCCTCTCTCTGTGACTAGGCCGAGGTGTATCAACAGCCCCTCAGAGCTGCATCGTGGGAGTATATAGGTGCAAAGTAGGTAGACTGTTAATGCTGTACTCCGTACGGAATGTGAGAATAGGCCGACTCGAAAAGAGCCAATGTCCATTTGGGCAGATTGGTTGGTGGCTGCAGCCCTATGTACATAGAGTATGGAGGGCTGACCAGTTCTTAGTCTACCCTTACCCATACGCCGGTTGGTGGTTGGTGGGATAAAGGCTAATAAACAGACGACGACACTTCTTAGGCATCGTCTACTACTAACCTACGGCTCATGCGCAGCCACAAAGGAGCTTGTGATGGCCACGTTGGGCCGGGATTGGCTAAAGTTGTTTGTGACTGCTAATAATACCCCGCGTCTGGGCTTCCTCGTATGCAACCACCACCATCTTGCCTCCTCGTCGAATCAGCCCATGGTGAGATCAGTAAGCCGCGACGACAGCGACGTGATTGCTGCGATCCTTCTCCAATCTCCTTCAAGGTAATAATGCTGGGGTATCGCTGATGAACGAAATCCGCACGAGGCTCGGCGCGACACGATAGCTAAAGAGCATCAGTACTCATTCATCATCATGGGCACGGGGCGACGAGACTCTGGCGTCTCATTGAGCAGCTTCTTCACGAGATGCAATCTGCCCATCGATGCGCGGGGACAATGCGATGGATTCGTGGCGGCAAGATTCCCGGGCCTGGAGTTCAGACCTGCCCCTTTCCAGGGCTACTGCTCCTATACGCTCTTCGTGGGGGAGGCCACCATCGTCCAGTTCCGACCCGTCGAGCATTGTATCAATGTCGATATCGTCAGAGAAGCCTGTGCTATATTTGGCACTCTCGTTCCCGAGGTCAAGCCTCTCGGCATCATGCCAGGCAACAACAAGCTCCACGTCTTTTCCATGAGGCGTCTGAACGGCGTGTCCCTCACAGAATTCCGGGCCTTCACCCGCCGCCAGAACGACGCCGCCCAGCTCCATAGGCGCCGGACGGTGCGCGACTTCGCTCGGTTTCACAGCCAAGCATGGAAGCACGCGCGGTCCAAAGATCAAGTCAAGCGCAGGGGCACGGTGGGCTCGTCGCTGCAGTGGCGATTGGACATGATGGCGTCGTCCGTGCCGGAGCGTTTCCGCCGACTGACGACGCGGCTGTTACCAGCCCTCCCGAGCATCGAGGGGCTCCCATGGACGCTGAGCCATGGCGACTTCCTGCCCTCCAACATCTTGGTGGACCGGCAGACGGGGGAGACGAGCGGCCTCCTGGACTGGGCCGAGGCCGAGTGGTTGCCCTTTGGGGTAGGCATGTACGGGCTCGAGGAGCTGCTCGGCGAGGTCCGGAACGGGCAGTTCGTCTACTACCCGGAGGCAGACAAGCTCAGGTCTTTGTTTTGGAGCGAGATCAAGTCGCAAATCCACGAGCTACGCGGTAACCCCAGCCAGCTGAGGACAGCGAGGGAAGCACAGCTGCTGGGCGTTCTGCTATGGCATGCCATCGCTTTCGATGACGGCAGGCTGGACCGAGTCGTGGAAGAGGGCACCGATGATGGGGAAATTCAACGCCTCGATGCATTCTTACTTACTTATAAGCCTGGGCCCAAGGCCAGCATATCGCGGTTTTCTTTGCCGTCTTTGCTATCGTCAATCCTCCTTTCACGCGGTTGAATTGGAGATCTTTGTGGCGCCTCCGTCTCGATACTCTCTGTACAGTGTATTCCAGGACTTTTTTCTACGAGCGATATAGCATACATGTAACCAAGAGGTATCAAGCAATCACAGCATGTATTGTCTGTCATTGCCCCATGTTCCCGTGTTCCCTGGTGTCTGTTCAGACTTGATAGAGGCAACCCTAGGTTTGAAGGCGACCAAAACCTACGCAGTCACTTGTCATTGATCGTATGTTGCTTAATGAGGATACGCTGCCCTATGAAGACCGGACACAAGCTGGACTACGGCGCTAGCAGGGCCAGAACCCCCCTTACGTTGACCCAATAGCATGCCATGCGGCTGTACGGCAACAGGAGGGGTTTGTCTTTGAGCCATGATCACGAAGACCAGCCCCCGTAGAGAACACCAGCGTGCATGCTAACTAGGCTCGACCAATCCTCCATTTCCCAAAGGAGAAGGAAACGTTTCTCTACTGGGGTGTGGTGCCAACCGAGCCAAGATGTTGGATTATCGGCGAGCGATGCCGGCCACAGCCCAAAGAAGCTGGACCGCCGCCGGAGCCCACTTGTCGGCCTAGGAGGGGACTATGATCCCCTGTTAGCCAGGAACAAAGAGTTTGTGTCCACTATGGGCAGTGTCGCAATGCAGAGAGACGGGTTATTTATGCCAGCCACCAGGGCCAAACTAGGTAGTCTTCTAAACAATTCCCGACTAGGCGGCTATGAGCTAGTACTGTAGTAGTCGAGTCTGGGGTTTGGGTGGAAACAAGAAACCGGATATCGGAACTAAGTTTAGACAAGGTACAATACAGGTTACTGTAGCAGGGCTTCTATACCTCGGTGTGTTCTTGGAAGGTCATAAGTTGCGATGCTCGATGTCATGGAATCCAGAAAGTGGTCAATCAATTCGCTGGGTTCCAGCTGGCTATTGATGATCGGGCAGGGGTTGGTGTTGTGCCATGATCGAATCATCCGATCCAGCAGGTAACAGCCATGCAGACCAGAGAATAGATATACTGATTAAATTAATGATGGAAACAGTCTCGAAATATTTGTGACTTAGGTAACCATTTGATTAGGTACTTTTGCAGAGTTCTGCGGAGAGTACGGAGTACCTGCCACCTGCTGCTTGCTGCTTGTTAGCTGCAAGGAAGTGGCTTCCTCTTGTTCGACAAACACAGGCCTATCCATCCACCATCATCCCACTTCCCCGCCTTTCGTCGATCAGTCCTTCTTTTTTGGACTTGCCCACAGCAGCCTGTCATCTCCATCACGTCGCCCTGGTCGCCCTGGTTGCCCTGGTTGTAGGCGCCTCTGTTATTGCCTACCTCCCAGCCCTGTTTTCCCGGTTCTTGTTGGCTGTGCCAGGTCGAGAGCTGAGCTGACCTCTGGGTACATGATGATTCAGCTGCTGTGTAAGTCTCGATGGGAAACCTCATGCAGCCAAATCACCAACCACCCAACTTCCCACCATTCACAGAGACATCAACACCTCATCGATATATATGAACTTTACGAGCTTCCTACAACTCACACACCGCGTACCCTATCTGGGCGCAACCCACAGATATTGTGCTTTTGGGTCTGCCTGGGGGGGTTCTGAAGAGCGAACAGGCAATCGGAAGACGACGTGAGCAGAGAGAGTACGGAGTACCTACCTGACCAAAATCGAACCGACGGTGGGCAGTTGTCTCCTGCATCCAAGCCACAAAGCAGGTTTTACCTGATATATCACATCCTGGTAACGCAGGCCTGTTCCTGTGCGACCAAGTCCGTAAGCCACCGACTGGTGTGGGCTTATGCAACTTCTCTTCTTTTGCTCCGCACGTCATGCAGATCCTCCCGGCCGGCCTAGCAGCCTAGTTGCCCGGACACGACAAACGAGCAGACGAGCTGGGTGGTGTGTAGTAGTATGCATATGCTTTTCTTCCTCGGCTACAGTACTATTGCAGCCTCTGTCTCTGCCCCTCGCACAGCTCGAAAATCGAGATCCGTCACCTTCTCCAGTCTCGACCAGGGGGCTGGTATGATATCGGGGCACAAACAACAGTTGATGCTTGAGCAACGCCAAACCCACCCTCGAGTCCTGCCGATGCAACGGTCTCTTGCCCGTTTGCTTGCGAGTCCTGTCCTGTACATGTTTGGCCCGCTACTGACAAATGTAGACAAGCATGGTCCCATTACGGCCCAAGAATCGCAGAACGGCCTCGAATGCAACCAAGCCTAGTCGTACTAGTAACCGCTTCCAGATACATCCATCAGCCCTGTAGGCAACGTCATGATTCGATCGTGGGCTGTAGATGATCCTGGCCGCCCTGGTCGTTTGGTAGCCAGCACCTCCCTGCCTTAGCTGGTCTTGGCTTGCATAACCGATAGGCCAAGGCAGTAGTAGCCTAGGGTATACAGTATAGAGGCCGACACGTTGTTGGGTGAACATGCCACCAACATGGCGAGCAGCTGTCGAGAGCTTGTTGATGCACCAGCGACTGCACTTTTTCTTCTGCTCCGACGTTCCTGCTGGAGGCACCCTGGTCGGTGATAGTCATATCCTCCCTGTACTCGTCCCGTGGTCCATCCACCCTAGCAATAATCACTCCGGTTCTCGTATTGCATCCCTCTGCGGCGGGCTGTCTCCAGACAGCCATGCCGGTCAACCGGTCGTCAGGAAAACACAGGGAACCAGGCCGGGCCAGAACAAGATGTCATCGAGCCTCGTCTTGTACGACGGCTGTGGTGTTGCTTGCTGACTGCATGCATGCGTGCATGTCGGATGAAGATATAAGGTCCCTGCCATCCCCTTTTTGTTCTTCGTGGCCAGCAGCATCCAACCACTCAAGCCAGTATATCTCCCAGCCAACTTATTTATCAGGACCTCGTAGTGTCGGGTAGCTCGTTCGTTAAGGTTACTTAAACCCTCGTTTACTCGCACGAGTCAAGTGTCTGTTTACCCACAGGAGACTGTTCCGATCAACTCTCACTGCCTGTTGCTTGGACCAAGAGTCGACCTAGACCCAAACTTAATCAACATGAAGGCTGCTATCACTTTGTTGGCCCTGGCTGCCACTGCACTGGCAGGAAAGGAGCACGAAGGTGGCTACCCGCAAAGTAGCGTCTACGTGACCTCAACTGAGTATGAGACGACGACGGTCTGCCCTATCACGGAGACCTACACGCAGTCGGGCTCTACCTACGAGGTTACCACGCATACAACTTCGACCATCACCGTCACCTCATGCGCTGGCGGAGACTGTGGAGGTGCCGCCGTCACAAAGACGCTGCCCGATACCACGGTTGGTAGTAAGTATATCTGCATAGATCTTACACCTTCCTTCGTCGAGTTTTCCCTAACTTCGAAATCCTAGCAACAACTGCGGTAGAGGTTACTTACACAACAACATGCCCGGTTACGGAGACGGTCACGGCTCCCGGTCACACATATACCACCGTTTACAGTAAGTGGCCATCATCTTGCCATATTCTCTCCGGTTTGACACTAATGCGTGACTCTTAGCCACGACTAGCGTTGCCGTCACCAACGTCGAAACTACCATCTACGCCACCGTTACCGGCCCTGACGTGACCAAGACGGCCGCGACTGAGGTTTACACGACCTTGACGTCGCTCTGCCCGGTGACTGAAACGAAGACCATCGAGGGTGCCACCCAGGTCGTTGTCTGGACCTCGACCTCGACCATCAAGACGGTTGTCCCCGTCACGGCCACAGCCTACGAGTCGTACACCGTGACAGAGCATAAGTCCACCGAAGTCTTCACCACTGAGATCTGCCCCGAGACCACCTACACGACCGTCTCGTCTGGCCACACCATCTACGTCACCGAGACCGGCACCGAGACCGTCACTTCGACCAAGGAGTACGTTGTTACCGAGACGATTCCGGTCACTGCTACCAAGGAGGTTGATGTGACCAAGGTGACAGAAGTGTCGACCCCACGCGTAGAGACGGTCTACCCGACCGTCTACATCACCAACAGCGACACCACCATCGTCACCTCGCTCAAGCCCTACCCCACCACCATCAGCGCCCCGATCACCAAGTCGGTCGGCACTACTCCCGTCTATACCCCATCCCCACCTCCCGCCTCTACCAGCGAAAGTTCCCCCGTCACCGTCCCGGCTGCTCCGGCTCCCCGTGCCACCCACGCCGCTGGTGCCGTGCTGGCTGCGGTGGCCGGCTTTTTTATCGCCCTCTAGATGCTTCGAAACTGAGGCTAAAACTGCTACCATTGCAACTTTGCAGCATTCTCTAGGGATCGAGGCTTCCTCCTTTTCCCTTTTTTTCTCCGTGGAGGATTTATTAATGAAATTATGACCATGAGCAACGGCCGCGATATACATGAGACGCTATGGGCATGAACAAACACGCTCCTTTGGGATACCTATTTTTCACATTGCATAATCTCACATCGGTGGCATCCGATGGTGGGTTGAAGCATTTTGGGGGAGGGGGCTTCTCGGGCAGTTCGGATGAGACAATTGTTTGGTCGCTTCTCCTTCTCGGAGACTACAACATAGGAGCCGGGGTGGTATTATTCTTAAAATCTAATGCCAAGGCAATCTGGAGACATGATAGTATGGATTTCTCTGGCGGTACACATTTTGTTCGGCTGCCATCATCTCTATAGTCGTAGTTCTTAGATCCTTAATTCGTGTATATATAATTTCGACCATAACACTTCTGACAACTAGTCGCTCGATCCTTGTACGCTGGGTTTCTTGTCTCTACCTGTCACTGCTGCCTGGTATTATGCGAGTTTAACGGGGCCGAAGGGGCATTTTTCGACATTTCAATCTGACGTAACGCGGCTCGTAACCGGGTCAGCTGGGTAACACAGAATCGTCAAGTCCTACCTACCAAGGGATGTCTCGTTCTTCACCTGAACACTCACTCACTCGGTGGCTGATGGATCGCCCGCTCCCTTATGATGTATGATTCAAGTGTCAGGCCATCTGGGCATGATGCATGCAAGTGTGCAATATGGGCGAGCCTATCGTCGGGGCCCGTATATGAACGCGTCCAGCCACCATCTCACCTCTCTGCCTATCACCATTACTCACCGCAGTCAGCTTGCATATGTATACATGCAAGCCCGCCCCGCCTCCTCATATGCCGAGTCCAGCCTTTTCGCCTCCCCGCTAGAGCGTCATGTCGATTTGGAAGCCCTCCCAGGCTACGGAAGGCGTTGTTGTTTGTTGTTGTTGCTCCAGCCTGGTTCGTCTGCAGCTCGACGCGAACCAAAATGCTGGCAATGAAAGGCGTTGGGGGCGACCTGGCACCGCTTGTGGCACATGCACAACGGGACAACAGAGGAGGGCTGGGACGCCGTAGCACGCCTGCGCGGATGTTTGTATGTTACGAGGACGGTACTGGGTCGGACGAAGCCATCAACACGTTCTGTCTATGTAGACACACATATCCGGCATTTTCACTTTCTCTCTCTCTCTCTCTCTCTCTCTCTCTCTCTCTCTCTCTCTCTCTCTCTCTCTCTCTCTCTCTCTCTCTCTCTCTCTCTCTCTCTCTGGGTGTGTGCCACCCTGCGTCTCGTACCTATGTTACCTCGGACATTTGAGTTCGTCAGATGGATTCTGCGGGGAGGGGGCGGGGGGTGGATGGATTCGAACAACGCACAAGCTTGTTTTCCCCTTCATCGGGATTCCAAGAGAAAGGAAACGAGGGCTGCAAGCTCGCGGCTAGCATTTGCGATCCAGTAGCCCGCCTATACCCCTGACTGCAGCTTCTTCTTCTCGCTTTGCATTTTGACCTACCCGACGGCGTGTCCATGTTGCCAGATCCCATAAGCGGCTGCTTGCCGGAGGTGGCCAGGACAGCAAGTCAAAGCAGCACAGCCATGAGACCGTCTGCATCGAACCGGTCGCATGCATTGAATGTGAGCAAAAGACGTGTTCTGTGTATGTGTATATATGCATCTTCGATTGCTCTCTGCGGCGCTTACGATCAGACGTAAGCACCCTGTCCTCTACAAGTATACGTAGATAGATACATGGAACATTCCGTTCCTTGCGGAAACAGGATGGTAGAGGAATTGCGTCCCCCGGACTCCGATATATGCATCATTCCTCATTCTCGTGATGTTGTACGTCTATCCACCCCCACTTCCGTACCATGATCTAAGTGGTAGACGGCAAACAAGAATTAGCCTCCCTCCAGAAAAGAACTCCACATGCAGTTGTACATGATGCGTGAAAGCATAAGGTCTCGTCTGTTTTGCCTCGAATGGCCCTGGGGTATACCACAAAAAGACTCCTCTCCTCCAAATCTGCCAAGCCAAGCTGTGAAAAAACAAAACTCCGTCATATCGCCCTCGTGGCCGTCTTGGGCCCATCGTAGCAGCGCCCACTGCTGAAGCAGACCGCCCTACCAGAGCCTGCGGTGGCCAGGCGCCATTTTGGCCGCGGGAGCCCTAGTCGCTCATAGCCTGGAGGCCTGGTTCAGCGGCATGACCTCAGACTGCGGCCTCGCCTCAGACCCGGTCGTGTCGGAGGGGGCATGAGCGTCGGGCTATCAGTATCCTGCCATTTGCGGAAGACACTCTTCATATCGCGTGGGATGCCTTCAAGAACCACCGTGGAGATGGGCACAAACGGACGGTCCTCCATTCCGGCGGCGAGGATGGCGTACTCTTGTGCGAAATCAAGGGCGTTGTGGAACGACGAGTACTGCGACTGCGCACGCTTGCCCACAATGATATAGAGCTCGAAGAATGCATCCAGTACGTAGATGCTCGTAGTCTGCAAGTCGGACTGCGAGAAGGGACAGACTTCGACAATCTGGGAGCACAGCGTTAGTAACCGCCGATATATTCGTGCTTGGCATGTACGCCCTGTAGTGTAGCTTACCTGTTGATTTGAAGCTGCGTCGCTCACGAAGAGTCTGCTGCAGTACTTCTCGTAGTTTGGCTTGAGGCGCCAGTGATCTGCGGATCCGGTCTTGGCGGCGCTGCCGGCCTCGAACATGCCCCAAAAGTTGTCGGCTCGCGGCCATCTTCGATCTCTTCCAGCTCCCCTGTTAGAGCATACTCCATGCCTACGAGGCGTGCGCATCCCAGCTCATCGACGCCACTGCCCTTGCCCTTCCACAAATAGCAACGGCCGGAAGTGGTGATAAGGTAGGGGAATCCGGAGCACAAAGATACCGGCAAAAAGTCAACTTCGTCGAAGACAATCTGGCCCATGTACCGCCGGCCACAGAGTATACGGGGGCAAGCGAGTCGTATTTGATGCTAGAACCGCGCTGCGTGATCACGATGCCGCCCAGAGCAGCCAGGAATTCGGGCGTCTCCTTTCCTTGCCTGAACTTGATGAGATTGCCACCCAGGCTTCTCGCTTCTCGCGAAACGAAGATCGAGGCGTCTTCCACAACGGGGCCAGGAACCTCGCAACCCGCCCAGAAATATACCTCAGATGTCTTCTTTCCACTTTCGTTGTTGAATGTATGAGAGCAAAGATACATCTCGCCCTCGAACAAATGCCGTTCGTCACCGGCTCGCACGGGCACCTTCTTGCCGTCGGCCGAAATCTGGAAGAATTGTACGTCCAATGTCCTGATTTGCGGCGCCGAAGTACTAGGTCTATTCATAAGCAGCTCCGCAGCGTCGGCGCGGTACTCTCGCTTCGGTCGTTGCGTCCCGAAGAAATCAGTCAGAGCACTCGAACCCTCCATGGCTAGTTTTGGTAGGCGACCTCATTGGAGACGCTGGGAGCGGAGGAGACGTCAATTGCGGGTTGGGAGCGGCCTTGATGAGCCTTGTGACTCGACATCCAGATCGAGGGCTTGGGTGTGGGTTTGGAAGCCCTGGCATCTTGTGTTTGGGTAAGGTTGGCAGAGGCCGGGCACCAAACATGCCTCTAGGTGGTTGAGGTTCTGAGGTTTGCTCTGGCACGGCTGCCTGTTCTCTTTTGGGCGACAGTACGGGCTCAGGGAGCGGTCTGCTAGGGCTTGGCAGCGGTGGGGATTTGAGCTCTGGGCTCGAAGGCTTGCTAAACAACGGCTTGGGTGTGTCTTCGGCCTGTGGTGATTTGGGGGTTTCCCGTTGAGGTGATCTGTTCCCATCTTGCTTCGACTCGTCAAGGAAGCGCGACATGCGCTTGGCATCCAGTTTCGCGGAGAAGATGGCTGCGATAAGCCCTCACTTTTTTTGAACTCCTTAGGCGAGGTGCTTCCGAGTTCAGGGGTAGAGGGCTTCTGATCTCTGTCGCCTCCGACACCGGCTGTTGGGCGGCAGCGGGTGCAGGAGCTGTTGTCGGTCCTTTCTCCTCGGGCCACGAGCCGACCTTTCGTCATGTGCGTGAGCTTCGGCCCGGAATTGCCCTCACCATTTTCTGTTGCGGGATCGCTGCCCTGGGAGGTCGTGCCCCCACTGTTTGAGTTGCCAGATGCCATGGGGGAGGTCCGCGGGCAAGCAGGCCTGCCAATGCTGGATTGAACCGACCGGCCAAGCCTCCTCCAATCTTGCCTGGGAGTCGACCGGGAGCACTGGTTTCCTTTTGGAGCGTAGGCGCAGCAGCTGTTTCGTCCACCGGCCGGGCCGAGAATGCTGGCTTGGGAGATTCTTGATTCGAATCAAGACCTGCTCGGCTAGACTTCGCGGGAAGGGGGTCTGGCGCTGGATCGGACTTTTCCAGACCAACCCGGCTCATCCTTCGATAGGAGGTCTGGAATTGAAGTGGACTTTTCTTGCAGGAGAAGATGCCTTGATGGACTTGGCACGCGCAAGCTCCAAGCTCTTTACTAGACCTTCTGGCATCGGATTCTCACCAGCATTGCTGGGGTTGCGGGAAATCCCTCGCCCCGAAGACTGCGTGTGTTGAAATTCCTTCTTCTTTGCCAGTATGGCCTCCTTAAACTCGTCCACGCGTTCCGTCTTCTTGGGACCGCCTGTCACGTTCAACGCAGCTTTGCCACGCGTGATGTTGTTCTTGAGTTCATCCGGAGCCACATAATTCTGCGTAGTGCCTTGCGCAGATGTCCGAATACGTTCTTGAATTCGGGGTTTCCAGTGGCGTCAAAAGAGCCACCGGGTGCTGTCTTGGCTGAGGCTTGACCTGAAGTCTCTTGTAGCATCGTCCCGGACCTTGGCTTGGTTGCCGGTAGCGATGGGCTTTGGGGCTTAAGTGCACTGGAGAGTTCAGGCGCTTCGGCGCTTCTCACTTCGGCCGTTGTGGTCGACTCGGTGGGGGTGTGGCGAATGCTGCTGTTTCCCCCGTTAGTGCACTGGAGAGTTCAGGCGCTTCGGCGCTTCACTTCGGCCGTTGTGGTCGACTCGGTGGGGGTGTGGCGAATGCTGCTGTTTCCCCCGTTCGTGACTTACAAGCATAGGCGTCCCCCCGCCAGTACGATGACTGACAATCGTGGGGGTCGTAGCTTGGATGC
This sequence comes from Arthrinium phaeospermum, assembly GCA_006503535.1. NCBI lineage: Eukaryota > Fungi > Ascomycota > Sordariomycetes > Amphisphaeriales > Apiosporaceae > Arthrinium > Arthrinium phaeospermum. The sequence continues at coordinate 232,916 of QYRS01000015.1, forward strand.
CGTGCCTGGGGCAAAGGCCTCGTCAGTCCGCCAATGCTGACTTCATGTTTGTGGGATAATGCTGACTTCATGTTTGTGGGATACCGTAGGCGTCCGCGCAACCTCGGGTTGCGAGTTTGTTGCTTTCTGGCCTTCGCCTTCGCGATTTCCGCCATCCATGCTGGCTGATTAGAGGGTGTAGATGTTAGCTTGGGCTTGGGCGATTCTGGCTTATTCAGGGCAGACTCCCCAGCTAGCTTTCGTGGGACTCCATCTCCTAGGGTCCATGGTTTTGGACGGTGTCTCGGCGTGGTTCTCCGGGTTTGATTCTGTGGGCTCGGGCGAAGGCTTCGTGTTGAGTTTGAGTGAATTCGTGACCTTTGACGAGATAGGCTCATCTTCCGTAGTCTCAAAGCTAGAAGTGTCTCTGCCATAGCTAGAAGTTGGTCGGGAGGTTGAGCGGGAACCCGGCCGCGAAGAGGTCTCCGTGGATGTTTCCCGTACCATCATGCTCTTCGGTCGCGCTCTGATGGGGGGTTGATCGCTCCCAGTTCGGTTCGAGACGACCGAATCAGCACGTTGCAGTCCTGTGGGTGACTGGACGCTCCATCTCTTACTTATGCTGTCGTTGCGTTTCATCATTGCACTCTGCACGAATCCGCCCATTCCCTTGGTCGGCGAGACGGGCCTGTCCGATCGCGTGGGCGAGCCTCGTCCTAACTGGGTCTCCTGATTTGCTCCAGCTTCTGCCACATCTTCACCACCAGGTGGGGTCAGTTTTTGCGGGGCTGACAGCGGAAGTGGTGAATCGCTGCCACGACGCAAGTCGAGTGACTCTGGGCGGGAGCTTTTTTCATCCGAGATGGCCTCGTTAGATATGCCCTAGACATGCCAGGCAGCTGGGTGCGTGGCGAGGTCATATCTGTTCGCTCGTCGTCTTCCACCTGGGTTTTCCGATATGCTCCCGAGCTATCACCACGGTCGGCTGTCTGGCGGAACCAAGCAGGGTCTTTGGATGACAATGATTGGGCTATTTGGTCCCGTGGCATGACCTCCGGGTCTTGTAGGGCCTCGTTGAGGCTAGTGCTCGATCTGGCAGCGTTCTCGGCCGCTACCACGGAGAGCGGTCGACTTTGCGGCCGGTTCGACGCTTGCGATTGGGGCCGTCGCTGCCAACTCAAGCCTCTCACAGTAGAGCTCCGCGTTGGAGACCCGTTGCTGGCAGGCTGTTTGTTGTCGCCATCGAACGGGGACTCGTTCTCCTTGGTGGGAGAGGTAGAAAAGGAACCCCGCGCAAACATCGAGTCTAATGGAGGTAGGTCTCCTAGCGCTTGAGGGCTCGCGGGTGGCTCCAGGATTGGGGAAGAATCGAGATGTAGGCGTTCAGAACCCTGTGTCGCGGTGCGCTGTACCGACGGCGGCGGGGTGTTGGCGGGCGACGATTTCTGAGGTGAGATGGATCTGGCACGTTCTGGGGAAAACAGCGAAACTTTGTTAGCATCAACAAAACACATGCAGGACCTCTGGACGGAAGCAAGCCCCAGTGCCCCGGTGGAAGCAGCACCCGCGTTGGGGATGTCTCAACCGGAAGCCGAAGCGGAAATTGCACAGCCCGAGCAAACGAGAAGAGGCCTCTTTCGCTACGGTGGGTGGGAGCGGGAAGAATGACATACCTGCACGGCGGGCTTGCCGTTCCTTGCGATCTTGCAAAATCTTCTCTTCCAGTTCGCGGGAGCGGGCTTCGTCCTCCTCGGCATGCCTGTCTCCCAGCTCTCGAACTTGCGAAAGGAACTTCGATACGTCTTCGGACATGGCTTTAACAAAACAACAACAGCAGCAGCAAGGTCGTCACGGGCATATGATGGAGCTGGAGCTCGGCAAAATCAAAACCTATGTACGTGACCAAAACAACTTAAGTGGTTAGTTCGTGGGGGGGCCACCGTCTGCCCACCTGGAAGGTAATAGCAGACAAGGAAATGGTTGCTACAAGGAGCTGACTAGCAGCGGTAACAGCAGATGGGTCGCACCTTGGCGGTTTGCCCGGCGCAAAGCTAGTATGGTGGGAGAGAGGAGGCTTGAGGTTTCTTTCTAATGGTGCTGCCTCGTCCAGCTCGCTTGGGAGTGCGAGCCGCTGGCAATTGTTGTTATATATGGTGTCGTGTTATGTTGTTTGGTGTTGTTTTCACCAAGGTTGGAGTGGGTTGCACTGTCTAATGTTGTACCGCCATTGATGCTTATATCGAATCAGGTGTCAGGTACTGGATTGTGGGGAGCGGGTTCTCTCGTCTCCCCTCGTCCCTCTCTACCCTCGTATGGTACCTACCAGGATCTCAATCCTTTGATGGGCAGACTTGAATCATCAGGCCGGCCTGGGCAATGTTTCTTCGGCACTTTGCAGCTGTATTCTAGCTACGTGCTTGGACTGGACGGCATGCGGCATAAAGATAATGGTCACAATAACCAAATGCACCCCTGTTTGGCCCCTTTGTTAATGGCAACTTCCAAGTTTCCTCTTGGGTCAATCAATGCCAGCACTTTTATTCCTCTCTTCTACACGTACCAAACTGCTTCTACTCCTTTCTATAATTGTTAATAGCGTACCTAACGTATTGGCAAACCATCGGGCAGAGATGGTACCTGAGTGGAAAAGTCTGGTATCCCTGTCCACTGTTGCCATGCTCGGGTTCTTGTTTTGTTTTGGCCGCTTGTTTTGATTTTAAAATGGCGTGTGCTCAATACCTTAAAGATCTAATCGCTTGGGCCACACACAGGTCTACTTTTACGCCTCCCCTCTTCGACTCGCTCTTGTTTACATCGCACCTAATGTAGGTTCACCGTCGTGCAATAGACAGGAGCTAGGCAGTATTGTCTTTTACCAAGTCATCGTCGCCCATATCCTTCAACGAGCAGATGCTCCCATCCACTTGCACACCGCAGGTGAATTCGTCAATATGTAGATGATCGGGGATATTAGTGGCACTCGGCATCATTGCGATCCATATATCAGGGTGGGTGCGGAGTCGGTCTTGACTACCTGACGTGTCTCGTCAGGCTGCCGCCGCAAAGGTCGGTCGGTGGCACGAATGACTGGGCAGCACTGTGAATATATGTCGTGATCGCTTCAATATAGAAACAGCCGCGCTTTGGCATCCTTCACCACCCAGGCCAATCCCTCGTTCAGATTGGTTCCCGTCATGGCGCTGCACCGCAGAATCTGCCACTGGTGCGTCTTGATGGCCCTCAGTTGCAGCCCTTCTAGGATCTCGTTGTCGTCCATGCACCCCTGAACATCAGTCTTGTTGGCAAAGATTAAGAGGCACGCTCCAGACAGTCGCTGCAGCCTCGTCAGCCAAACGCTTAATTTCCCCCCCCGAAAAAGGAGCAAATTCGCTGGAAAGGGTGAGCCTACCTCTTCCTGGAGTAAACCGTGGAGCTCTTCCCGACAGTCCTGGATACGAAGTCGGTCTGTAGCATCAACGACCCATATCAAAGCATCCGTCTTCTCGAAATAGTTTCTCCAGTAGGACCGCAGCGTTTTCTGACCGCCGACATCCCCTTCACCGGTGTAAGTCAGTCTTCAATCTGCGCACGGTATCCAGGTGGCTTACATATGTTGAGCTTGTACCTGCATTTGGTGTTAGCGACTTTGGTCAGCTAGTGGTGACTAAGTAGGAGAAGTCAATACTGATGCTGCATACCCTTCATATTCAATCGTCTTGATGATGAAGCCCAATGTTGGGCTCACCGTGTTGACATCCTCGTTCATGATTTTCTTGACGATGGTCGTCTTTCCGGCATTGTCCAGACCCCTGCTTCCGTTAGTCCTCGGTCCAACTCGGCGTCGTCACTGGGTCACAATACAGCATCAGGATTCTCATTTCCTTGTCCTTGAGCCGAGCCTTGCGGAGAATCGACAACATGTTACCGGGGTTGAAGTTTATTAATCGGAAGCTGGAAGGAGGCTTGAATGTGCAAGATTTGCCGCTGTGCGCATTCTGTTTGCGATTTTGGTTGGGAGACAGGCTCATTCACCAAAGCGGGCTACTGCCTGCAAAACCTCCGCTTCTCTGCTCCATCGACGCCTAGTTACAAATATCGAGTCTTCTTCAATCCCGATTCACGTGATAGCATTGACTACATGTCAAGAGCAGCACCAAACAACTTCTAAGCATGCTGCAGTGCAAAACAATGCATAACCATAGTTCCATTTTATAATAGATGCGGTTTCTTTACCACTTCAGTAAAAATGCTGGGGATGATGTTTACATCTAGTTTGGGTTGGCAAGTATACGATATCGTTTTGTGATTGAGGTAAGCTTGGATACCCGCAACGCATCGGACCTGCAAACGGCGATATTAAGGAAAATAAATCCACGTTTACATTCAATCGGATCAGTTAAATATAATGTAGGTAGGTACATACATGATAAGATCAATCATGGCAGTGCGTGAGATTCAATATACAGAACATCATGCTGGGAAGCCACGATACATCTTTTTTTTTTCAACAGGAAGGCACAGTGATTCCCCGGTCCCGTCGACGATGCTCCTTTCCACCCAGGCACCAGCCGCCTCAAATTCCCCCATTGCGTACATCTCCCCCTCACAGTAAATTCACTTTGGCGGTTCTTTGCTTGCATCAATGGTCAAGAGCTGCCACATTAGCTCGCAATGTGAATACCTTTGGCCTTTGTCCAACCCCGTTCCCACTCCCATCCACCTGACACTTTTCCTTCCGGGCATTATTAAATCACGACTCCAGCCCCGTGCCCGATCTCAAATCCGCATCTGCCTTCGTGGGTTTCCTTACTGTTGTTTCGACTGGCCTAGCCCTGTTGACCAACTCCTGTCATCTCTAAAGTTCAATCTGGCGTATCTAAGTTCCCAGGTAAGTGATGCGAGCATTTCATCATCTTCCTCTTGGTAGTGGATTACATTTCTTCTTTGGGCAATCAAGGTGAGCGTTTGCTCTGGAAGATGACTGATTCGAAGCAGATAACTTTGGACTTGAACCAGCAGAGCAGCAAACAACTTTGATCACTCGGCATAATTTCTATGGACGTTTGTCTAGTCAACAGAGTATCTTGAAGCAACAAGGTAAGTGAGATTTCTGTATTAAACACGCCAACAATTTGAAACGATCCTATCCCCGGTGTCCGCCATGCATCGTTTCCCACACTTTTCCCTGTTTGCAGTCATCAATGAAGATACCCTGTTTTCTACTCCCACATCGTCAACCCAAGTCACTGATGTACACTACCTACGTTGATCCGAACCCCTGTTGTCTTCTCTCGGGCTTTCCAGCCTTTACATTTGATTGACATCATATCCCATAGATCATGGCTGCGCAAAAGCAAAGAACCACCTGGGTTGATCACTGGACCGTCCATCAAGACGGTGATGAGCTGCACCATACCGCAATCCACGCAAACTCTGCGACGGAGGTGGCCGGCAGCTCTGTCCCCCGGTATGGACGAATGTCCCCAACCCAAGGCGACTTTGGCGCAACGGTCGAGACTGCTCCATCTTCAGCCACTGGTGAAGGATCAAAGGGTGTTCCCGCTGGACAGAACTCCTATTTTGGCGTCACAAGGGGAGATAACGAGGCTCGCGGCCTTGGTTATACTGATACGTCAAACAACGGTCGACGCGCAATGGCGGCTCCCATTGCACGAAGAGCGGCTCGTAACCAGCTTGGCGAAAGTCGCTGGGCCCCATCCTCGAAGGCCAAAGGACAATCACTCTGGCTAGGTTCCCCCAAGAAGTTTGTGAAGGCGAGCGACCAGAGTCTCATGAGTGCAGCCCCTCTCACCGGATCCAATGATCCTAAAGGCAATGCATACGTGCCTCCGCACCTGCGCCAAACCCCGGTCAAAGCCCAACAGGAAGCACCCAAACCGGAATCGCAGCAGCAGGTTGCTGTAGCACCGGCAAGCGTCGCCCAGCATGATGTACCTGGAAACGAACCGCAGGACAAATCACCTATGAGCCTTGCGCCTGTGAACCTTGCCGGCCCTACATACAGAGAAGCTGTCGAGACCCCGTCTTTCCCTGGATCGACAAAGCATACCGACGGTATCTCTGCTTCCAAGCCCTCACTTGAAGCTTCCCTTGCTGTTTTCGGACTTGACCCTCCAAAGGCTGACCCCAACCGCGATCCACGTGGTGAAGTTCCGGTCCAGACATGGACGGAGCAGGATTGGAACCAGACACGCCGCCCGAAGAAGAAGAAGTCCTTCGAGAGCGAGTCAATTGCTCGAGATAGCGATGTCAGCGGCGCTACAAGCGCACTCAACTGGGCGCCTGCTAGCCGTATGACTGAGTGGATTGGAAAATGGACAGACAAGATACCCGACTCCGTGGAAGCCTCTGTCCTCCATGATCGTCCTGTGGTTTATGAGGATTGCGACGTAGACTGCGACACTGGTGAACTCCTTGCTCCGGTCGATTATCCTCGCACTATGATGAGTAAGTTGAGTTCGAGAATGCCTCGTAGACAGCACACTAACATTGCTCAAGATCCAACCGACAAGACCAACTCGCTCAAGAAGCGGCTCCATTCCACCTCGGAGACTCACACTGTTCGCGAACGCAAGAAGCGAGAGCAGGAGATGTTCAGACAGAAACAGCAAGAGCGCATCGAGAAAGCACGCCTCGCACCCTCAGAGATCAATGAAGATACGGAACCTGCCATGACGCGCGCCGACCCGTTCCGATGCAGAGTTGAAAGCCACATTCGCCCTGCACAGCTTGGAGACATGGGGTTCGTCGCCCAACTCTACCACCAAGAAGTGGAAAGTGGCTGGCGCGCTTTGGATCAGAAGCCAGTGGACGCGCAATCATGGGCTCGAATCCTCAGCAATTGCCATGAGCATAAGCTGCCCTTTGTTGTAGCCCTTAGCGGATATCGCGACCCTCGCATGCCCGTCAGTCAAGCTGGCCACCAAGTGGTTGGGTTTGCGTTTCTTGATGTGGCGAGCCGTGGCATTGTTGGCTCCGTGATCACGAACGCAAAGTGCTCGGGCAGACTCTACGTCATCGTGGCTCCCCAACACCGACGTGCGCGGATCGGCACAGCTTTGCTAGATGCCGTCCTGAAAGTTGTCTCGCCTCAATACAGCCCCAAGGAACTCTCGTACCAATGGGTGGACCCTCGCGACGACCCGACCTACTTCCCGTGCCGACACAACCCTCACTCGGAGGAGCGGCAGTGGTGCTCGATCCTGATGGAAGTCTACGTACAGAACAGAGGGACCAGAGAGAACACCACAAAGGGCGAGGAGTACCAGGCTATTTGGAACTGGCTTGAGATGGATCTCAGCATGAATCTCATCTCTCACTCTCCAGTGTTCGGACAAGCTGATCATCTTCCGACCTCTCCTATCCTTGATCAACTGGTCTTCGAGCACCGTTGCCGCCCTGCAGATATTCCGGTCTGATGGAAACGCATTGGGCCTTGGTGCGTAGGACGGGGAGTCCACCTTATTTCACGGCTTACTTGTGAGCGAGGCAGAGGAGGTGTGCCTTGAACTCATGTCATGTACCATGTTCTGTAAAACAAAAGTGAGATCCTTCGAGCTAGCGCAGTAGTTTCCCGCAGAAGGAGGAACTACATACATCCTTGATACAGGAAGAGAATAAATTGCACTTGCCACGACATGAAGCCTCCCACCGTAGTCATCGCCACTGGGAAACGATATTACTGCATATGTGACCGAGTAAGTAAGCCGTTTTGTAATATACAGGCAGTAAGCAACCATTCAAGGGACATGGACATGGAAAACCCAGGAGATAACTGCGAAGCTGCGAAGTTTCAGTGACGGCTGTGTAGGCAGTTTACACGGCCCCCAGTGCATGGGACCGTTTGAACGCCTACCAGGGTCGTGTGGCATACACACTTCTTAGCCTGCCGCAGAGAGACTGAGCTTGATCACCTCACTGCCACCTGTGTACGACTTACCTATCGCCAATCCCTTGTTTCTCAGCCTCGTACGAAAGCGCCGACTCAGTGCCGAGAACAGTACCGGCAAGTCGCGTGCTCGGTTTTCAAGACTAAGGCCAAGGCAGAAGTCGGGAATGAGGCCGTAAAACAGCCCATGGAGGCCCTGAAGGGCCATTTATTTGACGGAATGATGTACAGCGCCTACCTTAGCTTCGCCTGCATGAAAGGGTCGAAGGGGGGCATCACCTCCCAATGGCAATCACACTCCGTGATCACCCCCAATTCTGTCCGTATTTCTCCAGAAACATTTCTTCGGGGTGGATGGCGAGGTCCTTGAACGTCTCTCCTGGCCAAGAAATCGTCGAGGAAGAATGGAAAGACCATCCATCCTTGGTTGACCACAGGGGTGGCGCCTCTCAGGCTGGTATCACTTCACTGCAGCGCTGGGCCAGTAACACATGTACGTACGTACATTTATTTATCTGAAATCCCTGAAGAGAACCCGTGCCGTGTACCAGCCACCCGTATCAATTTTAGGTTCATGTTCAGAAGAGCCTGTCTCACGCAGCTCAAGTGGTTTTGAAAAGACCCGGGTAAGAAACTCACGTGGCCATTAGTCGAGGTGCTTGTTCCGTACTCGAAACATTTTGAGCGAAAACAGCTTTGCAGCTCTCCCTCTCAATTCCCCACCAAGTCGCACGGAAGGCAATGAATAAATAATACGATGTACCCACGTAAGATACACCCAGCAGCTACGATCCAAAAAGGATGGCATTATACGCTCGGAACTATTGTCTCACGACCATGAGACACGCAAAAAATATCGACCCAGACGGGATTCGAACCCGCAATCTTCAGAGATTAAGATATCGGTGAACCGAAATCTGACGCGATACCATTTCGCCACCAGGCCGTGTTCTTGGATGAGAGAAAATTGGTTTATCCGGTACTCTGTACCCCGCTAAGATATCTAGCCTGCAAGAATTTCTTATTTTCTTCCGTAAATCCATTCCGATCTTAATATAATTTAAATAAATATACGTAAGTATTTATAATTACTTTACCTATACTTGTATTTAGTTAATACTAGACCGATTCCGTGTTGTGGATGCTCCAAATACGTGAATCGTGATGTCCTGCTACATCCCCACAGGCCGGGACAGGTCATCGTGCTTGTACAGGATATCGAAGCAAACGTGAATTTGATCCCAGTTCTTCCAACCCGTAGAGGCAGTGAGAAGGTAAAGGCATCCGGTACCACGAAACCACTAGCCCAAGTTGCTAAAAGTAGCACACCACGGTACACATGTGATTATTTAGTCACGTCAAAGCAACAGACAAATCCCTTGTGGTTTGATAAGTAGGGATGCAGTTTCGTGCCATAGGACTCGTCATTGATACAATCTCCTGGTATCCTACAATTTGGTTGATTAATAGATACCCCCAGAGCCCGCCTGTCGGGTGCGACCTCGTCGCATGGCGATACATTCTCGTCTGTCTACTATATCTACACATTACCTCCGCCCTGCTTCCAGGCTGCCGCCATGGCCAACATGTTGGACAGATCCTGCTTGTCTTCGTCGTCGGCCGGGAAGACGTAGTCGATGCGCTCCTCGTACGTGTCGTCCTCGAGCCTGTGCATCTTCTTGACCCGGCGCGGCATCTGCTTCTGCACCTTCTCGATCTCCTCGTCGGCGCCGTGGACACGCTCAAAGGCGAGCCACGAGTTGAGCAGGGAGACTCTCTCCTCTTTGAGGTCCTTCTCCTTCATGCTCTTATGAGCACGCTCGAACACGCTTCTGGCCCGCGCCTTGGCGGCATCGGTCTTGGGCTCCTCCTCCTCGGCATCCGCGTTTCCGTTGGCCGCGTTGTCGTTGGCGTCTGGGACGTTGAGTTCAAAGTGCGCGTAGCTGATCCATACCTTGACGTGCTCCGTCTTCTCGAGCAGCCGCTCGTACAGGTCGCGCGTCCGGTCAAACTCGCCTTCTCTCTCCTCGAAGTCGATGTAGGCCTTCCACACCAGTTCCGGCATGTCAAGCGTCTCTTGGCTGGTGGCAAGTTCGTAGATGGCTCTTGCCCGCTCCAGGTCGTCCAGACTATGCTCGAGCTTGGCGAAGTTGATCCAAGCTTGAGAGTTGGCGGGGTTCCACTCAATGTGCTTCTCGTATAGTGTACGGCAGCGCACAAACTCGTAAAGCTTCATCTCCAACTCGACATAGCCCTTGAACAGCTTGTCCTTGGGGCACATGCCGATGGATCGCCCGAGCATCTTCCGTGCGACCGTGAGCTCGCCCTGGCGGATTTCGAAGTGTGCCTTCATGAGCCAGATCTTGGCAAAGGTGAACTTCTTGTGCGGTATCAGGTCTAGACAGAGATCGTAGATCTGCCGCGCCCGGCCAACATCCTTGGCCTCCATCTCCTCCCATATCGCATAGAACACCCATAAGTAGATATATCGCCGCCAATGGCGCTTCTCTTGTGTCGGGGGAATCTGGGCTACTGCTCGCTCGTAGACATCTCTCACCCGATCCGCATCCCCGCCCGCCTCCTCCAAGCGAGCATAGTCGAACCATATGTCGTAGTTCTTGGGGTTCTGGTTGATCTGATCCTCGTAGTGCCTTCGTCGTTTCGAAAGAACCACATCCTCAACCCCTTCTTGGTCGCCGTATTGCTTCTCGAACGTCGTGTAAGCCTTGTGTAGGAGCATGGATCTAGACCGCGGTAGGCGATCGAGGGCGTGTTTGTAGATGGCTCTCGCACGCTCGTACTCCTTGAGCTTGGCCTCGAACCGCGCCCAGGAAATAAATATCTTCTCGTCCATGAACTCGTCCCCGAGGGCCTCGATGGCGTCGCTGTATACCTGCCTGACCAAATCGCTTGTTCCCACCTCTTCTTCAAACTTTGCCCACTTGATCCAGTTCCGTGGCTCCGGATGGATGAAAGTGAAACGGGTAAAGATGTCGCGCGCTCGCTGAAACTCGCCATAACGCTTCTCCAGCTTGATATAGGCGCTCCAGGCAGCCTCGTCGGGGCGCCACTCCATCCATCGCTCGAAAACCTGCCGCGTGCCAGGGATGTTCCCGAGCATCTCCTCCATGTAGACATACTTGTACCAGAGCTTATCAACCCGAGGCAAGATGGAGATGGAGCGGTCCAGGAGGTTGCGGGCGTGGTTGATGTTGCGGCTCTTCATCTCCGACTCGATGTAGCGAATCCAGAGCACGACCGAGGTGGAATCGACATCGAGGGCTCTTTCGAAGACGGAGCGGGCTCTTCGGTATTCCTTCTGTTCCAGTTCCCATTGCGCATACCGCATCCAGTTGTTCATATTCACCCTGTTGCGGCGGACATAGTCTTCGAATTCCTTGCGCTTCCGGCCTTGGAATTCGTGCAGCTCTTCCAGATCCTCGAAGCGTTGAGTAGGCGCCTTGACCTGGGTGTCCTGGCGATCTTGGGCTTCGCGAAGCAATTGCTCGGCGGAGATCTGGATAGGCGCGGCGCCCTTGTTCTTGACCCTCGGGGGGCCGCGTGAAGACTCCATGATGGGCGAGCTCTTCGGTGCAACACGAGAATGGATGGTGTAGCAGATATCAAATTGGAGGCAGTCGCTACTTGGGGGAGGGATTCTCGGTCCCGGGAGGGCCACGGAGATGCGGCGGTGATGCTGCAAAAAATCGGTAGGTGTTGGAGGTTGGAGTGGATGGATATGGAGGCTCTATCTGGTCTGTCTCGCGCTATTGCCTTCCAAAAATAAAGGTTGTTGACAGAGCTAATTTGGCCAATGAGCGCCCTGGAACCGGATGACATAAGAGACAATAGTGGAGAAAGAACATTTAATGCCTGCGCAATTGTTTAGGTAGGTACGGAGAAAGCGACTGCTAGCTAGTAGGTATCAATCAAATGTTACTTTATTGTACGTTATCGCATCATTGCACCAGTTCTCGTATTTCTTTTCACCACTCTCTTTCACTACTTGCCAGCCCCACGATACATCTAGGAAATACAAACGCTGCCACATCTTTGAGCAGACCAATACAGCGGCCCCCAAAACTTTGCGCCTGCCAACTACAGCCCCAGGCGCGTCGATACTGTTGTCGACCAATTTCCACCTCGGGAAACCGAGAGACAAAAGGGCACAAAAGTGAGTTGCCTGCGATCATCACTGCCTGATCAACGCAAATCTCATCCGTCAGTGCAAAATGTCAACCTTAGCAGACGAGCTCCTCCAGGACTTCGAGGAGTCGGGCTCCGAGAATGGCGACGAGCAGAATGATCTAGGCCTGGAAGGCGACAGCGCAGCCACCAAGGGCGACAATGACGGTAACAACAAAGACGACGACGACAACGACGACGATGGCGGCATGGTTCTCGATGGCGACGAGGAGGCCCCTGACGATCAAGACGAGGAGATGGGCGGTATCGATCCTCTGGAGGACGAGGACGAAGCCAAGGCCAAGGTCGAAAAGATGCAGCTCGGGGACGTCAAGGATGTGCGCAAGGTCTCGACCGTTATGGACAGGTTAGAACCTCTTCTCAAGGACATCGAACGCTTTCAATCGCAATCCCTGGATGCGCAAGCCATCAACGTCGGCAATATCGAGGACAACCCCGAATACAAGGTCCTGACCGAATCGAACACGCTATCTACGCAACTCGACGGAGAGATAATGAAAGTTCACAAATTTATTCGGGACCACTACTCGGCGCGGTTCCAAGAGCTCGAGACTCTTGTCCAAAACCCCGTCGACTACGCAAAGGCTGTCGCCATCCTCGGCAATGGGCCTATGGACTCTGACAGCATCAAGTCTTTGCAGGAGTCGACCAACAACGTTTTGGGCGAATCCCTCAAGTCGGTACTGGATGGCCCGACACTGATGATTGTCACCGTGGAGGCGACCACCACAAAGGGCCAGGAGGTCAGCCAGGAAGAGCTCGATCGTATTATCCGAGCATGTCTCATGGTCGTCTCCATGGACCGAGCGAAGAAGACACTGACCGAATATGTCCAATCCCGGATGAACGTGTTCGCTCCCAACCTGACGAGGCTGCTTGGGTCTTCCTTGACCGCAGCCCAACTAATCAACACAGCCGGCGGCCTGACAAACTTGGCCAGGACTCCAGCCTGCAATATTGCCGCGTGGGGCTCCAAGAAGCAGTCGAATTCTGCCTTTGCCACCAACATCGGCGTTCGTCAACAGGGGTTCGTCTACCAGTCGCCCATCATCCGGGGCGTGCCGAACGATATGAAGACAAAGGCAATGAAGGCCGTGACCGCCAAGCTTGTTCTGGCGGCTCGCGCCGACACTGGCCATACCTATCCTCATGGCGATTATGGCGACGAATTACACAACCAAGTACTGTCCCGCCTGGACAAGTTGACAGCGCCGCCTCCGAATAAGGGGCAGCGAGCCCTGCCAGCCCCTGACGACAAGCCGTCGCGGAAGCGGGGTGGCCGACGAGCCAGAAAGGCCAAGGAAGCTACAGCCATGACCGATCTGCGGAAAGCGCAGAACCGGATGGTCTTTGGCAAGGAAGAAAAGGAAGTCGGCTACGGCACGGGCGAATCTACAGCTGGCATGGGAATGATTGGTGCCTCCAACGACGGACGGATACGCGGCATCCAGATCGATAATCGAACGCGCGCCAAGCTCACGCAGAAGCACAAGGGCTGGGGAGGGGCGACTCCCGTTGGCGGTGCGGCCTCGTCTCTGCGCGGTTTTGGCCAAGGTGGCGGCTCGACTATCGATCTGCGTGGCAAGGGCATCCGGACTTCGGGGGTGGGCTCGACCATTGGAGGAGGGGGTGGTGGTGCTGCAGGGACTGCATCCTCGCTCGCCTTCACGCCCGTCCAGGGTCTCGAGCTCGTGGACCCCAAGGTTCAAGCGGAGCTCAAGCGCAAGAGACAGGCTGATGAGGATCGTTACTTCAAGGGGGGTACCTTCACTCAGGTGAGCGGCTCCGGCAGCAACAATAACAATGGTACTTTCAAGGTTCCAGGCCAGCCTCCCAGCAAGAAGGTTGACACGGGGTCCTCGAAATCTATGGCACCCCCGCCGGTACCTTCGAAGTAGACTGGTCGCATTTTCAGGGTTCTTGTGTGCCTTGGGCCGCACCTGCAACGCCGCACCTTGCAGGTCGGGTGTTGGCGCTGGTAATCTTATTACTTACCATACGTGCCACGGGCCTTTTATTAGCTGCAAGGCGAGGCAGCGAGGTGGATAGTTTCTTCAGTATGTATGTACGATGGCAATACGGAGGCAGAACAGACAGACAACTATCCCCAGGTTGGCAACCACAATTACATCAATCGCTTTATTAATTAATGCCTCCACCATGAAGATGAGGAATCTCGACGTGCAGGTACCCACCGGTGTCGAGGCGAGTTTCTGTTGAGAAAGACACTGCACTGATGGTGATGGGAGAGAAAAGGGTGGGAGCCCGATCGACTGGTGTAGAACATCCCCACTGCGCTGAATGTCAGAAAGGGTTTCTTCCCCTAAACCCAGAGGGCCTCTAGGCTCTAGCAATAAGACCTGAAGCCAAGTATAATTTATGCATGTCTATGCGTGAATGCGTGGCTTGATGTAAGGGACCTGCAGAACTGAAAAGGCAACGTGAGTGTGTGGGTGGACGTGTGACTGACTGTTATGTTTAATAGTGATGATCTTCATCTACCTTGCCGCATCTACCTACTGCTAAACACGAGAGAGGGCAGTCAATAATACCCTTAAAGGTTTCGTGTCTGTGCAGGTTGACCAACCTTTTCCGTGCTTTGCATCATCCTTGGGAAAGAAAGACGGTATTATTACTCATTCAGGCCAAACCCTCAGTCAGAATGAGACAATAGAGGGGATTATGCAGGTACACACCCCATATATGCCTATGCTTTGCGTCAAATATCTCCTGAAGTGCCCGTTGCAACGTGTGAGTAAAACATGGGATTAGGATGTCGTACTTGGTAGGTATTGCCTGGGGAGAGTGATCTGTATCCTTTTCGTCTTTTGTTTTTCTTCTTTTCTCACATTCGTTGCTGTACGTAGGAATGATGACCCTTGATCCGACACGAACTGCCTTGTCTCTGGCCTCGAACTTGACGATATCCACAGCAATGTCACACGCAGCCTGTGCTCCCTGCATGGCTTCGGCTGTTGATTGGCTCCCGCACCGGGGGACCCCGGGAAGAAAAATAAGGGTCTTCTAGTTGGAGTAAGTAGTAGTAGAACTGCTAGACTTGCCTGTAGTGGTAGATACTTCACTATGAGGAAAAACCGCGGATGATCCGGACCCTCAGCCGCAAACTGCATGTTGTTCGAGCGAAATGCAGGGCTTAAGGCCTAGAAGCGCAAATAGACCAAGAAATATAACGCCACATGAGAGTGCAACGTGCCGTGGCAGGTCGGCTATCTCTGCAGGCATACGAGCCGAGTTAAGCCAAGGATACTCCGGCGATCCGGCAGTCGGAATGGCTGATGGACGAACGTTAACGGACGAGCCTTGTGCAACCATCATACGGTATTGTCGGCGGCCGTCCAGTTTGGCGCATCTCGTGTCACTTCAACGTGATGGCAATTGCTCAGAAAGGGACATGCTGAGAACATGGCGAAGTGCTGAGAATCCCATCTGCCGGGGGGTGCTACAAATCGCACTAGCGGGCATGCACATGCATCATTGCAACCCGACCGACACACAACAAACGGAACAATAGCCAACCACACACACACATCAATCGGACTGACAGGCAATCGTGTCGAACGATTCCCCTCCCTATCGCCCCATGTGCCATGGTCCATGGTCCATGGAGAAATCCTCGCACGTATCAAGCGTTTGTCATCGCCCCCGAGTCCCCGACTCGATTTCGTAAGATGAGCCCGTGTCTGACGTGGAGCTGTGTTGCTGCTTTGAACTCTCCGTGCGCGGGGTATCCGCATCCGCAGCTGGGGAAACCATATTTCTTCAGGCTCATGGGAGGAAGAATCCCAGTAAACGCAGTGGAGGGGTAGAGCCTCGGGTGGAAGACAGGTACTCGAGGCATACTTGGAGTTCTCCGTAGTAGCAGCGCCCAAAAGAAAAAACAACTTGTCTTACCTCGACTAAGTAATTGCCTGCACCGGGAGTCGCAGGCTCGAACTTTCCACCCGCTAGGACGACTGATGGTGAGGGGGCCGAATGTCCATCATGCCTTTTGGCCCCCGAGGACCAAGAAACCCCTCGTTCTCGGGTAAGTTGGCCATTTTCCATCCATGGATTGATCATGAGATAAGAACGACGTCGCGAACTTGATTGGCGCCCTCTACTATGTCGCAGTATGTAGTAAGAAGAGTAGCCGGGCGTAATACAAACCTAGCCAACTGCCCTATTTGCTACCCGAGTTTTACAGACCATTTAGACAAGTCTGCGCCGGGGACAATTGAGTTTGGGCGGGCTTTCTAGGTCTGTTCGGAGCAGTCCCGGGCTAGGCATGCGAGCGTCGCTAAGCAGTCCCAATTGGCTAATAACGAACCGTTCTGGCGAGCCTCGAGAATGTATCCGTGGCGTGGGAGTCAGGAGTCGAGCTCATCGAAACATCCTGCCCCCGATAGCTGCAGTAAGCATAAGAGCGGGAGCCTTATGATTGTCCCCCTTTTTACGGGAGAGGAAGAATAGAACCCAGCTAGGCACGCAGTCATTTGCTTTTGCTAGTATTGCATTTGGTCGAAATTGCATGTACGGAATCAAGGTGGTTTTCGCCTCAAGCTCGGTTGCAAAACTGTGGACGGTGATGGGGTTTTCGCGTTCGTTTGGGGAGATTTGACTGAGTAACAGAGAGGAGGAGGGTTTTATCCATGGATCCCAAGCGTCACGATACTGTAGCAACAATGAAAAGGCTAACAGCAAATCAGGGATTCGGCCGACTGGGTAACAAAGCATACCTAACTGTAGCAGCAGGCAAGTGCTGGCCGCTAAAGACGGAGGTGCACTCAGGTGCGTAGTCAGCAACAGTACTTGGTCCAGCGTACCTGAGCCCAAGCCCAAGCCTCAAGACAGCACCAAGGCGAGCAAGGTTAGGTAGGTAGATCTCGATGCTCGCCAGAAAAGCTGTTAGTTTGTGGGGTAACGGATTAGGGCCGCGTACTCCTTGTGTCAATTTTTGTACGCAGTTCGGCAACAGCTCCGCCCAGGAATAAATTTGGGGTGGGAGTACTGTAACCTAACTGCTCAAACAGCACCTGTTCCGTCCACTGCTCCGTTTGAACCGAAAGTCTGGGCCGCTCTGCCAATCTTCTGGTCAGTGCAGAGCCCTTGGTGAATCGTCGGATCGTGATGGTAACAGCACAGCGCATACCGCAACCAGGCCCAGAGTTGCTTCGGTGACGTCAGTCGGTACGATCAAAGGGGACGTGATCGTGTGCTGTCGGCGGGCCTATAATTAGTTGTCTGGAGTCGCCGGCGTCGTCCATGCTGCCATTGTCAGGCCAAAGGCCAAACAACGATGCTCTCATCTCCGTAATGGGGCTTTTGATGAACTGTCCTCACCAAGACAACATCAACAACAACAACAACAACAACAGCAGCAGCAGCAGCAGCAACGACGCTTCTAACGAAAGAAGCAGCAATCGACTCCGAATGCCCAAGGAATTGGGTTTGCTAGAGGCAAAGGGGCTGAGGTCCAACGAAGTCAATTTCCCTGTTACTCGCCCGTAGCCTATGTGATGGTCTATGATCTTATCGTGACCGCCTTCTAACAGCCTCAGCTGTGGTGGTGATACTGTACTGTAGGACGGCAATCAATTACACTTTGGCTCCGTCAGGGCTAGTATCGTCTTCTCTCGAGACAGACGCACCGGGAAGTGGTCCCGAGTCGTAGACGGGTGGGACAAGGGCACCGAAACGGTACATCCCTACCTGGTATGTAAGCTACGCCCCACCTGGAGCTCTAGACCAGGTACTCTTGTAGTGGCCGTCGGAGTACCTCCTACAGCCGGTGTACTGTTGTTTTCGACTTGACCCCACCCAGAAAGCCCTTGAGGTCGGGTTGCTCCTCGTGGTGGCCCCATCGACCATGAAGAAACTCTCTGTACGGATACATTACGAGACCATTCCCCAGCTGCAAGTGGTTTTTTGGTTTTTTTTTTCTTGGGTTTCCATTTCGGCATCTGTAAATAAAATATCTTGACTAAAGAATGGAAGGCGCTCGGGGACTTCGCGCCATAGTGGGATGTGATTGGCTTTATCCGACGAGCCAGGATACCTTTTAGTATTTGCACATCGTATACTATACGTACCTGCCACGCTGCTAAGGGCCCTAGAGGCGGGGTGGGCAGCACTTGCACATCAATTGATTGATTGATCTGCTCGAAGGGTTCAAACTCGGCAGACTTCAAAAACTTCAGGGTCTTCATCTTCGGTACTACGGGTACGCTCGCTTTCGTACACCACCAGTGTGGCACGCTGGCAGATGGGGAGATGGGGCTGAGCAGAATCGAACGGCGATACGGCTGCCCAATGCGATGCGACTGAGTGGCTCATCAAGGGATATCACCACCGCCAGCTCCTCCATCGCAACGATCATAAGCCGGATAGCCTCGAGTACATGATAATAAAGCCATTATCGGAGTAGGCGAGCGAGTGATGACGATCATTAGAAAATAAGGAGAGTCGGGCCAGTGCTGGGTGAAAAAGCTCCGCCACGGGCGAGCAAGAACAGGTTTTTGCTCATTTCATCCCTAACAACTAGCAATTTCTGCTTGGTGGTGAGGTGATGTAGAATCGTCGATTCATTCACAATCGACGATGCGATCAGCCCGATCCATTCAGGGTTCACCCACTACTTTATTTTATTGGTACTCTGGGCTCGACGACCGTCCGCCAAGCCGAGGGGCCCCCTGCCTGTACCACCTCACCCTTGTCTTGTCAGGTACATGGCCCGTGCCTGTTTCGTACCCTCACGCTTCTTCTGTACTTTCCACCAGAGCCCAGCGCCGTCGCTGCTCAGTGCGCCACAAGGCCGGGAAAAGGTGCCACAGCGCCAAGGAAGTCCAGCCGTTGTCTGCAGTAGAACCCTGCGCGGGGGGCCGGGTCGACGTTGAAAATGTCGATGTAGGGCGCACTTCTCGATCGCCGTTCTAGATGCTGACCGAAACCGCCGCAGCACCCGCGACCTGGTCTCCCCCCCTTCCCTTTTTCAGTGTCTTTGCCGTTCCCACCCCTCTTCTCCTCGCGACGCAGACGCAGGGTCTTCATTAAAGGCCTGGCAGTAGTCCAGCCCACCAGCTGCCAGTCTTTTCACAACCGCCCACGAGATCCGCCCGAGATGGCAGGATAGGATGATGACGTCATATCCGAGCTGGGTACCTCGCGGTTCCCACGATGGCCCACGCACTACTACGGTACAGTATCAGGCAGTACCGAAGGGGTCCATCGCCATTGACGCCGCACCTCGTGTAGCTCAGGCACAAGCTCAGGGAGCCATGCACTACTGGCAGGACGTGGGTAGCAAAGCAGAGCATCCCCCGCGCAGTGCAAGTTAAGTCATCAACCGAGAAAGGAGTAGTGCAGATGTACAATTTCATCGAGAGATCCTGGTTAGAGCTCGTCCGGGCAACACTCTCCAGGATCTTCGCAGGATGTGCAGATATAAGGGGAAAAAACAAGGAAATAGTTACGGACGAATGAGGTCTCTTGACATGTCCCGAGGCACCGCAAATCAGGGTAGACCACCATGCCACGCTTCCACGGTGGGCAGCGATTGTCGGGCTATCTCGATGAAGGGTGCAACAGGTGGTGTGATGGAATTTCAAGAATGCCATGCAGTCTCTTTTAGACCAGCAGACCTAAGTAGTACCCCGATCGATCCCTTTCCCTCTCTACAGTACGCATCGGGCTAGACTACCTACTGCTATCCGGCCAAGCTAACGCCGCGTCGTGACTTTTGTCCCAGCATTTTCTACCGTACCGCCTCGACGGTACACGGTAACGGCGCAGCTTCTGATTTGTCCAGGGCAGCCAGCCCTTCTCCGAACATCGAGCCCCTACTGTAAATCTTGCCCAACGTGCGTACAAATGTACTGTATGGACCTGGCCGGCTCAAGAGATGCCTTTCACGTTTATTAAGGAATATGGGGCAGTGGACGAGATTGCTGAAGACCTCGTTGGAAACGGCATCCAGGCCATTGGGCAACAACTATTTGAGGAAACGGTAACATGTAAGATGATTGGCTGAATACTCCTCGCAAATTTCGGACTGGAGCGAAATGCAACGGGGCCTACAGTACCCTTCTGGGCGGGGCCAAAGGTGCGACTACAAGTATGTATCTCGATCAAGTGTTGCCTATGTATCGCCTGCGGTTCCTGGGTCCCGGTGATGCCTTGAGAACCGAACACGGTCGTCCCCTTGGCTGACGCCTACGTCATCTCGGATTGGCGGATATACCAGACACCCTACGGTGTTATCTTCGTGCTAGTTGTGACTTGTTTGACTCTGGTAGAAACGCGCCTATTGCGTTGTGAGTACGACGGTACAGCATCGCCATCATCTGAAGGAATGGAAGATATTGTTTTAGGGGTTCACGGGGAGGAAGAGGTACCGTAGGTAACACTACATGGGGAGGACTTATGGTACGCTGGCAACCCGGCATCGATCAGATCAGTGCTCGGGACGAGAGTAATGGATAGTAGTAGGCCTCGGAACATTTGTTCCTGCACGCCATGACGAAATCAGCCAATGATGTGCGGCCGGTATGCGCTACTCTTGGTGCAGCGACTGCTAATAACCTGCTTTGCCGGTCGCCAGCCGACCAGAAACATGGTTGCTAATAAGTCAATGTGACCGTGCTTTCATCCCCTTTTGGCTACGAGAGGAAAGATAGAGAGAGGAAGAGCTTCTAGAAACCACACTGCTGTAGTGGTACAGTATGCACAGTAGCGCTGGCAGATTGGAGGGGTTGCGCTGGGAGCCAACCGATGGACCGCCCCTGTCCTACCTATCTCGGTTGGGTTGGGCTGAAGAAGGAAGAAGGGCTGAAGAATACAGCACATGTGCGACCCTGGAAATGCTGGGTTCCCGATTTTCCAGATTTGTTTTTGTGTCATAGATGAGATCTGTAGCAGATGAGAGAGTCCCAGCCGGGGATAATTGCAATCCTAACATGCACATCACTATTGGGGTCTGAGACTCTCAAGGGGAGAGGGTCCAAAGCTACATATCTATGTATCTACCTAATGAGCATGACTCTAGTAGTAAATCGTTGAGGGGACAGCAAGCCATAGACGGGACCCAAAGGCCTTCATGTCGACTGTGCAATGTTATGTAGGTATGATAAGGCTGGTAGATAGATGTAGCTGGCACTGGCATCCCATGCAGACCGCCAGCTGTCTCTTGGGCGCCTGTACGGATAGCCTGGTGCCGGCCAACCTGGTTGTCCAAGCAGGCGATGCCGACTAAGCGCAGCAAGCAGGTTTTCCTTGATTTTACGACACGCATCTTTTCGCCCTCACGAATCTCTTGCGCTCCTTTCGAAACCATGCCGGTGGGATTGCACACCCAATGGCCCTGATCAATGAGAGGTAACCTTAAAAAAATAGCGGCATGGCTGCGAATGGATTTGAAGGGTCCCCCGTCCCTGACTTTTCTCCTCGACGAAAACGCCATTGATGAGGGTCCCGGACCATGGTACATGATCGGTACATGGCGGAGTACATGCCCCGCCATGTACACGCCGCCGTACTGTCTCGAGTGTACCGGCTGTACCTGCTGTACGTACTTACTAGATGACCCCTGCTTTTACAGACACAGACCCTTGTCCACGCTTTTATTTTTTTAATTTTTTTTGCCTCTTCCCTTCTTGTCGTTTCTTGTCCCTGGGGGCCCAGCAGTGGGTGGACCCGCCCTTTGCAGCAGGCGCGAGACAAGACGGAGGAGCCCTTGAGGCCCTATGTTGCAGGCTTTAAAGTTGGCCAGGTAGGTAAGTAAGGTACTTGGCTGCAAGTACACAGCCAGCTGCTGCCCAGTAGCGTACGGTCGGTAGGTAGCGCAAAAGTAGGAGGAGGTACGCCGGTACGCTTGGGACGGTGCCCACGGAGCTCCAAAAGGCAGGTAAGCGAAAACTTGATGGGATTCATGCGTTTCCCATGTTTCCTTTTAAGCACACCCATTCGCACATTCTTCCTGCTGCACCTCACAAATTCATCTCGTTGTTTACTCGACTCCAGCTTCCTCGGCCTACCACCTCTCTATTGCCATCTTATTATATATCCTCTCTACCACCCCTCACCCGTGCCATTTTCCCGTGAGGACTGCTATTCAACAGCCTTCCAAAACACCCAACCACACATCGTTGTGCATCTGGCTGACTGACCTCTGTCGCTCTCGCTCGCACGCATCCACCTCAACATTATCACCACCGCTGCGCCAGGAACATCGCCATCGCCATCCTTGCTGTCGCCGACGCTTCTGCCGCCACAATCATCCATTAACCGTCTCTCTGTGCATGCTATATGAGCATTGGTTGTACCAATCGTCTTTCTCGTCGCCACCGTACCTTAGCTATCTATTGCAGGGATAACGCGGGATCACCAAGCATCTCGGGGTATTCTTCCTAATCTATAAAACTTTTGGCTCTCTCCCATCGCAATGCAGGCTAGAGACGCAACGGGCCGCAAGGTCTCTCTTCTGAATGACGAGTCATACTCTCGCCCTTCTCTATACCACACTCCTAGCTCCTACCAGTCCATAGGCGAAGCCTCGCCGCTGTCCCCTACTCCAGAGCTGCTGCGATCCAATTCGTACGACTCCAACACCAGTTATGATCCTGTCTCTCCCATGACGCCAGCCATCTACGACTTCTCATCTCGGGGTCCCTATGATGACTTCGCGTCGGAGATGCCCCCGGCCAAGCGCCCCGCCTACCTTGACACCAGCCGTTCCAATTCCTACGTGGAAGACGACAGCTCCGCCGGCTCGGCCGTGCAAGACCGGCCTGCAAAACGCTACCCCTGCAGGTACCGCGACAGCCATGGCTGTGAGAAGACCTTTACTACCTCGGGCCATGCTTCTCGGCATTCCAAAATCCACACTGCCGAGAAGGCAGTACACTGCACCTACCCTGGTTGTCACAAGAAGTTTACTCGTGCCGATAACATGAAGCAGCACCTTGAGACACACTTCAAGGATAAGTCGAGATGCTCGACCTCGTCCAAGTCTGCCTCCAAAAGCTCCCTAAGCTCCTCAACCAAGCGCGGCTCCATCTCTTCTCGATCCACGACCTCACAAAGCAGCCGGTCACCGGTGTGCGCCGACGCCCAAATGTGGGACGTGGACCAGTATGGAATGGTGACGGACGCCGCGCAGTTTCCCTCGCCCAATCCCACGTGGGACATGAGGGGTCTGAACCTGCCCTTGATGGGTCGCCCGGGCGTCCCGAGGACGAGCAGCGGCCTCGACGCACTGGCAGCCATAGCTTGCCAAGAAGGCGGGTCTTGAGAGCGACGTTGTAACAACTCGACGGCAGCTTCGTTGCCACTTGTCCCGAGACAGCTCTACCAGGTCACGCCGTGACATAGGGTACCTGGATCGGGGACAGATCTAATGACAGTTTCTCCATCTCCTTCGGGAGAAGAGAGCATTCACGGCTCGGGGTTTCTCGCGATCATGAGTCAAGGCGTTATGGTTTTGTTTTACGTTTTTCAACCATATACCCAGGAGCCAAGCATACGGAAGGCGCACTGGAGTTCTTTTTTTTTGGTGTGTGTGTTTTACTTGCTTTTATGGATGGCATTTGCGACCGAGTTAATGGGAAACATGGAAATGAGCAATCTAGGGGGGTTGAGCGGGCCGGGCACATGGGGTCTGCTCTTGCATTGGTACAGCATGCCTCCTGCCTGAGAAAGGCGAGGAGGGCAGCGTGCACTACGGAAGCACAGAGGCCGTTGGCGCTTGGGAAAAGCAATCTGTGTACATTGACGATAGTCCTCCAGAAGCCGGTACCACAAGCACGGTATCATTCTTGGACATGCCTTTTTTATTTTTATTTGTTTAGTTTACTAGATACCACTCGTCCGCCCTGTTGTTCAATAGGGCAGATGGCACACGAAAATCAAAGCGATGATTATGAAGTCTCAAAACCTGTTCCATCTTATGCAATCTCACACGTGACCGGCGATGCATGATTTTGACACGATGATAGCGAGACGCTCTAATGACATTTTCAGACATGAACCCTATCGGCTGGACGGTCTCAGCTCGGAAAGCCGACGATGGCTTCGCTTCGTCCAGTCCCCAACAAAGATCTGCATACATACATCTACGTCAACGGGGCGGCCGCGAGATCTACTGTAGATAGCGCCGGTGGTGCACCGCTTCGCATCAGAATGATCGACATGCACTAGCACGAACGAGAAAAAGATTACCTAAGGTTCTATCTGTCTTCGTTCTTCAAGGAAGCTATTTCTACATAGGGCGAAAACCAGGCTTGCGTCCAGATGTGTAACGAACCAAGCACGGAAATTCAGGATAACTTCGCTCCACCCTAAGGGGTGGCGCCTGCCTTTTCTGCTTCGGCCTGCGCGCTGGTTTCTCTCTGGTTGCCTGTGTGCCTTCATGGCAGACGAAGTCGTGAGTGGGTCTCGATGAGGAAGAAGCATCAGTTGATATCCAGAAACCGAAGAACGAGTTCGCTCACTGTGTCGTGTGGTATGGATGTAATGACCAAACACAATAACGACGAAACAAGAAGCACTGCAGTGGTGGGCATGGGCGTGACCGAAAATTTTCTCACGATGCCGAACAGAAATTTCAAGGAGTTGGAGGGGGGTGGATGGGGCTTAGAAGCAGCAGATCGACGATCTGTCAAGGCGCCAACGAGGTCCCTGATCGACAGGCAGGTGGGCAGTCCTTGGTGAGTTTGGCATCTTCCAGGTTCGTACAAGCCCTCCTCCTCTACTTCCAAGGAGGAGAGGAGGAGGAGGGGTGGGGCGGACACTAAAAGGGGAGTGCCCCGGACGGTGCCTCCGGTAGGGGGGACAGACGGACAATACCACACTGTCGGTAATCGTATCATACGTTGGAAGAAGGGGATGTGGTGTCGGTGTCGGTGTCGGTGTCGTCCGTCCGTTAGCAGGTCCCACTTTCATTGCGTGCCTGGCGCCTGGACTGCTTCCCCACACACCGAATCGAATCACCCTCTCTCGCCTGATTATCTTTTCTCTTGCTTTCGCGGCTAAGGCAGGCTGGCAGGAAGCTAGGGCAGTACATACTGTACGATTGACTACCCCTGATACAGTAGTCGGATGGGGAATGCAGGCGCAGATGGGGGAGGAGACTTGGGGGTTGATAGTGAAAGCCACAGGAGAAAGAATCGACGCACTTCGACGTCATTTCGCATTTGACAGCTCTGGATGGGTTCGGGGCTAGCTTCCTTTGGGTTTGGTCAGCCGAGGGAGAGCGAGCAAGGCAACTTGACTTGGCAAGAGAGCGTTGATCCACTCCGGGTCACCCAGGCCAGGTGCCAGGAGCTAGGCTAGTCTTTCTCTTCCTCTCCTCTGCAGCAGCTTGTGTCCAGACAGTCACAGTAGCCAGTCGGTCCCGTTGAGGTTTGCTCTTTCTCGCATCCAATCTTTTTGCATGCATGCACTGCGGCGCGGCTGGCCCCGTCTGCTGGTCACGCGCGGCGCCGCTGCTTACAGTACTGTACAATCTGCAGGTCTTGGGCTGGGCGCCCCATCCGCTTGCCTGCCCTCTTGCTTCTTGCTTCTCCTGCTCCTCGTCCCGCTCCACCTATACCTGCTGCAGCCTGCCACCACCGTCTCCGCCGCCGTAGCGCCCGAAACACCTTGCTAGGCATCTTTAACCTTCGATAGTCGTCGGTGGGGGTACGGGGAGGGTCATTTGCTTCCTTCCAACACCACCAACAGCAGAGCGCCGTTGGTGAATAGCTGCTTGTTGCCGTGTAAGGCCCCATCTTGTGGGCTTGTATATGGGATCAGGTTACTTGTTGGTCGTTGACCGAGGAAGCCGTATCGTGATCCGTAGGTAAACCCCCCCCAGATCTCCTTTCACAGTGATACGACTTGGCCAGAATTGTTTGTTTCATCCCATTATCCATCGTCTCCTTATTTATCGACTGAAGAAGTACGTCTAGTCCGTCATGCCGTTTCCCGTCTCATCAAACAATATCCGTGTCTCTTGTGGCTCGTAGGCCTACGACTTCCACAAGTCAGGATTCTCGGCACACCCACGTGCCATCTCCCACTGCTCGTCGGTAATGCATACCAGCGTCCGATGCTTTGCGCCCTCCTTGCCCACCTCCTGGACAGTTTCCTGGATGGGCTTCGCGTTGCGCTCGTCGTCCATCTCGAAGCCGAGACACCTGACTTGCTCCACCACGCAGCGGCGCAACTTGTCGCTCTTCTCCCCGATGCCTCCCGCAAAGACCAGGGCATCGACTGCGCCGCCCAGTGAGACGTAGTAGCCACCCACGTAGGCGCTGATGCGGTCCACCATCATGTCAAAGGCGAGTTTGCATCGTGGCTCCTCCGAGCTCGCGATGACCCCAAAATTGGTTGTGCCCGTCATGGCCTTCCAGCCGCTTTCCTGGTTCAAGATCTCTTCCGCTCGCGAGATGTGTAACTCCTTTGTCGACGACGGTGAGAGCTTGCCTACATCACTCGCGTAGTGGAAAACAAGACTGGGCAGGCTAGTCAGCTACGACCACCCAAGGATCACGAGCCGCCGAGAGCATACACCCCATCGTATTGTTCACTCAGAGGGCAGGATGCTTGCTTACCTTGGGTCAACGCTGCCGCTTCGAGTCGCGCCCGGCAGTCCAGCCAACGGGGTCAAGCCCATCGAGTTGTCCCAGCTTGCCCCGGCTTTGATGGCGCAGGCGCTGGCACCACTGCCCAGATGAAGTGCTATAATGTTGAGGTCCCGAGTGTTCTTGTCCAAGAAATGGGCAACAGCATTCGTGATGAATTGGTAGCTGATGCCGTGGAAGCCATACTTCCTCAGCTGGTTGTTTCGAGCAACCTCCTGGTTGATTGGGTAGGTGTGAATGTGCTCAGGTATGGTCGCATGGAACTGCGAGTCGAAGTAGGCGACGTTCGCCGCGTCGGGGAGTTCGGTGATGCATGACTTGACAATCTGGAGGGCCTTGACGTTGTGCAATGGGGCCAGGTCGGTCAATTCCTCGAGATGGATGTAGGTCCCTAGGTTGATGAGCCTGGAGGTGGTGTAGTCGCCGCCATGGACCACTCTGTGACAAGCAATCTCGATGTCATCCTTGCTCGAGATCTGTGGCAGTTCTGGATCATCAAGAAACGTCTTGAGCAGGAGCTTGAAGGCGTCATTCTGGCTGTTGACCTTGCCGTCCATCGCCTGGTCCTTGAGCACCGTCTGGCCTGCTCGGACGTATTTGAGTTGCGCCGGCGGTGCGGTCAGCCCGCTGATTTGCGCTTCGGCCAATGCCAGCTGAGGAGGGGGCTGGCCTCGCTTGGCTGTATAGACCGAGATCTTGACCGAGCTTGACCCAGCGTTGATGGACAGGATGACCTTCATCGTGGGTAACAAGGGTGACTGGCTGGTCGTATCGACTTTCTTCTTCTTCTTCGTCTCTACCCCCTTTCTTTCATCCAGAATTCTGCCTAGAGGCTGGTTGAGCTGTGGATTGGATTTGGTGGCAGCAAAGAGCTATGCTATACTACGCAGGGCTGGCTTGACTCGTCGTGTGTCTTGACCCGACCGACGGGAATACGAAGAAAGCCGCCCACGGGGTTAATAACGAACCCCAACTCTACCCCAGTTCCCCCACTAATGTTAATGTGGGAGCGAGCTGTCAGAGAGCTGCATGACGTTCCCCCAACGCCCGTTCCAACGGGCTTGGCCGCCAACGGCCATTCGTTGCGCCTCAATCAGCACACTGGCTCCCAGCCCACATGCACCCATGGTGCATGCCATGTGGCCAGTTGGTTGGAGGCATTTTCCCAACTTTCAGCGCCGTGCCAGGCAGATCATGCCGCCCTTTCCCCGGTCGCATCGTTAGCGCACTATTGTATGCCTGCTTCCGCCTGTGCAGACAACCTGAAAACACAAGTTTCGCAGTGCCAAGAAATGGCGCTTGCTGTGGTCGTAGCTGTTGTTTCCGGATTGTTATGACACAAGCGACTTGGCATGGCACAATCCGAAGGAGAGCCAAGAGCCGATCGCTTCCAATCTTACTATGGCGTTGCCAATGCACCTCGGTTCGGAGCCTCATCATGCCAGAAACCGAACCACTTGCAGTCCGGCAGCCAGTTGGCTGGTGGTCATCAGATCATCAAATTCTCAATGCCTCGCAGATCTTATGGTGTTGGATCATCATCTTCGGGCTCAGGCACGGTCGGCAGGGTCATTGCTTGATGAAACCTACCAGGTGGCGGTGGTAATTCATAGGGAGTATCAGGCGGTATTTCGGGCGACGGTAATTCGAATGCATCCTGGGGATATGCAATGCCTCGGAATTCACTGTCCGAGCTGTGCGCCACTATCCATGTGTCGAGGAATCGTCTGTAGTCTGGGCTTCTTTGTCAGTGGCCCTCCAGGCTCCAGCACCCAACGGGAGGGGGGGGGGGGGGGGGGGGGGGTTTCTGACCAAACTTACCTTCGGGGCGGGTAAATTGTATCCCAAGATAGCGTATATCTAATGGCCCGCCGCGCGGAGCGGAAGACGATGAGTGATTGTGGTCCGAATGGCGACGGAAGGCCGCCAGAGGGTTCCGCCTCGAATCAGGCGCGCTGCCCCGGCGCCCGCGCACATTCAGACGTAGCATGCGGCGGCGGTCGTCACGGCCCCTGACTTCTCCCTCGAAGAAATCCACCGGATACTCCCGGAACCTCCGATCTGATCGGTTCGCGAATACCGAGATGGAATGCGCCGAGTTCTGCCGGTCACTCCACAGCTTCAATCGCTGGACCGTCCCAATGCCGCGGACATTGCCAAATGTGTCGGTCCTGCCCTGTGCATCTGACCAGACCACGTCAATGTCAAAACAGTCTATGAGGTCCTTTCGTCTCAGATCGCCCTGGAAATGTATAGCTGATTCGATGGTGGTGAATTCGTATTTGACTTCCATGGGCTGGTCCAGGATTACCACGCCGTCCTCGGCCGTGTATCGCACGCGGTGCACTTCGCGGAAAGTGACGTATTGCTCAAGCAAGCACGGATCGGAGAACTGCCGGTGTCGCGAGTGGAGGGTGTGCGGGAAGGTGTCGGCGGGGTGTGGGGAGGGTACTAGAGTAGAGGTAGGTTGCTTTAGAAGAACCGTCTCGCGAAAATGGGAGGGGGTTTGTGTGTCTACTCGGGCTGTCATACAAAAGTGTTCAAGCAGCTCTAGCTGATAGCTGCATCGCCATAGTACCCGGCGGTGCTCACTTCCGACCACTTCCCAGGGACCCAGGTAAACTGTCTTTTCCTCAGGTAGACCCTCGAATAAGACACTAGGAAACGTGCCAAGAGATTAGTACCGAAACTCATCTGAGGTCCCCGGGCAGCGCAACGCGCGAAAGGACGAGAGTGAAGTAGGCAATGATAGCTACGTACATAGTTGCTTGGTACCCAGGCGGACCCAGGTCCAGTGGCCGCAACTGACCCGGCGGCGAAGACAACTCGTCGGTCAGGGCAGATACTGCCGAGTTGGGAGTCCAGTTGGAGCCGGCGGCAGAGCTGGCTAGGTTGGAGTTTGGCGTATATGCGGGCGGGACACTGAAAGACGACGAGGCATGGGATCTGGAAGAAGATGATGAGAAAGATGCGGCCATGGCGTGGGTCACGACAGACCCGCGCCGGGGAGATATAAAAGCACTTTAGCGGGAGAGAAGCAGAAAAACAAATCGGTGTCTGGAAACCGACGGTATTGCTGAGCAGCAGCTGCTACGGCTTCCGTGTGGGGGGGAGACGTTTTAGGGTACGATCGATCGCAGGGAGTAGGCAGTAATAGGCAGTAATGGCAACCAACACCGACGCCAATGGCAACAGCAACACCACGACGGCCAGACGACCTGCCTGCAACTTGCTGCCGGTCTGCCGTGCAGGAACGAGGCAGAAACAGAGCGCAGGGGAGAAATCAGTACTTCTGCCGAGGATCGTGACTGACCATGATTATTCAGCTTGCGATAACAAGTACTTGCTGGCCCCCGCGCGGCTGGTGCTGTGGACGGGATTATTGACGATTTTTTGGAAATTGTTTGGCGGGCATTATTATGGCGGCTTCAAAGATGGACCCTGGTCTCCTCTCTCTGTCATCCATCCCGCACCACGCGGACAGGAGGGCACGCTTTCCCCAATACTACCGCAACGGTCTGCCACCACTGCCCTCGATTAGAGACTGTATGTAGGCTTGCAACTTACCAACAACGACAATCGATCCAATGACAGGCCACAAGCATGCTCGGGATGGGGTGGGTAGGTAAAAACGGCCGAGGAGTTGTGGCTTTTCCTCTTCTGCGGCTTCTTCTCCGTCCCTTTCTCTCTCTCTCTCTTGCCCTCTTAGACCAGAGGATAGGGGGAGGAGAAAAGAGTAGGTGTCTGTCTTGCTTTACAATCTTGGAAGTACCTATTGAACCAACCAACAAGCACAACAAGGACGACAAGACAGGACAGGACAGGACAGGACAGGACAGTTCTGGTCGACGGGCCCACCAAGCTGGGCGGTAGGGGTGCTTGCTGTGTGTTGATAGGTGCTAAAGGAGGGGTTCCTTTTGCTCTGGCCCCTCCAAAGCCATACACAGTTCCATGTGCGGGAGCTTAGCCGGCCAATTGGTAAGATGAGTTGTGGCTTGCAGGTGTCCGCCCGTACAGTAGATAAAAGTAAGGTAGCCTCTGGTGTCTTGCTTTCCGCGCGGTTGTCATGCGTCTTCCGCTGTCTTAAGCCGACGATGGTGGAGGTTCATGGCTGCTGCTGGCTGACTGGGTCTTGTCCACTTCCTAATGGAGACATCTACAGCGCAAGATCTCTGCCCTAAGCTTGGGCACTTATTGGTGTGCTTTCATGCGCATCTTGATGTCAGTTCCAGGAGTCACCTCAGCGTTCCTGGCGAGGTACTTGTAGGCAGTAAGTTTAGGGACCGTTGAGCAACACGGTGCACTTGACTGGGCAGGTGCGCCTGACTATGTGGCTAGGTGTGCCTTGACTAGCTAGCCTAAAGGCTCCCGTCGTCTCCAGCTTCAAAGCTCAATCTAAAGCTCAGCACGGACTTTTCCAATTTGTTCCACCCATTCAACGGAGTCTAGTCCGGAGACGGAGATGCATACTTACTGAAGGCGCCTTACCCTTCCACCTTCCTTCTCGTCTGGTCCTCCTCTCAATTTTTCAGGCTCGTTCGGGCATCGGCGTCGGTCCATTCGATTTCATGCATCTGCTACTGTAGGCCAACACCAAAACTGGGACCGGCTTGTCGGAACCGACATTGTGCTGTTACACACTGCAAGTGCAGGTAGGTAACCTGAGGGCCGAGGGCCATTCGCATACCACCCGACTCCAGTGACTCCACCAGTACCGAGTATTGATATCGAGTCGATGACGGCCAATCAGCTTCTTCGCATCGAGCACATGTTGAAAGACTGCATCTGCGCCGCAGCTTGGCAGCTCCGCTCTCTCCCAACCTCTATCAAGCTAACCCGCGCAATCGCCTTAAAATCCCACTCGGGAATCCGAGCTTGGTGCCCACACCGCACTAGAAAGAAGGGCCTAAGTGTGTGTGTGGTGTGTGTGTGTGTGTTGCCGACACAAGTAGGTACCCTCGGTTCCATCGACGCCGTCCGACTTCCTGCCGCTCGTTTTCGCTAGTCACTGTAAGTATGCAGTCACCTTCGCAACTGGATGCACACTGAGGCCCTGGATTCGTCCCAAGATGCAGCACATGCGGGCTACTACTACATGATTCCTCGGTGGGGGTCAATGAGAGTGCTACAGTAAGTATATATCGAAGGACCGTTGCCTAGCCGCTACCTGAGAGCAGCAAATCGGGATCTCGGCTCGGTAAGTCCAAGTAGAGTTGGACCTCAGTGACATGCGACCAAAGTCAACCACACGCAGGCCTTGAAGTTCAGACAGACGGCCGTTTCCTGGTGAGCGTGAAGCGACATGATACAATCTATTTATAAGTGAAGTGACGATCTTATTTCAAGCTTCGTCCAAAGGCCTGAGAAAGGGTGCAGACCACGGCTTATCCCAAAGTAGACTAGAGGGCCTTCCTGGCAGGTAGTATTACATCGCTCAATCAGTCAGTCAATCAATCAGCGGCAACGCCGCCAACGGAAGGAAGAGAGAAAAATAAAAATTGTATAAAATAGAATCCCCCTACCTGGAATATAGACCTGGGTTTGTTCCAACGCCAGGGGGGTACTAGGCAGGCTGGGCAATCTAATCTAACATACATTGATGTACCATTGGAGGGACCAAGACATCCTGGCAGATCGCGGCTTTCTTCCAATTGGGATATGGAAGTAGCGCCAATCCGGCCTCGCTTCTTATCATCGTCCTCTAAACCGCATAGACAACAACAACCCCAATCGGCCTGCATATCAGCCGCCCAGACCGAAGAGTCCTTCTGGATCCCCATTTACTGGGGCGTAAGGCATATTCAGGGTCCTCCCACCCATACCTCCCTTACATACCTAACAGTACCTACAGGACGGATCTCCTTAAGCAGCCGGGGTGGGATACGGCATGGCATCAACCTGCATACCTGCAACTGCATAGTCTATCTATCTACACCACTGCACTGCGACCAGCCGGATCCACACGACAATCTTTACTCTTCCTTTCTCTCTCTCTCTCTCTCTCCCTCTCTCCCTCTGGCCTGGCCCGGGACAACTATAATCTGCGCGCAGCCACACTGAACCCAGGACTGGCAAGAATCTGCTTTGGCGTGCGCTATACTGCGCTCCGCCTCCCCTGCAAACTCTACCATGGGCGACGAAGGCGTTGAAGTGCGGAAGAATCGGGGCTTTCTAGGCTTCGACAGCACCGCGCTCCCGCCCCGTGATCTTCAGGCACGTCTCCATTCGTCCGCACCAGGCCTGCTCGCGCTGAAAGAATGCAAGAAAAGAAGCAAGAAGAAGATACAAGACAGAATTAGAAGAAACCCGCACAAGTGCTGACTGCGACTCTTGTACACAACTATAGGACCGCCGCCAACTTCGCTACGAACTGGACCTGAATGACTGGAACCTCCGGATTTGGGGCGTGGCCGCGTCAGGATTCTTGACTGACTCCTATAACCTCTTCGCCACCAACGTGATATCCGCCTCCATCTCTTTTGTCTATTTCCCCCATGACCGCTACCCGGGTCTTCTCATCAACCTCTTCACCCTGCTGGGTTCCATTGTCGGCCAATTGGCCTGGGGCTTCCTCTCCGACTACTATGGCCGGACCCGGCTCTATGGCATCGAGCTGGTGCTTGTCATTGTATCCACGGTAGGCGTAGCAACAGCAAGCTTCGGTTACAGTGACATGTCCTTTGTTGGGCTTTTCATATTTGTAAGGCTCCTCTGCGACTTTGACTACTTGTGCCTATTGCTGACACCTTCGCTAGTGGCGCTTTGTGATGGGAGTTGGTATGATGACCCCGTCGCCTCCCCCCTCCTTCTTTAGTTGAGGAAGTGCAGACTGATAATAAGCAAGGCATCGGCGCCGAATACCCCTCAGCGGTGTAATTACCTCGGAATGGGCCAGTACGCATTCTCGGGCCACGATGCTTGGGTCCGTGTTTCTGATGCAACCGGTAGGCCAGGCTCTGGCCCAGCTAGTCGGCTTGTGGGTTCTGCTGGGTCGTGACCACCAGTATCACCTGCGAGATATGCAGTGCGGGCTCAACACGGCCAACGAGATGGAGTGCAAGAAGATTGTGGATGGGCTGTGGCGGATTGTCATCGGTACCGGCGCCGTGCCCGCCGTCTTGGCCGTCGTGTTCCGTTTCTTCCTGTACGACAGCGGTATATACCAGCTCGAGGTCAAGAACAAGCCAGGGCTCGCCTTGAGGGACACGCGCAGGGTCTACCTCCCCCAGACCGATGCACGCAACGGCATAGCTTTACATTCGCCGCAGGCGACACAAACCAACTCACCCCAACCAATGCCTCTGCAGTTCTCCGAGAGGACCTCTACAACTACTTCATCCGTGATGGAAACTGGTATTATCTGCTAGGCAAGTACCCCTGTATCCTGCGACCTTTGAACTTCAACTGATCTTCCACATAGGAACCTCGATTACATGGTTTATGTGAGTGCTCGCCCTTCCTGTTTCGCTCCCACCCTCCCCAAGAAGAGCCTTTTCCCCACCTCTCGCTGTATACTGACCGTCATTCTTCAGATTGGACGTCGGTTTCTATGGGTTTTCTCTAGATAGCAGAGGGACAATCTCAGATCTATGGGCCGCATCACACCCCAAGCCATCAACTCGTCGCTTTCCTGCTGGAACTCGAGTATTCCAGGGGGCAACTCCACGGTGCCTACTTGGGTAGAACTGGGCATGCCAGTGTGGCAGACTGACCACACCCAACCCTGCAACACACTGTATGACGTGCTCCTCGAGCAAGCCAAGCAATACCTCTTGACGGTCTCGCTGAGCTCCATCGCCGGCAGCACGTGTTTCATCTTCTTCGCGAACCGCCTCTCCCGCAAAAACTGGCTGACGGTATCTTTCCTCATCCTCGCGGTCCTCTTCATCATCACCGGCGGCGTCTACTACGGCGTGGCCCACACGCAATACTACCCTGCCACGGTGACCATGATCTCGATATGCCACTTCGCCTTCAACTTTGGGGCCAACACGCTTACGTTCATCATCCCCGCCGAGATCTTCCCGACCTGCTACCGGTGTACCTGCCACGGCATCTCGGCGGCGGCGGGGAAGCTGGGGTCCGTGGTCGCCATCCTAATCGTGTACGGCATCAACCAGGGCTACCGGGACCCCAACCGGCAGGGTCTCATCTTCATCATGTTCGGATCCGTCCTCGCCCTGGGCGCCGTCTACTCGTGGGCCTACCTGCCCGACGTGCAGCGCCTGGTGCACGACTACGACGGCAACAAGGTGCGGGAGACCAAGACGCTCGAGGAGCTGGGAGGCGGCAGGGAGCAAGCACGACTCGAGGGCGAGGTCATCACGGTCAAGGAAAAACTCCACGAGCTCCGCCGGAGGCGCAGGGAGAGCCGTTCGCGGCTGGAGTTTCATGTTGAGCCGCGCCTCCAGGCCATGGACCCGCCCAGTATGCAGCTCAGCTCGCCCCCGCCGCCGACCGTGTCCCGTGGCCTGGCCCCCTATAGAACACGGACGGCATCTGTGGGCATATCTTCGTTAAGATCGTAATTTGGAGTACCTAATTTCGACCCATTTCGTATATAGAGCTACATATAGCGCTTGCGTTCAAGATGTATCTAATGCCACCCACGGCCCGAAGCACTTACCTTTATTTTGAGTTGTCTGTAATTAGAGCGCATTCTGCCCGAATCCGTGATACAGTATGTTGTTTTGGACCATTGATAAGAGGGGACAAGTCGTACAAGTTGTGAATGTTAGCTACTTCAATCTCTCCAGTATCACATGAGATGATGGGGGGTCTGGATGGGCAGAGGTGATGCCCTGTCCCCAGCCAACCCCCACGTCATCTTCCTTTATGCTCTCTTTTTATGCAAGGGATCACTGTGGTCGCCGCGATTTGAACTTGAAGGGTTCCCAATTATCGGTTGGTGGTTTCTACTATTCGTACAAAACGCTTGATGCAGCAGCGGCTTTTTGATCCTCCTTTGTTGCAGAAAAAAAGACAAATCTAGTTGTTGTTCCGTTCCCTTGACCCGTATGCGATTTCATCAAAATTCAGGCTCATGGTATGCACAAGTCGATAAAGGAAATAGAAGAGGCGTGATGAGCTGCGCTTCTGCTGCTGATGGGCACTGTTTCATGCCCATCATTGTTCTTGGATGGCCAAAGGTTTCTGATGGGGAATGTGCGACTGCTGGACAGAGAACAGTGCTGGGATACACAATTGATGGAACCATCCGGAGAGATGACGATGTCAACCCTGGGCAACAAATCCTGGATGTAGATGACCAGCTGGGTTGCGAAGCCTCACTAGGTGTTCCAGTCCCTGAATATCTGTGAATTCCACCAATCCGCCGGTGCCTCTTTTCAAGTATCGATTGATGGGTATGGGTATGTAGTAAATCGAACTTGAGACGGACAAGCTATGCGATGCCAAAACCAAAAAGACAAATCGAAATGAAAATCGAATCCAAGGACTTTAAGACTCGTATGTAGTGTAATGTTTATGTGCTTTGGCGAGTCGCCCAAAATTCTCATGTGCGTGTATTGACTGAGCCTCGGCTTCGGAGATTAGCTCTTGGTGACAAAGACGTGTCTGTCAATGAGGAAACCAACAACACATATTTGAGACGAGTAAGCCCGGGTTCACTCCAAACCGCCGGAAATGTAGACAAGTTTTCCTCGTCATCATCTGACCATCATCGGAAAGCTATGAGAATGATTCCAGTTTGACCAGCCATGGCCTAGGTATGTCCCAAACTGTATTGCCGGCATAATGGAGGTGGAGATGCGAATGGGCAGGCAATTGGGATATGATGTGCGGTGTGGTCTGTGAAGGACAGCAGGGAAAAAACTGTCTGGTGTAGATGTTGCCCGGATAGCAGCTCGGGCAATCCAACCGAAGTTGCTGAAAAGAGCCGAGTTCTGTCAATATTTTGACCTTGATCATAACTTGTCCTTGTTGCGCCTAAGTGGCACCCATAATACCAGTACATTGTTCACATTCATGCGCGAGAGATGGAATGCAAGATTCCCCTAGCTGCTAGAATCGCATACGGTGACGCATGGCACCGAGCAAGGCATTAGATCTCGATTAGATCAAGCTTGCCAAAGGGGAACTTTGAGAGGACCACTCATTGACTCTCGGCAGCATCGGTTTCTCCAGTACCATTGGTATGGGCGACTCCATTCTCAGAAGCACCATTTGTCAACGGCGCAGCCTCTCCGTTCGTTACCTGGGCCTCCCTCTCCTGCTTGAACTGCTTCTGAGGGAATTGAGCGTCCGCCGGGGCCATGGGGGTAGACGGGGAGAACTCGGGGACGGTTGCCGACAAACGAGACTCTCCAGGGGCAGCAGGGCCGTTGGGGCTGTCGCTGACATCAGTGTTCCTAGGGTGGCCATAAGAGAACCCGTTCATGTAGGGAGGGTACTGATGCTCCACATAGCCAGGTGAGTAGACAGCATGGTGTTCCATTGGGTAGTGAGAAGGCATCATGTGGGGTGCATAGGCGTTATAGTGATGGCGGCTGGGTGCATACACGCTCTGGGGACCCGGGTCGGAGGAAACCGAATCGTCGCGAGAGCTGTTGGGGAGAATCCACTCCGCCCATCCTTCACGTCGGCGAACGCGCTCCTGCTGATCGTCACCAACGACATATTCGATACTCGGAGCCTGTTCGCAAGCAAAACGGAGCATATTCATGTCATGAGTAGACGCCTTGATGCGTTTGAAATTCTGGATGATGTCCAATTTGACGTAACCTTGCGAGTCCATGCGTTGTCGTATCCATATATCCTTGCAAAGGTTATCGACGGAGAAATAGTACTCGAGTTGGTGCACAACTAGATCCAGAAGCGATTCTGACGGAAAGTATGGGGCAGCCATGGGAAGCATTCCGTTGGGTGGCATCATGGGCTCATATGCCGCATTGTTGATCGGAGGTGCCCTGTAGCTTCTTGAGCCGTTTGCCTGACCCCGCGAATGGTAAGAAGTCGACTGCGATCGGTTTGGTCCACGCTGTCCAGAAGCCTGGTTCATCCCAGGGAAAGGGCTCCCGTAAGGCATCTGCGACATGTTTGGGGCATAAGGGTTCTGGCGACCAGCCAGGTTGCCAGGGCCAGCCATGTTAGGACCACCAAAGTGCTGGCCGTTGGGGGCATAGACATGATGGCTTTGGCTATTAGCATTTGAGTGGCCCCCTCTGCCACGGGCTCCTCCGCGGCGACCGCCTTCCCCACGGTTGTTCTGGAAATTCTTGGAGCCCTGGTGAGAAGGGTCTTTCTGACCATCCGTCATGCGGTGCCCATTCTCAAATTTGTTGGCAGCGCCCTTGGACGTCTCAATTCCCTGCTGTTGGTCAGATGCCGAAGAACTCTGGGCTCCCTGAGAGGGTTTGAAAGGCTCTGCCTTTCCGTTGATCTGCGATACTCCAGCGGGGCCTTGGTAGCATCTCCTGCAGTACCAATGGACTTGCGAATGTCTCGCGAAGCCATAGTCCCGTCCACGGAGGCACGTTTAGACACCCCGTTTGTACCAGCCTCGGCAGACTTGTCCCCGGCATTCTTCGCCCTGAGTTGTTTCGCTCAGCAGACGAGGCACCATGCTTGCCCTTGCTCCAGTATCCGACCGCCACGAGACCCACCACGAGATCCACCGCGGCCAGTACCGCGGTTGATCTGGGTTGAGAAATTCACGGTGGGAACGAAGGGTATCTGCACCCATTTCGTCTTTTGGTTCGAGCCAGTATCAGACTTGTTATCGTCTTTTACCTCGTCTTCTCTTGAGGCTTGACTTCAGTAGCAGCTGTTTCGGGAGTTGGCCACGATGATGGGTCAGAAACGGGGGGCGCGTCAGCGACATCCTTCCATCTTGTCACCGGCTCTGTTTCCCCGGGGAACTGATTTGCTGCCATCCCGGGCAGCTTCAGATGCCTTCTTCTGAGTTTTGGCGCCATTGGTCATGCGCATTTGCGGGCTGTTGCCCTCGGAATTATTGTTGGCAACTGGTCGTGTCGACCGTGGCTCAGTAGTGCCCGCCGTAGAGCCAGCAGTTTGTGAGGGTTTGTTCGAGGCGTTGGAAGGTTGTGGTGCAACAGATGGCGATGGTGAAACCTTCACCTTCGTAGCTTGTGCCTCCGCACGCCGAGTCCAAGGATTCACGATGGCAGTGGCGCGTCAGCAAGCTCAATTGGGTTCCTCGACTTCCTTCTCTTTCTCTGCGCCTTGCTCGGACTCCGAGTCCTTCTCGTTGCCTCGTGACTTCTTGTTGTTCCTCTTCCCGACTTCTCACATCGGACACATCGGCACCGCGGCGGTGGGCCTCTGACTCCAGGGCGACATGGTTTGCCAATTCAGATTGGCCAGACTGGCTCTGCGCAGGATCAGCAGCGCTGTCGACATCATTTGATACCGTCGATAGAGCTGTGGATGGTGTCGTGGACTGCGCACTGCTTGTCACTCAGTCGCCAATCCGTTTTGGAGTCGGCGGAAGTGGCTTGCGGTGCTGAGACCTGGCCTCGAGCGCCTGGGCGTAAGAGAATTGCACAGACATATGTTGTTGGTGTCTGTTCTCGGATCCCTAAGCTGATGAGTGCGCCGTATGCCTGGTACGGAAGAGACCTCGCCTCCCACGTATGGTTTCACACCAGGCTACACCTGTGTGGCGGATATCCAATACTCTGCTTGCGGTAAATGTCCGTAGAAGCCGGATGACCGATCAGAGTCGCCGGAAGAAACTTGTCCGCCTCGTGAGTCTCTTGCAATTCGATGTGTGCTTTCTGAATGAGAAGGCGTACGCGAGATGTTTGGCTCGTACGTAGGCTGATCGAGACGTGCTATCGAGGCGTGTCGGGATCGGAAGACGTTTTCGCTGCTGGGATTCCAGGCCAAACGACGACTCTCGAGAAGTCGTGGAGGGGAAGCCAATCGTAGCAAAGACAAAGCAGGGGGAAAGATGATCTCCCTGTTGGTTTACAGTATGGGGTGCGGGGTGCAAGCACGAGGGGGGAAATACCCAATACTAGATGGGGGACTGCAGAAAAGTCCGTTGGCTTGAGGTCGCAAATGCAGAAGGAAGGTGCTGCTATCTTCTTTCCTTGAGAAAAGATTGTGCCTGGGGCTGCGGAAAACCTTGTGGCTAGAATTCTGATTGACCCCTGTGCGCAAAATTGAATAATTCGGGTCTTCTGGGAAACCCAATGTGAGAAAGAAAGACCGTCTTGACAGAGGCAATGCAAGACCGGGAAGCGAGCAAATGCCAAATTCCACGGTTTGGTTCTCAGGCAGAGGGAAAGCGCCTAGAGGATTGGTGCACGCGACTGAGTGTGTGCGTATGCTGTAAGACTCAAGACGACGACGTGGCCTTGGGCGGAATCGGTTGACACAAGATGGGTGAGGGTAGCAATCGCCTGGCAGAATGGTGACTGGTCAGCGCGCCTTGTTATTTTTAATGTCTGTCGGTTGAAGCGAGGCAACACGGGTCGGACCGTCCAGAGTCGCTTCAATGAGATCCAGCACAAGCCGTGGTAGTGGCTTGTGGAATGGCTCCAAGGACAATTCGCAGGCAGGTAGATATAGGATGGAGGGTGGGTGGGAGGGAGGACGGGGAGGGGAAGACCTACGAAAGACTCGAATTGTGCTGAGCCTCTGCGGTTCTCCTTCGTCTATGCTGAGAATTGTCTCAGCTACGTCCAGCGATGTAAGTACCTTACTGGCCAGAAGAAGAATGGACTCACGGTAAGACGATTGGAGAAGAGAAGGGTTGTGTGTTCGGAGAGAGAATTTTGTTGTGCGTGCAAGCAAGCTCCTCAGGAAAAAAAATAATTTTTTTTTCTTCCTAAAAAGTTGCTGCTTGGATGTTCTGTTTTCCTGGCGGACCCTCTCGGGTTCTGGGTTCTCGCCTAAGGTTCTCGCCTACTAAGATGGACACTAGAGGGCAACAGAATTCCGCTCTTGTCTGTAGTGGCAGGTAACAACCGGGGGAATGGTCACTTGAGCGCATTCATTCACAATTCGGAAGGTCCAACAAGCCGCCCCGATGGTAACCTGGTAGTGAGTGGATTGGCAATGAGTGGGTTGGGCTGGGTTGTTTAGAGTCGCCTGGCATATTGCTTGCAGAACGAGGGGAAGGGGAAAAAAAAAAAAAGGTAGAATCTTTGTTGACCTATGACCTAGCCAGCAGCAGTACCTAGTACGGTAGCAGCAGCCAGCCTTAGACTTAGACGTACGTACCAAAGTAGATCTAGAGTGATGTAACTCCGTTTGTTACCCAAATCACTTCACGCAGGGTCGGTTTGCGCAGGTGTTGTCTGATTCGGATCGGATCGTGTCGTGTCTGCTGCCTAACTGCCTGGGGTGAGCATGAACACGTAATGTGTGGGTAGAAAAGTACGGATTTAAAGTACTCGGGCGAAGCCGATTGAAGATGTCGGTTCGATGTAAATGTAGGGCTAAGTGAGGTCCATGTACATCTATACATGTAGATTGACTTACACAGTCCGGGTTCTTCTTATTGCTCCCGCTGCCCAGGGCTTGTGGAGTTTAGAAGCCCTCACATTGCAATGCACCTTTGCCTGTGATATCTAGAGTTCCTACATACCCAATTTTGAACACAGCTGATCGCCGCCTTCTTAGAAAATTAAAGGATATTTCCATCTTCCCGAGCCAAATCACTTTTTTCACCTGTTTCAGTTCGACCCTCGTCGTCGGGAAAAATGGGTTAGTCATATAAGTGGGCAAGATGTCGTTCCGTTCCGACTGCTCACTGCGAGACATAGTTGTACCCAAGTGGTCATGCAATGCATACAATATCAAGGTCCGATTGATCGGTTGCCATTCGCTATCGGCTCCTGAGCAGGCTTGCCTACCCTTTCGTATATCTTGTTCTCTCTCTCTGCTACCCCCATGATTCTGCCACGGCATCAAACGCTGGCGTTACAAGCCATCACCCTCACACTGGCTCCGCTTTGCCTTGTGCAACTAGGTATATCAGTCACTTTAAGAGGTGCCATTTCTAGCTGCTGCAACACGTGCAACTCAGAACCGGCATAATACTAGCACTGGCCGTGGCCATTCTTACTGGCGATTATCCTACGGCAGATGGCTATCAATGTTGTTGCCCATTGGCAAGCAGTTTATAGTAATCTCGATATAGAACTGGATGGAAACGTATTGCGGTTGATTGGGAACATCAAGTGTGGTGAGATGAACATTCAACTAGCACTGGCCGTGGCCATTCTTACTGGCGATTATCCTACGGCAGATGGCTATCAATGTTGTTGCCCATTGGCAAGCAGTTTATAGTAATCTCGATATAGAAACTGGATGGAAACGTATTGCGGTTGATTGGGAACATCAAGTGTGGTGAGATGAACATTCATTGATGCGGATGGAGTGAGTACCTGCTCCCCAATGACATTGCACCCCCTCCCGTGCTCGGCCTGAACAAAACGAGAGGGTTAAAAAGCCTTCATCTTGTCAAACCCGGGGATGTGAAGGGGGGGCAGAAGGCAGAGAATGCCGGCTGTTTCCGTTTGTGGCTATCCAGGGCCAGTCTACAGCAAAATGTGTGTACTCTGAAAATAGCGAACCGTTGATAACGGCCCTCCATGGTCCGTCAATAGTGGGGCGATTGGGCCTCAGATGCCGACGGAGGCTTGCGGCATCTGGGGGTCTCGAACAAGCCATGTCCGTCCACAGCAGTGCTTTGCGGATTCTAAAGTTCCACAGGGCGACCTAGAACCCAACCCAGTGCCCCTGTGCGCAATCGCTTGAAGCCAACAGCAGACCAACCCAGTGCCCCTGTGCGCAATCGCTTGAAGCCAACAGCAGACCAATGTCGACCTGGCTTCCAGTCGGTGCGAATAGGCAGTTGTCGCACCTTCTCCAACACCTGGTGAACGATTGAATTTGCACACATTGTGATCCGAACACCCGAACCTTGCCATGCATACGGGTATGCGATTTGTAATACATACTTACGTGTAAGTAAGCATTACCACATCGGCACCCATAATTACAACCCAAGGACAAGTTCATCCATCCGCATTTGTTCTCATCGTACTCGTAAAGGTCAAGCCTATGCAGAGGAAAACGAGAACACATACACACACATAGAGAGAGAGAGAGAGAGAGAGAGAGAGAGAGAGAGAGAGATACATATGTGCGATAGGCGCTTGAGTTCTGAGCCTTGGAAAATAAAGGTTGCTGCCGGAGCCGGGATATTAATAGCAAGGATGTACGATTGCATAACAATATAATACATTATACGCTATTATACCGTATAACCGTATAATACGTATATATATATATATTATATTAAGTTAAAAATCGACGTTTTTAAGCCGATTAAAGGTTAATGCGATAATGTTAAGCTAATAATATATTAAATAAAACTTTTAATATAATTATAATATAAAAGAATATTAAAATATATTTCCTTTTTTAAATAAATAATGTTATTAATATTTAAGTTATTAAACCTTTTAAAAATTAACCCTGCTTATTAATATTAAAATACGTAACTATTTATATATAAACGCCGCCTTATCGGCTTATTTAATAAAGAGTTTATTTTTAATAAAATTTTAATATAATTTATTATATAAAAGGCATGTTTTAAAGGGATTAATATTAAAAGAGTGTTATAAAAACGAAAGGCTAAGCTAGTTAATTAACTATTAAAAGTTATTACTTTAAATTAATATATTTTTATATCTTATTTTATTAAAAGAATATAAATATAGCGGTTATAAATATTATAATAGTTATAAAAATCGTAAAGTTATATATAAAAAGTATTAAATTATTAATATATAGCTTTTTTATTTAATATTTTATATATTATAAATAAAGTATATAAATAAATCGGTTCTATTCTTTAAAAAGAGAGCGTAAGCGGTTTAATATATAATAAACTTTTAAATATTATTCTACTTTTTAAAAACTTTAAATAAAGCCTTTTAATCGATAATAATATCGATATTAATAAATTTTATCTTCTTTTAATTAACTATAATATTATTTTATTAAAATATAACTCTAAGTATATTAAATCGGTCGGCCTCGTTTATTTTTTAAGCTTTAATAATAAATATAAGGATTTTCTTTAAAATTATTAACCCTTTTTAAAAAATATTATTTTTAATTAATAAATCGATTAAAAGGGTATAAATACTAATATATTTATATATACAA
Organism: Arthrinium phaeospermum; assembly: GCA_006503535.1. Lineage (NCBI taxonomy): Eukaryota > Fungi > Ascomycota > Sordariomycetes > Amphisphaeriales > Apiosporaceae > Arthrinium > Arthrinium phaeospermum. The sequence continues at coordinate 276,800 of QYRS01000015.1, forward strand.
AGAGATAAAGAGAGAAAAAAAGGCGTTAATTAACTAATAAATAAAATAAATTTAAAAGGTAAGTTATTTCTACCTTTAAAAACCGCTTATTTAATTAAATCTAATATTTAATCTCTTTTATTATTTATTTAATTTAAATAAATCCCTTTATTAAAACCTATTAAATACCGGCGACGAAAAAAACTCTTAACTATCCTTAATTAATTTATATTATATTTAAAAAAATAATATAAAACGTTTATATAAATATTTATCTTATTTTTTTAATACTTTATAAAATCTATTACGTCCTCGTTTAAACGTTATATATACCTTTACCTTATTTACGATCCGTATATTATTATCTTTAATAAAAGCTTTTTAAAAACGTTTTTTTAATCGCTTAAGCTCGGCTTACGATATAAGCTATATTACGCTATAAAATACGTTATATTTTTTAAAATAAAATCTACGTTAATTTACCTCCTTTATAATATTAATATTCCTTAATTAACTCTTTTAATTTATTTAAAATATCTTTTAATTCCTAAATATTAAATTTATAATCGTAACTTTTTCATTTAATTAAATAATTATATTTATTATATTAATAATTAAACCGATATTTAATAATTACTTTTAATTCGTATCGAATTATATCGTTATTTTATTTTATTTCGATTAGTTTTAAAGGTAATAATATTCGTTTAAATAAGTTTTTCTTTAAAATATAAACGTTAAATACTTAACCGATATAATAAAATAAATATAATAATTATTAAAAAATTTAATTTATATATTAAAAGGTTAATTTTTTAAGTATAATTTAAAGTTTAAATCTCTATTAAAAGAATTTTTATAATAACTTTTTAAATAAATTATATTTATAATAAAATTTTAAATAAACCTTATTATTAATAATAAAATTAATTGTATAATAATATTATAATAATATTTTATTATAGTTACGGCGAAATTTATAATAAGTTTAATATTTTTATAAACGTAATTCTTTATAAATTTTATATTAATAAAGGCGCGTTTCACTTTATTAATATTAATAATAACGTTTATTAAACTTAAAAACTTATATTTAAATAATTATTTATATAACGTCGACTTAATTATTTATAAAAAGGCGTTATTTAAATTTATTATAAAACCGGGATAGAATTAATTTAATTATATTTAAAATTTATAAAGTTTTAATATTAAATTATTAATTTAATTTTTTAATTTTTACGTTTTAAAAGCTTATTATTTTAAAGGTATTAAATAATAATTATAAATAAATTAATTTATAATATAAATTAAAAACCCTTTTAAAAATTACTTATAAATTTTTTATTACGATTAAAAATAATACTTTTTAAAACTTTTTAATTATATTATAAATATAATTAAAAAAATAAAACCTTAATTTTTATTATATACTTATCGTTCTTAAAAATAAATAATATCCGTTTTAATATAAAATAAAAAATAATAAATAATATATTAAAGTATATTATATAGGCCTTACTTTTAAATTATTATAAAATCCCTTTAAAAATTATTTTAAATAAAGCGATAATAAAGTTAATAACGACGATTTATATTAATAATAAATTATTACGTTATACGAACGTATAATTTTTAAAGTTTTATTATTTATTTATATTATTATTATATATATAAATAATACTTTATATTTTTTTATAATACTTTTTTTTTCTTTTAAATAAAAATTAAATAAAGATTTTATTATACGTTTTAAATTAAAATAATAACGGTTATTATACGCTATTTATAAAAATATTATAAAAATTTATATATTTTATAAAATATATATAACTATCTTTTTCTTTATATATTAATATTATATATAATTTATTTTAAAATTTAAATAAATAATTAAAATAAATTATATTATAATAATTAAACGTTATATCGCTTATTTTAATATCTTTTAAATTATTAATTAATTTTATAAACTTAATATTTTTTTAATATACCTTTATTATATAATCTTTTATTTTAAGTTTTATTAAAACCTTAACTTATATAAATTATATTTCATTTAAAACGGCTAATTTATTTATTCGTTTAAAGGTATTTTATTTTATTTTTAAACGATTAAACGTATTAAAAACGAAATTAACTTTATTTATTATATAATAAATTTAAAAGTTATATTAAAAAAAAAAAATAAAAGTGTTTATTAATTTTTAATTAAACTTATTTATATTTATTATATTTAAAATAATTTAATTAAAGATTCTTTTTATTATATCGTAATTTATTAAAATAATTATAAAAAAGCTCGCGAATTATATTATAATTTTTATTTATTATATTACTTAAATAAAATAAACAACTTTAAATTTAAATAATTCGTATTATATTTTAAAAAATAATAAATAACGATTTAAGAATATAATAAATAAAATAATATTAATTAAAATTAATAAGCTAAGTTATTACTTATATTTATTTTTAATATAAAATAGTATAGCTTTAAATCCTCTTTTAAAAGACCTGTTAATTTAAATAAATAATTATTATTTAAAATTTTAATAATTTAAATTTATTTTATTATATATAATTTCTTATAATACTTTAAATAATTATAATTCGGTTTTAATTAAAATAAATAACGTAATATTATAATAAATTTAATTTTTAAATAAATTTTTATTAACTACCTTACTTTACTTTTATTCCTTAATTAATAATTCGATTTTTCTTTTTTATAAAGGCTTAAATAATTATATATAATAAAGAATTAAATATTTAAAAAATCTTATATTTTAAAGTATTATTTAAAGCTTTATAAATTAATTAAAAAAATTAATTATTTAATTATTATAAAACGCTTTTTAATTATATTAAATTTAAACGTATTAACTTTAAATCTTAATAATTTAATTAATAAATATTTAAAAAAGGATTTTTTTAAATTTATAATAATATTTTTTAATTTAAATAAATTAAAAATTATATAAATATAATAAATATAATCTTTAAAAGTTTTTAAAAAAATAATAATATCGTTAATAAAAGCGTAATAAAATATTTTATATAATTTTAATAATTTATTTATAAATTATTATATATACGTTATAAATTCTTAAAACTTATAAATATTATTATTAACTTTTTAAAACCTTTATAGTTTATAATAATAAATTTATTTTAAAACTTAAAATAAATTTAAAATTAATAATAAAATTAAATTATATCGATAATAATAATTTATTTATAACTATAAATATTATTAATTATTTTAATTTATAATAATAAAAAATAAAAATTAAATATTATAATAGAATTAAATAAATAGAAATCGATAACGGTTTTCGCTTTTAATTCGCCGTAAACGTATTTTTAAATAATAAATAAAAGGATAATAAACGAATATAATTTATTAATTTATTTAAATTATTCCTTTTTATATAACGCGTTATAAATCTTATTTAACGCTTATTAATCTTTTAATTAAAAAAATATATATAAATTTAATTTTTATTATATTAATTATTTATTAAAAGAATCTTTATTTATTAATCTTTAAATATATTATAATTCCTTAATTATATTAAATATTTAAATATTCGCTAATAACTTTAATTAACTTAATAATTTAAATAAAATTAATAATATATATTTTTACTCCTTTAAAGGTTTTTTATTTAAAAAAATCTTAAAGTTTATTAATATTAAGAATAAAATATAAATTTATAATTTTAAATTTATTAAAAGCTAAATTATTTAATAAAAAAATTAAAAATAAATAATTATTAAAATTAATAATTATATTAAATATATATTAAATATAAATATTAATAAACTTATAAAAACTAAACTTAAAGTTAATTTAAATAAATTAACCTTAAATATAAATAAAATTATTTTAAATATAATAATTATAATAATAAGGTTTATATTAAATTTTATATTAATTAAAATAAAACGGTTAATATTAATATTAAATAAAAAAAGCATTATTAAATTAATCGAAAGCTATTATATAATTAAAATAATAATTATATTTATAAAAATTAAAATAAATTTTATATTAATTTCGGTTATTATAATAATAATTATTAATATAATTATAAAACCTTTTTAAAAAATATATAAAAACTATTATTAATATTCTCGTTAATAAAATTTAACTTTTACTTTTTATTAATCTTTATAAGTTTATTTATATTATTTATTATTAAAATTATTTAAGCCGATTTAACGTTTATAATAATATTTATAATAAAAACGTTTTAAGAATAAAAATAAAAATTATAACCCTTTAAAAATAATTTATAATTTACCTTAATATAAATAAATTCTTTTAAAAATAAAGTAACTTTAAACTTATTAATAATTTTATAATTATATAAATATAAATAAAATATAGCTTTAAATAAAAATATAAAATTATAAAATCCTTTATATTTAACCTTATTTATTTCGTAATTAATATTAATTTAATATAAAACGAAAAAATCGTTAATAAATAAAATATTAAATTAAAAATTATTAAATATTTAACTTTTTATAATTATTTTATTAAAAATAAACTCTTTAATACTATTATATTTTATAAATTAAAATATAAATTTTATTTATTTATTTATTTTAATTTTATTTTTATCGATATTTTATAATTTATTAAATCTCTTTTTAATAATATATTTTAAAGTTTTTAAAAATTCTTTATTAATAAAAATTATAAAAGTTTTATTATTTAAATAAATGTATATTAAATCGTTATTAAAAATCGCTTTAATTAAAATATAAAAGTAAATATAATTAGAAAAAGTAAAAAAGTCGTTACTTAAAATAAATAATACCTTTTATATAATAAGTTTTTTTTTATTAATATTAATTTTAAATAAAACCTTTAATTTTTTAAAGTTTACCTTTAAAATATCGAGTTTTTTAAAGTTATAAAATTTATTATATATAAATATAATTAAATAATACGTTTTTAAAAACGAATTCTTTTATATAATAATAATATATTTATTTATTAATATAAATAAAATAAATATACTTAATTTTAAATATTTAAATATATATTTTTAATTTACTTTTTATTATAAAATATATTATAATATTTAAAATAATCTTTATTTTAATTAAATATAAAATATTTATATTTAATACTTTTATCGTTATTAAATTTAAAATCTTTTAATATAATATTGTTTTTATTATTATTTATAAAATATACTCTTTTATTATTACGATTATAAAAGTTACTTTAGTCGCGACGATTATTTCAGCGATTGTTTATTTTATAAAATCCTAAGTTCTTTTTAAAATATTCCTTTTTTATTTAAAGGCGATATTATTTATTTTGATTATTATTACGTAAGTATAATAAAATATTATAAAAGCTTAATCGAGGGGTATATAAGTTAAGATAAAAGGATAAGGATTATAAGGTATACGAATTAAAATACGGTAATAAAGATAAATTTTAAAATTACTTTTATTATTATTATTTTATTAATTACGTTAATTAAAATAATATCGATTAGAATCGCTTTTTAAACTTTAGCGATTATATTAATTATTAATTTATAAATAAAATTATAATAATTATTTATAATTATTATACGATTTTATATAAAAATTTATATAATATATAAAATTATATTTTTATAAAAACTATTTAAATTAAATATATAAATAAATTAAGTAATAAAGGCGGTTAAAAATATTATTATATTTTTATATTTATTATTAATTAAATTTAAATTAAAATAATAAGTATTAAAGTTATATTTATTTAATATTTTTATTTAATAAAAATATTAAATTATTTTAATATAATATTATTTTAATATATTAATATTCTCGGCTATATTATAAATTATTAAATAAATTATTATTTATTTTTTAATAATATTATAAATATTTAATCGGAATTTATTATAAATAATATTTATTATTTATAATAATTTTATTTAATATAATTTATTCTTTTAAAATATAATAAACTCTTTATTTATTAAATTAAGGTATTACTTTTAAATAATATTTTAAAAATAGGTATAATTTTATTCGTTATAAAACTATTTAAATTATTTATAAAACTTTATATTTATATAAGGAATAAATTAACGTTTATAAAAATAATATTTTTTTTATTATATATAATACTTAAATCGTTAAAATCTTTTTAATTAAGATTAAAAATATTTAAATCTTTATGTTTTAAGCGTAAATTTAATCTTTTTTATATTTCGAAGTTTTAAAGGTTAACTAAAAGTAAAGGCGGGTTAAATATAAAAAGAGTATTTATTAAAAGTAATAAGGTAAATTAACCGTTAAAATTAATTCCTTTATTAATTAACGCGGTACGAATTTTTCCGTTTATTTTATTATTAATTTTATTTTTTATATTTTTAATTTTTTTAATTAACGCAGTTTATAAATTATTAAGGGTAATTTTTATATTATTTTAAATAATTTAAATAATATTTTATATATTTAAAAATTTATTAATTATAACTTTAATATAATTAATATAATTATTAAAGTTTATTATTATCTCTTTATTAATATTAAACTTATAATAAATTTAATTAATTATTTTAAATTTATTTTTTTAATTAATAAGTTTACTTTTTTATAATTAATTTAAAGCTAGCTTTAAATTTAATAAAATTACTTAATTAATTATTATACCTTTAAAATTAAAGTAAATTATAAAGCGAGGAAGCGATATTTTATTAAGCGCGTTAAGTAGTTTATTAAAAGCGATAATGAAAAATATTTTAAAAAATTCGCTTAATATTAAATTAAATATATAAGGAGACCGGATAGGAATAACGTTAATAATAGAATTAAAATAAAATAAAAAAAAAAAGAAAGAAGGGTTTATTTATTAAGGCTTATCGGGTCTTTTAATAAGGAGTTAATTATTATTACCTTTTTATATCGTTTATTCTTAAATAGGAATAATAGTTTTTTTAAATTAGTTCTTTTAATAAGGTTTATTAAATTACCGGGCCGGAAAAAAATCTTTACCGTCTTTAATAATTCTCTATATTATTTAATTTACTTTATTTATATTTTAAAAGGTATATTATATTAATAAATATATTAAAGGTATTCGGATTAAAAATATATTATAATATAAATTAATTATTATCGTAATAAAAAACTTTCTTTTTTTATTTTTAACGTTAAGAAATTTATTATAACCTCGTTTTAAAGTAATAATTAATTTAATAAGAATTATTAATTATTTAATAATAAATTTTTAAGAAATATAATTATTTTTATTATTAAAGTAGTTAAAGTAGCGATATTTATTATTATCGGTTTAATAAGTATCGAATTAGGAACCGAAATAGTCGTGAATATCGATTTTTTAATAATATTAATAAAAAGAATCGATTTAATTAAAATAATTTGTTTATTTATAATTATAAATTCTTTTAGGATAAGTAATTCGTTTATTTTAATAATTATAAATATTTTAATTAATTCGATTAATCGTATATCGTTAGGAGCTAATTTTATAATCGTTACGTTTTTAAAAAAGGTATTAATTATTAATGGTATAATTTTATAAAATCGATTAAATTTTTTTTTTAATAAACGTACGCGTTTTTTATTCCTTTAAAGCTTTTTATAGTCGTTTTAATTTACGCTTTTTTTTAAATTATTTATTTTAATTTTTAATTTATTTATTTTTATATAAAATATATAAATTAATTATTAAATTAATATTCCTAATATTTTTTAATTAATTTTTTAATACTATTAAAAATATTTTCTTGTTTTTATATATTATTTTAATATTTAAATTTTTCTTATTTAATAAAGTATTTAAAGCTATTACGGGTTCGATTTAATTAATAACTTATTAAAATTTTAATTCTATATTATATAATATTATTATTAAATTCGTATTTATATTAATTAATATTAATAAAATTAAAAAAAGATTAAATTCGATTAAAAAAATTATTTCTTTAAAAAATAAGAATTAAATATTTAATTAAAATTATTAAATATATTAAACTTTTTTTAAAAAAATCTAATTCGTAAGTTAAATTATTAATCTTTTTTATAATAATTTATAATTTAAACCGTTATTATAATAACTTTTTTAAAGGTTTTCCGAAAAAATAATAACCTTTATATAATCGTAAATATACTTTATTTCTAATTTTAAATTTAATGCATCGATATTTAAAATTATATCTTTTTTTAATATTTGTAGCTATAAAATCTATAATTAAACGAACGTTTTATCGAAAATATTTTCGTATAAAACGAATATCTTTAAAAGCTTTTTTAATAGTATTAATATTAATAATAATATTAATTAAGTTAAATAATTTAAAACTAAATAATTATTAATAAAGCGTAAATTCGATTATTTAATTATATACGCTATTTATATTCTATTATAAAATCGAAAATATATTAATTTATTAATAATTAAAATAAATAAAATAATAATAATAAATAATAATTTCTATATTTTAATTTTTTTATTTAAATAATTTATTTACCTACGAATATTAAATAATAATTATTAAAAATAAATATTTAAAATCTTTTAAATACCTCTTTAAAAGTTACTTATAAATTTAAAATTTCGATTAGAAATAATTCCGTAAAAAATTCCTTAATTTATTAATAAAATTTAAATAATAAAGGTTATAATTTAATTCTTAACGATATATTTTTTATATCCCGATATTAATATTATTTTTTTAAACGTTAAATAAAAAACCGTTATTATATAATATATATATATAAATTTTCTCTTTTTTTAATTATTAAAATATCCTTTTAATATTAACGAATAAAAAAATTAAAATAAAATTTATTATTACGATTTTTATAAATAATAAATTTTTATTATAAATAAATTAATAATCTTTTATTCTTAATTATTAATCGATACGGTTAATATTATAATTTAAATAATACGTAATATATTCCTCGATAAATCTTTTTTTACTTTTAATTATAAAAATATTAAAATTTTTTAATATTTATTTTAAATTAAAATAATATTTATTATACGTTATTATTAAAAATTCTCGAATTAATATATATAAAATATAAAATTTATATATTTTTAAATAATCGATATAATATAAAAACTTTTTTTAATTTTAAAAAAGTATTTAAAATAAAAAAAATTATCGACGATTTTATTAACGTTTATTAAACGCTTAAAATTATTAAAAATAAAAGTTAAATAAATATTAATTTTATATTTATTAAAAAACTTTTATTTTATATTATCGTTTATAATTACTTTAATTTATATATAATTAACATTATTTATTATATTAAATCTTATTAAAAATAGTTAATTTATTAATACGTTTATTAATATTTTAAAAAGTTTTTAATTTATTAAAAATATTAAAAATAAAATTAATTTTTTTTTATTATATAATATATTTAAAATTCGTATTATAATAAATAAATTAATATATTTACCAATTTTTTATTTAAACGGTTAATATTAATAATATTTAAAATAATTTATTTATAAATACTTTTTATAATTAAATAATTTATAAAAATAATAATAAATAATATTTAATTAAATTATAATTTTAAATTTCTTTATTATTTAAATTAAATATATTATTTTAAATTTAAAAAGGCTATATTTTATTTTTAACTAAAAAAAATATTGGTTAAAATATATAATTAACTTAATAAAAATACCTAAAATTAATATTCTAAATTATTATTTAATTTTTTCTTTAAAATAAAAAATTATAATACTAAATCCTTTTTTAAATAATTTATTTAATTAAATAAAAAATATTCGATTAAGGTCGTAATAAAATAAAATCGTTTTATTATATATATTATTTAAACTTTTTTAAAAAATATCTTTTTAACTTTTAAAAGTTTAAATTTAATTAATTTATAATAAATTATCCTTTTACTTAAATTTCTAATAATAATATATCTTTATTTATATCTTTTTATTAAAAACGTAACCTTTTGTTTTTATAAAAGTTCGAAAATTTATACGTAATAAAATATTAAATATCGAAAAAATTTAAAAATATTAATATATTACTTTAAAACTTTTAAATTAGCTAAAAATATTAATTAATAATATATTATAACTCGTTTAATAATTATACTTAAATTAAAACTATTAATTTTAAAATTAAATAATTCAATAAAAATTAATTAATAAATAATTTTTTAAAGTTAATAAAAATATTCTTTATATTAAATAAATTAAAAACTTTCTTTAAATATTTAAAATATTTCTTAATAGTTTTAAAATAAATAATAATATTATTAATAAAAACCTTATAAAAATTATTAAATTTTTTAAAAGTCGTATTTATAAAACGTTAAATATATATTAAAATATTTTTAAAGCTTATTAATATTATCGTAAATCTTTTTATATTATATAAATTAATAAAAATAAATTTATCCCGATAATTTAAATAAATAATAAATTAATAAAAAAAAATAATTATATTTACGACAATAATAAAATATTTTTCTTATAAATATATTATTATTTTAAATTATAACGATAATAAATAATTATTAAATATTATTATACTATTTAATAATTTTAAATCCGTTACTATTTTACTTTTTTTCACCTTTAATCTATTATTAAATAATAAAAAAAAAGTATAACGAATAAAATTAATTTATTTACTTATTTTATACATTTCTTATTATAAAACGCGTTATAAATATTATTTAAAACCTTTTTATTTTTAATATTTAATAAATAATTTCGATTATTAAGTTTTTTATTTTATTAATTATTTATTAATAAAATTTTTATTTATTATTTTTTAAAGATTTTTATAATTCTACGATCCTTTTATATATTAAAATAATCGCTAATTATTTTAAATAATTTATTAATAAAAATTAATCGTTAATATAAATATAAACTTTTTTATTTATAATAATTTTAAAAATATTCGCTAATTTCTTAATATTAAACGTTAAATACGATTTATTAAGCTTTAATTTATTAAGAATTAAAATATAAGGTTTAATTAAAGAGATTTATTTAATTTTTTTATTAAATTTTAAAATTAAATTAAATATTTAATTTAATAAAAGTATTTTTAAAAAAGCGTTTATTATAATAAAACGTTTTATATTTAAATAAGTTTTAACGATTTCTTAAAGCTTCGAAATAAAAATAAACTCTATACTTAAATTAATTATTGGAATTAATTTAAATATAATTAATATCGTAAAAATTATATTATTATTAATTAATATATTATTTATTACTTTATTATAATACTTATTATTATAATTAATATTTTAAATCCCTTTTTTTAAAAATTTTTTATATAATTAATATTTATATTCTTATAAATTTAATTAACCTTAATTTTTTATTAATTATAATCGGTTTATTAATATAATTTTTTATTATTATAATTCGGGTAATTTTTATATTAATTAATACGTTTATAATATTTATTTTTTTAAAATAAAAATAAAAGTCGCGGCTTTTAAATAACGGTTTATAGTTTATAATTATAAAAATAAATTCCTTAAAAAAAACATTATTTTTTTTTAAATAATAATTTTTATATAAAATTATTTATATAATATAATTTTAAAAATTACCGTAAATTTATATATAAAAACGTAACGATATTTATAATAAAATCGATATTAATTTTAAATAGTTTTAAAATTTAAATATTAATTAAAACGTTTAACTCGAAATTATTAATTATTTATCCGTTTTTAATAAATTATTAAAATATTAACTATTTTTTATTATTATAATTTTTTATATAAATTATAAATATAACCTATTTAATTATTTTAATTCGTTTTTTTATAATCGTTTTAATTTTAATTTTATAAAGAATAATAATATATTTAAAATATTAAAAAAATTATCTTTTAACGAAATTAAGTTTAGTATTAATATCGAAATAAATATATATATATATATTATTTTATTTCGTTTATATATTAACTTTAAAGTATATATAATCGATAATATTATCTTTATTATTTATAATATTATAATTAATTTTAAAAATTTCGTTTTAAATATAAAATTTTTTTATATTAATTAAATAAGCTTTATTATTAAAATAATAAAAAAAATACCTCTTTTTTAATAAAAACTATTTATAATTATAAATTTCGTTATAATTTTTAACGTATTTAAATATTAAATTACGCGAAACGAATATATAATTATAATAATTATATATTTATCGTTTAAATATAAAAATTAAAATTTCGAACTTTTTTTTTATACCGTCGCATTTTTTTTAATATAATTAATATTATATAAAATTAATAAAATTTAATCTATAATATTTTTATAAATTATATTTTAATTATATAAAAAAAAATAATAAGAATTATAATTAAAATTATTATTAAATTCGAATAATAAATTTAAAAAATTAATAAATAATAATGAATTATTATATATAAGTTTACTTTTTTATTATTTTATTATTAAAGTTTTTTTTTTTAAACTTTTTATTGAACTTTTTAAAATTTTTTTTTTTTTAAAAATCCTCTCTTTTTTAAAAAAGTTTATTAAAATCGTTTCGAAATTAAATTTTTTATATCGGCGTTCTTTTTTTTTTTTTACTTATTACGCTCGTCGCGTTTATATTTAATAAAATTTTTCTTAATTATATAATTATTAATAAATTTAAACTTAATATAAATTTAAATAATATTTTAAGTTTATCGACTTTTATTTTTTAATTATTATTTAATATAATTATAAAATATTACGTATTTTATTAATTTTATTTATAAATATAATTATAATATTATTTTTTAAAAAGTTATAAAAATCATTAAATTTTTACGTTAATTTAATTATAAATTTAACGTAAAATATTAATTATATTATAATTATTAAACGTTAATAATTTTATAATTTAAACGTTTTTAATTTATTAATTAAAAAAACGTTTAAAAACGTTTTAATTATTAGCTAATTTTTTTAAATAAAGGAATATTAATTAAAATTTTTTAATAATTAAGTTTTTATTAAATTAAAAACGATATTAAAAAGTTTATATAATATAATAAAAATTTTAAATTTTTAAAAAAGCCTTATTTATATTAAATACTTTATTATTCTATTAAATTAAAACTTTACCTTTTAATAAAGTTTAAAAAAAACTTAAAATTTATTAAGTTATATTATCGATATAATTACTTTTAATAAAATTATTAATTTTTAAAATAAATAATATAATATTCGTAAAAATAATAATCTTATTATTTTAAATTAAATCTTATTTTGTTAAGTTTAAATAATTAAGGTTATAAATATTAATATTTTTTTATTTAATTTTATAATTTAATTAATCGTAATTATTTAAAATATATTTTAATTATTTATTATAAATAATTATTAATAAATATAAAAGTTAATTTAAAAGTTTTTTTATTAACAAAAGAGGTTAAGTTATAAATTTAAATAATTATATTTAAAATTATTATATAATAAAAAATATTTATAATTTAATATATTCGATTTATTAATAAATAAATTATTATATAAAAATATTAATAAATTATCATATCGATTTTTAATTTCGCTAATAATTATAAAATTATTTAAATTATTTAGATATTAAAAACGGATTCGTTATATTTTTTTAAATAAAATATTATTATTTAGATTATTTTATTAATTTTAATGAATGTTTATAAAAATAAAGTTATTTTTTAAATTATCGTTATTATAAATAATTAATATAATAATTTTTTTTATAAATTAAAAATAACGTAATTTAAAGTACTTTATTTTTTTTAAATATAAAATATAAATAAAGTTTTAAGTTATAATTATAATTATTATTTATTAAATTTTATAATCGTTATTATTATAAATTATTAATATAAAAAAAGTTATTTTATTAATTAAAATAAGCGTTAATTTAATTTGAACGTTATAAAAATATTTATAAAAAGGTTTATAAAAATCCTACGATTTATTAAAGTTTCTATTTTAAGTTATTATTTAAAGTTTTAAATTCTTTTTTAAATTCCTTTTAAAAATTATAAAAATCTTTTCGTTATATAATTCGTATATTATTTATTTAATTTTTTAAAATATATCGTTATTATATTATTTTTTTATTAAATAAGGTTATTATTTAATCGATATTTAACGATTTTTTTATCGAATAGTTTAATATTTAAAGTTTATAACTTTATAAATTCGCGACTTTTAAAGATTTATTATTAAATCTCGAATTTTTAAACGTTATTATCGCTTAATACCGTAAATGGTCTTTTTAAAATTAAAAAAGTTATATAAAGATTTAAAAATTATTAAAGACTTTTTTTTAAATATTTACGATTTTTTTAATCGAGGATTTCGATTTATTTAAAAATCGTTTTATTAATTAATATATTAAAATTAAGTTTTATATAATTAAATTAATATAAAATAAACGTTTTTTAATAGTTAAAGATATTAAAACGAAAAAGGTTAAATTCGTTTTTAATATTATCCTCGATATATTTAATAAAAATTCGTTAATTCTTTAATTATAATAATAATTTATTTATATATAAGTAATTAATACTTAATTAAAAAAAAGCTACGAATATAATATAAAAAGGTATTTAAAATATAAAATTTAAATAATATTTTTATATAGAATAATATTTAAATAATAAAAAACCGTAGCGTTTATAATAATATTAAAAGATATTATTTAAAATTAAATAATATAAACGAATAATTTATCGATTACGTAATTTAAATTAAATAATTTATTAAATTATATTTATAAAGGAATTTTTATTTATTTAAACGTGTCGCGTTTTTAAAATATTTTTAAATAAAAAATATATATTTAATAATTAAATATCGGTTATATTAAATATATTTAATAACGTAAGAATTAAAGGCGTATTTAATTAAAATAGAAAGTTATATTAACGTATAAATTTTTAATTTTAATCGTTTATTTTTAATAAAAAATTCGTAAAGTTATATTATATATAAATTTATTAATTTAATAACGGTTTTAACGCGTAAACTTAATTCTTAATACGTTAGAAATTACACTCGATATATAATTTTAACCTATTTTTAACGAAGTTATTAAATCGAAATAATTTTATTTTTTAACCGATTAAAATTAAAAAAATATTATTAATTAAAGGGATCGAATAGGAATAACGTTAATAATAAAATTAAAGTAAAAAAAAAAAAAAAAAAGAAGGGTTTATTTATTAAGGTTTATTAAGTCTTTTAATAAGGAGCTAATTATTATTACCTCTTTATATTACCTATTCTTAAATAAAAATAATAGCTTTTCTTAAGCTAATCCCTTTAATAGAGTTCATTAATATATAATTAATAAATTTATAATTAAATAATAAATAAAAATAAAAGTAAAGAATAAATATAAAATAAGAATAAAAAAATAAAAATATTAACCTTTTAATATATTAGGATTTTAATTAAGAGAAAAATTTTTTTAAAATAATAAATTTATATTAATAATAATTATTAAAACTTTACTAATTATAAAAAAAAACTATAATATTTATAATAATAATAATAACTATTAAAACTTTATATATTAAGATTATTTAAAATTAAATTAATATATATTAATTAATCGATAAAAATACTTATTAAATCGCATTTATAAGGGTTTAAAATATTTAATTAATTAATTCACTAAATCTAACTTTTTAAATTATTATAAATAAATCGCGATTTAACTTTACGTATTAAAACTTCGGCGAAATTAATAGTAATATAAAGAATATATTAAATTTTTAACTCTTTAAATTAATTATAAATATAAATAAACGTTTTATAAAAATACTACTATTTAATAAATTAATTAAAAGGGTATAAATATTAATATATTATATATATATAAAAAGATAAAAAAAAAGAAAAAAGGCGCTAATTAGTTAATAAATAAAATAAACTTAAAAGGTAAACCGTTTCTACCTTTAAAAACCGCTTACTTAATTAAATTTAATATCTAATCTCCCCACTATTTATTTAATCTAAATAAGTCCCTTTATTAAGGCTTATTATTAACTAAATCGATAATATATATAATAAAGAATTAAATTTTAAAGTTAAATTAAATATTAAATCGAAAAAGGAAAGAATTAAAAATTAATTAACTTTTAAATACCGATATAACTTATTAAATTAAACTTTAACGTATTATATACTTTTAAAAATATTAATAAATAAATAAAATAAACTTAAAATCGATAAAAAAAGTATTAAATTAATTTATAATTAAAAGAATATAATATTTTAACTAGTTTTTTTTAAATATATTATTTTTAATTAAAAGTATTATAATATTAATTTTTTAAATTTATTTATTATATTAACTGCTTAATTATATATACTTTTTTAAAGTTTTATTATAATAATATCCTTTATTAATAATTAAAAGTTATAAATATTATAAAAAATTAAAAACATATATAAAGGTTTAAATTAATATTTATTAATTTATAAACCGCTTATATCGTTAAATAGGTATTAATATAAATAAAATTAACTTTAAAAAAATTATTATTAATAATATTTTTAAAATAAAGCTTTATTAATATTAATTTAATTAATTATTATTTTATATTACTTTAATTAATGTTTTTTTAATAAAATATATATTAATTAATTTAAAAAGAAATATTAATAATTTTATACTTTCTTTTATTATTAAATCCGTTAAAAATAATATTAATATATTTAATTTTCTTTATAATTTTTAATACCTTTTTTTTTATCTCTTTATATAATTAATTTAAATATTTTAATCTAATAAATTAATAATTAAGGTATTTATTAATTATAAAAACGTTTTCTTCGATTTATTTATTAAAAGGTTTTTTAAGGATATTAAATGCTAACCCGTCTTTTAAAATAGTTTTTATAAAGGTTTTTTTTAAATAATAAATCGATAAAAAGTAAAAAAATAATATATTTAATATTAAACGCTTATAGTTTTAATAAATTATTAATAATATATATTTTTTAAGTTTTTAATTCTTTTTTTTTAACTCTATTTTATTTAATTTATTTTATTATAATGTTTTATAAGTTAATTTTTATTAAAAACGTATATATTTAATAAATAAACTTTTATTTTAATATTATTAAATACTATATATTTTATAATTATAAATTTTATATATTATTTTTTCTTTTAATTATTATTTAATTAATAGTAATAATTTAAATTATATTTAAATAAAGTTATCTTTAATCGATATTATAATTATTTAAAATATATTAAAAAAAGAGTAATAATACTTTAAATAAAGTATTAACCGGTTTAAAAATAATAATATTATTAAAATAATATTATTATATTAAATTATTTTAAAACGGCTTTTTAAACGTTATTTAATATTAAAATTAGCTTATAAACTACTTTATATTATATTATAAAAAAGTATTATATATTAAAAACCTATTTTATATAATATAACGCACT
Organism: Arthrinium phaeospermum; assembly: GCA_006503535.1. Taxonomy (NCBI): domain Eukaryota; kingdom Fungi; phylum Ascomycota; class Sordariomycetes; order Amphisphaeriales; family Apiosporaceae; genus Arthrinium; species Arthrinium phaeospermum. The sequence continues at coordinate 294,256 of QYRS01000015.1, forward strand.
ATTTAAGGGTATTATCGATATAATATATATTCATGTATAATGCGTATATCGTACAACCCTGACTAATAGGCGATGATGACGCATGCCCTAATACATCCCAAAGTACGGGATAATACCCAGGCGATGTTTATATTACCCAGCTGTGACGGCGGTTGGCCTACGAGGCACTCAGGGCAGTCTCAATATTGAATTTGCAGCATGATCGTCCTAAAAAGCGGTATATACTGAGTGCAATCAGCCGCGACAGAAATATAAAAACCAACGTAGGTTAGAGTAGATGCGAGCATGGTACCAGAAAGACCTGTGGCTGTTATTGCCATCTGGTTGCATTTGAGGAGCCAACACCAAGTTGAAAGCAAAGTCAGGACCAAAGTGTTGCTGCGAGATAGACGTTTGAATTTTGCATATCGTACATGGACGGTGACAGTCCCCAGCCGAAGCTCCAGAACCATATACATCTAGCCAGTCATCCAAGCAGCAGCTCTGCGAGCGCCGAAGCTGGTTGCAAAACGCAGACCGCTCGATCCCATGGGGAAGTAACTGACGAGATACCATACTAGACAGGCCAGCTGGACGATAGCCGCCATCAAGGTCAGGAGGGCACTGTGGACCTGGAAGAAGTCAGTCTTGTCGTCCCACATAGGGGCCTAGGGCCACCGAGGGTTGTGACTCACACCGAGGGCGAAGAAAAGCGTGAGGAAAATAGAACCAAAGTAGCCGGCAGTGAACGGCAGACGGTTGCCAGATAGCAAGTGTTGTAGGTAGGCCATGGGGCCCATCATGGCTGCCCATGAACACAGGAACAACACCGAGCCGAAGGACCATCTAGAAAGAAGAATGTCAGCAGGACAGAAAAGTGAAGCCTTGGAAATGCTTGGAAGTAAAGGAAACCCTGTTACTGTCGGGACAATCCTGCCAGGTTCAAGATGGGATTTTCATCAAAAGATCGCTGATCGACCGCACTTATGCAAGACTGGCCGCATATGCAGAGCGGCTCGTCGCATATAGCAAGGGACGGGAGGAGCCCGCTCCAAGGATATCATGCGCGATGGTAGGGCCCTCAGAGCTTGACCACATGGGCAGGAGGGTCGCTTGCAGCAAACCAGTTTGAGGCATGGAATATGCATAGAAACAACGGGGACCTACAATATTGCAAGCTTGCTAGGCTTCAGCCAGAGAACAGGCCACAGGGCGAAGACAAGCACGAAACAGGCGAGGGCAGCGATATTGCAGCCGGCGAAGACCAGCATGCGGTCCCAACGGCTCACTGTATGACGAGATCGAGATTTGTGGTCAGCCTTGCTTTGGATATGGGGGGGTTATACATTTGCCCATGTGCAGAGATAAGACATGGGAGTGGAGCAGTCTATTGAGCTAGCAGAGCTATAGGAACTCGCACATGGACGCCATCGAGGCACTCTGCAAGGGGGTTGAAACTGGGTGACGCATGATGGATGCTGTACTCACAAGCGAACCACCCTTCTTCTTCTTCGCGGCGAGTGCTCGCCGGCAGTGGAGCACCAGCCCCTTCGGTCGTGGGTAGCTGAACATAACGGTCGCCGAACGGGTTGAGAGACTTGATCGAGGAGAGCAAGCCTGTCTGTTGACTGGTGTTCACAGGCATGTCGGGTTCGCGACGGGACCAGCCCATCGAGTTCATGGATTCCCTGAAAGAAGCAGACGCCATCTTGTTGCTGCTGTTATTGCTGGCCGTTCACTGAATTCTATCTCTGCTTCGGCCGATGCTTTGTCGAGAGGTGCGGTCGCGAGGGATGGCGGGTCGGAAGTGTTCTCTCGTTCGTGGATCCAGTTGATTTGCCTGCCTTTTCCCCGGATGAATATCTAATCGGTGGTTTTTCCCTCGCGCCTTGTTGGCGGATTGCGCGTCGAGAAGCGTAGGCAGTTCGAGAGGTCGTAATGGATATGGATGCAGGTGTGTCCTATGACCCTCCCATCTGGGCGTAATTATGGCCGTTGGGGCAAGGCTTGGGATGTTCTGGGAAAGGAGGCAGGAGGTGTCGTCGCTAGGGATTGGGGGGGGGGGGGGTGGGGTGGAGTGATTACCAGGGAGGGCTCTGATTGGGTGCGCGTCACGCTCTAGCCTTGCAGGCACCCAGCACTGTTTCCAGGATTTGGTCAGATCAGATTTATGGTGGCTAGGGGGAAAAAAAGCACTACACGCCACTCGTCCAATCCTGCCCACCAGCCGCAACACGCCCAACCCAACTGAGACGTGATGGATGCAAGAAAACAGGGCCGGGAATTTGGTTGCCTTCGCATCATGATGGTGACATATGCCTATGTCGGACAAGGTCCGAGTTTCTATGGCCCAGAAGGATTGCTGAACAGCCCCCTACATAGGAGGCCGGGTTTCCTCGGTTTCGCGCAGCATTCGGGGCGGAAATGTGGCTAATATTAGAGTCATGCAGCAGGCATACCTTCGTTCCAGTATTCTGCCTTCGAGAAGGAAATGCGTTTGCGCACTGCGTAAGTGCCTGCAGATGGCAGATGGCAAAACGTCGGTAGGGGGGAAGAGACAGCGAAGACTCAGATACTGCTGCCTGCGTACAGACTCGAACTCGGGATATCCGGACATTTCTTTCCGCCGAACGGCTCGTCTCGCAGTGACTTCTCACGATTGAGACACCGTCGGTAAGTAATAACCCGTATGCTTGTTTGCTGCGACTATGGCAGCGATTACTAGTGCATGTTTCTCCGCTTGAAGGCTATGTATGACTTTTGAAATAGGCGAGGTATGCATCCACCACGGTGATTGTCAATGCCATCCATCATTGATATTATCAAGTACTGTAGACGTTGGCTGGTTTGTCTCTGTACACAGGGCATGTACTTGTGGCAGCCTATAACCTACCTATGTACATACATACATACATACATACATACATACATACATAGCTTCCATGGTCAAGTTCCAGCAATTTTCCGTTGCATGGCAACACAGCACCGAAGTCTGCATTGATCGGATAAGACCTGTCTCCAACCCGGAGCCTCAATAGCCGTGTTCAGCCCTCGTATCATTGAGGTCGCGATAAGCGGGCTTTCTCTTTGCTGCTGCACGCCTGTACGAGTTTGGGCTTAGTAGGACTTGACGACGTCATTGTCGCAAGAGGGTTCACCACGACACCCTCTCCAAAGACTCACTTGCATTCGCATGTGGGTAAGGCGCGATGGCGGCAAACACGGCAGAGTGCGAATCAATGTGCTTTGCTTGCGTTTGCAGCACCCATGCTAATATGCCATTACGTTACCACCCATCTGTGATGTATGTAGGTATCGTAGGTCGCCGATACCCAACCCAATACACTGGAGGCAGACTAGCGAGTCCCTGAAGCGTTTAATGTTCGGCGTGTTTGTGTAGCCCCAAAAGCCGGATGGAGCATGATACTTTTGACTGGGCCAGAAGAGACCAAGCGTGCACCAGGTCAAGTATTTTAGACTCTCGCGACGAGCCGAGTGGACGCTCTGGTTGGGCCTTTCCAATCTGCTGGAGAGATGGGAGACGGGCGCCTCTGGGTGTTGCATAGCTTGATTGGCCTCTCTTATCCTGGCGACATCTCATGCAGCTGGGCCCTACAGGATCGACACCAGCATACCTAGTAATCAATAAGAAGCATGCGTCCACTTAACGTTACATACAGTACGGTCCATATGGGGAGGTTTCGCTGATGCGCATCTGGAGACCACCCATCCATTGCAAATGCCGATACCCATCAGCTAATAGGAGCCATCCACTCCATACGGATCCCGTTTGAAGATCTGCAAAAGTAGAGGACCCTGCATAAGTGAGCGAGCATGCTGCACGCCATACCTACCTACCTATCTATCTATACCTCTCTGCCAGTAGGTGAGCATGTACATGTATTTTGCTATAACCATCAGCCGAGAGTACGTGTGGCCACATATAGCCCGAGCTTCCGGTAGAGGGCAAAGGCACGAACGTAGTGGCTTGGCTGGGGCCGACCTGCTAAGCCTGCCCGTATCTTGAAGCCTACCTACAATAGCACAACGGGTCGGCTGCCTTGTACGATATACGGGTATCTGCCCATATCCAGCAGGCCTACCTGCTAGGTATTCTCCTTCGCTACAGTACATACCTACATACGACGAGAGCGACCAGGTCTGGGTCCGCTATGCCATGCTGATCATGGCCGGGATCGTTCCCTCGACGAACGGGAAAGTCGAGTTGATAGCTCGATGGGTCAGATGTGATTAGCTTTCTCGAGGCGGGTCTGGTTCTGATAGAATTTCCAAGGTTGGCATGCAACCTTCAGCGAAGGATGCTGAAGAATGCCATCTTGCCATGATGCACTTTCCTCCCAGATTGCGCTAGCCAAGCACCAAAGGAGGTCAGAGGAGGTGTGGCAGTATGTCTTATCGCAGGTGGGATGGCTGACTTTCACCGCGTCACGCGTTTAGCGTATTGCCCTCCACGAACCCCTTTCGCCTTCCGAGAACGCCCAGAGTAGGACAAACACTGATGGGAAACTACATACGGCATGTACGTGTGTGGGCGGAAGGCGACCAGGGCAACACGAAAATGGTCCGGTGAGAGTCAACTTCCTGGCACACCACCAACAAGTTGAGTAATTCTTAAAGTGGGTAAAGCTGTCTGCAGGCAAGTCAGAAGACGCACCCAACAACAGGAACCAAGGTTGTTTACAAATGAAGGCATCCTGACGGGGAGACTAGGTCTCGTTTTCTTGCCGGGAAAGGGCACTGCCATCAGCATATAAGAAGGACTTCGCGCATCCTCCAAACAGAGCTGCACCCGTTCTAATAGGACGGATACCTCTCGACTTGTCGCAACTTACAACAACAACAACAACAACAATACTACCACTACCACTTTATACTCTGATTCCTGTTGCCGAGGAATAGATATCTCCAGGCAAACAAACTCTTACAACCCCGAGCAGGCTACCCAGCGGACCTCGCATATGCCTTGATTGCTCGCTTGCTGTTGTCTGAGCCAAGGCAGCAACAATAACCACAATACCATTTGAACAGGTGGCCGCCAGAGACAGTGCCGGAGGATTTGGACAGCACTCATACATGGACCAGAGGATATACCTGTCCTGGATCATTCTCACTTTTTCTCCGCGACTCGAGCAACACGGCCTGGCTGGAAACGAGGCCCTACTAACAGCAGAAAGCCAGCCAAGTCTTCACCGACCCCAGGAAGCCATCCCAAGGAACGCTTCAAGTCGCGGCTATAGCGCCTATCGAAGCCCACCGTCTTTGGTCGGTGTTGCGTAGATAGGCGATAGCGAGAAAGAAACGACGAGGCGTCGTCGGATCGAGTCAATAGCTCGGGACTAAGCAGCTCCGAGCAGTCGCCCTGACTCAGTCTGCCTCGATACGTTGGAAGCGTTTGGCTTGTTTCTACTACAAGTATTGGAACCTTCTCTCTGGTCGGAAGGGCATTCCCATCCTCCCAGTAGCGGGGTCAAGAGTTCGAGCGATTCCAAGGGCCCCATCTCGACTGCGCTACTCCAGCCGTCTTCCCTACGGCTAGGCCTAACCCGTAACCCTGCAAGGCCTAAAACTAAGGCAGCCCCCTCCCTTTTCTCCCTCTTTACAGTGGTCCCCCGCCCCCCGAACTCCAACTTCCAACTCCAACCTGCCCGCGCCCCTTGTCCCTTGTCTGGCCGGAGTCCAAGCACCAAAGGCCAAGCCCCTACTACACCACGAAAGCCTGGGGGATCTTCCCAAGCTGCAGGCGGGAGACAGCCAATCACGTTGCCGCCTCGACTCTCCGGCTTCCCTAAAATCGCTGCAAAGGGTCGCACAGAGGCTTGCAAGGTTCACCTGCCCCGACTGGACTGGGCTCTCCCATCAATCAGCGTCTTGGTCGATACCGCCTCTTTCTTGACAGGTCTCACCGCGATTCGGTAAATATATCATACACGACAGAAGGCTTCGATCGCTTCGTTTGCCATCGGGATAGGATTCGAATCCTGCGCTGCACACACTCGCAACAATATCGGCACCCATAAACAAACTTTACTTTAACTGCGTGTCTCGGACCTTCTTCCGTGCCAAGTTGAACCTTCCCCCTCCATCTGATTATCTCGACGGTAATCCCGCCCTGCCTGTCCATCTATCTCTGGAACTGCCCAGCAAATCGAGGCTTGAAACTGCCTTACCGCCTGTTTGATTCTTCAGCTTTCCCACTCAGCATTCGATCGAATAAATACATTGCGGATTGCACTCCCTGGGAAACCATCGTCCCAAGTTCCAACCTTTGATACCCAGATACTGCCGTCCACTCTTATCTCTTGTCGAACACGTTAGGTTGTGCCGGGCCTGTTCATTTGCATCCATCGGGACCACCAGCGACTTCAACCCAGTTATTACCAGGCACAGCTCCGACTTACTATCACCGTCATCCCGCCTGCTACTCCAAGCAATCACTGGGCTCCCGTGTTTCCTCGAACCGAAGAAGAAGAAGAAGAAAGGCGACAGATCAGCTTGATCTTCAACCGGACTCTCGCTTGTCCTTCCCAACGACACACAAGAAGCCGATTAAAAGCGCTTCTGTTCACTCGGTGTCTGTGCCGCACTGATCGAGCTTGTACTGCAGCTCCGCCTCTTCTCGTCTGACCTAAGAGGGATCAACTCGTCTCATCTCTCACTTTCTCCGTTTCGCGACAAGCAACAAAAGAATAACATCAGCCTGCCGTCAGCGCTTGCTTGCCACTTTATTGAGGAAGCCGAGGCCTTTCTTTTTATTTGCTAAGCCGGGCCAATCATCGGGCGCATCTGCAGCTGGGCGAATTTCTGTTGGCCCACACAGACTCTCTCCTCAACCGGGCACCGCACCCACCAGCTGAATTACGAGTAGCCTCTCTTGGCGCCCATAAGTACTTCGCAAACTCACTCCCCAGAAATCCTTCCGACCTGGCCGATCCGGACATTGCGCCTTCACGCTGGAACCAAACCTGGCCAGAGAACAAAAAAAAAAAGGCAATAGAGTTTCTCTCCCTTCCTTTGCCTTATCTGGTCATCTGTCCAACACCTCCAAAACATCTACACCCCACAACAATAGCAACTCTTTGAGAGATACGAGCACGCAGCCTTCACGCTGGAACCAAACTGGCCAGAGAACAAAAAAAAAGGCAATAGAGTTTCTCTCCCTTCCTTTGCCTTATGGTCATCTGTCCAACACCTCCAAAACATCTACACCCCCAACAACAATAGCAACTCTTTGAGAGATACGAGCACGCAGCCGCTCTTCCGCACACCGCAGCTATTTATACGCGCATAAAGTCGCCGCTGCTGTCTTCTCCGTGGGGGTGGACCTCGATTCTTGGGTACCTCCCCGCGCATTTCCAAATTCCATCTGCACAAACCCACCCGACTTTGACTCATCAATATCCCTCCGAGGCAGCTGTATATGGGGTTGGCGAACCTTCCTTGATTGCAAGCCAATTCGAACTGGCGGCTGAGACCCATTTCATGTCGAATGGATGCGGGGCATGCTCTTTCCCCCCCAGAGAAACGATGACTCCCAACCGTTTGTGCGACGACGAAATACTGACTTTATGGTGTAGCACCGATAGCCACGAGCTCTGCATCGTTCCTTGAACAATTGCGACGCACATTTCCCTTCGATCACTGAATAGTCATCGCATTCGCGAATCGTTGCCGACCATGGCACACTACGGCTCTGCCATGATTGCAGAAGAGGATCTGCTCGACATGAGCCCACAAGAGCCGAATCAGTCCTTGGGCGACCACGGCCAGGACTTTAATGGCATGAGCGATATCAACATGGCTTTAGCCAGAACATGTACCCATCACATCAATGGATACTCCAACACACCAGATGGGACCCCGTCCACAGCCCGTGGGCTAGCAGCTTCAACGCCGCCCAGCACTTCCGTCAAATGCAGCAGCCTTTTGGTCATTCGTTGCAGTCGCCCAACTCGTTTGCGGGCTCGCCCCTTGCCAACGATGCCAGCAACGATGGAGAAGGTAGCTTCCTCAACGCTAAGCCGCGGCCAAGATTGTCGCAAGCTCAGGCTCAGGCCATGCAGCGCAACTCCTCCAGCAATGCGAGGAGCCCTCTTGGGGCGAATGCTGTAATGGCCGTTTGAATGCTGGCTCTCTCGAGTCCCCAACTTTGGCGCCCAGCCCATCCGAACACCGGGTGGCCATCATGAGAAGTCGCCTTCCGGCAGTGGATGAACACACCCAAGAGCCTGCAGTCATCTTACCCTGGCTCTGGTCTCTCTTCGCCTTTGCAACATGGCTATTCGAATCCCCAATTCATGGCACAGGCCGGTACCCTCGATGCCTGCCAGAGTGAACGGCGCGCCCACGAATCTGCAAAGCCAGGAGGCTAAGAGGAAGCGGAGGCGGGAATCACACAACGCCGTCGAGCGCCGCAGACGTGACAACATTAACGAGAGAATCCAGGATCTGAGCAGACTGGTCCCGACTCACAGGTTAGAAGATGACAAAGTCAAGAAGCTTATCCAAACGGTACCCCTCTGTCGCCTACCCTGACTGGCATGTCTCAGCCCAATCAAGCAACTTCGGGTCTGGCCGTCCAGGCGCGAAGCGTGCAGCCGCCATCGGTGCCGGGAATATCACGACTGCCTCCCATTGGAAGATAAAGACAAGGCCCCAACAAGGGCGACATTCTGAACGGCTCCGTCAGCTGGATGCGCGACTTGATGTGGATGCTTCAGCTCAGCTCCAGCAACAAGAAGAGCTCATCAACACTATTACGGAGATGGGCGGCAGTGCTCCGTTTGAGCTTACCGACGACGAGAAGCGCATGCAACAGAGTTGATGGAGGCCATGTCCAAGTCTGAGCACGAACCTGCACCGTTTTCGTATTCTCGATTCAATGGCTCAGACTACGAGTGCCGCACCACACCGACTACCGAGGTGACTCTCTCAATGGCGCACCTGGATTGATACTCTCTCAATCAGCCCGGGCGACACGGCCGATTTGACCGGGGATCTCAACAACCCCGACCAATTCTGGAACGACCCTGATGATGATGTCAAGGACGAAGATGAGTACGGCGGCATGGACCTCACTCTGTAGCAACATTTCCGTGGTTGCTGCACGACAGATGCCGAGGGTCTCTGGCCATCACGCCGATGCTTCTGCCGCAACACTACCACGCACCAGGGCGACGGCGTTTTCACTTATACAGAGCATATTGATGGGGACGGATATATCTGCGATTGCATCTTAAGGCAGTTGGGGGGTGGCATCTGGCGTTGATTTCCTTTTCACACGGTTGTCAGCTGCGGTGCACGAGGCCGGGCCACTGTTGCATGTGTTGATTTGATTTTTATCTCGAGTTCTTTCACTACTCTCATGGCTTTTGTTTCTTTCATGCCCGGGTATGTCCCAGGCTCATCTAGGTTTCGGGTCACTGCACTGGCATGAAGGAGTTTGTTTTGTTTTTGCTTTACTACATATGATACCTAGGGGATGTTGATTCTTTGGGAGTTTTTATAGGGCATTGTTTGTGAGCGTTCTACCCTCTGGTATCTCATGTCATGATGACTAGCGGCTAGCGTTCCTTTCATTTTCAGAGGGTCTTTCTCACATTTTACATTTTGTTTCGAAGAGCAAAGAGAGCGAAAGACTTAGCATTTGTTGCAGATATTGTGTAGCCTACATGGTGGGTTTTCACAGATACGTGAAACCCAGCGAAGGCATTATATAATTGCATGTAATTACAGTGCTCTTCCCAGTTCAGACTATATCAAGCAACGAGACATCCTTCCCTCCAAAAGCAACCAGTCGAGGTAGTAGAGTGTGCCTTTGTGATTATTTCCCATGTTCCCTAGTGAGTTACGCTACACCATGATGAAGTTTTGCTAGGCTTTCACCTTCAGGAGGCCGAGGCTCATGTGCTTGCTATTTCTTTTCACTATTCTGCGCAGATCAAGAAAGAGACAAACTTCATGTTTCGTTTGTTTTCCATTGCTCGGCTCGGCACACGCAGCTTCGGCCTTGCGACCCGTCTCGTCTCATCGTGTTGCTGCGCCACACAAGTAGCAACATACATTGTCGATTTCCACTTCCTTCTTGTCTAACGGGCAGGCGGCCTGACCGGAAACGGAGATCGCTTCGTTTTCTTTCCTATAATGGTTTCCCCTTGTTCCTCTTGGCGGGCCAGTGTTGGTTCCTATCAGATTCGAGAGCCCTCCTCCCGATACCAGGATCTGGATGAGAGGTAAGAAGGGTGACAGGTGCCGTTCCCAAATAAAGCCCCATATATCTCATCTCCATCTCTCTCTCTCTCTCTCTCTCTCTCTCTCTCTCTCTCTCTCTCTCTCTCTCTCTCCTCGCTGTGGTTGACGTCATGAGACATGCTTGTGTATCTGCTAGTGCGAAACCGACACTGCGGGCAGGCACACGGGAGACTTACAAAACGAGCGGCCCGATAGACTGTCGTCGCGGTAATTTATCAGGGGGCGGGGGTCCGGGTAGATCATAGATAGCTTAGTAGGAAGGACAGTTGATCCAAGTCGCCCCCAAAACCATGTGTTCCTCCTCCTTACATGTTTTGCCTCGCTAGGGCGGGACCCCGTATACGCACACCCGATGGAGTAGGCGGAGAAGGCGCGCGCTCTTGTTGGAGGAACAAGGAAGCAAGCAACAAGGACTGCTTGTCTGCCTGAGGTGCAGCCGAGCCTCGCCTCACCAGTGCCTCACGCAGACCAGGTACTCGCTCATGGCGCCGAGGACGGCCCAGGCCTCCTTGCGCTTCATGTCCTCGAGGAGGGCGACGCGCTCGAGGGCGCTGTGGCCGTTGAAGTACTTCCAGAAGACGGGCCAGCAGGCGCGGGCGCGCGAGTCGGCGGGGAACCGCCGGCCGATGGCGCTCAGGTACAGGCTGTCCTTGCCCGTGGCCTTTTTGGCGTCGGCGATGACGTAGGGGGTCAGGTGCGCCAGGTGCGGGGCCGAGGTGTTGAGCGAGGGGTGGGAGGTGGCGTGCGGCACGGGCTTGCGGGCGTGGTGCGCCGCCCGCTCGGCCAGAGCCCGCGACTCCCGGTCCGCGAGCCGGTTCAGCCGCGCCTTCTCGGCCACCGCCTCGTTAGCCGTCGTGGTGGTGGGGTTGGAGGCGGCGTTGGCGTTGTTGGCGTTGTTTTCCGGTGACGACTGGGAGGCAGCGTCGGTGCCGAAGCTGGACCGCGTGGGCGAAGAGAGGGGCGAGGTGGCGTTGCTGGTGTTGGGTACGCGGTGGCTGCCGCTGTGAGCGTCCGGGGAGGTATCCCGCGGGGATCGGAGCTCGGTCCCGGGCCCTCTGGACTGGGAGGACGAGGACATGTCGGCGGCGGCGGCGGCGGCCAAGTCGTCTGGGCTACCGCCGTTGGTGGAGTCGGTGGAGGCCGAAGAGGTGCGGCCATCGTCTGTGACTGGGAGCGAGGCCGCCTTCATCTCCTCCTTGATCTCGTCGGCCTCGGCCTGATACTCGACTTCGTACTGGATCTCGGGCCAGACGACGACGTAGGCAAAGGTGCAGAGTTGCGTCACCCAGCCGCCGCGCATGAGCCACGCCAGCATATGCAGATAGGTCGGCCGGTGGTTCTTGGACGGCGCGAACCACTTGTACGGCCGCGGGGCCGCCGAGATCTCGGCGAGGAAGTTGGGCAGAGGCGGCGCCAGCGGGAAAGCGCGCGACCACGCTTGGCTGGCTTTGGGCAGGCCGGCCGTGTCGCAGTTCGGGGAGAGGATGTAGACATCTCGCGCGTGGAGTGGCGGGATGGCGATGGCCCGCCGCCAGAAGATGAAGTGCTGGGCATAACGCCGGACCTGGGCCGGACTCAGCATGGTGGTGGCGCCAATCGCATGAAACGACGTCGTCGGCTTGGAGAGCCGCACAAACTCAATCATAGCGGCCGTGGTGTCGTCGGGGTCTGCTTGCAGCTCGGCCACGATCTTCTTTTCGTCCTGGAGCAGCAGCAGCGCGAACGTCTTGTCGAGGAAGGACGGGTCCTCATGCCCCGTCTCGAACACATCGCCAAAGGAGTTGGCTGTGGTGATCCAAAGCCCCTTGAAGCGCTCTGCCGCGGCGTCGTCGATGGCGTCGTGAGATGGCAGGTCTGACAGGTAGAAAGGCATCGGGATCTGGACGGAGTGCGTCACCGTCCCCTCGGGTGTTTCGAGCTGTAGAGCCGCGATCCGATTGGCGGTGACGGCTTCGTAGATGTCCTGTATACTTGCTGCCAACGATGAAGACTCGAGGATGTTGCGCCACAGCACACTCATGCGCGTCTTCTCCTCCCTCCCCTTTTCCTTCAGGGCCAATATCTTTTTGGACTCCTTCCAGACAAAGTCGCTGCGTTGCTGTGCATACTTGTAGGCCTTGTTGATCTTCTTGATGATGTGAAAGTACAACGTATCGACGAGTTCCTTGGCCTCGTGCTTCTTGGGGTCTAGCATAAAAACCAGGTTGAACATGGTCATACCGCTCTTCTTTTCCTCGTCTTGCCCATCGGCCGGGGCGGGGGACGAGGTGCCCGCCTCCTCCAGCAAGCCCCGAGCTTCCATCTGCGGGGTAGGCGCCGTCATCGAGATGGACGGCACGGCCTCGGTGGACGAGGATTTCCCCGCACCCGTGTCGAGCCCGTCCTCGGCCGAGCCCGTGCCGGACTTGCTGGCGAGGCTGGGCCGCGACCTGGCCGACTGCTGGGGTTGGGACTGGGACTGGGACTGGGACTGGGACTGGGACTGGGTCTGGGGCTGCTGCTTTTTCTTCTTCTTTTTCCAGGAGCCGTTTTCCGGCACGTAGACGGGATACGAGATGGCGATTTGCTCGTCCAACGAGACTTGGAAGAGTCGCTTGTGGTAGGCCCGCGCCGGGGTCAACAGGCTCTCCAGATCCCGCGTCGGGAACCCGGCGACGTGCTCCCAGGGCACGATCTGCGAGCCGCTCTCCGTCTCCAGGTGGTCGTCGTGGTTCCAGTTGCTGAGGTCGACGCCCTTGGGCAGCGAGCCGCCGGTGGCCGTGTGCGAGGCGGCCGCCATGCGATCAATGAGCTCATCGTCGTCCTCTTCCAACTCGTCGCCCTCCTGCTTGCTGCTGGTGGACTTGCGGCTCTGTGACCGGCCCTTTTCGGGCGAGAAGTGGGCCGGATAATGGAAGACGTAGCGAGGTCCATCGCGAGACCGGTTGATCACCAGAGCGATGCCCAGAAGATTGGACGCATTGGGAAGGACTGGCGCTGCCATATTGCTTCTCTGTGATACCCAAAATAGGTCTCAAGTACCTACTTGGTATGATAATACCTATCCAACAGGTAGGGGGCCTATGATGCAAAGGAGTAGGTAGTTCTGCGTGCCCGGTTGTTTGCATCGCTTCTCTAGATCCAGCGTCAGCCACTTCAATTCATTTCACCACACCAAAGCCGACCATATATCTCGTTCTTGCCCTGGAAAATCGCACGGAGCCACTCACTTACTGCCAAGTGCACGATGAGGCGGTTTATCAAGAACTATTGTTTTCTATTGCCGTCATTCTCCATATCCCTCGGGTTGCTGGTTGGTGTCGCAAGTGAGTTTGGCTCTGGTTGACTGGATTCCGGTCGGAGCTACGAAATGCACGGTGTGAAAATACGCCGATCACTGTTGGGTCCTTAAACTTCTGAACGTTGATTCTCTTCGTACTCACAACCAAATACTTTCAACAGCAATTCCTGCTGGTACTGCAGGGTTATGAATAAAAGTAACGAATTCTTTTGTACTAACTATAATAACGGTATATATACTTTATCTACCAAGGCATTATCGTGACACGGTCATTAGAGGTCATCATCAAACAGGAACTCATCCTCAGTTTTGACAGCCACACCTCTTTGCCCACCATTTTCTCTCATAAAAAGTGCCGTCATATCATTTCATGGCTCAGAACTGCGCTCCCAAATACCCTAGCCCCACGCCCGCCATGATACCCGCGAGATGCGGCGGCGGCGTCCGTCTCGGTTGGGCGTTGTCGGGCGCCGTGCCGACGTAGAAGGAGCCCTCGGTGCCAGTCTGGCTGCACACGCTGGGCTGCAGATTGTAGCACGCCTGCGACGAGAGGCTGGAGCAGACGGACGTCGCGCTCGCCAGCGCGATCGTCGGGTGCGTGGGCTCGACGGTCGTGCCGCCGCCGCCGGGCACGTCGATGGTGACGTGGAACCCGCCCGTGCCGCTCGCCAGACCCGAGGTGCAGATGTCGTAGTTGCGCGAGCACGCGCTCCAGGCGTGGGAGCACGCCCCCTGGTTGGAGAAGGATGTGGCGATGGCCGGGAAGTTGAAGAGCGAGTTGCTCACAAACGAGGGCGCCGGCGTCCCCTGCGATGCCGGTGCTGTCCCCGTACAAACAGCGCTGCGAAGAACAATTTGAGTCAGCGACGGTGCGTGAGGTATTTGTGTCGCGCAAGGCGGGATTGGGGAGGAAAGCTTACCTGGCCGGGCAACATGCGGGTTGGTCGTTCTGGTCCTTGGAGCAGAGCTGGCCAAACGGGCAGCAGGTTCCCGCGAATTGAGGCCCCTGGCTGTCGCAGCTGTTGTAATCGGTCGGGCACTGCTGCCTCCTGCCGAGGACGACATAACTCAACGGCGATGCATATTCATGCTGCGCCTGGACGGGCAAGAGGGCTATAGCGGAAAAGAAGATGCCAAGAGCGCCATACTGGGACCGCATTGTTATAGCAGCAACTCTAATAACCAGAAGGATAAGACAGTGAGTGATAAGCGACTTCACCGGAGCTTTGGGTCCTGGATGTCCTCGGGAGAAGAGTGCGAGAGTGAGTGAGTAAGTGAGTGAGTGAAAGAGGTCCTCCTAATCCGTTTCGTTTGCTCAGGTACGCGAGATCGGGTATCTACGAGGTCACGGAATCCCAAGGTTCTTTCAATCGATCTCGCACTACCCTACTACCGGACGAGGTTGGCAGGTGGCTTGGGGGTGGAGCTGGCCTGTTGCGCTGGTCCGTTCAGTATTTAGGTACCGTAGCTCAAAGTGGGAGAATCAATTGACAGCCTCCGACGACGGGTGAAAATATGATAACCTACAGTATCATATAAAAGACAAGACAACTCAGAGACACAGGATTTCGAGAATCTGGCAGGGTCCGATTAGCAGCAGCAGCAGCCTCACGTGTTTCCTGCTTTGAGACGACGGGACGGGGATGGACTCTACTTAGAATGATGTCAAAGGCGCCAACCTCCTTCCTGGTCGGCTGGGTCACCGAGCAACGAACTTGAGTGTAGGTTCCTGGTTCCCAGGGCGGTTGGGCGGTAAGGTCGGTCGTTAGTGGGGGGCTGCTGCGATGGATGGCAATGGGAGGGGCACTGACTGCACTCAGCAAGGGCGGCCACTAAAACCTTGGCTGCCCACACAGTATCACACTGTGCACACCACACCACGCAGCCACGTGATGGAGGATTTCTAAGTAAGTAATTGGAGGCTAGGCCGACCCTCATCACCAGCATTCCCATTGACGCATTGGACCGTGATACTATTCTTAGCAGGCCTGGATCTCGCCTTTTTGTAAAATACCTACTTTATTCTCTTCTCTCGTAGTTTCATGGGCGCGCCATGAGCTCGTTCGGCAGTCCTGGCGGTGCGGTGTACACCGGAAAACCCATCCCGTAAGTCTACCAACTTCTCGTACGATTGATTGCGCACACAATGCTAACCATATGTGCATATAGACCACAACGTGGGAGTTTCCCTCTGGACCACGATGGCGAGTGTAAAGAGGTGATGAGCAACTACTTGGACTGCATCAAGAAGGCCAAGGGCATGAACGACCCTTCCTGCCGCGAGCTGGCCAAGGGCTATCTCTCATGTCGCATGGACAAGTGAGTTATCCTGTAGCTTTCCACAGCCCTGAGAAGCCATGTCACTGATAGTTCCTGTTGCCTCAAGGAATCTCATGGCCAAGGATGAGTTCAAGAATCTAGGCTTTGCCGAGCCAAAGCCCAAAACCCCAATCACGACCAAGGAGCCCGAAAAGGGTGTCAAGGGCGAACTCCTGTGGTAGATGAGGGTAGAGCCGTGCATCAAATTTTCTGCACGTACCCAAAAAGTTACGAGCCCATGCCGTTTGTGCTAGCGTCCTGCGCTTACAGCCGTCCTTTCATGATCGCGCATGAGAATTTGATAGCCCACTTGTTATTTGGGGCTGGGGGCTACGAATGAGATATAGATCATTCGTCAACTTACTAGAAGTATCTGGCTATAAGACCGAGACAGACGAGTAAATCGGCCTGTATATATGGCCTGACATCTACTTTATGTAGGCCATCGCGCCCCGCAGTATCGCATTCCAGTGAGTGTCACGAGAGTCGCAGGTAGACTGATTCGAGTAACGTACGCCAAGATAAAAGATAAAAGGTGTTTTAATAAAAATGAAAGAACCCAAGTCACATCAGTTCGACTGACACGGTGGCTTTGCGCGGGTATATTAAATAGTATATAAGCAGGTCTCCAAATGGTTTTAGGCACTCCAGGCAGTGGCCCTCTTCCCCTTTTCTTCCGGCGGTGGAGCTGTTGTTGTTGTTGCTGCTGCGGCCGCCGCCTCCTTGGCGGCCATCGCCTTCATGGCCTTCGAAACGACGAACTGCGAAGCCTCGGCACCATTTGTCTCGTCGTAGCTCAGGTGCACCGCGATGTTGATACCGCGGTCGCAGACGGGGTCGCCGTCGTTGCAGATAGACAAGATGCGATCGCTCATGGCTTCCAGTGCCTTGCTATCCTTGCGCGAAAAGAGCTGGTGGGTTTTGGGTCAGTTCTTGGTTTCAACAAGACATATAAGGAGGAGGGGTCGGGGGAAGACAAAAACACTTACACCGTCACCGTTGGCGGAGCCTGCATTGAACACCTCGCCATCGACACGACTGGGGTCCCCGATGAGGAGAATCCCCGCGACGTCGTTCATGGAAAGGGGCTGCGCCGGGTTGTCGACGGGCGTGGTGGCGTTGGACACGACGTCGGCGATGACCTGGGCGCCCTGCGAGTACCCCATGAGCACCATGGGCGCCCCCGGGCAGGCGGCGGTGAAGGAGCGCATCAGGGCCGTCAGGGCCGTCACTCCCTCCTGCTCGGACCCCAGGTAGTCGGGGATCAGCCGCGCCGGGTAGTCGACCGACGTCAGCGTCGTCCCGGGCACCTGGTTCGTGGCGTTGGTGGCGATGGGCGCCAGCAGGCGGCCCGGGCCGGGGTCCTCGGTCGACCCGCGCACCGCGATCAGGCCCACGCCTTTGCCCGATGGGCAGGTGATCCTCGCCTGTGCCGCGGCGGTGCCCTTTTTGCTGCCGACCGGCTGCGCTTGCGATAGCGAGCCGAAGAGGAGGGCGATGCAGGCTGTGGGTAGGACGTGGAACCGCATCTTTTCGATCCTTTTCTTCTCTCTTGGTTTGACCTTTCCCAAGATTCTAGTCCAGCCACACGAGGTTTCGATTCGTTCGTTTCGTTTGAGGGCGGCTGCTTTTCTCGTTTGGCGTTTCCCGTTTCCACCACTTCTCCAAAGCCGTCGCTCGCGAACGACGATGAGCCAGCCCAAAGTATATCATAAAAAATCAACAGGTGCCAGGTGCCTGTATAAAATTAAAAGAATGAAGAAGAAGAAGAAAACAAAGCCTTCAGCGCTATACTACCCAGAGTGTGTGAAGAGACCGGCCCCAAGAAAAGTGAAAAGAAGGAAACGAACAAGAAAACGATAGTGATTCGCTACCATGGCCCGATCTATGGGAGGGCCATGTTCTCTACTTGTATTCCCATCTTGTGGGCGGGTTTAATAATAGAGTCGTTTCTCTATATGAAAGTCGAGAGTTTCAAGCGAGTGCGGTAGCGCCACTGAGACGGGCGCAGTCGCATTACGGAGCCTATAGAAGTGCCGCATAAGGGTCCTCCTGTCCGTCTCGGCCTATTCCACCAACGAACCCTGGGCTGGTGGTGCGTTTCGAAACATGGCATTCCCACCTTGGATGCGCCGAAGTGCCCTTTTGGGCAGTCATTTCGTGAGAGAGACGAAATGACAGACATATGCGCTGCCATCTGGTAGTCATGATTCGATTGATATGCTTTTGTTTTCTTGCCTTGGCCAGGAAACCCACCATGTTTGTTTGCGCGGCTATCTTGCGCTGTAGCTAAGTGAAGCCGAGTACGTGTTTCAGCCCATCGAAAGTTGGAAACGACTGGAGACAAGCAGGTCGCAGGCATGCACCTGGACCCGAGTCGGGCTGAGCGGTGTCAGATCGTGACAGATAACCGCCGATCGAGTGAGTTTAATCGAGCTCACGGGAGGCTGGACGATGCGGACAGCGGGATGGAGCTGTCACGGCCATGGCAGTGAATGGTGAAGGTGAGAGCCATGCACAATGGTTCCTGAAACGCCTGGGTTCCCCCGATAACGCAAGCCTGGCTGGAGGCTCAGTTAGACTTTGAAGATAGAGTTTGCCCCTAGCGCCCGGCTTCTAGAAGGGTGACAGGCCTCTTAAACACGTCGCTTGGCGTGGGTGTTGCAGACTTGCAAGCATGGATGGGTGTGCGTATTATCGCATGATGCGAAAACCGATATGGATGGTGCTGCTAACGTCTGACTTGACGATATGTCTAATCTATCTAAGTATATGATTAGGTAGGCATTGCTAAAATAGAACAATGAAGTAAGTATGTACATACATAGATTATGGAAGGAGGTTCTACTGTGTAGGTACCGAGGCAGCCAGAAGCCAGCAGCAAGTGGAGACGGAATTGTGCTATCCGCAACACCCCCAGCCGATCTACCCGGGCTACATGCTTCAATCCCACCCTCCATTCGCTGGAATTCAACAGGACACTTGACACTGACATCTTCCTTCATTGTCCCCCATCCAGAACCCCATCCGGCTTGCTACGGTAATAAGCAGGCTTTAACTACCAAGACCACCCACGGGACTGTCAGCTAACTACTGTACCTACATACTTAACACCATCGGCGGCAAACTTTGGGTAGCCGTGTCCCGGCCTCCCCCAGTGCCTTCGGTTCGCATCCCTGGGAAGCCAGGGACCTGAACTCTGCCTCTGCATGGAAGCTACGGCGGCGGTCCCTCGCCGAAAGTCGGCCTCGATGCACTTTGATCCTAGATAGCTGCTGCAGTGCAAAATGAAGCTAATAATCATGATGATACTCCTTTGCATTGCCTTTTTGTCTGTATTCAAAACTGGCACTGCTGGATCTCTCGTTGCATGTAGAGTAAACTGTTTATACCATATCCACCTTTTCCCTCTCAGCCATTTAACGATGCTTTGCCGGCATGTCCTACGTGGGACGGCACCGCACTCCTCCACGTTGCCGAGGTTGAGCGCCGCACGCCGGAGCACATTCGGCGCCACATCCGTAGTCCGCAACATCAGTTACGATGCCACCTTGAGAAACCTCAAGATCGGAAAACACACCCGAGTGATATTCCAGGGCTTTACCGGTAAGTGCGAGCAGCCCCGAGTGCACGATCTGCTTGATTGCGATACCTGACACCAGCTCCTCCCGGCCACAGGCAGGCAAGCCACGGCCAACGCCGAGGAATCGATAGCATGGGGCACCAACATCGTGGGTGGCGTGACACCCGGTCGCGAGGGCCAGCACCTAGGACTACCCGTGCTTCCCTCGGTTCGGAAGGCACGTATAGATAGATACCTCTAAATAGCCGATGAGCCCCATCGACCTTGTCTGCCACTAACAGGCCATTCCATGCATAGGCAGTTGAGGTCCTCAAACCTGATGCGACAGGCATCTACGTGGCTGCGCATCAGGCGCCAGCTGCCATCGAGGAAGCCATCGAAGCAGAGGTGCCGCTGATAGTTGCTGTGGCCGAGCATATTCCGTTGCACGACATTCTCCGGGTAAGGATCGAGGCCAAGCATCGTTTTGTGCATGGGGAGGTAGAAGAATGTATATGCTAACGGCCCGGGACTAAGATTCACTCGATGCTCAAGACCCAATCCGTGTCTCGACTGGTAGGCGCAAACTCGCCCGGCATCATCTCCGCGGTCGGGAAATGCCGTATAGGCTTTCAGCCGCTGCCCTGCTTCGAGCCCGGCAAGGTCGGCATCGTGGCCAAATCGGGCACACTCAGTTACGAGAGTAGGTCGACTCCCTTCTCCCACAGAACAGCTTGTGCTTCTTTCCCTAGCCCCTGTATGGTAGCGAAGTAGCAACCCCAACTGTACTAACATGATATCGATGAAAAGCGGCTGCATCAACACTCCGCGCCGGTCTCGGCCAAAGCCTCTGCATCGGCGTCGGCGGTGATATTGTTTCCGGCACAGGATTGTTAGACGGCCTGAGGATTCTGGTCGAGGATGAAAGTACCGAAGCCATTGCTATGTGTGGCGAGATAGGGGGCTTCGCCGAGATAGAGGCCGCTGAGTGGATTCAAATGTACCGCGCCAACACGAGGAATCCAAAGTAAGTGCAGTTTTTCCTGTTTCTGCATAGTACAAGACACGGAGTGAGACTGATGAGTGATTGGGATGCCAGGCCCATAGCCGCCGTGGTAGCAGGTGTGAATGCTATCCCTGGCCGAGTCATGGGGCACGCCGGGGCGTTTGCTCTGCCGCGCGAACCAGACGCCTTGACCAAAGTCAAAGCTCTGCAAGCCGCCGGTGTCGCTGTGATTAACCACCCTTCACGTTTCGGGCCTGTGCTTAAGGCACTCTTGAGCGAATCCCAAAGCACGAGCGGGATCGAGACTACCTCAGCAGGGGTGGCGTCATTGCAGCAACGGCGAGCTCTCCACACCTTCACCGGCAAGCGGCCCTCCCCTCGCCCTGGTCGTTCAAACTTATCACCCAGCCGGGTGGCGGCAGAAAGCAGGAGGAACCTCTATCTAGATCGAGACGTGGCTCTTGATCTGCTGCGCCGGCAAGGTCTCAGTGTATCCAAGGCCCCCGACAAAGTGCCCGACAGCGCGCGACGCCTGCTAGCCGTCTCCGTCAACCGGGACACCAGCAGCCCCTGCATCATAGCCTCTCCGATCACCAGTGATACCGACCAAGCCGCCAGGAGCTTTGACTTCGACTACATCGACGGCGAGCCCGACTTGGCCCCCGTCCGGTTCGAGGTCGCCAAGACCCTGGACCTCGGAAAGGGCACTGTGGAAACCGAACGCTCCCTCTTCGGACTCCTCGACCAGCTCGCCGCCCTCTTCCGCAGCAAAGAGGCCTTCCTGCTCCAAACCCACATCACCATCAACAATCAAGACACGGTCGAGATCGCGCACGCCCACCTGGGCTTCGACGACGCCGCCCTCCGCAGCGGCAAGCGGCAGGCCGACATCCACGCGCTGCGCGACACCCGCCTCGAGGACCCGGCCGAGCTGGCGGCCGAGCCCGACGGCATCGTCTACATCAAGCTGGGCGGCGACGAGAGCCACAACATCGGGACGTTGGTCAACGGCGCCGGCCTCGCCATGAACACGGTGGACGCGCTGGCGGACGCCGGCGGGCGGGCCGCCAACTTCCTCGACACGGGCGGCAAGGCGACGAGCGAGACGGTCAAACGGAGCTTCGAGGTCATCCTGCGGGACGAGCGGGTCAAGGTACGTACGCCGCCGGGCGAAAAAAAAAAAACGCCGGAGCAAGAAAAAAAAGGGGGGGGCAAACCAACTAACGGTGTGGAAAAATCTAAATGTAGTGCATCTTCGTCAACATCTTCGGCGGCCTGACCCTCGGCGACATGATCGCGCGGGGCATCGTGCTGGCGTTCCGCGACCTAGCGACGCAGCTGGCCACGATTCCCGTCGTGGTGCGGATCCGGGGCACCCACGAGGCCGAAGGGCAGAAGATAATCGCCGACAGCGGGCTGCGGGGCCTATACGCCTTCGACGACTTCGACGAGGCGGCTGCGAAGGCGGTGGAATTGGCTAACCGGAGGACCTAGGTGTTGGTGTTGGTGTTGGTGTTGGTATTGGTGATGGTGGTGAGGAGGGATCAACGAAAAGGAAGTGTAACGTATGTAGGTAGCTAGCCTAGTTCATGCTAACACGAGTCATGGCATAAGGGCAAGGGTTCAGATCAAAGCGGTTTGCAGATCGAGATACGCCTATCTGTGATGTGATACTAATATTGGGCCATGGGAAATCGAGGCATAGTGAGATGGCAATGATCGGCCTCGAGACAGAGTGGCGCATAGGGTCTACATAGCAAAATTCTGGCCGGCCACCAGCTTCCCCAGCGAGCTTGTTGTACCTTGTCTTGTCCCATGCCCTTTTGGCGAAGCAAATTAAACTCCCTTCTCCAAGCCCCCCCCCCCCCCCCCCCCCCCCCCTGGAAAATTAGCGATGTTTGTTATACATACGTACACCTCTATTAAGTACTGGACGTTTTGTTTTGTTTCTCATCGCTTCACGCTCCACAGCTCTCTTGACCATCCCAGCTCCCTCATCTTCTTGCTGCTGGCGCCGACGCCGCCTTTCTTGTCGGCCGCGCTGACCGCGAGCGCCTTGCTGCAGTTGGCGAAACCCTCGACCAACTCCTTCATCCGGCCGCTCTTCATCAGGACCGACGCGATATCCGAGTCCTTTTCGGCGATGGTAGCGGCAAGTTCCATACACTCGAGCAAGTTCTCTCTGCTCAAGTTGGTACCCGCGAAATGCAGGACGCTCACGTAACCCAGGACGGTTTCGGGCAAGTACATATCCCGGAGAACCTCAAAGTCTTCTTCGTCTGCAGCTGCGTTAGACTTGAACGGCCGCCCATAATCGCCAACAAACTTACCATCGATGGACTCCCTCAGCCAACCTCGGAGACATGGCTCCACAAAGCTCTTGATCTGCTTGATCTCTTGGCCAATGTGTACCCAGAATTCCCGGTTCATCTTACTCGTGGGGCTAAATGCAAGATCAGCGGGTCATCCTTTTCAATGTTGGGCACGATGATGACTTACTCTTGAGCAATCTCTTGACTGGAAGCCACGGTTTCCATTGAATCGAGAACACGGATCATGCACTCCAACTCCAGGTAGTTCCTGGCCGTCACCAAGTCCCGCGGACCGGCGTAAGACTCATCATCGAGAGGGACGTTGGCATCGAAATCTGAGAACCAAGATAGATCCGTATCGTCCGCAATGGTTACACCGGCCTTGGCTCTGAAGATGTCTGCGCATCTAACGCGTTCAGAGAGAGCACGTGCGGCGTGAAGGTTGTAGGATTCTAGTTGCAAGTTAGCGAATAAGTTTTTCAGGCGCATGCATGCAGGGCATATTATATCATACTCATGAAACGTTTGTATATGGCGACTCCCATAGCCAGGATCTCATCACCCAGCCCATCGACAAGCATCATCCACTCAAGTGACTGGATCAACTGCTCATCGACATGGTCCAACGCCTCAGGCATTTCTCCGAAGAAGTCGGGTCTTAGGCGCCTGCCATATTTGAGGGATGGCACTTCGTCTAGGAACATGTTGAGAGCGCTAGATCTGAGTTCGTTGCCGGTTTCGGGATACTCCTTGAGAAGAGACCTAGGTTGGAATATAACAAATTCGGCAATGTCCATCCCGATCTTCTCCATGATGGTTAAGATGGTTCGCCGTTCCTCTTCGTCGGTTATCATGCTGACATTACGGCTGAGTGTGAAGAATGCTCTTTCGCCCTGGATCTTGGAGCAGTAGATGGGAATGAGCTCGACCAGGTTGTGCAGTCGCAATGCGCTCACATATGCGGCCAACACATTCTCTTGTGCGCTTCTCAAGTCTTGCTTGAGTAATGTGTTACCGCCTTGCAGTTCTTCTAGGGTTGAGATCAGAAGAAACGCGTGAACCAAGACTCGGAGTCCGTTGGGCTGCGGGAGGGAGAAATATTTGTCGTCGTCCAACTTGAACTGCGACGCGCTGAAATCAGGTATCAGGGCCGAGGCTCCGTCCTTGTTTGCGTGACGACCTAGCGCCAAGCCATTGTCGTACGCGTACTGGCTGACAGAGTCGGAGATGACGGCGCCCTGGAGGGCTTTGAGGGGATCTCGGGCTTCCTCGGCGGTCTTCGGGTTGGTCTCGAGATACTGGACAACACGTTCCCCTACCGGCGCCCCGTCGCCGTGAAATTGAAGTGCGTTAAAAACTGGAAGCGACTGAGTAGCAGCTTGCACCGACTCTGGAGAAGAGCGCGTGGCCACGTAGCTGTCGAACTGGGATCGTAATAACGCATTATAGTGCGCGAAAACAAAGTCATCCCAAGTCTCGCATACCTTCTCCACGCTCGGAATGTCTCCAGAAAGAATGCCGTACACAGCACGCTCAAAGTCGTCGGTGCCACCGTTCCGGGCCAAGGCATAACATGTACGCCGCCAAAGCAATGTTGCAAGCGGATTCGAAACAGTGCGCTGGCCCTCGCTATCCTTCGACAAGGGCATGGCTGACATGCTAACAGCGCGCCAGACCTCGGTCCTCTCTATGCACCAGTCGCGAATCTCAGACATGCTCCTACCCCGGCGGAGCAGCTCGTAGCATCCGAGCCAGATAGCGCGCTCAAAGTATTCGTCTTGAGGTTGAAGCTTCCGGTTTTGTCTTGTAACCACGTCAGGGTCAAGCTGAGTGACGAGGGGGTCTGTCTTGGTGGTGTTACGATGCTCCTCGGTCATACGCGCAGCGTTCGGGTCCAAAGATCCAATGTAACCCTGCAGCCGCTTCGTCGACTTGATGGCGGCCCGTGTATGAAGCCATCCATATGCCACGATGTCGCCTCGTTCCGCCTTTGTCTGGTATTCGCGGACCATCTCGTCAACATCCATGCTCGTCTCATCTGAGAACTCTTGCATACATTCCATAATGGCCTTCCTCTCCTGTGCTGTAGAATCTGACTGTAAGAACTCCTCCCATAGCTGAGAGCTATCTTGGAATTTGGTCGTATCTCGGCGCTTCAGTTGGGGGGCCTTCCTGTCCGGGTATCTCAGAGGGAGCAATCGCCGTAATAAGTCCCATGTCTGTTTCTCGAGTTCCCAATGCTGTAGTTCTTCGTCGATGCGGGCACCTTCAGCTTCGTCGACATCCATCGAGTCTTGGCTCGACTCATCTAGGGATCGTTGCAGGGAAGTACGAGAGTATCGACTGCTTTCGCGCAAAGTGTTGACCTTCTCAGTCGCAACATCGTGATATCTGTTGACCAGCTTGATAACATCGGTACGCTTCTCCGTGTGAGTCCTTGCGCCTCTCGAGATTGAGTCGAGGGCTTTGGCGAATCGCTCAGCATCGAGAGCAAACCGAATCTGTGCCTGTGACTCGGCAGGAATGTCGGCATCCATTTCATCGTCCATTCCAAACAGATCGGGCTCGTGGTCGTCGGCCATGGCGAGAATTGGTGTAATCGCAGGCCAAAATACGAAGTAATTGGAGGAGTGCGTGAGCTGCGGAGGCGATATCGCGGCTCGTCGAGTCGTCGAGTCTGGATGCCAGAACGATGAAAGCGCAGCGACTTGGCAGCTTGGATCGAGACGGATTCTAGTGGACGATTTGCCGGTTGGGCATCGCCAATCAGGCGTTCGAGAAGTTCATGCAACGGGTCGCAACGATCCGAATCGACTGCAGAGTAAGTGCGACGTAGGGGTTGGGAATGAAATGAGCGGTTCAGTTGGTGAGGTCGGGGTGGTTGGCAGTATGTCGAGGAGAGGGCATCGCCAAACAAACAATTGGATTCTGCAGCTGTTGGATTAATACAACAATGGTCGGCCCTTGCAGCCAAAAATTGTAGTAGCACCAAATCAACGCGACGGCCACTGCAGCGCGTCTAGGCCCGACCTGACCTACCTCATTAGCTGCTGTAGCCACTGCTGCAGAGCCACTGCATTCCACTATTAGGCGCGCTAAGCGAGGTTCCTGGGCGTGTGCTGGGGGCTTTTGGAGCTGGAGCTTGTGTGGAGCAGAAGGAGCCGCAGCTTGGCCAGGCTCCTGCGTCTGGGTTGGACACGACCATACATAAATCTCTGCTCTGGATCTTCCTTTCTACTCTTTCTTCTTCTTCTCATCATAATGTCAAGGCCTTCTTATTAGAGTCGCGGGATAAGCCCAAATTTCTTTCAATGCTTATCCAGGTCCTACGGGATCTCTTGCGCGCTACTGAATGCCTAGAAAGAGCTATCGCTCTCCATTAAGTTGCCTGTGTATCCAATCCGGGTTGACTATCAGAAGGAGCGTGACACATTTTAACCCCGTAAATGCTTGTAATATTCTGAAGCTGGCGTTGAAGTTGGAAGTACATGTCCCGTCCATGTAGTCATATGCAGCCACCTGAGAAACTGGCTCAGCAGCTACGGTACTACGTCCGCATTATTTCAGACTGTCACTCGAAGCTTGTGAGGCGAAGTTGATACAGCTGTGATTTAATTTGCTGTCTCGCGCCTTTGCTTCATCTTCAGCCTCAGCAAGTCTGCCTTGGGGCAGCTCGCACTTGTGGCATCGTCTCCCTTCTTTCGGTATAAAGCATCACAGCATTCATACAACGCATCCACCAAGCCCTGACACTTCGCTTCGTTGTAGTTGTTTTTGGTCAAGCAATCTGTAGAAAGTTAGGCGCTGGTTGCGGCAAGCAGTCTGCCCCCGGTTGGTCAAGAATATACTTTGAATAGCACACTGAACGCCTGTCAGTGAACGAGTTGATCGGATTCAGTGAACGGCAAACTTACTGCCCTAGGATGGCAAGGAGGGCTTGCCTTCAGGTCATCTTCCACCCCCTGGGCTGACTGTCAGTATACGACGAACAGTTGAGGTCTTATGATAGCTTACCATTGGTCTATCTTCTCGAACTGGTATGGGAGAGGTTTGCAATACAGTAAGTGAATGGCCTTAACGAGCGTCGTGTAGGGGAAATAAGAAATCAGTCCGAGTGGTGGATATATTAGATGTACCAGTTAAAAAGAGAAAACTGGCCTGCCAATTATAGGGCGCATCCTTGGAGATGATGTAATTGCTTTCCCCCGTTGCGATCATTCTCCTGGTAGGTAACTTGATTAGAGGAATGGAAGACACTCGAGGCCCTTGCGATTCGTTGAATACAGAGTGCTCTTTCTTGGAATCTGCTGCTACAGAGAGCACGATTAAACAATACCCGATAATAAACCCTACATACCTAACAGACAGAGGCAAGATCAGACAGCTTCGGTATTTTGATTACCTATGTAGCAGGTGTCTTCCATGGTATTACAGTAGGTAGGTAGGCAGGCAACCTTATGTTAGAGTTCTTTCACAGCAAGCATCCATTCCAGATTGGAATGACCTAACCTATTTCCCCAGGCTTTGATGCACCACCACCACCACCACCACCACCACCTGCACAAAGATCATTATTCTCCCCAACTTCCAACATTCGATCCAGACTTGCACACATCCTACTGATATTCTTGTCTGATCAATTGGCAATATCACTTGGGCCAATTTATTTCTCACTCGTGATACCTGCAGAAACAACAAGAGCCCAGGCCTCCCCGCCTTTTATTTTTTGCGGAAATCGCCTCAGGTAAGTAAGGTACCTAACCAACCTTATTGATACTCTCTCAACTGTACCTTGTCTGCCTGCTTGCCTCTTACTCAGAGGGCACAATCACCCCACCATCCATCCATTTGTTACCTACCGCCTCTACCTAGGTATGTAGCCTGCCAGCCATTGTGGAAGGAGGTACTGCTAAAGTCCGTCTGCCGTCCCTTCGCGCTTTCCCATTGCCTCACTACCGCAACTTCGCATCCAATCATCCCACCTCGCCCGCCACAGGCTGTGATTTTTCTTCACGCTGCCTCCAGGCTCTCAATAACTTCTCTTTCTTTCTGACCAACCCGCCAGCCGATCTGATTTCTTTCTCCTTCGGTTACTGCCTGTCACAAATCAGAGCAGCCACGTCGCGCCACTCTAGATCTCTTCGCGCATGTAGGTTTCTCTCCCCCCACCCCTCCGATGATGGCTTCAATAACCCCCCAGAACCACCCCATCCATCCCAGCTTCCGCCTTCGAACTTCAGCTAATTCTTAGGCGCTCCTGCCACCACACTACAACAGACAACCGTAAATAAATATCTGTCACGTCACCATCTTGACGTACGCGAAACTCTCCGACATTGACGACTAGCCAGACTCCAATCATACACCACATCTCCACCCATCACGATGTCTGACCACAACGACAACGGTAGCCCTGCTGGCGAGCGCCCGGACGCCAATGCCGGCGGCGCAGAACACCTCAACATCAAGGTGACCGACAACAACAATGAGGTGTTCTTCAAGATCAAGCGCAGTACCAAGCTTGAGAAGCTCATGAACGCCTTCTGCGAGCGCCAGGGCAAGAACATGGCATCTGTCCGTTTCCTCTTTGAAGGCCAACGTGTACAGCCCACCGACACTCCGGACACGGTATGTTTCTTCCCCTTCACCCCAAATCCTCCAATATTGCGGAAAGTGAGCGCGTTCGATGCGCCAAGCAGCTTGGTTTTCGCTACTCCCAACACTTTCTGCACGTTGAATATGTGCTGATCCTCCACCTTGTCACAGCTCGAAATGCAAGACAGCGACACCCTCGAAGTGCACCAAGAGCAAGTCGGCGGCGGCCGCTGCTGATCTAGCAATCCTCACTAGATCACAAACGACCCATCTTTCGACTTTTACAGCGAATAGTTCTTGAAGAACCGAAACTGCCTTTGCAGTTGGATTTAGGGGTCTATGTCGTTTGGGGGGTCATCACATGGAGTCATGGAATTTGCCACTTCCGCATAAAAAGGAAGATTTACCAGTTCACACCAAGGGCGGAAGATGCTTCGCAAACACAATTTCGGTTTGCATTGGGGTTACTGGAGGGAATTCTTGTCTTCAGGGTGTTTAATGATTTTGCTTCTCAGCCAACAGAACTCAGTCCATGAATTGACGAAGCCCTGGATGTTTCAATACTCTCTTGCGTGCTAGGCTGTGTTGTGTCGTGAGGGACATGTGGAATGACATCCGGCACTGAGAGTGTCTCGCCCTCTTCTCTCGTGGTTTCCACTCAAAGCCTAAGGCCTAGACGCCTAGGCCGAAACTTACGTTGTCTGTTGATACAAAATCTGAATCTCTACCGTGCGATTTTGAAAAGGAGTTGCACTAATAGCCAGAGTTATGTCCACTCTTGCCCACAGCCGTTCTGGCTGAGCCTCAAATGGTTTCACAGGCAAGGCAGGACGAAGCCGAGTAGGCATCTTTCAGAAGCACCAGATCCCCCTCCAGGTATGTATTAATACTACTACTACTGCTGCTGCAACGGTCTGAAAACATCGTAGGACCTGGAGTGATGAAAATGCAAATGCCAATCTCGCGCGCGATGCAATATTAAAAATCAAGAACACCGCCCCCTTAACCCAACCAGCCGACCAGATTAACTCCTCCCCCCAAAATCAACTAGCAAGTCTTTCTGTCATACAGCTGGCACATGTCCGTACATCGACACGGGCTCGTGTAGATGATGAAGATGACAGATAGACTGGCTCGCAAAAGCAGACGCTCGCATAAATGCATAAAATGACGACTTCGTCAATTCGGATCGTATCTTCATTTCCGCGTATTCCTTGCAGGCAGGTAGAACGAAGAGCTTGGGCAAAGTCTTGCTACCTCATCTACAACGTAGATGTTGTTTCGTTTCGCTCACTTGAGCTTTCTTGGCCCCCTCTTGCCCTCTTCGCACACAGAAGCATAACCAGAGCTTCGTAAACATATAATGTTACTCGCTGTATTGAATCGAGACTAAATCGAGCCAGAAACACAGCAGGTTCTGCCCATAGGCACTATCTTTCCGACCATCAGTCTCCCTTTCTCTCCTCTCAGGCTTTCAGCTCCCGCATGCGGCAAATCTTGCACAAGATGCGATCGCCCGCGGGGAAAATCTGCCCATCATCAAAGCCGCCACCGCAAGTGGCGCAGCGGAAGCACTCGTCGTGCCACTCGCCGCCGAGGGCCTGGACGTACTGGCCGATGACGGCCACCTTACAACGCTTGCATTTGGGGGCGCGGCGCTCGGTGCGCTTGGTTTGGCAGTTGATGCACCAGGCGTACCCGTCTTTCTCGATGTGGGTCATGCCGTGCTCGAAGGGGTCGCCACACTCGGCGCAGAAGAAGTGGCCGTAATGCCAGTGGGCACCCAGAGCCACAATGTGTTCGCCCAGGATGGGCGTCTTGCAATGACGGCATCGCGGCGCGAACAGCTCGTGCCAGTCCAGATGGCAGTAGAAACGCAGGCGGTGGTCGCCATCTTCAGCCATGGTCTGGCCAGGCTCCTCGGCCAGCACCTCGCCGGCCGCGCGACGCGCAATGCGATCCAGCCGGGCAGCGCGGAACTCATCGGGCTCGGGTGAGATCTCGAGGGCTTCTAGTCCGGTGCCGCAGGCATAGCAGGAGAAGCACTGCGGATGGAAGCGCTCTCTTCCACCGTGGAGCGCTACAAAGCGACCCTCGATGGGGAACCTGCATTCGTGGCAGACGGCTGTTGCTCGGTTCGAGACAGCCCCAGGGGCCGGCGACCAGTGACTTCGTCCAGCATTGCGAACCTTTGATGGTGTAGGCAGGGGTCTCGCTGAAGGTCTGGCGTTGGAACCACCCGAGGATGGCTTGTTATCGTCAGGCGTAACGATGATCGGCACACTAGGAGTGCGGTCATCCTCAGTAGATATGTTAATAGTGGGCAGGGTCGGGCTGTCGTCAGGAGTGACGAGTATAGGCATATTGACTGGGGGTGACGCGCTGGGCTCGGGGCCGCCTATCGAAATACTTGGGATGGAGGGGTAGCTAGAAGTTGACTGTCGGGATGTGGATGAAGGTGTTGACGCGGGAACAGCAGGCGGCGTAAACGAGAGAGAAGGGACGGGCGGCAAGGGGGAGGCCTTTTGCTGGCTTTTCTGGGTCTCGGGCTGGTGGTAGTCTTTCTGACTTTCGCCTTGGCCTGCTGGCTCTTGTCGGGGCCCGACAGTGAAGCGGCTGGGCTCTTTGCGCTCTGGTTTGTGATCAGCAGCCGCCTCCTCGGGGGCCTTCCAGTTGCTATCAAAGCTTACGATGGGGCGTCCAGGCCTGTCACTGACAGCGGACGGTGTGGGCAATTTCGCGCTCCGGTCTCCAAGCCTGAAGCTCGTGGCCTGACGTATGTCATCACTGCGGATCTCCATGCCGTTCTTCTTTGGTATCGTGTCGCTCTGGCGTGGGCCTGCGGGCTTTTGTGTGTTGACCGTGTAGTTGGGGTTGCGGGTTTGAGTTGGCGGGTTTCTGTAGATTTCCACCTTCTGGAGGGCCTTGGTAGGGGATGCATTGACGGGGGAGGAGCTCCTGGCGTCAGACTCAGGGGAACTAGGCCCGGAGCTGGTATGAACCTTGTTTAGAGGGTTGCGCAATGCCAGTCTGAGCGGCAAGCTGCCCCTGGGGACTTTGTCGGCTTGCCGGGTGCTGGATGGTGCCGCTTTGGGCGTGTTGCCTTTGGTCGAATCTCCCTCGGGCTCCTCCCAGATCTGATCGCCAGAGAAGGGCTTTTCAATTTCGCCGGTGATATTGCGCTTCATGCTGCTGCGTCGTCGGCCTCCAGACGCAGTCCGTTTGCCGCCTAGATTGCCATAGCCCTTTGATTTGTCGGAGTCGCCAGAGCTTCTTCGCTGACCCTCCAGACTAGGACGACTGCTGTCCAGCGAGGGTCTTCCGTCGCTGCCTGACCCCGACGACGAACTGCCGGAGCCCGAACGTGATCCATCCCGTGCAAGTCCTGAGGGCCTAATATCACTCCCATACCGTCCGACGCTAGCAGTGCGAGCATGGGCGTAGCTGTCCTTTCGCATGTGTGGCTTGTAGTGATATGGCGTTCCAGGCTCGGGAGGCTTTATGCCATGCTGGTGCTGCCAGACGAGCTCAGCGGCTTCATCGAGGGCAGCGTTGTAGAGCCGGAATTCCGCCTCGTTCTGCGGGCTCTCGTTTCCAGAACCCTCTTCTGATTTTGGTGTGTTTCCTGAACGGCCTCGGTCTTGCAGATCCATGTCTTCCATAGCGGTACGTAGCGAATAGGCTTCCTCCTTCTCCATCCAGCGACTTCCTCGCTCCATATAGGTTGCGCTGGGTACAACCTCGTTGGGTTTCAGTGGTGTGGCTGATGTGGGCTTTTCCGGGTAGTAGTCGCGGCCGCCAGTGACGGTAGAGTATCGTGAACTGACGCTCGGCGCAACACTGGGGCGATTACTCCGCGCCTTTCCGGCAATTGATGGTGCTGCTTGAGGAGCAGCGGCTGCAGGTACTTCCGGGAAGTATGACGAGGTAGGGCGACCTGCGGTGAAACGACCTGATTCTCGGCGGGGGACGGCGCTTGAGGCGGCTGGTTGTGGTGAACCTGTCCCCGGGCGGTTGACGCGGTTCTCTCGCAGGCTCGCAAGGTATGCCGCTGTTTGTAGAGAGCGAGGGACCAGGTTAGCAATGCTCCAAAGACGCAACCAGTCAGTGGAGGTTCTTGCGAAGAAGCAAGCACATACCAAATTGCTTACTGTCCATATAGGCGGGGGACGGATTGGGTGGCGAGATCTTGCCCGAGCCCTCCTTGGACTTGCCTCGGAGCAGCATGCTGGCGGAATCTTATGTTGACCGCAAATCAATAGTAAAGAGGGTAAACACGTGTGGTTTGAAGGAAGCCAGAGAGTTCCGAACACAAGTAAGATGAGGTTGACTGATGATCAGACAGGTCGGCGGACGGACGATCTAAGCATGCATTCTAACTTTAACGTGTTTGCAACAACGGGAGAGGCAGAAGAGGTGTTTACTGGCAAACCACTCGAAGTGGTTGCCAGGGAGCGAGGGGGCGTGAATGTGAGTCAAAGGGGCCAGCCAGGGTCCGGTAGCAATGCATAAACGGTGATGATATGATTGTGTTGTTATCGCGTAGGGTCGAGAATATGGAGATTTGGTGAGAGTATGTGAGTTATGCTATTTATTATTATGAACCAGGGATC
Organism: Arthrinium phaeospermum; assembly: GCA_006503535.1. NCBI lineage: Eukaryota > Fungi > Ascomycota > Sordariomycetes > Amphisphaeriales > Apiosporaceae > Arthrinium > Arthrinium phaeospermum. The sequence goes on from QYRS01000015.1 coordinate 327,191, forward strand.
CGTCGCCATAGGGAGGGGGGTGGGTGGTGAACGGTGCGTGCAAACGAGTGAATGGCAACAAGATGGAGGAGAGCAAAAAGAAACAGTCATGCATCCATGCCAATAACCGAATGAATCCATCATAATGCCCAATAGTTGCAAGTCGAGGCTAGCCAGGGGTGCCTCCTCAGTCCTCCTGCCTCCTCCCCATATGTTATTTTCCCTCGTCTCCGAAAAAAAAGAACGGCGAACGTTGCCTAGGGCGACCAATGTGCTGTCGCTTTTCCTTGGCAGCGGCCGGGGGTTGGTTAACCTCAGGTACCCGAGCGCTGGATCGCTTGGGGGGAGGGGGGGGTCTCGGGGGTGCTGCAGCAGCTGGAGCTTCTTTGAGCTTCTGGAGCTACCTGACATGCACGCTTCTGGCACGCTTGCCCAGTCAGAAATGCACCCTGCTGCCCTCCGTCCAGTCCAAGACACACCACCGTCTTGTGTCACCAATGTTGTTACACCACATCATCGTCCTGACAACTGGTTTCCTGACTTCACCTTGCATCACACGACGTTTCACTGTACCGCCGAATTGTTCGCTCGCGCCTCCTCCAACAGCGTCGGCTATTGCATTCCATTCCACAGCGGCTGTGAGCTTGAAGCTATTGGCGAGGTGCATCAGGTGGCGGGCAACACTTTTCTAGGAATTGCACCATCCAAAGTCAATTCTACTGGCTTCCGAGGTTTCTGCTTTCGTGGTTCATTCCCCATCCTCTCCGCCTCTCTACATGCAAATATGCCAATATCCAGAAAGTCGACAACCCGACTGGCACCCGAGGTTCGTTCTGCGAGGATAGTTGTAGTACATACATAATGCAATGCTTCTCCGTACTTCCATGCTCCTTTCATATTTGATGTCTTTTTCCACCCTTGGGCACCTTGCTCTCCGGCGGTGTCAGTCTTCGAGGGTGTGTATCAATTCACGGACTCCACATTGGTATTCACAGAGCGGTCAAACAGCGCTACCAGCCACCTGAACCAGACTTGTTAATTAATTGCTCACGATCGACCCCACGAACGATATGATGGGTATTGCAGCTTTCTCCATCCAGTCTGATGTGGTCCTACGAGTCTACGTCCTGGTGGCTGTTGCCCCCTTTTATATATATCAAGTTCAGAAGGCGACTATCTCGAAAATCAGCTGTTGCAACTTCTTGCCTTACTTATTTACAGGGAACAAGGAGCACAACGTCGCCGGGTTGCCGCTAAGCGTATGGCGCTTTCATGACCCGAAGCTACCATGCCCACTACGTCCGTAGTAGGTTATTTTCACCGTCCCAGCTGCAGCCTTGCAGCTGCGCAATCCACAATCTCGGCCGCTATCTTGCTTCCAAGACCAGCTTGGCAGGCTTTGCCTTGGCAGGGTGGCAGATGTTCAACGTTTGCTTGCTAGAAGAGGCAACCATAGCCCTTCCTGGTGCCTTGCTTATCTTTCCCCCCTCGCATCTCAGATTATGCACAGCATGACGATCTGGTCTTCAGCATCGCCGAGATGTGTGTGATCCTCTGCCGATTGTTCGCTGATGAGGAAACAGGGCCGGCTTGCGGAGTCCCAACCGCTACAGACAGTTCCACATATCGCGGCTAGGTGTTCCAAAGAGCCCTGGAGCCCTGGCAAGAATATACTCTTTTGATCCGTCGGCCCTCTTCCGTCGCTTCCAAGGCCCCACGGAAGGGGGGGGCACGCCTTGCCTTTTGCCGGGCTTTAATATCTGATCCACTCCAGCGGCGAGCAAATCCCGCCTATTTGTCATTGATTGATATGTCCTAATATGTAGTCGTGAAGTCCGATACAGAAATTTTCATGGTTCGTGATGCGGTTCCAGGCAACTCCAGGTGTTCTTGTTCTTTTCGATATCCTTGCCGCCGGAGGAGTACCTATAGCAGCAACTTTAACGTGACATGGCGTCTATACAACCAACCGAAATGCAGGAGACGGCCCAGCCAGAAAAACCAGCCCATGGTGGTTTGGACGGTGCCGCGCTCGCCAATCAGATCTCTGCACCCCCGCCAGCGGCTGGCAATGAAGACTTCAAAGAGGGTGGTTATGGCTGGTAAGTCACCAAGAAGCCTCGTCCATGTGTGCTTTTAGGGCCGACGATAAGGATGTACCTATTCGCTGTGAGACGGACAGTAGCTGATTGCAGACTGTTGTTTGGTGGTGCAGGGTTATAGTGTTGACTGTAGGCATACTAAATATGCATACTTGGGGCTTGAACTCTGTAAGTTGGTTACGTCTGATTGGCGAAGCTCCTCGGCATTAGTATATGCCTTACGTCTTGACAGTATACTTACATGTATTTAGACTTATAGTGTTTTCCTCGCGTACTACCTCAACTCGGCAGATCCCAACTTTAGTAACGCAAGCCCAATTATCTATGCATTCATCGGTGGCCTTTCCATTTCGATCGGTATGTTGTGTTGTCCATTACGAATTGCCAATGTGCAAATACTAGGGAGTGTGTCATGTCTGATCTGTTTTCTCTAGCGCTGCTGTTGTCGCCTCTCGCAACCACCCTCGTGGGCTGGAAGCCTATGGGAACCAACAAGACCATCTTTGTCGGTGCCATTCTCGAGACGTAAGGGTACTCACAGCCGCCTCCTGACGATCGTCGCTAACGATGCGTGTGGCCAGTGCTAGTTATATCGGTGCATCTTTCACTACCAAGATATGGCATCTAGTCTTGAGCCAAGGTATTGCGTTCGGGGCAGGGTAAGTGATTTGATCTCCTGCGTCATGCCTGAGAATATGCACATAGCTAATAGAAGCACACAGCATGGGACTAATCTTCACCACTGCCATACCCGTGACGGCCCAATGGTTCAATAAGCGGCGCTCGTTGGCGAATGCCCTCGCCGCCTCCGGGTCCGGGTTCGGCGGGTTGACGTACTCCTTGGCGGCCAATGCTATGATCGCCAAGATCGGCCTGCCCTGGACCTTCAGAGTCCTGGCCATTGTATGCTTCGTCGTCAACAGTCTCGGCGCCCTCGTGATCCGGGATCGGAACAAGGCGGTTGGCGCGGTCCACGTCGCCCTAAACTTCAAGCTCCTGAAGAGGCCGTCGTTCCTCTTGTTCCAGGGGTGGCTGGTCTTCTCCATCATCCCGTACATTGGCCTGGTGTTCAGCATAGTGGACTACTCCCGCCGGATGGGGTTGACCGCTTCCCAAGCATCTCTCGTAGGAGCCATGTTCAACCGTGAGTGAGATTGACACCCCCTTTTTCGGCCTGCTCATGAGCTAACGATACCAAAGTGGCCCAGGGCATTGGAAGACCTCTCGTAGGCCTATCAAGTGATATCTTCGGCCGCATTAATGCTTGCACCTTCGCCACAGCTCTTTGCGGGCTTTATTGCCTGTTCATCTGGATCTTCGCTGCCAAATCGCTTGCCGCCTGCATAGTCTTCGCCCTGCTCTCGGGTACGGTCGCGGGGACCTTATGGGCGGTCGTTGCACCGGTCTGTGCCGAAGTCGTAGGGCTGCAGTTGATTCCTTCCGGTAAGGCCGACACATTCCACTGGACTCTTTCCCCCCCGGTACCAAACACCCAGCTGACATGACGATTAATTACCAGCACTGTCGATTTCCTGGCTCGTCCTGGTAATCCCCTCCACCTTCGCCGAGGTGATCGCGCTCGGCTTGAGGAGACCCGGGCCGCAGGGCTACGTCCATGTTCAAGTTTTCATCGGCGTCATGTATATCGGTGCCGCCCTCTTCTGCTGGCTCCTGCGGGCGTGGAAGGTGCAAGAACTGCGCAAACCCCATTTGAACAAAGGGGAGGGAGAGAGGGAGAATGCGGCACTGAGCGACGACGTTGTGCAACCACGGAATTCCGATTCCAACGACTCTTCCGACCTGAGGCCCGAACCCCCGCGCCATATCGGGTATTTTCGGGCCTTATTCGTCTTTGAGAAGGTGTAGGAACCTTCTTGGAGAACGTATATATCTTCAGGGATATCGCATTCATAGATTGATGAACATTTGTATATATAGATATAGACCCTTGCAGATTTGCCTGGGTTGGGCCATGTTCCAGTGTTCCCCTATTAGGGGGTTGGACAAGACGACCAGCTGCATCTTGGGACCAGCACATTCTCCTCATACTCGGAGGGCAGAAAACTTAATGTTATTATATAGTAGCTGGTGTGGACATAGAACGACTATAACGAACGATGATGAGCTTGGGTCAACTCACCAGGTCCCACCAGCAGCCACCCGCTAATCTCACCTCCTTTTATTTAATAAAAGCAGTTACATCCGCCGCTCCTGAACTCGCACATTAAAATCTCGCGGCTTAATGAAGCCGAAGTTCTCGGTCGTCCACCCGCCCGCGGGGTCTGCACATTGTCCGGACAGGGCAAAGTCAAAGTCCCGGACCAGACGCGGGATCAACTTGGAGATTTCGAGTTGGGAGACGTGGCGCCCTATGCACGTACGCGTGCCCATGCCGAACTGAGAGAAGAGGAGTTGCATCAGTAGGGAGGGACCCTGGGGTACACACAGGAGAGACAATCAACAAGATGTATGGGGTCGTGACTTACCGGCATCCAATGCCGCGTCATCAGAGCGAGCTTCTCAGAGTCGTCGGTAAGCCATCGCTCGGGTACGAATGAGTCGGCATCTTGGCCGAAAAAGGCCGGGTCGCGATGCTCGACCGAGGGATGTATGCCCACTATCGACTGGATTTGACAATCATATGGACTAAGTCAGTGATGGAACCCGAAAAGAGTAATGTTTGTCTTCTTCTTTGTAGCCGATCATGACGAAATGGCTTGCTTACCCCTTCGGGGAAGAAAGTGCCGGCCAGTGTGATACCACCATGGGGCACCACCCGTTCCAACACCATACCAGTGACTCCATGCAGCCTCAAGCTTTCCTTGATCACCGCCTGTAGATACGGCATTTTCTCCTGGGTGGCTTTGAAACTGATATGGCAGCCACCATCCCCGCCGTCGCTGGACCGCTGTTGCTGCGGCGGTGAGGAGGAGACGTAGTCGTCTACCTCTTGCCGGAGCTTAAGAAGGACGCTGGGGTTCCGGAGCAGCTCGTATAAGGTGGCCGAGAGGCTTATACCAGTGGTGTCACTCCCGGCGAAGACGTTGGCAAGCGTGCCGGTGAGTATGTGGGCCGGAGTGAAAGCCTCGGGGTTCGCTTCGTGCTTGGCGAAGAACTTGGTCAGGAAATCAGGGGCACCGATTGCCAATCCCTCTTCCCCTTCTTGAGTTTCGTTTTCGTCACTGCTGTTGAGGCTGAGGCGTTGCGTCTTCTTACTCCTTTCACTCTGCTGCTTCACTTGCTGTGCAGAGGTCGCCGACTTGTATTCCTTTACCGAGGCAGCGGCCCAGTTGATAACGTACTGTCTCCCGTCCACGGCCCTGCCCTTGAGCCACTTCTTCGCAGCGAAGAAGTACGGGTGCACCCAAGGGTAGACCCCCGCAAGCGAGGCGTACGTAACCCCGCTCTCAATGGCCTCCATGACTCCCCCGACATCTTCGCCGCGGTCCAGAAACCCAATCCGCTTCGAGTAGGTAATGAGGCCGATGACGTCGAAGGCGTAGCACTGGAGCCAGTGACCCATATTGATAACCACCGCCCCTTCGTTTCCGGCGGCGGCGAACTCGCGCAGCCGCACGCTGAACAGATCGGCGCAGGCGTCCACGGCGGGCTCGTACCCCACGAGCGCGGACAGGGCGTAGGCGCCCTGGAACAGCCGGCGGTTGCGGGCGTGCCGGGCGACGTCGAGCTCGGCGAAAAGGGGCGGGTACCGCGGGGTCTTGCCGATCGGGTCGCCCCACGTCGAGTACCAGTCCGACTTGGCCAGGTTCTGCCGGCCCAGGCCGTAGAGCATGCGGCCGGCGTCCGGGTGACTGATGCTGAAGCGGTTGGGGCCGTATCGGACGACGGGACCTTTCGCGGGGTATCGTCAGCCAGAATATCCACTACCGAGGGACGGAGTTCGACCCGGTCCGAAACGTACCGTGTCTCCTATGGAGGGCTAGAAGATCGCGTTCTAAGCGCTTCGTGCTGGTTCGCCAGAGGAACCAGAGGTTCGTAAAGCGGGCTAGGAACGGGCCGGGCACCGCTCTGGTACGAGAGAAGACATGGCGGAGGATAGACCACAGCACTACAAATGCCGTGCCGGCACCCAGAAACACCGCAATGCTCTTGACTTCTAGTTTAGGCGGGGAGTTCAGCATGGTCAAGGAATGTGCAGTGATTCGCAGAACAAGATTGCTTGTTCACACGAGGAATGACATGAGTAAGAGCCTTCTTGACAGGATAGTTGATGCTGGGCTGCCCCCCTGCTTATATTTCATAGCAGAAACTCACATATCTGCCATATCCCGTGATTATTCGGTGACGTCGGGGAAACATGCATGTTTTTCGGACCCCGCGTCCCATCTCAAGGGATGGAATCATCCAAAGTAGTCAACTCGCATCATGGGCCAGTATGAGTATTAGCGTACAATACCAAGAAATCACGAATGCGAATCCTTCTGAGATGTTAAACGATATCCCGGTCTTGGGTTACAATACGAAAGCTAGTGCTGACATTCAAACACAAACCGATGAAGTGGCACATGATCACTCGAGGGCCATTGTTCGACTACCTATCAACGACCGACAAACTCCCCATATGCACATGGAGGTGAGTATGGGTCTCGATGTCAGTGAAACATGGCCGTTGATACATCACCTCATGGTTCAATAGTGTGCTGTGATATCTCGATAACGTAGGGCGTACGTGTCATACCTGTATGTGGCTAAGCGCAGTTGCTTTGCTGTGAATCAGATCATATTTCTACATCCCTTACAGTTCTCTGGTCTCGATGTAACCGTAAGCTAGACAAGCTACATGGCTCTGGCTCTCTTCCTAACCCGGCATCACCATGCATGAGTACTGCAGACCATGCCCCCACTTCTATGTTCTTGGCCTCTATTCCCGGTATGCGCCATACCTAAGTGAGGTCACACTCAACTGAATGGCCCATACCAGCCTACTGAGAAATCCTCGCTCTCTTCGAGCCAGCGCTGTTGTTATCATCGTCGTCGAGGCCAGAGCGTCGCATCCGGTGAAGTAGAGCTGCGTCTGTCGGATCTTCCGCAGGTCGGGCCTGCGCAAGCCCTTGGGCGGCGGCCGCAGCCTTCCGCTGAGAAATGCAATCCTTCAGCCCACGGTACAGTTCGTACAACAGCTTGATGGCATCGTCTGACACAGGGACAACCAGATCCGTCTCGCCGGGACCTGCATTGTCCCTGACGTTGCCGGATATGGCCTCAACGTACTGGTAGCCGCCCGCGGGAAGAAGAAACGCCAAGACAAGCTCACTATCGTCCATTCTCTTCTGAGTAATGCTGTTAGACTGGGCCATGTTCACATCAAGGAAGGTACCGAGTCGATGATTTCGCGGCAGAACCATCAAGGAATCGTTTTCGTGGGCTGGCTTGTTGCGCTTCGGGGCCAATTTGGCATTCTTCATGCCCAAAGCCGTGATGTATGCCTTGAGAAGGTCGGCTTTGTGTCGAAGAGCTCTTCCATATGCGTGCTGCAGGATCTTGACATTCTTTGTGGTAGGTAGCATGATGGATGCTGGCGAGGCCATCGGGGTGGCATCACCATCCATCTGGCTGATGATGATCTGAGGCATACTCATATCGGGCTTGGCGAGGTTATAGAAGATCTTGCCCTCAATGTTGACCAGGCCCAGGAGTTTGTTGATTTCGTGATCACGGCCAATACCAGGTAGGCTCATGGAGCCATCGAGACAGCCCTTGCTCTTCCAGGTGCGGGACATCTGTAGCGCCTCTTTCACCCTGCTATCAGCTCTATAGATTTCTGAACGAATGAATTGGATAGCATCTCTGTAACCTCTCACGGCAGCATCCCGTTGCATGATAAATGGCGCAGCATCGGATGGATCCGGATGTTGGCTCACTTCGTTGGCTGTACTGATGGCGTGTTGAGCCAAGCTGCCAATTGCAGACACAATCGCTGCCAAATGACTTTCAACGCTGTCTGTGTCATGGTTCGATGCTGCCTCCAGGCCAGAGACGTGTTCGGGTGTGGGCGATGCCAGGCAGTTGTGAGCCATGTTTAACCGTCAATGATGTCCTGGGCTTTCGGTGACAAATCTCCAAGTCCCCCAGCAAACTTTGGCTCCTAGCATAAATACTGTCAGAAACAAGGAATACATGTTTGCGAAGTGTTGTGAGATGGCCATGGCCTTCCGGGATTGTGAGAAGCTGAGCAGATGAAAATAAAACTTACAGCAGCATGAAGCGAAGCGGTGTACTCTATCCTTCGAGGAGTTCTCGGCCAAAGAGCCAATAGCTTGCTGCCAATTGATCGTCGAGTTGTTGGGCGAAATGTTTTTGTAAGGAGCATGGGGCTCTGGGCGCGTGTTTCTCAGTAGCTGCAGTAAGTAGGGTAAAACTCGCTATATGGTCATGTTTCTTCAGCGGCCGATTTGCCAATGGTGGGCTACTGCCTGCTAAACCATTCAAAATGCTCACGTGGGATCTTGTGACTGGCTGCTCCCAGAAGCTCGCAGTGATCAGTTAAATCGGTAGCTAAAGCTCTCTGGGCAGCACGCGTTTCGGTCGTTGCTATACGCGTCGACGTGCAATGAGTGAGAAAAAAAAGCTCGTAGTTGGACCTCAAGGGGCAGATTTCTTTCCAAGCACACGACATCGAAGGCATTCTTGAACGTGTCTTATTCACCTCACAAATGCCCAACTAAAACAGTGCATGGTACAGGCCCTATTTACTTCTTCTATGCAAAGTGGTGGAAAACGGGAGACAGGAAACGGCTTGCAGCTTGCAGTCGCTGTTTTTCGATGGCGGCAGATGGCAGCTCATTGGCACTCTCAACCCCCAACACGTCAAAGCGGAATTTGATTAGGTTTGAATGCCGTAACCTATGTATGTAGAGATGATTCTTTTGCCAGTTGAAATCCATCCTCAATTGAAGCATATCCCTGATATCTCTAGCTCCTCCCCCTTTCTTTGACAGAGTGTGAGCACAAGCTCCCGGCAAGTCAGGTTCCATACCAGCATCTAACCCCCTTTTAGGTCCCCGATTGATCCCCAACAAATGTTCGCAGTGGCGCATTTTGCTTCCTCTTCTTTTGGAAGAAGCGCCTCAGGAGCAGGTATCCTATCGCGGCGCCGAGTAGTACGATGACGAGAACGCATATGGTAGCTATCAAGGCCCCGGAGCCGGTATGGGAAGATGAGGAGGTAGAACGAAGGTGGTGTTGGACAGCCATGGCGGAATGTTCTCGGACTCTCCGAAGGAGGTCGTTGTTGGGTGTTATGGCCGCAGCCATGGTGGAGATATCGACAATTCCGATACCAAGCTTTATGACAAGGATGCTACTTCGAACAAACCCTAGAGCAAGGAGGGGGGGAATATGAGCTATACTGGATTCCTCTAGGTTGTGATACTGGAAAAATTACTGGGTGGTCCGGCTTGCTACTGAGGAGTCATTCTTATCGTCTTTGTTCTTATTCCAGGGCCAACTGCATGCATTTCCGCAAGAATGAATGCCCCCTTTGTTTCGGCCACGTCGGCGTGCAAGTGCTAACTAACCCAATTGACTACCACTGAGACCACTCAGACATACCAAAACAGCTGTCAATGGTGACAAACAGAAATCAGGGAGGATAGTGGTTCCTGGAATATGCCCTATCTTCTGACTACACAATGGCAGGTCAGATCCACACAGGGTTCGAGGTACCCGACTTATTTACTCCAAGAACATGTCACCAAACAGAACGCAAATAGGCGAGACTTTTCTTGATATGTGAACCCTGACTGAGTAGCTTTTCCTGTTGGCAGCAGTGAGTAAGTAGTGAGCCGCTCACTGCGCCCTCGTCTTTCACCATCTATCCCTTTGCCATTCGCGGTTCCCTAGTGGGAATCAATCCCCGCCGCCACCTTGGGTCTCCAGGGCATTCGGCGACTGCAGCCAGATCTGCCACCAAGCGCAGCTTCCCTGGAACGAGTCGTCGCTGCAAGGAGCCATGACGCCATTCTGGCTCCCGCTGGTGCAGCCGCTCAGCAAGGACACCTGGGAGGCGAACCACTCTGCCCCAACCTGGAGTTCCGAGTCCTCGTTAGAACACCACTTGGCCACGCAGGCGCCGCTGGTGAAGCCGACGCACTGATGGGCATCGGCGTAAATGTTTCCGGTATTCTTGGCAAGGCTGGCGACCAATGTCGAGCAGTCGCTGGGCAAGGCCTCCAGTTTCTGTAAATATTCGTGTTAGTCGGCCCGAGAAATTTATTTGCATGGCCCGGACTAGGCGGTTGGGAAACAACGCCGTGGCGGGGAAATCACTTACTCCGAAGCAAGTGTATGCGCCACCCGCGTCCTCGTCAACCTTGGTAATGTTGTTGAATGAAGCTCGCTTGTCCGGGCTGCCCAGCTCGTGGGCAGTCGAGGAGAGGACACCATCAGCGAGGGGCAGCGAAGAGGCGACTGCAATGCAGAAGCCGAGGAGAGCGACAGCTAGATGGAAGACGGTCTGCATGGTGGGTGTGACGATATGCGCAGTGGAATATCGAAGGCTTGGTGTTGCTACCGGTTACGGCAAGAGGTAGGGGAGCAGATGTGGTGATCCAAGAAGCGAAAGCGAAAGGGAGGGCTGTAGGTGGTGATTTGTGTTCGTAGGTTGAGGTTCAAGTTGAGGGTGAGGATGAGAATGAGAAAAAGGCTGAGCTTTAGGGTGTTATTATAGCCATCAAAATCCAGTAATGTATTCAATTCAGCCAGCTCGGCATTATATATTCACGGTCGCATTGCATTTAATGACATTCACAGAAGAGAAAGCAGTAGAGCGCAAGGTTCTATCGCGAGCGCGTGGTACGGATTGTTATCAGGCCGACGGTTTGCACCTTGAATGGAATCTACCCTCCTGAGTAAAGTGATCCTAGGTGACTCCGGCCAGGGTTGCATCCATAACTCGAATAGCATACCTCAGAGGTACACATAGCAAAAAGGTTCTCCTCCCAGGGTGTTAAGCAGCTGGGATATGGGCCGCTCAGGGGCGTTTGGCTGGCCCATGTAGATAGGATCTTGCAGTGTTGTGTTCCGGCTAGGGGGATTGTTCAAGATGGTGATAGTCCCGGCTACGGTGAAGGCTTGGTGTGGATGCAAGGCCTGCCAAAACCACCACACACGATCGAGCATAGAATGGTGAAGCCAGAAAGCGGGATCAGCTGGTGACGAGTAGAGATCGCCTGCGTCGCCGCCAATCATGAAGTGGCCCGCCGCGTGCAAACCCAGAAACCCTTGCGGAAAGCGGCCTTGTAGTTCGTCCTGGAACGTCTCGATACTGCCGGCAGCGGGGCCAATGGTGAGGTTCAGCAAGTTGGTAGGTGTGAGCCACTTCTCTGCGGTGTAGGCGCTCAGATCTCGCTTCAGGCAGCGCGGGTTCCATGCAAACCGGTCAGCTACCTTGGTCTCACCGTCCATGGTGGGAGATATAGGGCCGAGGTTGACCGTCATGTCTTTGAACGGCCCATCCGTGATACACCCACCACCGTTCCCCGAAGGTAGGAATATGGCCCCAGCGCCGCCTACACTGCCGTTGTGTGCCACGAAAGCACCGTCGCCGCTCATGCTGGTCTCGCTGCCATCAAACACAGGCGACTCGACGGGGTTTCCCTGGTAAGAAAACCAGTTCCAGTACTACAGGCGACAGATGTCGTGTCAGAGCAGACCCCTTTGGAAGTATGTAGTTGGAGTCGTGACTTACTGGCTGGTAACCTTGATATTGGCACTCTTCTCTCAGCGCCGTCTCATATGACCAGACAAAGTATCGATGCCAACTTAAGAAGTTGCCGGTGCCGTGGATCGACAAGGTCTGGTTGATGTGTTGAGCAACAAAGTCGTCGTATCGGCTTTTGGCACCAGGCACCGCAGCTGGATCCAACTTGGAAGGCTTGGCCATGAGACAGTTCACGGCCCGCGTGTACGACTTCCTCTCCGAGGCTGCCATGGTAGCCCTGGTCTTGAGCATTAGTACTTACACATGCAAGGGGCACAGACGGGACTGTTTGGGGGCAGACTGACCAGTCCTTACGGACGTGCGCGTTGAAGACGTTACATGTCGAGGATCCCTTCTCGTGTGTGGCTGCTTTGTTCAATGCCGCAGTGGCTTGTTCCTGTATATCATCCACTGCGTTTCGCTGGCGGGCAACGGACGCCGAAACAGCTTGTAAGACGCTCGAGGCCACTATGATTGCGGTCTGGATGTACATGTTGAATTGCATAACGAGATCGCAGAAGGAGACGGAGAGACCAGATGCGGATGCTAAAGAGGTACACTTGGGAAGTCACTCCAGTTTAAATAAGCAAAATCAAGTATAATGAGGGGGTATACGGAGGAATGCATGTTATAGGTTAGTTCATGTAAGCAAGTCGGCAAAGATGATGGGGCCTCTTGTTCTAATACTTGGCACCTAGGATGCGCACCAATGATCATGGACTGCGGTTGAGACCATTGGCTTCCTATGCAAACGAGGCACGACTTCTGGAAGGGAGAGTCATTCGCAAAATGGGACACGAGCCGGGATTCGGTGTCGACTGGTTAGTGTCATCTGCGAGCCAACAGCTTCTATACTGTCTGATTCTTGGCATCCACAACTGCAAAGACCGCATATTTGTTGTCTGATGCTCAGGGTGGTGATAAATCAGAGCTAGCGACGTATCAGAAACGGTATATATGCTGGTGAGAGAGTCGACCTTTTGACGGCATCGGTTCTCTTACCTGTCGAGTGCTGTATTTCTATCTTCCGGCCTCAGGGGTGAAAATCGAGTCTCTCTTCACGTAGGCGTACTTCTAGGGAACCCAGGATGACTATTTGAAGATATGTGCCGTCGTAGGACTTTGGTGCTTCATCCTCCGAGGATATGGTCGACATTATCAAACCATGACCGCGGAGGACACCCAGATCTTTAACGAGCTCAATTCCTTCCAGACACTGTTCTCGGCCATGCCCGCCCATGGGTTGCTCAAGATCTCCATCGCTTTCTCTCTTCTTCGACTGGGTACCGGCAAATGGTATTCGCGGTCATTGTGGGGGCTGGTTCTATACCATGTTCGCTTGATTGACCCTCTGACCTCAATGCCAGCCAGTCGACGGATCCTGGAACAATACCTTGGTCCCAAAGTGCTGTGGCCCTGGGCACTGTCAAAGCATACTATGAGATCGGGTTTGGTGCAGAGAAGGACAGGGCCTTCAACCAGTCCATCCAATTCTGCGGTTTGTATGTCTCCTACTCAAACCTAACCTGCCCCGTGACACTGCCAGATCGGTTGATACACACAGCCTCTAACCCAACGTCGGCAGCGAGAGTAGCCGCCTGCTGCCCATCCCTCAAACCGCTCATTGGAACAGCCTTCGGCCTCTCAAGACGGGCTGGGACGTATGGGAATTATAACAACATTGCCGGATCTGGGCCAGCGGTGGGCGATGGGAGTGGTGGGAACCAACGGGCAGCAGCTGGTGGCCGCGGACATGTTCCATATCCGGGTGATGATAGCTGTTTCGAGACGCAAGAGCAGAACCTGCACACCTTACTTACCGAAGCACTAAAAGCGACAGCAATACATCATTGGAAGTCGTCATGCGAAATCAGGTTAACGGCGCGGGAAGCGAAGAGTCAATTTTGCGGGGCCTTCCACTAGGGGAGCTATGAGATTAGTACATGTATCAAATAAGAGGTGTGTACCTTGGAAGAAACCATCCAAATGGTTCAATGTTGGGAAGTCGACAACCAATTGCATGTTGATTTAATTTGTTCTTTGCTTATTTGCAAGCAAGCATTACTTTCCTAATTGATCGGTTGTTTGGTCGTCGGTTCGGGTTGTACTAACTAGCATTCTTTGTTGCCACAAGCGCAGCCACAGAAGCGGGAGTCAACTGGTAGCCAAACAACGGCACCTGAAGTAAGAGCGGACCCAGCGGCTTGGAAATGATATCAATCGCCTTGAACTCCAGCTTGCAGCCAGCCTGACGCCCGAGCCGTCAACCTCTGGAATACATACATAGGTTCATTGGGCTTGGAACTCCCGCAGCCAGCGACTGCTCTGTGTTCACATCCCCACTAGCCTGCGTTATGGCCCGGCCTTGACAGATTCGATTTGCGACATCATGGCCTCCACGCCATCTCCTCCCATCTCCCACGCCCCAGGCGATGCGACAACATTCGACGATACTGCTGCCACGTCTCCAATCCCAAGCGACACCATACCATATGAAGACGCAGCACCCGCGCCCCAGATTCCCGATCATCGCGAGACCTCCAACGTGGAACCAGCCGCGACGCCATCCCCCGCGCAAGATGCACCAGATGACGTGCATAGGTGCTTCATATGCCTCGAGGACGAACCCCCGACGAACCTACCTGCAGGCTGGGTGACACCCTGTACGTGCTCGCTGGAAGGACATCAGCAGTGCATGCTTACGTGGGTGGCCGACCTCGAGGCACAAGGGAAGGAGATCAAATGCCCCGTCTGCCAATCGCCCATCCAGGTTCTGGACAGATGGGACCCTGCAGTGCAGTTGAGCGACGAGGTCATGCGATCCCTCTCCAACATGTCGCCTTTTGTGCTGCTTAGCTTCCTCGGCGGAGGCGCACTGGTCAGCAGTGCTTTCTATGGCATGCATGCGTTGGAGATCTTCGCTGGTCCAGAAGCAGTGAGTATATTGATCGGAACTGTCGCATAGGGATTTCTCGGCGTCAAGTCACCCGCGCGACTGTGCCCACGTGCTTTGCTGACACTGAGATGCCAGGCACTTCGTTATGTGTTCAAGAGCCGTGCAGAGTATACGGACTACTGGTCTATCGCAATGAGCAAGGTCAAGGAAACGTTGCCTGCTCTGATTCCGCAAGAAGAGGACGCCACCCGAGCTGTTCGATACGGGCTTGATGGAGAGGGCAAAGTCAATGTCTTGCATTTCCTCAGTCTCACCATGATAGGACCGGCGCTTGTCCTCAACAGGCTATATCTGGGAAATCTTGTTATTGTGCCCAGCTCTGTTGTTGTAAGGCCTCAAGCTATGCCACGTTCACACCCATATCACTGACCGTGCTTACAGTATGCCATGTTCTTCGTGGAACATCAGTCCGATCTGCTCGCATGGCCGCCCGGACCGCAGAAGGCCATGGCTGTTTTCCCTACAATCAAGGCTTTGTACCTTCAAGCCTACTGGATCTGCGCCAAGATGGTTGACCGGCGAGTAGAGGCCGCCCTAGCAAGAAGCCGAGGCCTGCAAGGGGAGCCAGAGACGGCTGGAAGTGTTGCAGCTCCGCAGGTGAACGATGCACACGTGGCTCCGAGGAAGAAGCAGATATCATTGAATTAGCCATCGGCGAAGAAGCAGAGGAAGAAGCCGATGAGCCGCCAAATGGCCCGGCTCAAGCTCAGGCCCGAGCCGATCGACGAGCCAACCCCAACAGCTCATTGAGTTCTGTACTTAATTTCTTTGCCGGCGCGCTGCTCTGGCCCACGGTATCGTATAGCGTAGGGAACCTACTACGTTTGACACTACCAAAACCGTGGGTTACACGACCTTCGACAGGCCCAATTACAGGCCTATTGCAGGAGAGATGGGGGAGAAGCTTGGTCGGCGGCTGCCTCTTCGTCGTCTTGAAAGACGCATTCTTCCTATACACAAAGTATAGGAGGGCTATCAACCGACCCCACCGAAGGATTGTGAGCGTGGCCAGAAGAGAGAGGGCCGATTGAGCCCCCCAGTGCCCTCGACGATGCCCAAATAACGTGGCTATCGGCGGCCTAATGGAACATGCGACCGAGGCGTGGCTCGCTCAGCATGAGGCGGGGTTAATCTTGTAGGTTTCACTTGGGTATGCAACAGGTACATATGATACTACTCACTAATACAACCAAGTCGCTCTATATGGCAGCCGCTGCAGCTGTGAAATACAGTCTCTCTGATGCTCGGATGCTCTGAGCACTGGCCTGATCGCGAGACGGGTCCTTCTCGGAAGAGTGATTCTCAAAACGGCGCAAATGCAACACTGCGCCTAGCCGAGAGGAGGGGTTGTCACACCGGCCGCAAAGTATATGGCAACGTCTGCATGATGGCACAATGCTGGGGTATGGGTTGGGTGGCCTTGCGTCGTGATCAATCGTGTCACAAGTGAGATCTCTCAATATAAGACACTGCGGGAACACCGCTTTGCGATGCCTCCAAGAGAAGCATCGGAGAGATCTGATCTGCCCATTCCCATTCGCATGAGGCCCTGATCCTGCTGGTTTGAGTTTGAGATACGGCCATGCAAGTTTGCCCAACGCAGCACAGCATGCAAGTGTGCACGATTTCGCAGCGCAGTCCTCTTCGCCTAGGTATGCTGTGTAGTAAGCGAGCAGGTACTACGGGCGTCTACATCTACCGCATATACTGCATCTAACATGGTTTTGACGCCTCAAATAGTGACGGGATAGGTAGGCTCTGGGCCACGCACGCACACACACACCGCTATGCCTTCTAACCTGGCCTGTCCTTATGCATGTCCCAAAATGCCATGCTCAGCATCCCGATGTGTAATTTCTTATGTATGTACGTACTATCGGGTTACCGGTAGTCTGGGTTTCCCTGTGCCCCCTGTCTCCTGCGCGCGCATGAGTAAGCGGAGATTTTGGGGATAGTGCGGCCCCAGCAGGCGGGAAGACGGTGAGCGGTCCCATACGAATGGGTGTAAGCCCCGCCACTTTCTTTCGTCCCTTGTCAATCGGTTGCCAATATACACGGCCTAAGCACTAGGCACTAGGAGCAGTGCGGCAAACAGCAGTCGAACCAACAACGTCCACGACATGCCCTCTCCACGACACATCGGCTAACATGGCTGGAGTGCTTCTTTGTCCCCAAGTCTCTTCTTGAAACACTATGTGACGGGCACAACTCTGCATCGTGGTCGCACAAATCGGAGAAGTCTAAATGAACTTGTCGCCATGTCTCACCGCCACGTGTTTGATAGGGTCGCCTTGAAAGTGGTCAAGCAAGCAATCCGACCCCATGTCATCCGTGTCTGTGTGTCTGAAACGAACTGAACATTTATTTTTCTGCAAGTCTGCGGCAAGAGTCTGGTGACTGGGTAAGGTAGTCAGTGATACCACATGGCAGCAGCAAGAATCTCACCTGATACGCCCCCCAGCAGGCTCGGCAGGACACCCTCAACGACAGCACGCGGCACGAGTTTTTGCAAAATTAAACGGCAAGCCATGGCTTGTTGCTGGTGCTGACAATACAACGGTGAGGCGGCTCGGAAGAAGCTGACTGCTTGGACGAATTCTAGTGTACCCGGAGTGGCCCACTGATTGGCCGGGATGGGGATTCACCACCCCATCCTTGCGTGCGTCTATTTGACCTGACAATCAATATCCGCCACTTTACTTGTACCTAGACAGCCAGCCATTGCCATCCATCCATCCATCCATGTGACGGCCCAGTGTGCCAGGCACCACCACTGAGTCACTGACAACACATACCGCTTGCCGCACCGTGCCTATACTACCAATGCCTCCTCCCATCGGTTCCGTCGACAGTCGTGCGTGCCATCACTCGACAGGAGACAGCCCGCACGCGAGATGGGTCTGCGCGCTGCAAGGCGGCTGCATTGCTGGGCAGGCAGACTCCTCACTTCTCTCCAGGCCCGAGACATTGCCATAGCATGTGCCGGGAGCTAGCGAATAGGATTTCGCGGAAATCGGGCCTGTTGAAAAACGAAAGATCTGGGGTTCGGATGGCTGATATTGAACGCCTTTCGGTTAGCACGCCTTGGCGCGTACCGAATAGGCAATGGATGAGACCAAATGCGTGCAGGGCTAGCAGAACCAATGCAAAATGCAAGAAGCCACAGCCACGCATTTTCATGACGACCGGGACATGGGTGGCTGTCATTGGCCTGGCCGCCCTCCCGAGAGCCACCCCAGGAAAACGGTGAAAGCTCGAGACACGGGATCGGTGAGACGGTGGGAAGTGGCCCTTGTCGTGATCCTGGGCGGGTAGTATGGGCGCAACCCCATCTCCAGACGTTCGGAGAATCCAGACATTGGCTGGACCGCGCCTGGCCAGACAGAACACGACAGCTCTAGTGCGGTGCCGGATCTGTCAAGGGACCTCAGCAAACGAACACCCTTTGTTGTGTTCGTGTAGGGTAGGGAGAGCAAGACTAGCCGGTCCATACTCTCAACTTTCGAGGTTCTTTCAGGAAGCCTGCCTGCCTGCCTGCCTGCCTGTCTGACTCTGAAAGAGGCGAAGTTGGCAAGTGCTGTTGAGCAAGATTTCGCCGTTTGTTTCCTGTGAGGGCATAGGTGCTTGCTTGCTTGCGTCGCCATTCCCGATCTTCTATGAGATCCTGTAAGCTGACGACAACGCATCAAAACTCCCGAGGTTGCCTCCCACAAAAACCACAAGTGCGCCCTCGCCGAGTGTGTACCTGCTCATCCTCGTCGTCATCTGCAACCTCTTCCTCACGATACATCGAGGCTGAAGGGTCAGCTGTGTCATACGCGCTCGCTTACCAGCTGTAATAAACCAAACAAGGCTGTCAATAAGGGGCTGTCATTCGCCCGTCTTACGCACGTACGTATAGAAGTCGATGCATCGCCACTGGCTGTGGAGTCATCGAAGGGAATCCCAGAAGCAGGCAACACCTGGCCAAGAGCTGTTGAAGAAAATTCAGCTTACATCCCATGCCCCAATCATACCCAAAGATAGACGCCAATCCTGAAGCTGAAGCTGAAGCTGTGGGGATCTCGGACTGATATGTACTAACTCCAATCCGTTCTATAGGTGATTAATCAGAACTCGCCCAAGCAGGACTTTCTCCAGTTGTCTATCTGCACGTGTAGGTCTGGTAGCCTGTATACCTGCCTGTAAGTAAGAACGTTTCTCTCTTTTTCGCCGTTTCCGCCGTATGGTAGACCCATGGGACTGGATACCTGCACTACTGCTGTTCTGTGCAAGCTTCGACGAACCCGCTTCACGAAGAAGGTCCGGTTCTCCCTCCCTGTGCTCTTTCCCTATCCTATTGGGGCACCTTCTGCTGCCGCGCGGGATCGTCTGTTTTGGTTCACGGGTTTCAACTTCCCATGGCTCGATTTGTTCCGTACTCGATCCAATGACAAGCAAGTCCAGTTGAGGCCATGCACCACGACATCCATCAATCCATACCTTGATGTATGGAGATTCACATCCCTCAATTGACCTTCTCCCAAACTCAGTACCTGCCTGACCTCGTACCTGCCATGCCTGCTCGCGCTTGCCCTGTCTGGCCTCGCCTTGGTTCTTGCCCCCTACCTTCATGTACCTTGGCTTCCTCGTCACGGGTTGTACTCGTGCAATCGACTTACACGCTCTGAGGAAATGTTTGCCTGCTGCTTCCGCTAGACCTAGGAGTCATAGTTGGAGCACTGCAACTTCCACTTACTAAGACGTGTTGGCAGAGCAGGAGACCGGGAGGCCAATATATCGAATGTATTTTGCCCTTGCCGCAGGTTGGACGCATATTGAAGTGCGTGTATGCTGCCTCTCTTACCTGGTTTGACTCAAATCAGCTCAAAAAGCTTTCGCTGCCCAAAAGACTCCGCAGTCACATACCGTTCCAAACTCTTGCCTAGCCAGAAAAGTCCAATTTGTCACACATCACGTACAGGCCATACATCTTCATCCTACCCATTGGTCTTCGTCACCCACTCTCCTTCAAACACATCTTGCCTTGGTTCTCTTCGCTTTTGTTTTCAGGAACACCAGCTTCAACTCATACCTGACAACGGTATGCCGTTTACGTATCTAATCCACTTTGGCAAACCCAGAAACTCTTGATTCAGGCCTGAATTCTACCCCCAAGACCCAAGACCCCAAGACCCCAAGACACGTGGGGGACCCCATCATAACACTTCAGTATCCGCTCCTGCGGCAAGTGTGTTGATACCCCATCTCGTTCGTTGCAGACAATTGCAATGGGGGACGGGCCACATGACCGGCTGCTGGCCAGCATTCACTACATCTATCCAACGATTGTCTTCACGTACTTTGCCATCACGTCTGCGGTTGCGGCCTGCACGCTCCAGACCACTTCGGACTCGCCCAATCCCCAGCATAGGCGGCCAAGAAGCATAGTTGGTCTTTTGTTGTTCTTCAACTCCTTTACCTGGTTCAACTCGTCGCCGAGGTCGTTGAGGCCATCATCCAGCAGGAATGGCCAGCCCCGGATGCTGTTGTTGGCTTGCTCATGCTGGTGTTTGGTATTCAGCAGACTACTCTGGTGGCGGCGGGGCTTCAGGCATTGTCTGGTACCCCTTCTACGGCTCCTGGCTCATCGCATTGGTGGCCGAACCAGCCATTGCAGCAATCACCATCCTGTCCACTGTCCACAGACCCGACCACTCGAGCGTTCACTTGGGCCAATGTGGCGATTGCTGCTGCTCGCTACTTCGTTCTCGCCCTTACTGTCATCGTGTACTTTGTCTGGCGTGCTAGACCAGAGGAAACCAACAAAGACAACGAGAGCGATCCTCTTCTACCCAAGTCTGGTGACAGGTCAAGCGAGGGAAACTACTCGGGTGACAGCGGCTACGGTACCAACTCGGAAGGGAACACCGAAACCAACCAACTCGCAGGCCACACCGAAGCCACGAACTCACCAAGCGACGGCGAATCCCCGTGGGAGCGTCAAGAAAGAGAGGCACGCGAGAAGGTGGAGAAGCGCCTCAAGAGCGAAGGTAGCTGGGTTGCCTATGCCAAAGGGGCGGAAGGGAACACCGAAACCACCAACTCGCAGGCCAACACCGAAGCCACGAACTCACCAAGCGACGGCGAATCCCCGTGGGAGCGTCAAGAAAGAGAGGCACGCGAGAAGGTGGAGAAGCGCCTCAAGAGCGAAGGTAGCTGGGTTGCCTATGCCAAGGGGTTTCTCGTGTTCTTCCCCTATGTCTGGCCGGTTGGCAACGGCCGCCTCCAGTTTCACGCGGCTCTTGTCGGCTTGTGCCTGATACTCGGCAATGTGGTGAATGTTCTCATCCCACGGCAGTTGGGCATTGTTATGGACACCTTGAGCGGAAAAGAAGCCGGTCGTAGCCCCTGGGCCGAGGTGGTCATCTTCGCCAGCTTGAAGTTAGCATCGTCCGAGGCTGGTATCAGCCTACTCCGGAACATGCTCTGGCTCCCTGTCGATTACTATGCAATCGAGGCCCTCTCGAATGCTGCATATTCCCACGTCATGAGGCTTTCGTCGGATTTCCATGACAGCCAAAGCTCCTCAGACCTGATCCTGGCCATATCGAGTGGGCACCACATCTCTAACATGCTTGAATCGATTTGTTTTCAGGCATTGCCGATGGTCGTGGATCTGGTCGTGGCTTTCATCTACTTGTCGGTCAAGTTCGGCGCCTATGAAGGCTTCATCACTATAGCGACTGGTGTGGCGTTCATCCAGGCAGCAACGTACATCGTCGGCATGTTCAAGGACAGAAGAAACAAAATGGTCAAGACGTAAGAATCCTAAAGAATGGCCCGGTATGGGTGACACTGCTAATATTCGGTTAGGTACTTCGAAAACACTATGTGAGACAGGCAGGTATTCAAGGTTGGCATACTGTTAGCGCCTTCAACCAGATACCTTACGAGGAGGATCGATATGCGACTGCCATCAACTCCAAGGTCTCGTCACTCAAGATGCTGTTCTCTGGCTATTACGTCGGCCATGCGTTTCAGTACCTGATACTGCTGTGCGGGCTGCTCGCTGGCGCATTCTTGGCCGTGTACCAGGTGAAGCATGGGCAGGCTACTGCTGGTGATTTCGTAATGTTCTTGACATACTGGGCCCAGCTTACGTCCCCGCTCCATTTCTTTGCCACACTGGGCAAGAGTATCAGCCAGGACTTGGTCTATGCTGAGCGGCTTCTAGAGGTGATGCAAGCAAAGGCAACGATTGTTGATAAACCAGACGCCAAGCCAATCAATCCGGGGCGCCAAGGTTGAGTTCCGCAACGTCAGCTTCAGCTACGACAAGAAGAAGGACATCTTGAAGGGTGTGAAGCTGGTCGTACCTCCCGGCTCTTCAGCAGCATTTGTCGGAGCTACCGGCGCTGGCAAGTCGACGATTCTCAAACTTCTCGACAGATTCTATGATGTTAGCTCCGGGTCCATCTTGATCGATGGACAAGACATTCGTGATGTCCAACTTTCAAGGTATGCTTACTTCTTGCTTTGGTCTTAGCACGCTATGCGTGATAGTCTGGAATGCTGTACTGATTGTATCCTTCTCAGTCTTCGCCAAAGCATGGGCATCGTCCCTCAGGCCCCGATACTTTTCGATGACACCATCATCAACAACATTCGATATGCTCGCCATACGGCAAGTGATGAAGAGATATACGAAGCATGCAAAGCTGCCGCTATCCATGACCATATCATGGGCTTCAGCGAAGGTTACAAGACCAGAGTGGGCGAGAGAGGAGTGTAAGAAACTATTTGGCCATTGCCATACTTGGTACCGGGCTCTTGCTGACGATGAAACAGTAAGCTCTCGGGCGGCGAGCTTCAAAGAATTGCCATTGCTCGCGCAATCCTAAAGCGCCCTGATATTGTGCTTCTTGATGAGGCCACCAGCTCCGTCGACACCGAGACGGAGCAGAAGATCCAGGGCGGTTTGCAAGCCCTGTGCGAAGGACGAACAACCTTTATCGTTGCGTTAGTAGCGTGTGATCTCTTTTGGGTACAGTAGCTAATTGAATGCGCAGTCACCGTCTCTCGACGGTCATGAATGCCGATACCATCTTCGTGGTTTCAGATGGGGAGATTGCCGAGCAAGGGAGCCATGGCGAGCTGCTGAAAGAAAGGGGAAATATGCCGAGCTCTGGTCGAAACAGATATTCGCCAAGCCGAAGGAAACTGAAGGAGTCCAAGGACTCCGAACACGGAGACGAAACTAACCAACAGATCAAGTCTGCGGCATCAGTTACTTCGCAAATCACCTCTGATTCTAAAAAGCAGCCCCCGCTGGAAAGTCAAACCAGTGACCACGCCACTTCGACGACCGATTGACACGCCGAAGTTGGACGACCACCAAGGATAGCCAGGCCAGCAATGACCAAGCCACCAGGACCCCTCGTGGACAAGAAAGAGGTAGATCAGTCGAAAGATCAAGATTGATTTTGACTGACGCTGACTCTTACCTTTTGTCACAGGGCTCGAAGTTGAATCCGGGAGCACCCGAGTTCACTCCCCGATCAGCAACTACACCAGTCCGTAACGTTGCCGCATTCGACCGCTGCAGCTGGGCTGACGACGTCCAAGCTGCAGCTGATAAGCAGTCTCATACTGTGACCTCGCCTATTTTCGACGATTCTTCTCGTTCTGTGTCGGATCCCGTTCATGAACCGCCAAATACTCCCTACCCCTACACCCACCAAGAGCGAGCCACCTCTCAAGAAGACACCAAACCAAATAGGTGCGGCCCAAAGTGACAGTGCCCGTCGTGATGCCCACTCAAACCATCCAAGAGCAGCCCACAATGTCGGTACCCACGGCGACATGCGCCAGAACAAGATGAATGGTCAGCAGCAAGATGCGGCATCTGGCAGCCGAGGAAGAGGTCCGCACAACCGACAGCACCAGAGAGGTGGCACACGTGGCCGAGGTCGCCGCCACCCATCAAACACCCCGAACACCCATCGGCGAGGGGAGAGTGTAGCCGCAACGTCTTCGTCAGCCAAGCAGGCGTGAAGACGACAACGATTTACCATTATTGCACCGTTTTACTGCCGTTTGCCTAGCTATTGTTTTATCTTGGGTTCATTGTGTGCACCGGAGGAGGCGTTAGAGATTCGGCATGATATGAGGAGGACAATAGCAAGATACCCTGTTTAAACTACGCTAGAGGCACGACGAGATTTAAACTACGCTAGAGGCACGACGATGGTTCATTCTCAGCTGCCATTTTATGCTTGGCAGGGTTGTAACTGTTAGCACACGGCACACTGTAGCTTGACATATGTGGGGGAGAAGGACCCGATTGTACAACAGCTACATTGAATTTCCAACTTTGGTCGTATCATAAAAAGCCTTCTCTTCTTGAGTCCTGTGTCGATGTATCTGTGACAGGCAAATACAAGATGCACTTGAGCTAAAGGGATCCTTAGGTACAGTAGATGGTTCATCTTATGTAAGATGCATCTGGTCTTGGTGTTGAGTCGAGATTGACCCCGCCTCTTCTGCCACCTGCTAACGCCCCGCTGTTCACCGCCCAGAAGCAGAAAGGGACTCAGGCACATGTACATGTAATTCTTAGGCCCTCCCTGGCTGCCCCCCTGGAATGGCCCCCCAGTCCAGTCGGGGCGAGTCAAATGTTCTGGAACCTCCAGGAATCCCATTAGCAACCGTATCCATACAACTTGTAAAATATCAACATTCACTTCAGTAGAGCTGTGACTTGCCAAATCGAATCTTGCGCCAAATTCTTTCCCGCCTCCAGTGTTGCGAATCGCAGCAGCCTTCCAGCATCACTGTAGCGAGAGGCCAACCTGGTCTGGATCAGCAACATGGTGAGTGAGCACTGTTCTCGAAATTCTGCCCCTCCTTCGGTTGTATTACATCACGAACGTTTGCGACGACATAATCCTAACCTACTTCTTCTCTGGCCAGGCATCCACTTTGACTTCTAAGCAGCGTCTCGCTCTCGCAGTCGACTTCCTTTCCACATCAACAGAAGATGGCACCCTGAGTGCCGATGACAAGGACTCCATCGATGTCGCCGTCAACTGCATCGCCGAGTCCTTCAAGGTCGACCCCACCTCGCAGGAGGCCGTGAAGGCTGTCACCCCAGAACCTGCTCAAGATCTACAGTGTCTACGAGAAGCTGCAAAGCGCCACAAAGCCCCCCGCCGCCGCTGCTTCGGCTGGCGCACCCCCGGCGGTGCTCCGGCAGCGTCCGCCTCCAAGACTCCTTCCGAGGACGACAAGAAGAAGGCTGAGGAGCTCAAGGGCCAGGGCAACCGGGCCATGGCCTCCAAGGACTACCCGACCGCCATTGACTTCTACACCCAGGCTCTGGCGCTGCACCCCGGCAACGCCATCTTCCTCTCCAACCGCGCGGCCGCCTACTCTGCCGCTCGGGATCACGAGTCGGCGCGGGCTGATGCCGAGGCCGCTGTCGAGGTCGACCCCAAGTACACCAAGGCCTGGTCCCGACTTGGACTGGCACGGTTCGCCCTGGGCGATGCCAAGGGCAGCATGGAGGCCTACAAGCAGGGTATCGAGCACGAAGGCAGGCGCTCGGATGCCATGAAGAAGGGTTTCGAGACGGCAAGAGCGTCGAGGAGCTCGAGCAAGAGGACCGGATGCCAGTGCTCCCAGCGCCCGCGGTGGACTGGCGGTGCGCCTGACTTCTCCAGCCTCGCCAGCATGCTCGGAGGTGGTGGTGGTGGCGGCGGCGGCGGCGGTGGTATGCCTGATCTCTCCAGCATCATGAGCAACCCAATGTTCGCGCAGATGGCACAAAACATGATGTCGAACCCCGATATGATGAGCAACCTGATGAACAACCCGCGCCTCCGCGATATGGCCAACCAGTTCGGATCAGGAGGCGGTATGCCGGATATCGGCGCCCTTATGAACGACCCCAACATTGCCGACTTGGCCAAGAACTTCATGGGCGGCGCTGGTGGTGGTGCAGGTAGTGGTGCCGGTGGCGCTGGACGTGGACCTGGCAGCCCTCCCCCGTCGAGCTAGATGCGCCCTCCATGACAAAAAACAACAGGCGTTGCGCGAGTGCTATACTGCAACGAAGACAGCAATGCATGCATTATTTCGACCGGGAACTTGCATAAAGGGACTTGATGATTTTATATAGACATTATCATGAAGGTCACGAAGACTCCGCGTAATGGGAACAGACAATTCATTTTCAAAACGCCGCTCGCTGCCCACGTGTCCTGAGACCGCATTATATATACCCTTATCCCTGAATCCATCCATCCATCCATCGTAATCCCTCCCAACTGACTTGGGCGCTCCTAGAAACACTCGCGCGTGTTGCCCAGACACTGCGACTGGCAGATGCCGTTGAGGTTGACCTCGTTGGTGACCCCGCCCACGAGCCCGCCGCCCGTCTTGCACTGGTTCCAGGTCTTGGTGGCGGCGCCCAGCAGGTAGCCCATGACGATGCCACTGTTCCACTGGCGCCAGGCGGTGCAGCACTGGTTGTTGCCCGCGGGGCCGTCGTGGTCTACCCAGCACACGGCCACGCTGTCGCGCGGGGGCGCCGTCGAGCCCTTGTCCGACAGGTAGCCGAAGAGGCCGGAGCAGGCGTCGGCCCGGGCCAGGCTTTGGAGGTGCAGGTTACGAGGTTGTCGCCGCAGGTGGTGACGGCTCGTCGTGATGATGATGATGGCGGGTAGGAAGTGCCGGCGTACCAGACTATGGTGGTGTTGTCGCTGTAGGGCTCTTGCTGCAGGACTTGGAGGCCTTGCGCCTGCTGGGGCACCACGGCGGCGGCGTTGGTGAGGGAGAGCAGGGCCAGGGCGGCGGCGGCGGCGGCGGCTCGTAGTGGCTTGGGCACTACCATTGTGATGCGAGGTATGTTTAGGGTTGGATTATATGGGACTGATTGATGACTTCTTGGGGGTAGAGAGAGGAAGAGTGCCCCTCGTTGTTATTATATTACTATGTTAAAAATAGACTCTGTGAGACAGGGGCAGCCGTAGCTGAAGAACGAGGCTCGCGTGCGGTAGTGGTGGTGATGCTTTCTCTTGTCTCACGTTATTGCGGTTGTCTCTTGATAAGGTCCCGTCAATAGCACCAGACGAAGGGGAAAAGGGGCGGGGACTAAATGCATGATATACTCATTTACGCCGCCGCGGTCCGACAAGATCATGATGGTTCCATTGGCACGTGGCAGATGGTCGCTTAAAGACCGCGCTCCTTATCAATGCGGGCACCGGCTCCGAGTACCTAAGTGAAAAGGTCAGGGGAGTTGTCCCCGGTCAATACCTAGACGGTTGACCCAAAAGGCTTGGCTCACCACGCCCACGTACGACGGTGGTATCGCGAGAATTTGGCAAAAAAGCATCCGATGCACACGCGTAACCAAGGGATGGTTCTCTCCCTTTCTTTCCCTGCTTCGGCTCCCGGGCCAGAGCATTGCTGGGAAGGGGCATATCAGTGATGATAGCAACAATTTCCCCAATTTCCTTTTTCTCTCATTCCCCGCCACCAAGGGGAACATCGGGGTGTGTATCCCTCCATCCCGGCGTTTATTTTTAGCATGGTGCGTCCACCTAGTAGTATTGAGGAGAGAAGGAATAAAGGGATGCACGGTAGATATAATTGGCCGGGTTAGCCTCCTGTTCCCGTCCTATTTACCCGTGGAGGGTGTCTGCCCACAACCACAACCACATCCGCCCGTTCGCTCTTCTCTCTCCTGCCTGTTCTGGAAACCTGACTGTTGTTTCAAATACTTCAACTCCGGATCCGGCAACGAATCTGGGAGACAAGTCGATGATGCTCTGCTATGCCTTGCCCATGAGATCGGGAAACCCAAGAGGGGGGTGCAGGCTCGATCCCGGCGATATGCCCGAAAGATACACCACGACAAGACAACCGAAAGAAGAAAAGGACTTGCTGCATCCAGCCAGTCTAGAGTGGGCGGCACAGCAGCAACACTATCGAAAAGCACGCTCGGACCTCCCACCCACCCCCCTTCCTTCTTTCTGGTTCTAGACTTTTACACATATGAAAGTATGCACAGGTATGCAGGCCTTCTTCAACGTACATGTATGGGATGGTGGTATTGGCGAATGCTACGCTACCTCACATCGGGCTTCTCGATGAGACTCTGTCTGGGTCGGGAACCACAGGACGGACTACGGGCTTGGCAATATCACTTCGTTCCGGCTCCCGATTGGCCCAGCGATGATCCTGACAGCTGCACATTGCCCTCTTTTGGTGTATATGCTTCTGCTGCTGCTGCTGCTAATATCACACCCACTGGGAGGTGGAAGTTTTCGAACACCACAAAGACCCATTGAGTGTTACCCAGCGCGCTCTTGCTGTGACCCTACTCTGTATCTACAAACATGCAAATTGTCAGAATTTGTGTGTGTATTCAAGAATGTGTCCACGTTATCGTTCTGGAATATACTCGATACTCCCTCCGTACCTCATCCGTCCTCTGGTGGTATGTGGAAGTCGGGACATAACCGACCATTGGATCCAGTGGGTTTAGTAAACCGTTGTAACAACCCCCTTACTTTGTGAGCTGTAAGCTCAATTTGGTTATGGGTTGGAATATAGCCGAGCACCGTAGGTAAGGGGGTAGGACAACCCTCCTCAGAGGAACATGAGATAGGGGAAGCATTGTACCCCAGTGAAGTGCGTTGTCTATCTCCTGCCTGATGGGGCTTCTGAGTGAGTCTACCAAATACTTCAACAGTCAAGGAATAACGACGCCTAAGTAAACACCATCCCGCCATCCACAATCTGCGTCTGCCCCGTGACGTAATCGCTATCCGGGCTCGCCAGGAAGCTCACGACCTTGGCCACGTCCTCGGGCACGCTGACCCGTTCCAGCACGCTCCCCTGCCTCGCGTACCGACGCATCACGTCGCCCTTCTCGAGCTTCTTGCCGTCCCCCCTCCTCCTCCTCCTCCTCGGCGGCCATGCCGGCGTCGATCAGGTCCCACATGCCGGTGCCGACGATGCCCGGGGCGTAGCCGTTGGCCGTGACGTGGTGGCGGGCGAGCTCGACGGCGTAGGCGTGCGTGAGGCCCCGGACGGCCCACTTGGTGGCCGAGTAGTGGCCCAGCAGCGCCATGGGCTTGAAGCCCGCGATCGAGGCCGCCGCCACCAGCTTGCCCGGGTCCTCGGCCGTGCAGGTGCCCTGCGCCACCAGCTGCCGCCCCGCCTCGGCGAAGCAGTGGTCCACCCCGAGCACGTTGACGGCGAACAGCCGCTCCCCTCGGGCGTCGTCATGGACAGGATCGGCTTGACCTGCGTGATGCCGGCGTTGGCGACCCTGTTTGGAAGCCGAGGGGTGTGAGCAAAGGATCGATCGCGAGCAAGAGAGACAGACACAGCAAAGTGGCAGTCTGTCCCAAACAAACAACTTACATGGTCTTCAGAGGACCCAGCTCCTTGACGCTCGTCTGCACGAGCTGCACCACCTCGTCGCGCTTCGAGACGTCGGCAATGGCGACGCAGGAGCGCCTGCCCATCCCCCGGATCTCCTCGCCACCTGCTCGCAATTCTGCCGGTTGGCGCCGATGTCGTTGATGCACACGTCGTAGCCGTCCTCGGCCAGGCGCAGGGCGATCGCTTTGCCGATACCCTGGCCCGACCCGGTCACGATGGCACTCCGGGGCCCCCGGAAGACGCGCGCTGTTGCCGATGGGACGGAAGTCATGGTTGCGGCTTTCTTATGGAGGGACAACTATACCTTCCTCGAGAGATATGTCAGTGATGAAGAATGCATCTCGCACTCGCTTCTTCAGCAGGTGGTCGGCGTATATATGGGCGTCTGCAGCGCGTGGAACACTGCAGCTCCTATCGTTCCCCGCACGCAAAGACCCCTTCCCCTCCCGACCGGCTCACCGGAGCTCTCAGAGCGCACAGCATGGTGGTTCAAGTGTGGATGCTGCCCCAGATTGGTGGCCACTGCTGTTGGAGAGCCCATTGTCTCGGCCTGAATAAAGCCGAACGTCGCGGCGCGGACGAATAGCCGTAACACGGGCGAGGAACCGCACCGCTCTGGGCCAGTTATTGGTGGTAGCTCGTAAGATTACAACACGTAAACTCGCAAGACGTCTTAAGTTGTTGGAGACGACGCACAATATGCGTGTATGGTAGAGTCGGATTCTTCTTTTTTTTATTGTATACCCAAAGGCCATATAACGCCACCCAATGCATTACCATTAAATTATGCCAGTCGCTCTACTTCCTTGTCGAATAGCATTGAGGAGGAGGAGGAGGAGCAATAAATCTTGGCGGCAATAGTGTACACATGCTCTCTCTCTCTCTCTCTCTCTCTCTCTCTCGCCCATTTTGTCAACGAGAAGCCCCATTGATCACCTCTTGCGAGCCATCCTCTTTTACTACACCTTCTCTTGATCATACAAGGGGAGCTAGTCTCGTCATTTCGGTGTTTGGGCCGGCGTTTTTAGACCTTGAAGCCGAAGCCAGCCATGCAGCTCCGGTACTGCTGGATGGTGGGCTGGCAGTCGGCCTGGGGATCCGCCGACTTGGAGAAGAGCATGCACTCGTCGCGCTTCGACTTCTCGTCCTTGCAGACGCAGCAGGGCTGGAGCGCAGAGAGGGAGACAAAACGTTAGCCAATGCGCACAGAAAGGGGGCGGCCTCCTCTGCCTTCTTTTTGTTCTTGAGAAAAGGAAAACGGGGTCGGCGCATACCTTGGGCTTGGACTCGGCGGCGGCGGGATTGGCGTCTGACTTGGAAGCCAGGGAAGCTAGCACTTGTTAGACTGCAGACTTGCGATTGCAGGGTCCCAATGGGAAAACGTACGCATGGAAACGCTTTGGGAGGCCATGGCGACAGAGATTCTGAGCTTCGATGCAAGAATTGGCTTGGTGTAGGGCGAGTTGACTGTCGAGTTGAGGGATTGGATGGCGTGATGAATTCCAATCCGTACCTTTTTCTCGGCTAGATCTGGGCCAATTATTAAGCATCCAAAAGTTATCGTTAATCATTGGACCCCGGATTTTAGCTATGGTAGCAGCTCGGCACTATGTACCGCATTATGTCATAGGCTAGCATAATATTCATTAATGCATCACATTTCTCTTAATGCAGCTACACAGCCACGCACACTCACCGGTGACCGGCTTCGTTCTCCTTCTTCAACCGAGACGAGACGACATATGTTTCACTCATTCAGTTACCGCTGTTCGAGAAAATTCTAGCTCTAATGCCAACACTGCTGCGCCGAGGCGTTCGGACGATTAGATCCATGTCCCGGCGTGCCGCCACGTACGTAACGTGTTTCCCTCCAATCCCTTTTCTCGACTGGCAGTTGGGCTTGGGACGAACATGTCTATCACGGGCAAGGGACCCTGGGATTTCCTGTTATATCACTTAGGTGCGTGAAGAAAGAACATAGCATGAATTGCAATGCAAGATGTTTGCCAAATGCTTAAATTCTAAAAGTTTGCTCCATTGGATTTTATCTAATAATAATAATCTGGACAGTGATACGCTAGTCTGGGTGTCTTCGCAACTGTGCATAAAACGGATGGGGCAAGTGCCTTAGCGACGGCGAAGGTCGTAGAATCGGCTTGAGCCGTTTAAAACATTATAACCTTCGCGAGTATGGCCAAGTCTCAAATCTTCATACCGCCATCCTAAAGCAATAGCAGCAGCATGGCGCAGCCAGAGACTCCGGCCATCATGGCGGGAAGAGTCACCAGGCCCGCCGCATTGGGCTTTTTCTCGGTAGTGATCGCCGTCTCCTTTCCTGCAGTGTCGCTCGCAGCAACGGCTTGGAGAGCTGTTCGGGTCGGGGCACTAGAGATGCTGGTCGCGAACGTCAAAGGAGGCTGCACACTGGTTGCAGCAGCTGTGGTCTGGCTGCTGGTCGATAGCTGCGGAGAGCTTGACGAGCTCCCACCCTCATCAGCAATGCCAGGGTTCTTGTCGCCGTTTCGCGTGCCATCTGCGCCGTTGCTGTCACTGCCAGCCGGGGGCAGGGGACGGGTCGGGCTTCCGCCCTCCTTGGCGCCGGGACTGTTACCGCCGTTTCGCGTGCCGTCGGGCTTGCCGTCAGGCTTGCCGTTGTTCGCGCCGCCTGCCCCGCCAGTCGCTTCAGGGCCCCTGGCGGTGTCTGATCCTGGGAGAGGCTGGAGAGACGTAGGGCTCGCGCCAGACGCCTTTGTGCTGGGCGAAGGCAGGGAAGCGCTGCCAGTAGGTTCAAGGCTCGCTACAGCGCTGGAACCCATGACTGAGGACTGTACGGTTGCCGTGGCAGTAGCATTGAGAGCAGGGGCAAGCACCGGGTTGGCGTCAAGGGTCGGGAGAGCTCCGGTTGAACTGCTCGAGAGACCTGCAGGAGTAGAGGAAGCAGCAACAGACTGGGACCGGGACGCCGAGGCTGATATAGACGCCTAAATGGTTCATTAGCCAACTGAACTATTAAAAAGTCTTGAAAATGTAACTTACCGAGGGGGTGGCCGCGGCGCTCCGTGCGAGAGAGCTGGACGCCGCAGCGATTCTCGAAAAGCTTCGAGTAACCGAGTTAGATACCGCAGCAGGTTTCGAAGAGCTCCGAGTAATAGCGCCAGCGACCGCTGCGGGCTTCGAAGAGCTTCGAGCGACAGAACTAACAATTGCGGCGGGCCGCGATGCGCTTTGAGAGGCCGAGGTAGCGACCGCGGCAGCCTTCGAAGAGCTTCGAGCGACAGAACTGGCAACTGCGGCGGGCCGCGATGCGCTTTGAGAGGCTGAGGTAGCAATTGCGGCAGCCTTCGAGGAGCTTCGAGCGACGGAGCTAACAACTGCGGCGGGCCGCGATGCGCTTTGAGTGGCCGAGGTAGCGACCGCGGCGGCTTTCGACGAGCCGCGGGAAACAGTGCTAACGACTGCGGCAGGCTTCGAAGAAACCCGAACGGCCGGGGTAGAGGTAGCGACTGCGGCGATGGTCGAAGAGCTACGCACAGCAGTAGTTGCGGCTGCGGAACGGATCAATGACGAGCTAGCAGCAGGAATCGGGAGGAGGCTCTTGGAAGAGGAGGCCACAGCGGCAGACCCAGCTTGAGACTGAAGAGACGCGGCCGTTGTAGGACTGGCCTTCAACGACGAAGACGTAGTCTCAATCTTCGGAAGGGGCTTCTGAGAGGTGGTGGTAGGCTTGGCAGGCTCTGCGGTTGGCTTGGATGACGCCTTGGTCTCCAGCGATTGTTTGGGAGATGTTGCTACGGCAGACGCGGTGCTTTGGGCAATGGCTGTGGACTTGACAGACTCGGTGGCTTTGGCCGATGCCGTGCTCTTGGCCGATGCCGTGCTTTTGGCGGCTTCGGTGGTCTTAGCCGATGCTGTGCTTTTGACAGCTTCGGTGGCCTTGGTAGGCTGAGTTGTTGGTTTGGATGTCTTGGTCTCAGGGGATTGCTTGGCAGATGTTGCCGTCTTGGCCGCTCCCTCCTGACCACCGTTCTGGCCTTGTGGTGTCTTCTTCTGGTCATCAGAGGAATCCTGCTGCCCACCGCTTTGGCCACCGTTCTGACCGCCGTTCTGACCGCCGTTCTGACTGCCGTTCTGACTGCCGTTCTGACTGCCGTTCTGACTGCCGTTCTGACTCTGAGGCGTCTTCTTCTTCTGGCCATCATTAGAAGAATCCTGTTGGTTGCCATTCTGGCTGTTGCCCTGGCCGTCGTTTTGACCCTGAGGCGTCTTCTTCTTCTGGTCATCATTAGAAGAATCCTGTTGGCCGCCATTTTGACTCTGAGGCGTCTTCTTCTTCTGGTCGTCATTAGAAGAATCCTGTTGGCCGCCGTTTTGACCCTGAGGTGTCTTCTTCTGTTCGCCAGAAGAGCCCTGCTGACC
Organism: Arthrinium phaeospermum; assembly: GCA_006503535.1. NCBI lineage: Eukaryota > Fungi > Ascomycota > Sordariomycetes > Amphisphaeriales > Apiosporaceae > Arthrinium > Arthrinium phaeospermum. The sequence goes on from QYRS01000015.1 coordinate 360,804, forward strand.
CTGCCCGTTCCCCTTTTGGTTTCCAGGAAGTGCAGTCTCCAGAGACGCCTTTGTGGTAGGGGCAGCCTGAGCTTTACCAGTGGTCAACTCAGCTGTGGTATGTGGCTTGCTCAGGTCTTGTGCCTGTCCGAGGGCCGCACCCAACACAACAAGGGCGGCGGTAAAGTATGTTTGCTTCATTTGAGTTGAATGTAATGTATGATGAACCAGCCACGAAAAAATAAATAAAGAGAGAAAGAAGAGAGCCCACGGGTTATGAGGATCAACCCAAAGCAATATATACAGACCAGTATATGAAAGTCTGCCAGAAGTAGCTGACCTGCAGATATCGTATATAAGGAGTGACGAGAATAATAAGTAATAAAAAGAAGACAATAAAGCTTCAACGGAAGCGAACGATGGATCAAAACGCACACAGAAAATGAACGGGAGTGATAGAGGCGGGAAGGTGAAGGTAGCAGGCAGGGCCGCCGGCAAGAGGTTCTCGGGTCCTCTTGTATGAAAACATAACCCTGGTCAACCACTTGCCTCGATGATCTGCGGCAGCAGGCCCAAGGCAGGAATATCGTCCCATACAGTACCATGACTCCGGAGGGGCCGTTGTCTGCAGAGTTGCATTGGATCTCGACTTGTTGGGCTATCAAGCAAGGAGCCCAGGTGGGGATGGGAGGAACGGAGTTCAAACCGGGAAAGATATTTCAGGCCGAGGGGAATAGAAACGAGGCTAGGCCACCCCTGCGGATCACGCAACCCCGTGTTGGGAATCGGAACGCGGCTCTTCGCCTGGCTGGCGGCTCAAGGGACTTCATAGATCTTTCTGGTTGCAGAATTGGGGAGATGCCGTATGTTGGTTGGTTGTCAGTCACGGTGTAGAAACTCCTACGACTAGAGCGGCGAAGTCTGTCTGCATCGGAAATGTGGTTCACGGCAGTTCATCTTTTGTCGCACGAGAGATCTGGATCGACCATTCCCTCGGAACCGGCTCGACTTGACTAGATCTACTGTATTGCTTGCTGCGGATTGACAGGAGGCTGTGCAAAGCAGTTCGGGCATTGACAGAAGTCTATCGCATATAGTTGACAGAACGTTGCCACGCACTAAAAGATCATGTCAAACTGTAGGGATCATCTTGGCTTTTTCGGTTGCGCGAGTTTCCCTGGGCTTGATCTTCCTTCTACAGTACCTGACTTACCCCATCTCTTGAAGACCAGATCTGGATGATCGGAAAAGAGATTTAAGGTTGGGATGAGAGACCCGCTCTCACTTGAGTAGGAATCTTCAGCGAACATCACTCGGACGAGAGAGTACTTGTAGGAGCAGAAGTGGGAGGACCAAAACCACAGGCAGGTAAGTCGGCGTGTGTACATACCGCCCACCAGCAAGGATATCGAACGGAAACGGCCCCACGGGTGTGCAGCTAGGCTCGGGCGTTGCTGTGAGAGCCCCCTGTTGAGGCTCTGACACGAAGACTTCGTAATGGACATGGGGTGAAACAACGTTGAGGAGATGGGTTTAAGCGAGTTGCGCGTGGTCGGACGAGAACAAAAACGACGACGGGGCAATGCGGAGACGTTTGCAGAAATATTTCAACAGGAGCTAAAATAGGATACCAGAAAACCGGTTGCTTTCTCTCATGCGAAAGATCTTGCTTGTTACAAGTCCGGGGAAGGAGGTCTTCCGGCTCCTCAATTCTCACTTCTCAATGAAGGGGACGGAACAAGGAAAACGATATCCTGCCCAAGGAGTCGTCATCGCCGGGTCGTCGCCAACGGCATAGATCGGCAGTCTGTGTGCGTCTCTCTTACCCCCCGGGAGAAAAGGGCAATCCACTAGGAATAAAGTAAACATACAATACCAGAATGCATTGATATCAGGTGAACGGATAGGCATCTGACCTATCTGCAAGCAAATGTGGGAAGCTGCCCGATTGTTAGAAAGATCAATAAGCAGAGGTGGCTAAGTACATAGGTAGAGATGCCAGCAGCCAGCTTGTGGCTCATTGTTGTGGCGGGTGGTGGCCTAAAGCTATCGCCCAAAATTTGGCGTGCTGGTCGGGGTGCTTGGACGCGACAAGACTTTAAGCCAAACAACCAATCAATAACGGTTGCCAGCCTCGTCAGCAAGAGTCCAGTCGCGACCTAAGCTTTGAATTGTGTTGAACCATCAAGATTCGCTTTCGAGATTGAGTTGCTTCATCAGCCTCGCCGTCGGTCGCATTCACTACCGCCAACCAACGCCAATCGACCGTGTATTCCCACCGGGTGCAGCCCCATGTAGATTGCACCAACCACCCACATCCACCCACATCAATCAATCTAATGATCTGAGGCCATCGTCTTCAGCCCAAGAAAAGAGACAGCCAAGATGAATAGCGCACCCTGCGATGGCGTGAACCGCGAGTTGGTACGAACGCAGCCATTGACATTGTATCGCGACCACCATGGTACTTCTTTCTGACCTCCGTCTCCTAGCTCCCCCACGTGCACCTGCTCTCGACGTTCCGGTACACGCAGAAAGCGCGCGTCGAAATCCCCGAAGTCACCAACTGGTTGATGAATGCGCCCCAGATCGCTCGCGACAAGGCACCCTTCTTCTGGACCTACCTCGACCGCCCCGAGAATGGCTACATCACCCTCACATGGCAGCCCCTTCAGCTGATGGGCACCAACTTCTCCAGCGACGGCTACATCTGGCCGCCCCAGGAGCAGTATTTCACCCAGGAGGTCGGCAATGGAGTCATCCTCGAGATGTACTACCACCGCGCTGGCTATGCACTGGGAGAGCCCATCGCGACGCACTCGCGCAGGCGCTTCCGCCTCATTCCGCCCAATGTCCATAACCCCAATGCGCCGCAGGTCGACCCAAGCTTATGGATTGTCCACTACGGGCCCATCGACAACAACGAGCGCATCCCCGTGCAGATGCTGCCGCGCGACCCTCGTACTGACAATGCCCTGCAAACTCGCGCTTACCTGCAGCGATGCGGACAGATCCAGCGAAAAGAGTTCATTCTCGGAGATCGCGTCAACTGGCCGCAGATCGCATGGCCTAGAGAGCCTGCCAGGCAGCCTGTGTATGCCGGCAATAGGGGAGGTGTGCCCGCCACCGTCGCCTATCCCACCCACCCCCCGCCCGGCGGCGCTCCTTCGTCCAAGCGGGCTCGGATACACCCACCTCAAAACCAACCGCCTGCCGCCATAGGAGCCATGCCTCCATCCGAGGGCGCTTACGACGATGATGAGGACACATCGCGGGGCGATCTGTTTGACCATTTGACGCCGCGTGAAATCAGTCTCGTTCGGTACCGCCAAAACCACGAGTGGATGGAAGAAATCCTCTCCTCGCCATATCGGATGGGCCAGATTGGGTTCACCAGCCTAGGATTTGGCATGAAGGGCGAGCTGTCAAGCCTGACTGACGGCATCTTCGAGGCCCAAGGTGCTGATGCCGTGGACCATCACGCTACAAAGGCTGCAGGCCATCTGGACCCGAAATTGGCCGAAGAGTTCCGCAAACGAGTCGATGAGCGTGTCGCTTCGACGAACGAGGAGATCGCCAAACTTAAGGCCGAGCATGAGAAGAAGATGGCCAAGTTCAAGAAGAACTCCCTCTTGACCACAGCTGAGAAGGATCTCAGGTTTGCCGTGGACGATGCCGGCCCTGGCGCGATAACGCTGGAAACCCGACCGGAAGAGCCCGAGGAAGGATCGGGACGATGGACATCGAAGCAGAACAAGAGTGTCGACGACATTGTATCACAAGTCGAGGCGCAGCTGGGTCGTCATGCCGAAGTCATCTACGATCTGAGAAGAATCCAAGACGGGGGCTACCAAGAGCCTGCCCCCAGCCTGCTGAGCCTTCGCCCGTCCCGCAACCTGCCCCCACTGCCGGTGCGACGGGCAGCAACATGTCCCGCCAGGGTTCTCAGCAGAGTAACATCATGCTGGGAGGTGACTCGGATGTTGACATGGGTGGCACTGCTGCAAGCATGCTCGACCAGATGCATACGGGCATTTCCTCCACCTCAACGCCTGCCAACAACTTCTCGACTCCCCAGGGCCAGCTGTCAGCTATGCCGTCCAATGCAGCAACGCCGGCTAACGCGAATGTTCCATCACCCATGCCTACAGTCCCAGAGGCCCCCAAGGCGGAGCCAGCTGGCGACGTCTCGATGTCGGGTACTGATGACCACCCCTCGGCGGCGACTGCGCCAGACCAAGGCACCGGCAGCGGCGACTGGGTTGTCGTCCCTAAAGGTGGCGTGACCCCTGACCCTACAACCACTTTGCCGGTCGGTAGCCACCCACCTGGAAACAATGCTGCTGCCCCGGCTGCCGCTCCGCCATCCGAAGCACCTGCGGCCAAAACCACCCCTGAGTCGTCGACGCCGCAGCCACCACAACCACAACCGCCGCAGCCTCAGGCACAGCCGCCGCAGTCGCAACAACAGCAGCAAGCACCCGCGGTCACCGCCAACCCGGCCACGAACAAATCTGACAGCGACACCCCCGCCGGCGCCAGCACAGCCAGCATGGGATTCGACGCGGATAACGACTTCGGCTCCCTCGGCGACCTGGATACGGCCGGCGACGCCCTCGCCAGCTTCAACACCGACACTCCCGGCGATCTCGGCGGCGACTTCATGGAAGACTCGGCCTTTGGCGAGGCGTTCCATGGCGTCGAATCGGCGGGCGGTTCTCTAGGCGGCGACGACGGTGATGCCGGCACCCCTGCTGCGGACTCGGGCATGTAAAAAGCAGAGATGCATAAGAGGCAGTAGACAGGTGTCATTCCTAACTTGAAATTGACTTGGTAAAGCACGGAAGTACTTTATTATTTCAGGAGTGTAGCAAAATCATACATCCGCAAGATGGACGGGTTCTCATCTCCTACCGTTGTGTAAGATGAAGAAAGTGAGCGTTGAATAAGGGTAAGAAGGGGGGAGTTTGGGCATCATTTACTACTATAGATGCTTCTTCGTTTCAAGACCTGTAGTAAGACAACTTCAATATCCGGTTGCTAGTTTTTCGGAAGCCTGATGATGCGTGATAGCATGAGTGATAGACACGACACGACCATCAAAGAAATGAATGGCTGGCGATAATTATGTCGAGTATATGCGGGCAGGTCACAAAGTGAAGAAGAAAAGTACTTCATAATGGTCATTTATTCTTTTTCATATCTAAAGTGTGGTCATCCTATAGCAACAAAACATTAAAAGTTGTTGGTATTGACCCGTCCCAACCCATTACCGTACCGAAACCGCCTCGCCAACTCTTTACCGGGCGAGGCCTTGTTTCTTACCAATGATATCTCTAAATGAAGCCGTATGAAACATCTTATGCCTGGTAGGTAGAGGCGGAAACGTTACCGCCACGGCCAGTCCAGTTCACGTGGTGGTATTGACCCTGGGGGTACTTGGCGTTGGCAGCCTCGGGCTTGACCTGGAAGGTGTGGGCACCGAAGTAGTCACGCTGGGCCTGCAGAAGGTTGGCAGGGAGATCCTTGGTGCGGTAACCGTCGAACCACGACAGGGCGGTGGAGAAGCAGGGGTGGGGATTCCGAGCAGAGCAGTCTTGGAGATGACGTCTCTCCAGCCGGGCTGGGCCTTGTGGATGCCTTGTTGAAGAAGTCGTCGAACAGCAAGTTCTCGAGCTCGGGGTTGTTGCGGTAAGCAGCAGTGATGTCCTTCAGGAAGACGGATCGGATAATGCAGCCACCACGCCACATGAGGGCAATGGAGGGCTTGTTGAGCTTCCACGAGTACTCGCGGGCAGCCTCCTGCATCAGCATGAAGCCCTGGGCGTAGGAGATGATCTTGGAGGCGTACAGGGCCTGCTCAAGATCCTCGAGGAACTGCTCCTTGTTGCCCTCGAACTTGGTGGTCCGGCCGACGTACTCGAGCAGACCAGAGGCCTTGGTACGCTCAGCCTTGACGGAAGACAGGCAGCGGGCCAGGACGGACTCGGCGATCAGGGTGACGGGCATGCCGAGATCCAGAGCGTTAATGGCAGTCCACTTGCCGGTACCCTTCTGGCCAGCCTGGTCGAGGATCTTCTCGACCAGAGGAGTGCCATCGTCGTCGTTGAAGTACATGATGTCGCGGGTGATCTCGATCAGGAAAGAGTCCAGGACACCCTTGTTCCACTTGGCGAAAATGTCACCCATCTCCTTGTTGGACATGCCGAGACCACGCTTCATGATGTCGTAGGCCTGTGGTTGGGGTTTCGTGTGAGCGCCGAACTTGGCCAATGGCATAGGGTCTTTGGGCGGTGCTTGCTTACCTCGCAGATGAGCTGCATGTCACCGTACTCGATGCCGTTGTGGACCATCTTGACGTAGTGACCAGCACCCTCATCACCAACCCACTCGCAGCAGGGCTCGTTGTCGTCGCTCTTGGCGGCGATGCCCTGGAAGATGTCCTTGATGTAGGGCCAGGCAGCCTCGTCACCACCGGGCATCATGGAGGGGCCGTAGCGGGCACCCTCCTCACCACCAGAGACACCAGAGCCGACGAATCGGATGCCCTTGGTGGTCAGGTATTGTGTGCGGCGGTTGGAGTCGGGGAAGTGAGAGTTGCCACCATCAATGATGATGTCGCCCTTCTCGAGGAGGGGCAGGAGGGTCTCGATCCAGTCATCGACGGCCTTGCCGGCCTGGACAAGGAGCATGACGCGACGGGGCTTCTTGAGCTTGGAGATGAACTCCTCGTTGGACTGGGCACCGACGATGGACTTGCCCTTGGCCTCGTTCTCGAGGAAGTGGTCGACCTTGGAGACGGTACGGTTGTAGGCGCACACGGTGAAGCCGTGGTCGGCCATGTTCATGATCAGGTTCTGACCCCTGCGGTATTTATTAGTCGACGAACCTGGGCGCCAAAAGCGCTGACCGAGGACGAGAAGGGGGTGACGTACATGACGGCCAGACCGATGAGGCCGATATCAGCGCTTTGAAAACAGTTAGCATCTTCTTCCTCTTGCTGTTGTTGGTCTTATCATTGTGGTTCCGCAAGTACGCAGTCTTTCGGGTGTTTATGCAGTGATGAGAGGAGGGTATGATATGATGGTGGTGGTGCAGGACTAGGTGAGCTCACACGCCTGCTCCATAGTGGCCGGTGATGTTGCTCAGACGTGCCCTGGTACCCCGACAGGCTTCCTCTTAGTCACAGAAGCCGCGAAAGTGTCGACAAGGACGAGAAAAGAGCAGGTACGAAGCCATCGGCGGAAACGAAGCCTTGAGGCTTTTCAAACAATGCAAAGAACAGTCCCATTGCCGCCGCGGGGTGGTGGGGTAGGCAGCCTCTCTCTGACGAAATGACGAGAGAGGGAGGAAGGGAGGGAATGGGAGGGAGGAGGGGTAGACGGGAAGATGTGATATGGACTTACACAGCACCAGACATTATTGCGGTTTGTTGGTGAGAGGTTCAATTGAAGGAGGAGGGATAATCTGTCAAAGATTCACAACTATGTAGTCTCTGTCAAAGAGAAAGAGTTGATCGGAGGGTTTGGGGTCAGAAGAAAGAGTAGAATAGGTAGGTCCGGACGATGGCGGGACTGTCGTAGTTTTTCTATTAGTAGGCCACTCTTACCTTGCCTACCTTGCTTGGGTATTGCGTGGGACTGGGTGACGGGTCAAAGTGGGTTGGAGGGGTAAAACAACTTGCTTGCTCTGGCACTCACAGCAGCTCAAGCTAGTAGGGAGTAGCAGTAGCAGCAGGTACCCCTTCATGTACCTACCAATTGATGGATTGATCAATGGACACGGGCAACCACCCATGGCTCCCATGGGCAGAAATGGACACTCTCCGGCACACAGGCGTCCGTCTCTGCCACTGGCCCATCGTGCATTGTGCAGCGGCGTTTCGTGTCTCGGAGCTAGCTGGCTAGGGGTTCATGTTCTCTTGCAAATGCCTCCATACCCCAAGGGCTTACTCATGTTCTTCCTATATGTAGGTGTTGCATTGCGTTGCAATCTACAACGATCGTCCGCGGCAATATGTCAAGTCATACCTTATCGTCTATCTACATACATCCATGCCTACCCAAGGGAAACGGAGCAAAAACACACAATCAGAAGCCTGGTTTGCTGTTCCCCGAGTATAGAGATCCCTGGTGGCCTATCCCCGATGCCATGTCCGTATGCACATCACCTTGTCCAATATATCGGCCCCTCCCATCGGAATTTGCCCAACATGGATGTCCATCACAGTGCTGCCTTACAAATACGCAGGCTCCGGTTTATCTTTCACCACCACGGAGAATCCAACCTGGTAAGTAGAGCGTAGTGGGCGGGCAGCTTTCGTCTAGATGCTCAAAAGTCATACTTGGCGAACTGCCTGGGGAGGAGCGCTAGATAGCTCTCATAGGTATTCGGCGCTGGGCACGTCGAGCTGGTGGTGTTGCTCGGGCCCGTGGCACGAGATGCCGGCCCTTGGTTCCTACCTCGTGTACCTTGACTCGCCTACCTACACTGCCACTTGAACACTATCAGCAGCTTTCTTCCGGGGAAGGGCGACTCTTTCAGCCTGAACTGAACTACCTCGCTGGCCCGGTGCCTCTGGAAGTAATAAGTGCCCGTGATTTTCACTATGAGTGTTTTATCGAGTCACTACCTACTCCGTCCCGAGCCCCGAATAGGATCCCCGGCGGCTGCAAGATGAATTGATCAATACATGGGGAGTGTTTGTAAGCTACCACAATGCAGCTTGTCCGAGTTGCTACCCCGACGCACATACATTATGTAGCTCCGAAACCCAAACCGACGCATGTAAGCTTCAAGCAAGCTCTGGGGGCCAAGCTACAAGACAGCCAAGCCCCAAGCCAGCAACCCTGGCAGCCTGGCCCGTAGCTTCGACTCCTGGACCGAACAACCCTGCTTTCGACGTATTACTAAGATCCAGAATTCCTCGCTAGGCTGCTCGAGCAGACACACAATTCGGTGTCCAACCACCTGGGAAAGTGGAAAGCTCCTGTCCGACAAGAGTGCAGGTCCCGAATTGGCCTCGTTATCGCCGATGCACAGCTTTACGTCCCAAGTGGACACCCTCCGTCTCTCTACTCAGGGATAGGTTAGTAGTCTACAGTACATAGTAAGGAGATACCAGTTGTCATCACTGGACTAAGGTAAGCAGGTCTCTAAGCTTCTATTGGCACGAGCCGGCGTATCCGCACACATCGGTTGTCCCGGTGTCGATGCAGCACAGCTGGCAGGCTTGGAGAGCGCCTCGACACTGCTGGTGCACCAAAAAATGTCGCATCCTTAGCCTCTGCCCCGCCATGTTCCTGCGACAAGAAACGAAAAACTAAGCCAAAAGGAGGGGCATATAACATTGGCATTGGCATATGGCAGACGGCAAGCCCCCGTATTCACGTACTACCTACTAGTCTACTTGTATACTCGGACATGGGAATCATGTACCTAAGGTAGAAAAGGAAAAAAAGACGAATGAAGCGATGGTGACGCAACGCAACAACAATACACTACAGCTGCCAGGCTTGACTCATGCCGGTCGGGAACGTTGGGAGAATAGACCTTGTTGATTGGCGTCGTCGAAAAAAAAAGCCAATTTGCAGCTGGCTCAGTTGCCAGGGCGGGCATGGGCGTCATAGTGCTCTCTATTCGGTCCTTGAGCGGAGTTACGGTCCTGGATCCAGCTTTGTCTGCTGGCAAGCCTTGTTCATCGTGGAGAGTGGATAGAGCCAAAGCTTGGCATACGGAATTCTGGCCGACCGCCTGCAGCGTGTCCGGAAGCCACGGGGGTGGGAGTGCAGCTTCATATCATCGGTGAATTCCCTTAGGCAGAACTCAATTGCGTCCAGATATCTTGGACTCAGTCTGTCCCGCCGGCATGGGTCACAACATGTAGAGTAACACAATCTGTCGTGGTATTGGCTTCTTGTCGCCGTCCAAGGCGGCGGCGGGGGCATATGATAGGATCCTTTGATTCCAAACCGGGAGAGCAAGCTCCCGTCTACCGTGGCTTCCGACCAACCATGGTAGGTGTACAAAAAGGGGGCGACCGCAATGGATATATACATATGTGCCTTGCAATTCCCCAAGGCCAAATCCGTGGAGAGGTGCATATCAATAGAAACTGCAGTAGCTGACCACTGCCAGTCGCGGCTTGATGCTGCTTGCTGATGCGGTCGAGGAGAACACAGCCAGACTCCCCCACTGACACTTGTATGAATGGAAAATTGCAAATATCACGGTAATCTTCGACAAGTGTAGGAGCATAATTAAGCACCAGATGCCTCTGCAATTGACATCCATTCCATGATACTGGAGCAATGGCAAGGTAGGTCGAATGTACTGCACATGCAGGTGTACATGAACTCCAGACGGTGTAAAAGGTACGTACTGCATTGGTCAAGCCACTCGAACGCCACAATTTTCTAATGCATTCGACCCACTTTACTTATCAGGCTGTCCTTCTCTCCACCAGGCTGCTGGGAACAAAAAAGAAGGCGACGACATCATCTAAACCATTCAACTTGACCATTTCGGTGACATAGCAGCCGAACCTACGGTCGCGCGCACACCACACTCACTACCTACAACCACACCCGAATCCATACAAGCAGGGAAGGCCACGAGCAAAGCCTCGCATTTCCATCGCGTAGGACTGGGCTCATAGGTACGTGTTATCTTTTCCCAGCAACCCAAACCGAATCGTCTTTGGTTGTTGGCACAGCAAATTCATCATGTCGTACCCTCCGCCTCCAGGTGCCTCGAGCTCGTCGTCGCTCCCCCCACGCCCGCCCCCCCAAGCTCTCCGGCTTCAAGCCCGCCTTCTCGTCAGGCACCCCGCCAACCACCCAGCACACGCCCAGCCCGGGCGTCAAAGCCGGCCCCTACGCGCCGCCCGTCTACTCGAGCGCCCCCAGCTACCCAGGCGCGTCCGCCCCCCAGTATGGCGCTGCCCCCTCCTACTCAGCGTATGCCGCCCCGCCGGGCGCCGCCGCCATGAGCGGCCGTGGTGCCGGCGGCTACGGACCACCGCAAACAAGCTCGTACCAAGGTTATCCTCGAGTTGGAGCCTATGGCGCGCAACCGAGTTACTACGGCGCGGCGGCAGATACCACCAGCTCGTATGGCGCGGCACCACAGATTAGGAACCCGTTTCCGGTGCCCAGTCAAGCGCAGCCGGCGGGGGCAGCCGGCGGCCCTGGCGCCGGTGCCGGTGGCGCAAGCGACTACGATCCCGACATGGCGGCGCAGATCGCGCAGTGGCAGAGCGCGTACGTTCCCGAGGCTAAAGATGCCGCTGGAGCCTCCGGTCCTGGCGGCGGCGGCGTTGGACGTTCGGGGGCCGTGAGCGCTGCGGCGACCTACGCAGCCGAACCCACCAGACCGGCGGCCGAGCCCGCAACAGCAGCGACGACACAGGCCGACGGCAAGAAGAAGACGGTTGTGCGCGCAGGCGGTGGCCAGAAATGGACCGACGACTCGCTGCTCGAATGGGACCCATCGCACTTGCGATTGTTCGTCGGCAACCTGGCCGGCGAGACGACAGACGAGTCGTTGTTTAAGGCGTTCTCACGCTGGCAATCCCTACAAAAGGCCCGCGTGATTCGCGACAAGGTCACGAGCAAGAGCAAGGGCTTTGGCTTCGTCAGCTTCAGCGACCCCGACGAATTCTTTGCCGCCGCCAAGGAGATGAACGGAAAATACATCCAGAGTCACCCCGTCGTGATCAGGAAGAGCACAACTGAGATTAAGTATGTCCTTACCCCCTGGCGTCTGAATGCCCTTTTAAATATGGGTAATGCTTGGGTGGATAGCTTCCCCCTCTGGCAGCAGCAATGCTGGGGAGGCGGTGGTGCTAGCAAGACACCACAGCAGTCAGACGTGGAATATGAGAAGATCGAGCTGGTCAGTGCTAATCGATGGTATTAATTTAGGCCCCAAACGGTGAAAGACAAGCACGGCGGGAAGTGGAACAAGAACAAGAACAGAAACAACAGGAACCAGAACCAGAACCGCGGCGGCAATGGTGGCGGAGCAGGGGGACGCGAGAACAGCTTCGAGCCGAGTCTGGGCCCCGCCCCGACTGGTGTCACGAAACCTGGACAGAAGACCAAGGGCGGACTCAAGCTGCTTGGTTGAACGCGGACTCGGTGTCCGAAAACCGACTGCAGAGGTGGCAATGAGCATATGCGATACCTGTTAATAGCGTGACGGTAGACGGTGGGCTACAATTATAAGGGGTCAGAGATTGCGCAAGCATCATTGGTATGCTGCCAAGGACGAGGCAGACCTAAAGGAGAACATCAGCATTAGCGTTTTGATTTCGAGACTTTGTTCCTTTCAGGAGAGGTTGGTTGTACAAGTGTTACGAGTACACATACAGACAGAGATGTGGCTCAGGGGCGGTTGAATTCTACCCTTTACTGATTCGTTCGCTCGAATGCAAGCAGTCGACGTGCTCTCTGTCTCCTAAGTGCCTGGAAAGCAGGCAGCACTATATGACTCTGTCGAGTATGTTCTGTAGAGGCTCATTCTTGATTATCGACATGGTCCGAAATGATTGTGCTGACTATGTATACTTGGATAATTGGCTTTATACAACCTCGGGAGAGCCACGTCCCCAGTTGAACTCGGGCCCGCGTAACAAGTGTACGTATACACAAACGAGCACATCGAATATATCCTTATAACGATCCTTTATGACGAGCCCTGCATGTATCAATATTATCCAGATTCACGTAGCTTCGATATCAGTTCGTGTACATCTTGAAACGATCCAGCCAGTTGCCCTTCTGCCATAACGAAAACAAACAAACACGCTGACGCACGTTAACACATACACACACATTTGCATCGAAATGAGAAGACATGTATATAGCAGCCTTATTTATTCTGTAACTATAACTGCTAATATAACTTCTGTTCTTTATCGACCCTTGATTGGCATTAAATTTATCTATACTAGTATACCAAATGTAGCCAAAATCCAACCACAGCCCCCTTTTCCATATGCAGAAGTACAGACCGATGATGAACCCTGCGAGTGGGAGGCCCCGAATATGTTCTCCCGAATAGTGTATGTATATATGCAGGTTCAGCTGTCTCTCCCCCCTTGACCAGTCTGTTGATATTGCCGATGAATCTTCAGGTACGGTGTATGATCGCGTACAACATCTGCTCTACTAGACTCCAACCCTCAGCTACCGAAGCTCTCGTCTCTCTTTACAGACAGACATTGAGGGCAATCAATTTCGATCTGTCGTTTTCAAATCACATTCTCTACGGTGGCTGAAATTGCGGATGTGTTGAATTTAATTATTTATTCAACCGTGCTACCCGTATGTGGGAGCCTCATGTCGTGGGTGATTTCATGGGAAGCGTATGTCTGCTAAGCCGAACACGCCTTTGAGGAGCCCGTTTCAAATTTCCAAGCCCCTTTATCATAAACGCTGAAGTCGTCTACCAATTCCCGTTGAAATTTGTCGGTTATCTTTAAATAATGATGACCCGTTCAGTCGTCGTGCTCACTGCGCAGGGGCTTAGACTCGTCCCCGCCGCGCGTAGGTGTAATATCGCCATTCGCCGTGACGAAATTAGCCTCACTCGCAGTTCCCTCGGACCTGTCTCCTTCCCTTTCTGAAAGGAAGCCCGTCTCCTCGTCGCTATCCTCATCGTCTGACGAGCCGGTGCCAGCCGCCGTGTATGCCGCACTGCTCTTAGCATGCGCGTCCAACCGGGCTTCGTCCCGCATCTTCGTCAACTTGATGTAGTTGTAAAAAGCGATGGCTAGGATGGTGATGATCAGGCCTGAGATATTGATGGCCGTGAGCTTATCGTCGAACACCAAGGTTGCCGTACTAATAGTGACGACTTCCTTGAAGATACCGGCGATGGAAAGGGTGACAACCGAACTGCGCTGTAGCAAAGCGAACTCGGATGCAGTCATGAGGAACGCAATGGTTCCAGGGAAAAGCAGAATAAGGGGTGCACGAATAGCGCCCCATTCATTACTTAATTGTTTAACCTTCGACGAGGGCACCGAACCCCTCGACGGGGATTGCTATGGCAAGCAGTGTCACGAACATGACAGGCGCGAGAAAAAGATGCTAGAAAAGGGGTTGGAAGTGGCCGGTTGCGCAAGAGGAGGATCTGGGTCAAGCCCCAGCGGAACCCGGAAGAAGGCGGCGGAGATGACGAGGACGAAGCCGCCGAGGTTGAATTCGACCTCGCCGGCCACCATCATGACTACACCGAAAGTCATTGTTGCAATAATGGCCACTAACCTCCAGGTAGTTTCAAGCCGGAAAAAGAAGGCGAATATGAGTACAAATGCGAGAGACGAGGATTTGCACATAGCTAAGGATCATGTCAGCAAGCTGCTTGTCGGCTGCGTTTGATGTAAAAAGACAGGGCAGGGTAACACGTACTGTAAAATGTCAAAGTGATGAACTTCAATGACGTATTACCCAGTCCGATATCCAGTCCCGTCGCAGCGCCGCATGGACCTATTCTCGTGAGATAGAACAGTTTGCTCATGAGAGGCTCAGACTCGCCCCTCGGAGCCCAGATCCGGGTTATGGGATCTGTTGCCCGGCCGCAGCGAGGGCACGAAGAATAATACTAAACTGGCAAGGGAAAATTGCACAAGCATGTGCATCGAGGTTGTGAATAATGGGAAGGCAAAGTTTAGTCTGTCCGAGTCGAACATCCACTTATTGTACTGTGTCACACGAGCAAGTCAGTATACTGGTACGGGGGAACGAACGGTGGATGGCAAACGTCGACTCGACTACAATAGCCGCTGTGATCGCAACGTAGGGCAAGTGCAACTTACCAAAGAAATAGACAACGAGAAGAAGTACCACAGCCCAATCAGCACGCCATTGACGATTACTTCCTCGCGACGGTTTGGCTGGCTTCTTTGCGCTCCTGATCTGTCAGATTCTCTCTCGCTATCCTGTTGTCGATGGTATTGCGGCGGCGCTTCTCCCGCTTCCTCCGTCGATCTTTGCGAGTCAACCCGGTCTTCGTCGTCGTGGAGATCCTCGTCTGTGAAGTCGGAATCATCATCGTAGGACTCTGTCCTCTTCCCGTCCCTGTTCCTCGACGATGCGTCCGACGATGCCCGACCAGCGCCCTCAGCACCCTTGGATTCCAACAGGGACCCGGATTCAGGCGACACGGCGGTGTTCTTGATGCTCTGGGCGCGTGGCCTGGAAGCACTCGGGGAGGGCGGGACCGCGTTGGGTTGTTGTTGCCAGCCGTCAGTGTGCTGCGGCGGCGCCGGTGGCCGGCAGGCGAGATGGAGCCCATTTCTATGTCTTCGGTACGACGACTTCCACCTCCTGTCTTGGGGAAGGACGCTCCACCATCGGCAGCTGGCCACTCGTGCTGGAAGCTGGTCGACGAGGCCGAGGACGGGTTCGAGTAGTCAGGAGGAGGCACGAGAATGCTGTTGAGGCCCTGAGTCTTGGGGGCGGGCGGTATTGATGGAGGCGGTGGGGGCGTGAGACTGTGCGACTGGGACAGGGAGGACAGCGGCTGTGACGGCGGCGGCGGCGGCGGCGGCGATAATGAATGTGGTGGTAGAGAGTAGATTGAAATGGTGGGAATTGTTTGGACAAGGGGAAGGCATAGTATGGTGTTATTGTTCTATGGAGTCATTGCAAAATTGATCGTACATCTCATCATCAAATCAAATTGAATCAGAACAAGGGCGCATGATCTTGACCTGAGTGAATGCTCGAACCCCCTGTGATCCATGGGCCATGTGCTGTCTAGTGCGGGTGTGTGGTGCACCTAAAGCAAGCCCCTACTGTACGGTGCCAGGTGCTAGGCAGGAAGCAGGAAGGGTAGCTCGAATGGGTCTGGGATCCTGGGTTCCGATGACCAATTCCCCAGCGGTAGAGTCGAGCTAGTAGCGCCTCTGAGATCAGAAGCTGAAAAAGGGAGAGCAGAGGGTAGTAGGGTAGGCAGAAGAAACAGGACAGAGAGTGTAGTGTGCGTGCGCGCTCCTGTGCATTAATTGTCGATTGTTGTTGTTGTACAGAATCAATTGCTGCTAGGCAATGCTGGGCAAGGGAAAGTGGATAGGCGAGTTGGAGAGGGCGGATCTATACCCGGTTTTGGACCCAGAGAAAGGTTAAGGGATTTGCATAAGAGATGGCCAGCAGATGGCTGCTGATCGGGTCTGGGCAAATCCATCAGCTCTTTTGCCTTGCTGAGCTTGCCACCGGCGCGCCCTTGCCTCACTTTCAAGGTTCTCTCCGCTCCTTTGTGCAGACCGACATTTGCATAAGTCTGGGACTGGTCGACCCAAAAGGCTCGGCATATGTATTGAGGTGCTCTGTTCATGCAACCGCCATGGATTGACTGAATTTAAGCAATGGTCACTATGAACAAGCCTCAGAACGAACCCATCCATCCATACTACTACCTGGGTACTTGTATGTTAGCCGGCAGTCCGATACACCCAGGATGCATCTGCCATGGAAAGACACATTGCCGTCTTTTGCGAAACATGGGGAGTGGGCACCGACACCCCCATTGACTTTTACACTCTTCAGGGGTTCTTGGCGGGCGATAATATGTAAACAGAGAGACAGAGCACCAAGGCACCACCTGTCGCGGAAAACCTTCAGGCCACCCGCTGTTCGGGAGGCTTGGACGAAGAACAGAACAGAAGAAGAGGAAACTTGGGAGGCCTGCCTGCCCTGCCTGCCCTGCCTCCCTGCCTGGCGCTTGCCAGTCGCTGGCACGAGATGAGAACCCATCGGGATCCAGATCCAGAACCGCCCAGGACCCCGAATGGATAGCACGTACATACATTACTTACATAAAATTACCTAACCTCGTTTTAGCAGGGAAAATCACGTTCGGTAGCTAGCGGACCCGAATCTCCGCATACCCGCGACGACTGAGCGCGTGCCTGCGTGTCAGTCTGTGCAGTCTGCGCGCCAGAAAACGGCCGGCTTTTCCCAATGCTGCCTTAGGCCTCAGCTCAGGCTCAGCTCACGTCGGCACGCACTATTGCACGTATATGACCTCATGCCGGAAGAAGCAAGTACATATGAACACAGTCATAGATCGGGTCACAGTTCAGGCCTCTTTGTCGATTGATCATACCGTAAGTTCTTCTTTCTTTCTAAGAACAATCCATTCTTCATCCAGTCTGGTTGGTGTCCACCCTCTCACAGCAAAAAGTCCCTGTGCCTGGATTTACGACAGATCGATCCCCCTCCCTTCCCTTCCATTCCGTTCGTCCCCTGATGGGTCTTTTCCCTCCTTTGCCAATCAGCAGACATGGACTTGGCATCATAGCGCCCCGGATTCGCCAGTCACGGGATCGCTGAGGAGATTAATCCGCAGGCGACCCGCACCACAAAGCACGCTTGCTGTCTATAGTGTACCTAGACCGGCCTGGTATCGTACGGGTAGCCGATCACCGACTGCCGACTCCTCCCGGATGATGTCAAGCGAGAAGCTCGACTATACGCTATTGGATTCCGACTCGATCGTCGAGTCCGTGTTGCATAACCAACAAAACCCGTTGATCGGTGATTGTCGTCCCCTTACTCATTTTCACTTATCATGTCTTAGATCACGGTGCACCGGTTTTAGACAGTACCAAGGACAACCAGAGAAAGGCAGGGAGATACTGAGACCCGATTGTCTTGGAAACAACGTTTATGGTATACCTAATGAAGTAATAACATAGGAAAATAAAATACAGAAAAAGAAAGAGAAAGAGAAGCAAAGAATAACACCGCACACTCTGTATGCGCATATCTCCCTCCCTCTTGCAACTCCGGCGGGCGTGGAGTTGTCTGCAATCGCAGATCCACATCTCTTTAACGACCGACCAAGTGTACAAAGTGTAGTATTACCAACGACCAACTCTACTGCCTTCCATCTGCTTCTTACGACAAGATCTGAAGATCCTCCTTACGTTCCGGGGAGAACTCGTCCTTGTACTTGTCCCAAATCTTCTCCACTCGGTAACGTAAAGTTCGTGCAGCCGGTCGACCTCCTTGTCGTCCACAACGTTCGACTGCGTCACCTTGACCGGCGCGCCCCACGATGTTGAGCGGGTGGCGGTAGGGCATCATGCCCACATCGTAGTTGAAGATGCCGCCCCGTGCAAGAAAGGCAGAAACTTCCAGACCTTGAGATGAACATTTGGACGCGGTGGACGAACGGGTGCTCGTGGGGCTGGAGTTGGTGGTACAGCTCGTTCTCGCCAAAGGCCAGGACTGGCACGAGATCCGCCCCGGTTCGGATGGCGATCTTGATAACCCCTTGCGCTCTTTGAGGATAAGCCGCAACTGACCGGGCTGTGCTTCGAGCGACTCACGAGCGCCACCGATGACGATGGTCACGGCTCGGCCCATGCCCTCCTTGTTAGAGCCTCCGCGGGTCAGGATGTTGACGATAGACTCCTTGGAAACGGAGCGCACGCCCATGGCGAGGACATAGTCTCGGTACAAGGGGATGCGGAAGTTGTTGTCAAGGGTGAGCAAGCTGTTGGTGATGCCGGGGAACTTGCCGGAGAAGTCGAGAGCATCCGTAGCGAATGCCGCGAAGGCGCCATGCGAAATGATACCGTGGGGATGATAACCAAAGATATACTTCCGGGTTGGCACCAGATCGTGGGTCTTGTGTAGCTTGGCCGGGAAGTATCCGGCAAACAGGTGCCACATGTAGCTGCTACGGAACCATTCGGATCTGAACTTCAAGGAGCCGTCCGTTGCCGCCTTCGAGGTCAGAATATGGAGCAAATAGAGGATTAGGAGAGGCCAGACGAAAGGATTGGCGCATAGCGCAAAGAAGACCGAGACCGATATGGCAATGCATGTACAATGGAAAAGAACCGTGAGCGTCTGAAGGCGGCGTTCGGCAGGGACGTTAAAAGGAGCCCACCTGATGCGGCCCCCGGAAGACTGAGGCGGCGCGTCAGGCTCGTGAGTATGTATTTCGTCAATGGTCAGGGGGTCGAGGTCAGGGTACGAGTCGTCACTGCGACTTCTTGTTCCTGCGAGTTGGGCTTGATTCCGTGGGTCTCGGGTGCCTCCTGGGCTTCCGGGGTTGCTCCATTCTCGTGGCCATTGGAAGCGTCCTTCAAAGCTTCGGCGTAAGTGGCACCTCCGGGGGTCTCGGTCGACGTTTGTTGGTCGTCGGCCAATGTGTTTTCAGAAGTATGGCTCATACTGGATGTATGGCTTTCCTGCTGCTTCTCGCCTGTCTCATCGGCCCCCCTTTCACCGAGGTCTACAGCCTTTGGTGCTTCGCTGGCATGAGTAAACGCTTCCTCTTTGGAACCGTCCTCCATGGCGCCCATTGCTTCTGACGAGCTTTTATTGAAAAGTTTACGATTGCTGCCAGATCTCAACCAGGCTCCTGGTTTAGGGGAAGGCGTATCGACAGTGGTAGCCGGGCTCGATGGCTCGTCGCTTACCTAACGAGGGTTAGATATTGTCGATGAAGACTACTTGATCCGTCCGTGGAACTTACTGCACTGGCAACGCTCGCGCTGGATGGCGCGCGACGGTGTGTACGGATTTCCGATGTCGTGCTAGGACTGGGGATCTTGGACAGTCTCCCCAAATCCAACGAGTGAGGGTTTCTCGAAGGCGTATCAACCCTTGATCTATCGGCAAAGGCCGCGGTGCTTGTCGTCTCGGGGGAGCGCGGAAGTCTAGACTGCTGCTCGATCCTCCGTTTGCTCTCGCTCTTGGGCGCCTCTCCCGTGGATGCGACTCTGTCGGCCCGGTCCGGTTTCGGTGCCGACTTCTTCGTGAACTTTGCGACTTTTGGCGGATTCTCCGCTGCTGCTGCTTCGAAGCTGCGTCGGGCGGCTTGGAGACTCGTGGCTTCGTTACTCAACCGAGGCTTTGCTTCGCTGCTCTGCTGGGGGCTTCCTGTGGGTTCCGAATCAGTCCGTCTGTGTGAGGCATCATTGCGCCGGCTGCCCGGTCCCTTAAGAGGGAGTTTGGATCCCCGGGGCGCGCCGGCAAAGCCCTTCTGTCTCTGCTGATCACCGTTGTCCGACATCGTTCTGTGTTCTGGGCCAAAGAGACTGGCTACCAAGAGCGACCTTGTAGACAGAGAGGAAGCAGAGGAGGGGGAGGAGGAGGGTTGGGGATTCCGCGGAGGGACAGCGGAATAGGCTGGAAAGGAAGCGGCTCATACCTGTTGAGATAGAATTTCCTCAATGGTTCTTATTCCCCTCAGGGCCCTAATAATTAACTTCGACTACGCAAGTAGCATCTACTCCTGCATCTGCCATGCACCGGTCGTCTGGAGTTTTAGGTTTGATTCGGGAGCTTCAAGGCTAGAGTATAGCGCTGTGCCGGGAGTTTGTTCGAAGGGGCTTACAGCGCCGTGGCTCGCACGCAGCAAGAAAGCGTTGTTCTACAGATTTGGATAATGTACCTAAGGTAGGTTGATAAGAAATGCGCGAATAGGAGAAAGAAAAGACGGAATTCCGTCGAAGAAGAGATGGATATGTATATTTCAATTTTAAAATGCTGTGCACGACGGTGGCCCGCTACCGAATTATTGTGATGATGGAACGGTCGGCATTGAGGACGATGGCCGTCAGTCAATCGAATCGAATTGTCTGTCGCAAAGGGACTGGGTCCGGGTGGGCACTTCACGATGACGTTGCGGTACTGCGCAAGAGCAGCTCATCAGTGACTGACTGGTGACTGGCTGGAGCTGCAGCAGAGCTGAGCGGCATTGGTATTGGCTCCTCAGGTCTGCCTCAGGGATCAGGGGTACGGCCATCCGTCAGCTCCGACCGAGAGCACATGCAAATTTGAGGTTCCCAGTCAGTACTGCCCAGTAGGCAGCCCTGTACTTTACCACCCCCATATGTATCTTGCACATCGTATTCAAATTGCTGATTACAGCCAACGTGCAATGATCATTCCATCACGGCTGTCACATGTAATTGAGGTCTCTCCAGACACCACACACCCACCGCTGCTATTGATCTATTACTATAAGATACATAACATGGATAGATGTGTGGTCATCTTTGTGCTTTATGCAGGTACACGACTTGATTGGTATCCAAGACTCTCAACGAGGTCTTATGCACTTTTTAAAAAGCCACAGATAAGATAACCTAAAGCTTCGGTCAATTGGTCCAGTCTGATCTGGTTGGCTCTTAGGGGGGGGGAAGGGTTTTCATAGCGCCTCATACTGCCAAACGTTGAACGCAATTCTGATTGTAAAACTTCGCAATCGCTGCGCGTCTGGTCGCCCCAGCTACATGCAAGTGACCCCTGGCACGCTCCGATGAGCGCAGGATGGCTGCGACTCCGGCCATTCGTGGCAGGGAGATGTAGCCGCATGCCGCCATCGCCTGTTGTCGAGGCGCATCAGCACCACCAATGAAATATATCGGCCAAGAAGAGGAAGCCTCCTGACGCTAGCCATCGAGAGCTCCTGCGACGACACCTGCGTCGCCATCCTGGAGAGTGCACCTCCACGGGCGCCGCCAAGCTCCGGTTCAATAAGAAGGTCACATCAGACAACCGCGAGTTTCAGGGCGTGCATCCCACCGTGGCCGTTCTGTCCCACACAGCGAGCCTTGCCCCCCTCGCGGACGAGGCATTGGGCCACTTGCCCGAGGCGGCAACGGACAAGGAAGACCCGCCGTCTCCCGACCGATGGCATCAGCTATGCTCTGTCCGGGGGACCCTCCGTCGTAGGCCCGACTTTGTCGCCGTGACCCGGGGCCCCGGTATGACCTCGAACCTGGCGACAGGGCTCAAACAGCCAAGGGGCTGGCGACGGCGTGGGGGTACCGCTGCTGGGCGTCAACCACATGCAGGCGCACGCCCTGACGCCGCGGCTAGTCTCCGCTCTCGCCCGTTGGCCGCCAGGGGACGAGGAGCCGGACGACCAAACAGGGAGAACGGCAAAGCGCAGGAGGCTGAGCCCGCAGCATTCCCCTATCTGTCTCTGCTCGTCTCGGGCGGACACACGCTCCTCGTGCATTCGCGTTCGCTAGCGACCATGAGATTCTGGCCTCAGCCAACACATCGCCATC
The DNA here is from genome assembly GCA_006503535.1 of Arthrinium phaeospermum. Lineage (NCBI taxonomy): Eukaryota > Fungi > Ascomycota > Sordariomycetes > Amphisphaeriales > Apiosporaceae > Arthrinium > Arthrinium phaeospermum. The sequence continues at coordinate 382,831 of QYRS01000015.1, forward strand.
GGGGACATGCTCGACAAATGCGCCCGCCTGATCTTGCCGGCCTCTGAGCTGTCCGGGACGAGCAACGTGATACGGAGCGCTGCTTGAGCGTTTCGTGTTCCCTCCTGCTACCAGTGGCGACGATATCAACAGCAGTAGCGGTAGTGCGTCAACGTCTGGCAACACTACTTTGAGCAACTACGACTACGATTACACCCCACCCGCCCGGCCGCCGACGAGATCGCCACCTTCGACTCCGGCCTAGGCTGGACTCTAACCCCGCTCCTCGCCGGCACCACCGCCATGACCTACAACTTCTCCGGATTCAGCAGCCAGGTGCAGCGCATCATCGAAGACCGCCCGGACATGGGCCTCGACGAGCGCCGGCTGCTGGGCCGGCACGCCATGCGCCTCGCCTTTGAACACCTGGCAAGCCGCCTGCTCTTCGCCCTCAAGAAGGACAAGGAAGCCGGCGGCGAGGACGGCATGAAGGACCTAAAGACCGTCGTGGTGGCCGGCGGCGTCGCGAGCAACCGCTACTTGATGCACGTCTTGCGGTCGATGCTGACGGTCCGCGGTTTCGGTCACTTGGAAATCAACGCGCCGCCGCCTGCGCTCTGCACGGATAATGCGGCTATGATCGCATGGACGGGCATGGAGATGTTTGAAGCGGGCTACCAGAGCCAGCTTGACATTCTCGCCATGAGGAAATGGCCGGTTGACCCAAAGGCTGACGGCGGTGGGATTCTAGGGGCCAGCGGGTGGATCAAGGACGACAGCCTGCCTGTAAGACATGGCATGCCCCTGCGAGAATAGACCGGTCAACAATGAATCGAAGAGCCACCTATAATGCCACTTTCGACCTTCGTGGTCGGAAACAAGCGGAATTAGGCAGATTACAGGTTTTCCAATGTACCATCATGTGTTATACGTAATAAACGACGTGTCACGAGGTCGATAGTTGGAATAGTTATTTGTGCAAATCATTGCCTGTATTATACATGTGCATAACGATCATCCAGGCTTCATTCGTCTAACTTTCTAGTCTTACACCCGGTTACCCGCCTGCTCGTCCTCAGCAAACGAGCTTGTCACGTTGGTGAACTCGCCCTTCTCCAGCTTCGTCTTCCAGAAGATGGGGTTTGTGTCGCTGAAGCCGTGCTTGACCCAGCCCTCCTCCTTGACGTGGTACAGATGTAACCACCAGAGTAGGCATCTCTGTGCGTGGCAGCCAGAATACTGCGGCGGCCCAGCTCCAGGGCGTCCTCCTCGCTCAGGTTGTAGTCGTACTCGGCGTCCAGTACACCGTAGGCGAACGTCTGACCGGAACCGACACAGAAGAGGTTGCCCGACAACCGCGTGCCGTCCGAGTCGATGTAGTACAGGGCGGGGCCCTCCTCCTTGGTCACGCCGGCGCACATGGTGCCCATGGACAGGCCCATGCCCTTGTACTGGTAGACGAGGTTGGCCAGGACCTTGGAGGCGGCGGCGACCGAGATGCGGCGCTTGTGACGCAGCTCGTGCAGGCGGCACTGCATGCCCAACCACGCAAGCCAGTACTGGCAATCGGCAGCACCACCAGCCATGGTTCCCAGAAGGCAGTTGTTGATCTCAATGACCTTCTTGACGGTTTGCGAGGCAATCCAGTTGCCGGCGGTAGCTCGGGAATCTGTCGCTACAATGATACCACCCTGGAAGCGGAAAGCCAAGTTGTGGTACCGTGGGCAATCTTGATAGGGCAGTGGGGGTTCGAGCGGTCGTCGGTGGCTGATCGGAGCCAGGCAGAGGGCTAGATATCAGGTTGATGTCAGTACGGCTGTAAACACTGGGTGGATTGCATTTTCTACACCATGCCGTAGTATGGTACAGAGTAATTTCCAAACTATTATTATGACTGACCTGTGCTACCGGAGGCATGGCGAACTTGAGAGACAGGCTGGGAGTGTGTCGTCGTTGAGGTCGTCCTGACCATCCTCGATGTGACGCTCATTCTGGAAGGCGCCCGGGCGGCTGTATCGAGCTACTAGGGTATCCATCTTGGTGTTTTGCTCAGGAGGTGTTGATCAACGAAGAAAACAAGTCTCGAATCATCCAAATGAGCGTTTGGATTTAATGGTCAAGAAACCGCTGGTGATGGTACCAATGGTGGATGGAGGTGGACGAGATATGGGGAATGTGGTCAAGCTGTCTGGGCTGCTGAGCTGTGCTGCACTGACGTTGGCAGTACAGTAGCCTTGTCCGGGCCTTGGGAGGGAAACAGCAGCTCCAGGCAGGGGAGAGATGCGCGTTTCGAGCTGGTGCCACAACAGCTATGGCTGGAGCTATCCTACTTTTGTGGCTCATGCGCTTTTGGCCATATTACCTAAGCAGGGCAGCTTTTAACACCGACTTCACTCTTCCAAATGAAAAAAGACAACTTGTACCTCCCACCTACGTCATGTCTAAGGTTATGTACATATTTCCAACCCGAAGACGTTCTACTTCAAAGAGGACGGTTATCAAATAATTCCTTTGTGCATAAGTTTAAGTGTTACTTGTAAAGTACCATGACTTACATTGCGCATACCAATGCATCTGGCTGACAATAAGCACAAGTATTGGTAGGGTACGACTCAAACCATAGGTACCTACGGTGTTCCCAACATATCAGTAGGTATCTTCTTTTGCCGACCTGAGTGCCATTGGGTTAATTAACTGACGGAAGGGTCGAATTGAAGGCCTTGAGTCGTCCCTCCGAAATATGGAGAACAGCATGATCGGTTACAAAGGCGTGTCGAAACGATATCGGCTCTCTGATGGGCTACAATCGGCCAAGGTCTGGCAAGTACAGTAGACAAAAAGTTGCTCAGTCATCAGTTTTCCACTCACCAACTTGCAACCTTCCAGGATGCTTGTCAATCTCAGTCACTGAATCAGTAAAATCCATACGTTGGTAGAGGCTCGGCAACCCATACACACACCCCAAGATTACTGCTAAAACCAACATGGAGGGCATGTCCAACATGCACCAATTGACATGATCTTTCTGGCCGGGGGGCTTCCACATGGGGATTTCTAATCCCACTTCCCCACGCCGCAGAGGAACCCCGTACCCCAGTCCCGACATGGCCGAGATGGTTGGCTAAATACTTTTAGCCAAGCCCACTTGTCAGCCGGCAACCCCAGATTGGCTGCGGACGATCCTGCGGTACGGGAGGTCGGGAAGCTGCTCGACTCTATTTCCGTGGCGTAATAGCCGGTACAGTATTAAAGAGAATTAAAAGAGAAGCGTTTATAAACAAGCTTTGATTATCTCGCTCCCCGTCTTCAATTTTTGCTGTTGCCAGTGTCTGGAGAAAGCAACCGTCATCGACCTGGCCATTCGAGCATCCAACTATTTCGCGCTCTTCCCCCCTCCCCCGTGGAGAAACTAATTTTCGTCATCATGGCCGAAGCCGTGGGCACCAAGGCGGCCGAGACCGAGGTCGAGAAGAGGGAATCCGCAGATATTGCATCGGTGAGGGCTGCACCGCCTGCCATCGACCCCCAAGTAAATCGTCAACTGCTGCGGAAGATAGACTGGCGGCTGATGCCAGTGGTACGTGCACTTCTTCGCCAGTACAGATAGCTGCTCTGGTCCTCAGCTAACATATTTTCCTTTTTCTCTCCCTGTCTAGCTATGCGTCACCTACGCTCTACAGGTATGAAGTCGACTTGCCTAGGCACACTTTATAGTGCGCAAAGCTCACGATGATAACCCCTCGAATAGTTCTGGGACAAGGCCATGCTCGGCCAGGCCGCCGTCTTCGGTCTCCGGGAGGACCTCAAGCTGACACAAGGAAGCAGCTTCTCCTGGGTCTCTCTCATCTTATACTTTGGCCATATCGCGGGCATGTACCCGTTTTCTTGGCTGGCCCAACGCTACCACCCAAAGCGCGTGTGTTCGTCTATGACGATCGTCTGGGCCGTCATTGTCCTCACCACGCCTGCTTGTACGACGTACTCTGGCATCCTCGCTAACCGGTTCTTCCTGGGTTTCGTCGAGGCTGGAATAAGTAAGGACAAACAACATCGGAAAAACAACTGGATACAAGCTCCCAGGCTAACCGCACGTCGTAGGTCCCGTGTTCATGTTGGTCATTGCCCTATGGTACACACACCCCGAACAAGTCCTGAGGTCCAGTATATGGTACTCGTTCAGCGGTGGTTCCAATATCATCTCGCCGTTGGTCAACTTTGGCCTTGCCCACATCAGCGGAGGTGGTCGAGCCCCGTGGCAGTACATGTACTTCTTTGCTGGCGGCATCACACTCCTTTGGGGCATTGCACTCATCTGGATCTTCCCGGACGTGCCTCAAGAAGCGAAGGGCTTCAGCGCCGAGGAGAAGCAGCTACTCCTCGACGCGTCCGGGTCAACAATGCCGGGTCAGAGAACACTCACGTCAAGTTCTATCAAATCACAGAGGCCCTGATGGAGTACCAGTTTTGGGGTATCTTTGTCTTGGCCATGCTCTCTTGTACCGGGTCCGCTGTCGTGGTCCAGTTCGCGTCCATTGTGTTCAACGGAATGGGCTTCGATAGGTATACCTCTCTGCTCCTCAACCTTCCAACAGGTGGCATGGCCTTCCTATGCGTCATTGGATCTGGATATTGCGGCCGCAACTTCAAGAACGCTCGTTTCCATCTCATTACGATAGGATGCCTGCCAGTGATCTTGGGAACTTCTCTCGTGTAGGTCTTCCTTTTGTCATGTCGTACTTGCATTTTGCTTGTTGTTTGTGCGTTGTAGCTAACCTGGGAATGTAGGTGGCAACTGACAAACAAGCAACGAGCTGGGCGAGTTGTAGGGTTTTACTACTTGCATTTTGCTTGTTGTTTGTGCGTTGTAGCTAACCTGGGAATGTAGGTGGCAACTGACAAACAAGCAACGAGCTGGGCGAGTTGTAGGGTTTTACCTGATCAACTTCTTCTCCTGGGTCTGGGTCCAATGCATTGGTCTGGGTACTTCGAATATTGCCGGCTACACTAAGCGGACAATTTATGCTCTGGGACATTCATTGGATATGGTATGCTTCGCCGTCTGCTGCGTGCTGGGTCAGGTGGTCCGGTTCTTGCTGGCGCGCGAGAACAAGCGACGCGACGCGAAGTACGGCCCACCGGAGTGGTCTCACGGCCTGGAGGATCTCACGGACAGGGAGAATAAGTCGTTCCGCTACACTCTCTGATGTAAATGACCCCCCATGGTCTTGGCCTGAGGAGTGTCTTTGCGAAGATATTACCTCAGACCTATACTTGACTATGTAACCTAGACATTGGTGAAGGGGTACCACCTCGGAGATTAAGCTCAGACTCCGAGTCATGAGACTGGGAGGAATCTGTTTGTCTCAAGAAACGTCCAATGCAGAATATTGTTGGCGGAGTGCGCGTCTTTGCAGAAATCACGCAAGAGAAGAAAAAAAAAAAAAGCCACCCAGCTTGTCGCATTCCAATCTCTCGATGATAAGGGAGTGGACGGTATACTTCGCTTTTTAGTCTTATCGACTGACCCCCTGCTGGCTGCCATTGGTTACTATTCGAGATAGGTATGCTATCCTTACTCTTGGTACGGATACATTTTAGTGAACACACGTCCACTCAGCCGCGTTGGGTGTAACCAGCTTAGGGTGAAGGTCGAGGGGATCCCTTTATGGGGTCCCAGCCACAGCGGAGCCCTCATATCGCAAAGACAGCGCGGAATCCCTTTTTGCAGACTTCCAAGAATATTCCTTTCCGTTCAGGGTCCTTCCTCCGTCGAACTTTACTAGCAGACCCCTTACTTCTTGGCTCGCCCCCATATAGTAGTGAAGGGGGGGCTGGGCTAGGCCTTGTCGGTTGGCCTGGCACCCAAATGTTCAGTAATTACGGCTTGGAGTAACCTAGGTAGTAGCGTTTTTTAGAGAGGCCAATTATTCATCGTCTTCCTGGTCTACCAGCCTCCCATTAAGCAAGAGAAAGAGACTAGGACCAGGGGCTAAGCACGCACTTTAACCAGCTAGCTTACTGTAGCTGGCGGACATGAATGAATGTACATATGTAAGTGTAGTAAGTATGCAGAACTGATTCATCAGCAGCTGCAATCTTCCTCTGTCTCGCAGGCATTTTGTTATAGTGCCCTTCTATGTATCCGAGCTTTAAGACACCTTTAGCGAAAAACTCACACTTCTCCCTACTTTGCCTCAGTCCTAGGTAATCGCTCGCCCCCCTCCCAAAGGGAGCAATCTCAGGAGAAGCAAGTAGAACCCCATGTCTTGTTCTAGTTCGCAAAGCCTAATTCTCCTAATGCGGTGGGTTCCTTGACAGGATGTCAGGGACGCAGGGAAACTGTAATACGGCTCCCCGAAGTCTATGTATTGTTTTGGTGAGACTTCAGTAGTCATTATGCCGGCTATTAGTCGTTCGTACGTAGTAGGATTGGATCGCCGTCTGCCGGATCTGGCGCCTGCACAATTGCTTAAGTAGGTAAAGAGAGCTAGGCAAGGAAAGGTTGTGACCTAACCGCCTGGTAAACAGACAAAGCAATGGATATTGCCTGCAGCCGCGTATGCTGGCATTTCATGCAGCTATGGTAAACGTCTAGAATCCATGGTATGTCCATGTCGCGCGTTGCTGAAACCAGCGGTTTGCTGGCCCGTGACCTACCTACATACATATCCCTTGGAATCGAAGAGCCCACTTGGCTGCGGGAGGCGGGAATCTGAGCGCAATCCGGTCAAAGTGGATGAAGATACAGACCGTTCACAGAGAGGGCCGTTCACGAGAGACGGGTGGTTGGTCGCATAAAGCGCGACGACACTAGTGTTGGTATGAGGCTCAATTTAATTTTTTTGCTTCAGGTGTGGTGAATCTGCTCTGAATGGTGTAAAAGCCATCTCTATCTAGACCGAGTCGGCCAAATACAAGTCAAATAAGCAAAGCCGAGTGAAATCGTCGCCGTAGGATATCATAGAACGCCTGTTCCAACCTTCCTTCCCTTTCCCATCGTGACAATGCAACCAGTAATAAAAGAAATGCAGACAACCACGGTTCGGTGGCATCCGGAGTAGAGAATGAAATTCTGACAGTGTAACCAATGTCACGAAACGGTGGACTTCACCTCCAGGTTCCGTGGATCTTGCCTCGACGGCTTCTCGTCTTCAAGCCGACGTCACCGCTGACCATCAGGCTCTTCCACCTGCGTCCTATACTGCTGCGGTCCTTGCCTAAGCTTCGGGCGCAGTCTTGCCAGTCTGACTTGGTGAGCTTGAGCTTCTCGAGGACGAGCTCGACTAGTATGCGGTCGTCCTCGGTGCTCCACATCTCTCCGTCCGCCTCGACCTCGGTCTCTGAGCTGGTGGCCTCCTCGTTGCTCTCTTGGGGGCCGCTGTGTAGGTTGTGGAAGTCGGAGCGCTCTAGGCCGAGGGGAATGACCTCGGGTGCGATGCGCGCCCTTTTGGGTAGATGGTCGCGGGTAGGCAGACTCGCCTTCCTCGGAGCTGTTGTTTTTCCGAAGCATCAATGTCCAAGTCGCTGTCGATGTCATCGTCGCGACCCATGTCGTCCTCGGTTGCTCTGCGTCTCTTGTTGAGACCGCGCGGGGGCGCTGTGCGCTTGACGACTCTCTTGCGCGCCACGCCGTCACTGTTGGCCTCTGACTTGCGGGATCGAAGGCGCAGTTTCAAGGGCGGCGGCGGCAGGCTTGCGTGGGCCATTGGCGGCGTCGGCAGCTGATTCGGTGCGCTGTGGGAGGCTTGGGTTGGGGTGGCGGCAGGTGCCGTGAGCATGGACTGGAGCGAACGGCATGTCGTAAAGATGTTGTCGATGGTGGACTGCGCAGTAGTGGGGGGCTGGCAGGCGGCGAGGCGAAGAGGGCGGACTGGAGTCGCGTCATGGGCGGTCGCGAGCCATCGCACGAGATTGCCGATGGCATCAGCATGGTGAAAGCGATGGTATATGAGTGCGAGATAGTGTGCAGCAGGATTGCGAACGTTGTGAACGTTGGAAAAGTGAGTCTGTGTGGTATGCGACCAGAGTCAAAGAAGATTGCGATGGGATTTGCGCGGCGCACGGGTTTTAAGTCGAGTCTGAGCGGCGCGGTGCGAACAGGTAAATAGGCTTTTTGAGTTTGCAAAGACAGGCGGTTTGTTTATATCTGGAAGGTTGCGACAGCTGTTTGAGTTGGATCGCGACCGAGAAAGATTGCTGTTGGAAGTGTTTCTGGTGGTAGTTTGTACGGGGGAGGAGGTTGCGGGTTGCGGGTTGGAAGAAGAACGGGAAGGGGCGGGTGTTTGGAATAGTTGCGCCTAATAAGAGCGGACAGGACTGCTTTTGCGACAGGTGGGCAGAGTGGGCAGGCGCTGTAGGCGGGCGTGGGCGTGGGCGTGGCCTGGGATTGGAATTGGGATTGGGATTGGGATTGGGGGGAGTGGGCTCCCAGGACTGGGACTGGGACGGGGACGGGGACTGGGACTGGGACCAGACCTCACTTGTGGTACCTAGGTATGTGGTATGCGTGCTTAGCTGCAGCTGTAGGTACTTGCTTGGGGGGCTTCGTAGTGACGAAAACGGGGCGGGAGGGTCTCAATTTAGTGGACCACATGAACAAATCCATTTCCAACTCGGGGCAATAGTACCTGTTCTCAGCACCTGCCGCCCGTATGTCTCGCTTGTACCTTCACCTGCTCATCCACTCTGGGCACTCCCGTCACTGATCAAGGCCTCACTCACTCTCCAGGTCACTCTTAGAGTGCTCACGTATGTAGTCTGTCTGTCTACATGTAAGTACGTACCGGATCGACCGCTGCTAAAGAGCTTGCTGCTTGCTTGCATCTCCAAGGTGTGGGTGGGCCGTTGAATGAGGGAACTACATGAGCTACATGAGCTATGCTATAGCACTGACCGCTTGCGCTTGCACTCCCACACCTCAAGACCTCAGACTCTTTGTCACCCGGTCATGGAACGTCTTCAATCGTCGTCCTCGTCGCCGGTACATGGAATCGTATGTGGTCGTAGGTATCTCGCATCAACCGGTGTTCGCATGGCAGCCATAGGGGGGGAAGAGGGGGGGGGTTACACATCCTCGTTCAAGTCCTGGCCCGTCCACCGTCACCGTACAAATATCCCAAATCCAAACACCTCTGGTCTGACCCAGCAACTGAGTCACAAGGAAATCACCATTTCCGGGGTCCTCTTTTTTGGGCTCCTCCCAGGCTATCCAAGATCCGTCGCTAAGCTGTCTTGTCAATTTATCCTTCTAGAGACTATCCAGAGAGCCTAAGAAGGATATTGAGTCTAGTACAGAGCCTAGTACTCACACACCGTCTCACTGCGCACACTCGACTCTCTTAGCCTCATCGCGGGCTGTATCTTGCCTCCTCCCTTGGCCCCAGAAAGAGACTCCTCTATATGCGATATGCCCTGAAAATGGCTACGGGCGGCCCGCAGCTAAACGCCTTGCGATATCCCTTTACCGGGCTGAGGCCGCGCCTTACTCTGTAAGCCCCTGCTTTCGCGACGGAGCCCCGTGTCTTTGGGCTGTCTCTCGGGACTCGGAAAAGTAGGCAAAGTAGGCACGCAGTAGGCACTCACACTACTACACCAGCAACCAGCACACCACTCCAGCTTTCTGGGCTTCACAAATGCGTAACTTGCGTGGCACACTACGCGCAATCGGCTCAACGTTGCTGCTGTGCTACCTCCGTGCTGGAGGTCTCTTAACGTGCCACATACGTTATTGGTTCACTTGGTAGTGGACTGCGGTCTCGCCCAGGTATCTAGTTGCTAGTAGTATCAATCCACCAGAGGGATGGGTGGCAGCCACACTTGTCGTTCTCGCCCGTCCACATGTACTTGCATGAAGTGTGCCAGCGATGCTGATCGGGGTCATCTGCAACGCCAGCCGTTTTTTTTCTCCGAAGGTTGCCCATCCGCCAAGAGCGAAGCCCTCTTGCTGCTTGGGGATCGACTCCGTCATAGTCCATTGAAAGCAACGAGATCTCAGGGCGGATCTTCGATTTCAGCTAAATGCCATACGTTATACCCTCCTTTACGAAAGTCCTGACAGCAGGGAATTCTGAAGTCTTTTCCCTTGATGTCTTTATCCGAATCTCGTTTATGTTTCAATGCTGTAGGAATACCTTGCCAATTAATAATCGGTTCTTCTTTCCGCTGGCCCCTGCACCCCCCCAAGAGGAGGCAAGGTGTGGTCATGTGTGAAGCCAGAGTCGGGCTCATGAGGGAAGCGTAATCTGCGAGGAACGCTATTACTTCCCAAGGGACTGTTCCAACCTTTGGCTCTCATCAGCTGATTTGGCTTTTCCTTCTTCTTGCTAATCTCCTTGCTCGCGTACGAACATGGCTAAGGCCTATTTCTGTCGATACCCCTCACGATGATGCCTCCCAACGCTTGCATTGTGACAGCGGCCGTGTAGCGACTCGAGTACCAGCTATTATTGGTGGTTATTTTTCCAACACTACGCATAAACTCCTCTTCCAGCTGCAACATTCTTGAAGAAATGGAACTGGCCGTCCTACAAAGACGGTGAAGGAGGGGGTTGCGCAGAATCTGCTCTGAAGCTCGCACCGCACTGCGTCAGGCTGGGCGAATTGTGGGCATTCTCTAATGGAGTGAGGTCAGAAAAAGACGCGTTCAACGCGCTTAGTCGCGTTTTAGACGCGACGCGACCGCGTTCTGACCCACCCGCGTTTTATTACGTGCATGAGCCCTCGGCCTATGAGACGGCAGGAAGCCCACTGGCGGCATCCACCATCCCCCCCATTGGTCTGCCACGATCCATTCCCGTTTCCAGGAGGCCCATAATTTCCCAAACCCCTTCCCAGAAGTTAGAACCCTTCCCATCCCTCTTGCCCCTCCATCGACGATAACGGTCATGTTCAGTTCTGGTTTCTTCCTGCCAGGTAATGGCTGCACCACGCCATGTTCCGTGTCAGTCACACACCATGTGTCATGGTGCATACCTACATAGGTACTCATGCTGGCGGGCTGGCTGGCTGGCTGACTTTGCAAACACAACCCTCTTTTCTTTCCCTTCCTCGCGCGCGCGCGGCTTCCAGCTTTGAGTGGCAGGAATCTGGGATACATGTACTAACCCAACCTTAGGCTGAGGTTATGTACATATGTATGTTCAAGCGCATCCAACCTCCCACCACCGAGTAAGCTACATCTATGCTCTTGCCTTTCCGGGGTAAGTGTAGTCGGCACACTCATGCTGTGTCCCCGTTCCACTGGTATCTAATAGGTTAAATTCGGTTCGGAGACCAGCCTTTCGTGTCCCTGGACGTTTGACTCTCTTCCAATTCCGGGGACTTTTGAAACTGGCCCGACCATGGCCAGCAGGGGTGTATCGAAGAATGAGCCTCAAGTCCCCCGTCGAGTCGCGGCTGGTATTAAGTAGGATTAGGATTAGGATTAGGGGACTGGCCTTATGCTCGCTGCTGTGGTGTCGGAGCAATTCCCCGTTATCAAAATAGGTGAACCAGATGACCGTGTGTAGTGGCACGGACATTGAGCGAGTTTGGTTCTATAGTGTCTGATTATCACACCCTCTCAGCCTTCGTACTTGGGCGAGGTGGGTGTGGTTGAAGCCCTGACGCTGGTTGGCGCTCGCTGCACTACACCACGGCAGCTCCGGCAAGCTCGCTTGGTGTCGGACTTGCCTACATATGCTTAAGCGTGCTCTCTTTCCCTCCAGTCTTGCCGTCTCCGGGAAACTTGTGTATAAGTCACCATGCATTGCATATTATGGAGGCTGGTCCCCTCAGTAAGTCCGAATCCGATGCGGGGGCTCCTCAACGTGGCAGCACAGAAGTTTCGATAATGCCGCAGATGCCATGATTTAACAGACGGGGATACGCAGCAGACTTAACGTGGGTTAATGGGCAAACCACGTAGATCACCCGTCGTGCGAATGGAGGCTGCCCACGCGGTCATCTGCTCCTCCCCTGCCCTCTACCCTGTCTGCTCTGCCCCTGCCGATCCGAGATCCATGGGTTTGGATGGGAATGGCCGCGCCTGGCCTGATGGGGCCCTGCCAAGCCCTGCCTGGTTGGTGTACCTGGCAAACACACAGCGCTTGCATGAATCGCCAGTCAACGCTGCCTGTGCTGTCATCGCAGCTAGGTACTACGACGCTGGCGATTAGTCATTGCCAGGCGACCAACAAAAATCGAATCCGTCATCTCGGGTAGGGAGGCGAGTGCCGACGGCTGTTGCCCTTTGGAAGAAAGCTAGTCACACCTTGCGTGTCTTGCACCCCGAGGAGGCTCTTCGCCAGCCAGCCTTTGGTGACTAGTGGTAGCTCCCGGAAGATTGTCTTCCATGGCTCGTCCCAGTCTGGGTCATCCCGATCATATTGTTTGCATACTCGCTGCATTCTCTGCAGCGTGGTACATGTAGCGTCCTAGGCCAACCTAGAGGGCAAAGGGGGCTTATATATGGATGGGCCCTTGATTACGAGATCTGCGCCGCTCGTCCCTGATGACGGCTACTAGCTAGAGCCCCAGCTTCCAGTCGCCTAAGTTCATACTGAACTCGGTCTTCTAGAAGGAAGTGAGCACTTCCTGGCGCTTCCGGTCAGCCGCAGTCAGTGCGTCGTAGCTGGATACACTACTCTATAACTCCTGGTTAAGGGGGTGGCAAGGCCTCGCCATCTTTACGCTAGATGCTGTGGTGATCTGCTTTACCAAACCAACTTCGCCTTCTATATATTGAGAACTTGGGTATAGAAGATGTTCTACTGTGAGAAACCATCCTCGTTTCAATCTCTGTCGAAATTGCTGGGGATGTACCACTCTACACTTCGACGAATGGGTTATCCTAACATCCTCTGAAGCGACAGATATCTACATGGAATATCATGTTTTACTTCTGTTTTTGTATCATATACCTTACCAGATGGGCATGGAGTACGCATGCAACCTACTAGTGCTAGAAATAGATTATCATTCAAGCAAAGGCCTCTTCATACATGTACTGATAATAACATGATTGAATATGTCTTCGGGGTCGGCTATCTCTCGGTCTGAATTCAGGACCGAGGTTTCATATATATCAAAGCTTCATTGTTCTTGCCGTGAGTATGGATGTGAAGAGGCTGTCAGGGCCGATTACCCTATGTGGTATATGAATGTGTAAAGCTGATCTGCTTCTCTCAGGATAGCCCCTTATCCTACATGCAAATGACCATTCACCTACCGCTTGATCAGATTTCAATACTGGTTATTTGTAAACTACAGCTCGTTCGCCCACCAACCAATCAGCTGTATTATAGTCCCCCCAAATAGCACAGGAGATGAGATGTTGGTGACTTCGCCAGTAGATACTGATTCTATACCACCCCTTTATTCACCATCAGTTGACCAATTACCTCAATGGAAACTAGCCAGGCCTTCGATTGATCATCCGATTATCCGTCCTGTGTTCACGCGTCCCATGTATTTACTCATGGCTATGCCGTTGTATAGTAACGGGTGTCCAGTCACCAGTCACCAGTCATCAGTCATCCAGCATCGATTTAGCTGGACATCGTTCACCCCTTCTCATTCATCTAGAGATTGATTCGTCTAGGTGTTCCGATTGTATCGCTACCTATACATGTTTAGTCTGAAGCTGAACGCGCATCATTCTCTGTAAGGCGACTGTGAGGACACTGATCAATTTTGACGACAATCGGTGTGCTATCCGTGATCACCTCAATTGAATAGATTCGACGAACTCTGCTAGGGAACTCTTTAAATTTGAACTGCTTAGCCTGGAAGCCTTCCCTTTATTTTCTTTTCCATCCAACATCGAGTCAAGCTGCTTCTATCCGAAATCCAGACCCCAAGATACCACTCACTGACCCCTACCCAAGACCACTCGGCGATACACGCTTGAACACCGCAGAGTAGTTTACTCGAAACACTTTCCTTCGCATCCGCAGAACGAAGAAATGGTAAGTACGCACTTCAGAACCTCATGAAGTGTAATGATCCTGACCCACCGCACAAGGACAACGCCCAGGGCAGTGGCTCCGCCGGCTCTTGGTCGGGTGCCGCCTCTCGGAGCACCACCCCGGCCCCGGTAGCGCACACCCAGTACAGGCTGGTCACATCGAAGAACTCCCTATGTGACATCTGCAACCAGCGCAACAGGCGCACGATGCAGAAGTGCGAGACCTGCAGCCTGACGACCTGCAGCGTCTGCCATGCGCAGGGCCGGTACGACGCCCGGCACAACCTCGCCAATGTGGATATTCCCTGGAGCCGCAACACGGTCTCTCCAGCAAGTGGCGGCATTGGTCGTCGTCGTCGTGGAGGCAGTCGTCCTCAAGGTTGGTCTGGCCTAGTTCGCCACGACGTCTCTGAGGGCGTCCAGGCCCAGGGCACTGCAACTCCTTTTCCTTCTCCTGCTGCCTCTCCGGCTGTTGTCACCCCTCCTGCTGCCCCTGTTACCCCTGTTGCTCCTCCTTCTGCTCCTGCTCCTGCTCCTGCTCCTGCTTCTCCTATTGCTCCGCTAGCTCCAGGCGCTGCAGCCACCGCTGTCCCAGAAGTGGTTGCCAGAGGCCACGAGGAGGCAGAGGGCGGAATCATGATGGCCGGCAACCCTACCACCACTCCAGTCCTCTCGCCCGTCCGGTCCCGCAGCACTGCAGCTCCTCGGCCAGAGACGACAGACGCCTCTGACCACGATGAGCTCTACCGCGAGTTGTTGCAGGAGTGGAGTGGCAGCCCCATCGTCGCCCGCGTCAGACGGGAAGAAGGCCCCCTGCAGGCCCTCGACATTGTAGAGGCGGCGGCTACCATGATGGTCATGGCGCGCGGCGTGCCGTTCAGCACGAATAGTGCCACGTGGCTGCGCCGGATGCGGCAGTACTATAGCACCGCCTAGTACTACCTGGTAAGTGCAAGCTTGATTCATGTTTGGTGAGAAACTCGATTGACTGGAGTCCGTTTAGGCAAGAAAAGAGGTTGAACAGGGGCGGAACAAGTCTTGGTTATGGAAAACGGATCACTAAACATTGGTATGCATCCATAGCGAATAGCGAACATCGTCAATTTGAGCGTGTCATTTCTCATTAGTATCTATACTCGTGACAGTTTGGCTTGCATAGCCAGTAAAAACAAAACGCCTTCCCATGTCCATGCTCAGATCTACCGCAGCCCCTCTCTAATGCTGATTACGAAACAGCTTTTCAGCCGTTGACAACAACACCGCCGTTGCAGTGGATGACCTGACCGCTGAGCGCAGAGCTATCAGGCGAGGCGAGGAAGACGACACACGACGCGATCTCGCTAGGCTGCGACGGACGTCCCTGGGGCGCGGTGAACTGCTTCTGGGCCTCCTCGTTCATCGTGGCCGGGATCAAGGGGGTCCAGACGGGGCCGGGTGCCACTGCGTTGACGCGAATGCCCTTGTGCACAAACTGGTTGCTCAGGCCCCTCGTGAAAGAGACGATGGCGCCCTTGGTGGAGGTGTAGTCCAGCAGATCAGGGCGGCCGATGTAGGCGTTGATGCTGGCGTTGTTGATGATGGTGCAGCCGGGCCGCATGTGGGGCAGGGCATACTTGGAGATGTAGAAAAAGGGGTGGATGTTGGTGTTGAAGGTGTTCACCCATTGATCCCTGTCGCCCGTGTTAGAAGGTGCTGTTGGGCTTGGAATGGAATGTACGAGATAGGGTTTCGACTTACTCGGTGAGGTCCTTGATATCCGGGACCATCATCTGGAAGGCCATGTTGTTGAAGAGGATGTCGATGCCGCCCATGGCCTTGACGGCCTCGTCGACCACCTTCTGGCAGTTGGCGCGCTCCGACAGATCGGCGGGGAAGAGGTGGCACTTCTTGCCGTGGGACTCGACCATCTTCTTGGTCTCCTCGGCGTCCTTCTGCTCGTCGGGCAGGTAGGCAATCAGGGAGTCGGCGCCCTCCTGGGCGAAGAGGATGGCGGTTGCGCGGCCAATGCCGGAGTCGCCTCCGGTGATGATGGCGCGCTGTCCCTGCAGCTTGCCGGCGGCCTTGTACTTCTGGAAGCCGCCCTTGTAGTCGGGGAGGGCGTCGTACTGCGCCTCGACGGGCAGCTGGCCCTCCTTGCCCGGAATTCCTGGTCAGTTGGCTTGGGTAGCCAACCGGACTGGAACTGCTCGCCTGATGACATGATGGCTGGTTCTGGGGTATAAGTGATTCTTGAGGTCTTGGGTTGAAGTTCAGTTGCGGTATTGCTTGCTTCACACCTAGGTTGGTCGAGGTAAATGAGAAAGTAGAGAGCAGAGTGGAAAGAGTTACAAGAAAAGACGACAGGCGGTTGGTTGCTTTTGAGCTCCTGCAATCATGCAATTCTGTTTGCGATGACTGCAACGATTCTTGTCGATGCTGTACATGGTGATGGGTCCATGACATCACCCCGGCCACCACCACCCGAGCCGCGAACCGCTTTTTGCTGTGTGCCCCAGGACCAGATGCTCCGATCCCATCGCAATCGGCTCGGTGCATATACATACCTAGGTAGGTATCCATCAATTTCAATTGATGACTGACCCAATGGGTAAGGGTAGTAGGTAGTAGTGGTACTGTAGCACCTTCTGAATTTTTCGAAGATTTGTTTACTACACGCTACCCGTTACCGAGGCCGCACCGGTGACATCAGTCGCAAAGGCCCCGCTTCCCCGGCGGTTTCGTCTTAGTCCTCGTGGAGAGGCCGGCAACAGCTCCTTCCTTTGTCCCTTCCCACCAAATGCCAAATGCCACCCCTGATTGCTGACTGCTCCTGCCTTTCTCATGCTCAAATCCGCCTTTGGAATTTGGATTTCTAGTTGAGTAAGGTACCTAAGGTATGAACTCATCACTGCCCGCCCATACTACCTACTTACACTTTCTCGCCTTATGGACAATTGTGCCCCATGCTCCATGACTTTCTGTGACAGGCAGGGAACCCCACGCCTGCCACAAATGGGTTCTTTTTCGTCCCTACTCTACCTCTTGATGGCTTCATGTTTTTTTATATGTACTGGAAACGGCCCAGCAGCAGGCCGATGGAACCTCTCAGACGCTTACCAACCCATCGTGGCGTCGGTGTCAGCATATGTACATAGAAAGCTGTCTCACATGCACGTGGTTCCTGCACCCCCGACGCCTCCCTCAAACTTGTACACGACAATGCACTTGTGTGACCATTCAGGCAGTGTCGTCTACCACCAAACCACCAAACCACCAGACGATATTGGCTGGTTCTGGCTGGCGTCGTATAGTGTCGTGTGCGGCTGCCTCCCTTCATTTCGGGACTTTTCAACGGCATGCGGCCTCGATGCCGTGGCCCTATCGTGTGCTTTCCCGCTTGCCGACCCCGGAAAAAGGTTCGTTTTACTTTTGTTGCAATTGCCTCCCACCCAAGGGCTCGGCTTACGAGCGACCTGTCAGGTCGTAGTGAGGGGAGAACTAGGGGAACGACAACCATCATATATCAACAATGCAAGCCAGCATCGTCAGGTCCGTAAGTGGGGCCTCGAAATGTTACAGCTCACAAGGGCCGTTGCAAATCCCGAAGAACCCTTGACCGTCGCCGCCTTGCCAATGCACGCTCAGACATTGTTCCTCCCATCGTCCCACGAGGCAAAAGCCAGTGGGGGCATCTTCCCCGGCGTGGTCCGTTGCTGAACGCACCGACCCAAAGTCCACGATCGTTGGGGGGCACAACGAGTTCGACAACGCAGCCTGCCTGTCGCGAGCTGAGTGACGAACAAGGCTTTGCATGTTGTGTTTGCTCCACGGTTCATTAGTCTTCTTCGCAGTAGTCAGCCGCACTACATACTGTCAATGCATGGCGTCTCAGGTGCCTGCCTGGGCCAACCGAAGACTCGGCTATCGTCCTGGACAATCTTGCATACAAGAGATTGGGTTTCCCAGACGCCACACGCCTCCTCCTTCAGGCCAGATCCGGTAGTGATCCTCGACCACGGGCAGATGCCAGATAAAGGGGGCACCTGCCATGTGGTGATGGTGGAAGGAATGTTTCGAGTTGTACCATATGTGCCGGATCGGGAAGCATGTTCGTCGACAGCGGGTGCCGGCTTTGACACGAACCTCGCGAAAAAGCAATGTTCAGGGTAGGATCCGGCTGCTCGGGTTGAGATCTTACATTCATTGCATTTGTTGTGTGAGATCACCATGACTTCTTTGGTTACGGCCGAGGCATCGAGCAAGCAAGCAAGCGCCGCTTTCACTTCTCTTTTTTTTTTCTTTTTCTTCAAGGACAGGGACCCCTGCGCACAGGACTTGCTTTTTCTTCTCGAGTACTGTTTTGAGCTACGAGAACGACCCTCTCCTTACGTTGTATTGCCAGCAATAGTGGCATGATCTTTTTTTCTGCACAAGCGTATGCCATCTGATGAGTCGATCACAGTCGGGTCGTATCATGAAACGAGTCATGTATAATCTTTTGGAAATCCACTGTGATGGCTGGTTGGGCCCGAGGTAAGAGGCAATGAGTATTTTGGGCTCAAAATGGCCCGTAGGAAGAAGAAAGTGAAGTACGAAGAGTGGAAAGCCAGCTGATTGGGTATAGTTATTAGTTTATCTACGCAGCAATCTCTTGGCACCTCTCGTTTCCACCCTATAGCATGCGTAGACCACAGAAACGCCAGCAGGGCATCGTTATTGGCTAACACTTCCTCGAAGTGGCTTGGGGACCTGGGGAGGCCACAAACACCCCTGCCTGCCCTGATTGATAGACGGCCGTGAAAAAAGTTGATTTCTTTTGATTCTGTCAGTTCACATCATCCAAGCCAGGTCAATAAAATGATGAAATGCAATTTGGAATGGAGCGGCCGCTGATCTTTACTCGCTTAACTTCACACCATGTATAATTCGTGTCATCGTTTCTCTGCCCCCGGAGACGGGCAGGACGGACAAGACGGCCGCATGCGCAATATAAGTCTAGACGCTCCCAATGTCTGTCCGGCTGCATGATGCGAGTTGATCTCGCTGTGCTGAAGAAAGCCGTTTCTGTGTGTATTGCTTTTGCAGGTCGATGCTGGCCTACATACTACTACCGACTTGATAGCGTGTTTCCTCGCATTGCATTGCTGCGTATATTATATGGTGCTGGCATCCCCACCAGACCTCTTCCGTTTTCGCCCAAGATGGCACCTAGAACGCTGGGTTACGACGTCAACCCGGCCGGGACGCGATTCTTCATCGTCCAGGTCTTTGCTCTAGTTCTGGCGAGCCTGGCTTGCGGTCTGAGGATGTATGTCAGGGTCTTCATGGTGCGGAAGATCCTGATGGAGGACTGGATGATGTTGGCCGCCGTAGTAAGTTCCCCTGATCGATCACCCTTTCTTGTCCACGTCACGCGGCTAAGCACCGCTCTCGCAGCTCATTTATGCGCCAACCTCCATCATCATACTCCACAGCATCGCCCTCGGCGGCACCGGGCTGCATACGACACAGCTCACGCAGCAGGGCATCCTCGTCGCTCTGCGAGCCTGGTATCTGGGCGAGGTCCTGTACGTGCCGACGGCTACGCTCATCCGCATGTCGATTGCGCTCTTTCTCCTCCGCATAGCCGTCAAGCCCTGGCATGTCTGGACAATCCGCGCCAACGTCGTGGTGATCATGGTCCTCAACATTGGGTACTTCTTCAGTATGTCCTAGTCATGTTGTCCAGCCCATGTTCTCAACTGACAGCGTGATCACGCAGTCATGGTCGTGCAATGCACGCCGCCGTCCTTCTTCTGGGAAGGCCCCGCCCGCGTCCCCGGCGCCCAGGGCTCCTGCATCAACAAGGCCATCGTGCCCATCTCCACCATCTTCCACAGCGTCCTGAGCGCCATCTCCGATTGGACATTGGCCTTGCTGCCCGTTGCGATGCTGTGGAGCGTGCAGATCAACCTCCGGACCAAGATCAGTGTTGCCGTACTCCTGAGCACCGGCCTGGTGTAAGTTTACGTGCCATTTGCTCCTTGGCTCGTATATTCGACACGTTCACTGACGAGATTGAATCGATATATAGTGCTGGTATTGCGCTGATATTGAGAGCAGCCTACGTGAAGGAGATTGCCATATCTGCCGACTTTCTTCACGATACTGTGTAAGTGAATACTCAAACAAGACTGGAATGGCTGCTTGATCGACATGCTACACCTCTGAGCCACACAAGATATATCTGTTATATCTCACTGGCACGTACCCTGCTAACAATGGGGGGCATTATAGTGACGTCGCCATGTGGTCCGTCCTGGAACCGGCGCTTGGCATAATAGCCGGGTGCATCGCGACGCTGCGACCGCTCTTCAAGAACTTCGGCTTGAGCGGTCTCAGACGTTCCAAGAAGTACAACACCAGCAGCAACAAGAAGCAGAGCCACAGCGGCGGCAGCAGTACCGGCGGCGTCGGCGTCGGCGTCGGCGTCAGTGGCGGTGCGAGCAGGCGGTTGACGCGGCCTAGCAACGGCCATCATTATCAGAACCGCAACATGCTGCGGCTGGACGACAGCGAGGAAGACCAAGACGAGGAGATCGTCGTCGATGATGAGGACCACCGCGGCCGCCAGCTGGACCTCGAGCTCTCGCCCACTCGTCGGAGCAAGACGGTGGCGGCAGCGGCGACGGCGACGACGATGACGGCGGACCTGTCCGACAGGAGGGGGTCCGAGATCAAGCTCAACCAACCGCGCTCCCCGACCTTCGGTAACACCGGGGACCAGCAATGGGAGATCGAAAGCGTGCCGCAGCCGCTACGGGCCCACCGCGTGAGGTCACCGGCTCCCGACGGTATCAATGTACGTACGACCTTCGACGTGTCGTCGTCGTCGCCTCCACAGCAACAGCAACAGCTACAACAACAACAACAACGCCACCAAATGGCGGCGTATGCCGAAACTGCATCGAATACGTCCTCGTCATCGCGAGACCTGCCACTTCAGGGGTCGGCGCTTTCGCCACCACCGCCGGTGGCATCTCCGTCGACAACGACGCGCCACTGATGATGGGAATACGTCCTTCATGGGTATATGTATTTGTACGATGGATAATTCGAATGGTCTGGCCTCCTGAGATGGGTGGGTTTCGTGTGATCTAGAGCTTGGAGTTCAGGGAGTTCTGTTGCTGTTTGGTCCTTTTTCCCGAGACTGATTTCTTTGAGATACCTTGGTACGGTTGATAGTGCAGGGATACGGTTAATATCTTGAGACCTGGGAAGCAATCCATTGAACTTGTCCTATTTCAAGAGAGGCCTAGGGAGATGGTGTGACGTTTCAACCGTAATGAACCGATATTCCATTATTTACGTTTGCCGGTCCAACTGGGCTATAGTCTTCCCCTTTTCAAGTTCGTACCACGGAAAGGGCCATGCCCGGCTGAAGGTCGCATCTAATCTGAGAAAAGCCGGCGAGGGATTGGGAACTGTAGGTCAACGTAGACGGGCCATAAGCTTGCAGTCTCTGTATCATGGTTTGATGATATGCCTATACCCAGGGGTTTGGGGGATGGAGCAGGGGCTCTGGACCGATGTGCTTAACGGCATGATGAAGTATAATACAATCTTGGTGTTCAATTAGAGACTTCGCCAGAAGCCCCGTATGCTTCTTACGTGCCGAGTCTATCTGACATACAAGCGGATACTCGAATACCCGCGTTTCTGCACCCTCGGAGGAGATGCTAGCCATGCTCACCGCAAAACGGCAAGACAATGCCTCTCCCTCCCTCTCCTCTTCTTGGTTTGGACATAGTAAATACAAGCCCGGCCCCTCGTCGGGGCATCGGGTGTCCGGTTCTTCCATCCAGGACCGATCTTACAGACGCCCGCAACCGCTCCGCATTCGAAGTCCGCACTCGGGCGGCGGCTCGGGGCGTAGCCCAAGACTCCACGTCTGAGCTGATTTGTAGCATATGTGTCGATGCCGATGCCGATGCCGGTGCTGTTGCGCCTACGTCGCCATCGTCACCGCGTGCACCGCGCGCAGGGAAATAAACAACGCAAAACAACCTGAACGCCCAACCCGCGCGATTTAAATCTCTCTCTGCCTCTTTCTCTTTCTATGGTTCTCCTGTCATAGCAGCAGTGACGCCTCTTTCTTACAATGCGATCGCGCCCCTTCGGCTTTCGCGGACATGGAGCATGCCCTGGAGACCGCAGAACACGAGGAAGCCCTGTAATAACGCGCAATCAGTTAGCGACCATCCGCGCCCGGCCATCCACCCTTCGGCTGTGTCTGTGCCGTCGCGAGGACTTACAATGTAAACAAAGACGGCGGTGAATATAGTGCCCGCTACGGCCGGGCCGTCCGCCGGGTCGTCGGCGTGGCCAGTGAGCGAGTGGTGCTTCGAGCGGAAGAGGCCGCCGATGACAGACAGGATGATGATGGCGAATGCGGAGATGACGGTGCTACAGAATGTGATGTCCAGTTAGCCTCCAGATTTCAAGCTTGCCTGGCACGGTGCAGACGGAGATGGAGATGGAAATGGAGGTGGGCGATGGGCGGGTGGGAGAGAGCTCACCAAGACCAGGCTTGCATGGACGACACGACGGGCTTCATTTTGGCGGAAGGTGAGACCGGAACTGGGCCCCTTTGGTCTAAAATTCGAAACCGGCGATTGATGAGGACTGTATTGGGCGGAATACGAGGGTTGGCTAAGTCGGCAGAGATATGCTGGGGCGTAAGTCGGATGGGTTGCCGAGATTCAAGATTCCGTCGAGTGTTTTAGTTGGTTGAGTTTAGAGAGCTTCTCCGGAGTCTAGATGTCGTCGTTGACGATCCACTGTTTTCCGGGCCCTTGCCTTGGCCTGGAGTTTGGGAGGAGCTTGCGCTGGGCAGCCAGCTGGGAGCTGCATGGCGTGGTTGCGTCGTGCTAGTGGTCCAAGCTCGAGCTTACAGTACAGGCCAAGACGGAAACCACTCAACTACGACTTCCATTTAGGTTCCGAGACCGAGACAATATCAAACCCGACTTCTCACACACAATTCAAGTTGAATGTCCACGATCGCAGCAGCATACGGAGATATACACCCGTGACAATATCTGCATATGGTGTAGTGGCGAGTGGTCTTTCGGAGCATTTTCTGGCCCGTCGCTGTTTGCAGCGAATATGGACCGGACACTGGCAGCCAACATGCACCCTTAACTGCCGTAGACCAGTTTCTGACCCTCAGATGCACTGATAGGTTTGCGACCGACATGTAGGAAGGGGCCCTTCAAACCAGAGACCAAACAGGTAGTTGGTTGCGATGCAGGCCTCTGCGTGAAGGTGAACGCAGTGTCTGACTCGGCGCACTTGCTACATGTATGTACGACACGTTGTCTAACCGTTGAACGTCGACCTTAGGATGCAGGCCAGGACAGGAGAAATCTAATCGCATATTGCCCAGCCTGCCTGTCCAATGAAGATAGGCATAACCAGGACGGATAGATGTAGATGTAGATTGTTGCCCAGCCCCTTTGCCTCAACTTTGCACGGATGCAACCTGGGTATTATTGGCTTTCCAGCCACGTCAAGACCGACTGCAGACCAAAGACTACACTAACTACCTAAGATCTATGCTGGCAATACATACCCAATAGTGCGCTGGCCAAAGCAAGTGGAAGTATATGCAAATACTTAAGTTGGGCTAGTTGTCAGTCGCATCCAACCCCCTCGTATTCTGCTGGGCAGATGCATCCATGAATCATCATCCACGCCCAGTGCTGAGTGGCTTCTTGGTAAGCCCAACGATATAACCGCGCCGAGCCGCATCGACCTGGTCAATGCGAGTCAAGATCAGCTGGAACCACAGCGCCGTTACTCGCGGCTGCATGGCCAAGAGAGAGGGAGAAGCGTCGGGATTGGCTCGGGTTTCCAAAAGCGAGAGCATATCCGATAGGGCTGTTTGGCCCAAGAGATATCATCACTCATCACTGCCACAGTGCTACCTCCTCATCGTTCTGGCCGGGATTCCCAGCCTTATTGCCATTTAACGACAATGAAGAGGTGCTATGCTAAGAAGAGCAATAATTAGAGGCTCAGGCGGCAGTAGCACATGAAGGATGGGCCTGGTCAGCGGCAAAGTCAAAGAGCGTATCCGATCTTTGTCGAAACATGGTCTAATAATAAGCATCACTGTCAGTCGAGCTTGAAGGAACATCTGTAAGAGTGGTAGCTGCCAAATTGCGTCGTGGCACAAGCTCCCGCTTTCTGCATCCCCAAGAGAGACATGGAGAAGGGCGGCAAAGTGACACACGGGATTGGAGAATGCCAAAGTTGGCGTTGGGGGCCAATCCACCATCAATACAACATGGAGAGATCCTCTGCATCCATCTCCATCTCCATCCAGCTTACTGTGCAGCTATCTGGAGATTTGCATGTACTTTACTCCGTACGTACTCAAGTACAAGTATGTAGAAACATCGTGGAAGGGTAGGGCCCGGAGCTCTGGGCAAGAAACAAATACCCCAAAACAAAACTGTGGTCGCTAATGATTGGCGAGCAGTGGTGGAAACAAGGTGGCTGTGAGTGGGCAGTCTGCTCTAGAAGCCAGGGGTCTGGCCTGCCAGTGTGGATTCGATGTTGCTAATGATAGGTGCGGGATCTTGGTTGGGTCGCTGGTTGCGGGCTGAGCTGTTGGTCACCTGCAGAGCTGCAGTGGGCGCCAACACACGTTCTACGTCGTACTGCCGCTATACTGTAGACGGAGCGCGCGCACATACACGTGTATATGATTGAAACCCGAGAAAGGTAGATCGCCAATACGCGAAGTCAGTCACC
The DNA here is from genome assembly GCA_006503535.1 of Arthrinium phaeospermum. NCBI lineage: Eukaryota > Fungi > Ascomycota > Sordariomycetes > Amphisphaeriales > Apiosporaceae > Arthrinium > Arthrinium phaeospermum. The sequence continues at coordinate 407,534 of QYRS01000015.1, forward strand.
TTAGAAAGAAGCTTGACAGCATGTCGTCCCCTCTCTCTCTGTCGGTATACCCGGCAAGACCTGGGGCTCAGACCTCTTAGCTGTCATCCCCTTACCTGACACATCGTGTGCAGATATATTTCTTATACCCCTGCTCCTGGGCGATCCTTTCTTCTGATCCTATCAGAGATCCTGCTTGTTTCAAGAAGGGAGCTGGCGGAATAAAGGCATTGAAGTACTGAGAGAGAGAGAGTAGTTGTCCAGTCGTTATTCCGGTAACCAACCGCCATGCTACCTTGTATTACGGCAGTGGTAGTTGCTTGGGCTTTTTATCCGAGATTGATAAGATGCATGCAACTGCTTGCCCAACCCCAATTAGATTCATGTCATTTTACTTCATCTACTGCGACTCAGGCTGGCGTCTTTCACGGGTTTCTTGTCTCGTTGATTGGACTGGAACCAGGAGGAGGAGGCAGGAGGCAGGAGGGGCTTACAGGGGGTTCCACTAGGTAAGGTTGACTAGCCGAGAAGGGGTACCTGGCTGGTATTCAGCTAGGTAAGTAGTAGCCCGGTTAGTATTGGAAATCCATCCATCAACCAATTATCCGCCCAAGTTTTGGTGGCCGCCTGTGTACTCCGCCTAGCCGGCAGTGCGCATATTACTTATGTGCAAGTCGATCACAACCTCAAGCAGCCACGGTTCCTCGTTCGCTAGGTTGTTGGCCACAAAGGGTTTAGTCGAGGAACAGCGGCAAACAAAGTGAAACATTCATTCTGCTTACCTCTACCTAATATAAACAAAGAGGGCGAGACTGAGAGAGTACATGCAGAAGTACCGTCAAATCAATCATATTTCGCACCAGACCTGGGCTGTAAGGATAGCATTTATACTGCGTAGATACATATATAGTGAGAGTATATTGCTGGATGGGAGAGAAGGGGGTATGGAAGGAAGACGGCTGACGGGGTCCGAAGTCTGTCAACATTGAATGGAGGGAGGTACTAAGCTTTTCTTGGCACAGAAAGTCGTCCCAATTCCACATGAGTATCCGTACGAATGAGAGAATGATTTATCCTGAACGGCGGCAATCCGCAAGCCCCCTTCTTTTGTTTGTGTGAGTGTGCGTGCGTGCGTGGTTGCTGCGCCCGTCCCATCCCGTCCCATTCCACTCCTAGGTACTAGCAAAAGCAGCTCAGCTGTTTGATGATGCAAGGTTCCATCATGTTTAATATAGCCATGCAGGAGCCAGGGCCTTCTCCGCATCGCTCTTAGAGTGAACCAGTCGCGTGGATGTTGGCACTTGGTTACTCGCCTAGGGGGTTAGCTCCTCCAGGCGCCATGCTTTTCTTTATCCTCCAGTCGGTTTGTTTGTTTGTTGGTTGGCTGGTCTTAGCCTTGGTCTTGGTCTTGGTCTTGGTCCTGCTCGTCGTCCAGTCTCATTCCCAGGGGGGAGTACATCCAAGATGTACGTTGTACCTTTACCTCCGGGCTCCCAGCAGGGAGGAGCAAAGTTGCAAAAGGTAGGTAGGTAGGTAGGTCGGCACAGCGAATGATCCATTCAATGCGACTGATATAAGGCTCGGTGCTTGCCCACCTTGGGTTCTTCTGTTGCGCCTTCTCCCACTCCGCTGCCGCCTTCCCACCGCCACCGTGAGATTTCCTCGTGAACCCCTCGCTCCCGTGCATCCGGCTTAAACTCCAAGGTCCAACAAAGCAAAGCAAAGAAAAGCAAAGCAGTCCCTTTCTCTTAAGGAACAAGCACCTGCGCCTCCGGCCTCTGTCCGCACCAGGCTTTTTTGTCTTCTCCGTTCTGCCTTTCCGCACAAATACGCACCTACGTCTTGCCTGGTGTGACCGCAGTCCAGTCGGATACAGCCTCAAGGATTTCCCGGCCATCCATTTCTAATCAGCAATCGCTTTTCGATCCACGCTTTTCACCATGCATTCGTTCGGTATTCTCTCCACCATGGCCCTCGGCCTTGCCCTCGTCAACGCCGATGGCATCAAGACCGGCGTAAGTGCTACCTTCCACCTTTGTTCCACCGGATCGTGCTGACAGGTTCCTCCCTCGTATAGGATCTGGGCAATGCCACAGCCGTTACCAACAACCCAGTTGGGGTTTCGGCCGCTGGAACCCTGCCGGACAAGGCCTTCTTCACTGCCGGCTCCCTGGCTGGCAACGTCAAGGGCTCTATCTCGGTCAAGTCCAGCCCCGACGGTATTGGCGTCGTCTACACTGTCAAGTTCTCCAACCTTCCCAAGGAGGGCGGACCTTTCCGTACGTCAACTGGATGCCATCCTCACCCACATGATTCTGCCTACTAACTATTCTTAGCCTATCACATCCACGAGAAGAAGGTTCCCGATGACGGAAACTGTACCTCGACCGGCGCGCACCTGGACCCTACCATCCGCGGCGAGACACCTGTCTGTGACAAGACGTACCCTCAGACTTGCCAGGTTGGTGATCTGAGCGGCAAGTACGGCGCCATCACTTCCGACCCCTTCGAGGCGACGTACACGGATATCTTCGGCTCGATGAACAGTGGCTCCAACGCCTCCATCCCCGACCGCAGCTTCGTTGTTCACTTCTCGAACAAGACTCGCATTTCGTGTGCCAACTTCCAAGTTAGCGCGTCACCCTCGTCACCCTCGGGCACGCCTGGCCTCAACAGCACGCCTACTACTGCGCCTACTGCTACGCCTCCCGTTGTCACGGCTGGAGCAAGCGTTCTCCAGGGCGCCGCTTTCGCCCAGCCAGCCTTGTTGGCTCTTTTCGGCCTTTTCTTTGCCTTCTAGTGGTTGGTAGAGTGAATGAAGATAGGGGGGAGGGCGGATAAAATAATCATATGTGAATCGCCCTGCATGAGGAGGTCATGGGTTATTCCCTTCACTGCATGCAATATTGGGCATGGCGTTCCGGGGTTTGGGTGGCCCGTTTGGTAGGGCCACCGTTGATATGTTGCACGTTTGGGAGATAGATACCCTTGAACTGAGGAGAAGGCTGCGCTTGACTTTGGTCACGCTCGGTGGCACACAGATAGCAACCGAAAAGACATCATTCTGGCTTGGCAATTTTTGATTTGTCGTGCCCTGGGAGTGGTGATAAGACGACTCCCGCCCGGACTTGTAATGTTGTAAAAGTGCCGAGTAGGGTATGCGCGCGATGTCGTAAGAGTATTTGCCCCGACTGAAACCCAACGATCTGGTATGGGCTGCAAAGGCCCTTATCCGATATGCTGTGTAAGTAAGTAGGTATGCACGCAGTTCAGTCAGCACTTTATGAGGGCCAGTCGAAGCATCCACTACTGGACTCGCTAAACCTCAGTGCAGCGAAAATTGGCCATCTTGGGCGATGAGGTGTCAAAAGGGGTATTTGGAGACGAACATCTCAATCCCCCGGGCCAAGGAAAAAAAGCTCAAGGTATTTGCGAGCGAGTAGTGTCCGTCACGGGCACGGCATGCCTCAATGGTAAAGGATCAACGCTGGTGGCTGATGACGAGCGCTAGTGTGATGGTTCACGATAGGCGCTGGAAGCTTCCGTGATAGGACCGTCCGTGATGGGCATTAATAAGATGAGTGCTGGGCATGCGCGATGGTGCCATTTTGCTGGGTTCAGCCGCCGCTATATGCGTGGCACCCTCATGATCGGCTGCATTAGTGAGCTGATCATTCAGCCATTCAAGAAATATTTGGCTCAATCCCTCTGGCTCGCGCAAGTCATCATGAGTATTGGTATGCTTATTAATTTAGCTGGGAGACTGTTACGTAGGGGTGATTTATTGATTCAATACTACCGGCCAGGCAGACGACCCCGTTGTCTCTACATTACATGACATGCCTACCTACTTACTTACGCTACGGATCTTTCAGGTGAGGGAGGCATGCATCGTATTGCGTACATACCCTTGGATCAGCGGTCGATTATCCAAGTGCTTATCTCCATACGCACCTATTGCATTGCTGATTCGAAAGAAAGAGGCATGTTCTGACACAATCTTGAACATGTTTATCGGGCCTCTGATAGAAAATAGTGATATCGATTTATTCCTTTTTCCGCCTAGAGCTGGCTGTCAGCTGACAGCTGACCCTGCATCACATTTCTTGACAACCTTATTGGACGAGCCGGCACCAGCCAAGGAATTTCTTGGGGCAGTTTGAGGTTGCACCACAACACCACCTGGGGCTGCATGGGCAAGACGTCTGCATACCAACACGCCTCCGCCACTGACCAGTCAAACCACGTCGTCCTGTCCCGAGAAGGAATCATTACCAGGAATCAACATCCTCCACCTGAGTAGTGACGTCCCGTTAGTCTCCATCACGACCTTATTGGGGCTCATCACTCACCGCAATCCCTCCTCGTCGAGGAACCCCAAACACCCTTTCGGGAGCCGGGGGCAGGCAGCCAGCCTCGGAGTCAGCGGTTCCTGATCGTTACCTCACTCTCGTCTGTAGAACATGCGGAGCAGCAGTGTTGGTTTCGAGACATACAGGATGTGAGCGTTGCCGGCACAGATAACGGCCCCCATGTGTCGGCTCGGCAGAGGTTCTATTGAAAAGCAAGGGATGTAGCAAACCGCAGGAATCCGAAGAAAGATGCCACCGTTGGGCGGCCACGCAGCATGTTGCGGACCTGACTGGTACTGGTCGATGAAGCAACGGCAGTCAGCGCTGGCGACTTCGACTTGGGAAGGCGCGAGCTGACCAACCTGGGCAGCCTTATACATCCCATTTCCGGATAGATGGGGCTTGCCAACCCTCCGGGAGGGTGAGTCCCGGGATGGGCCTAGTCGCCATCCGATGTAACCGGTGCAGACTGGCCACTTGTAGCCAATACCAATCCCGAAAACAAGCTAGTCAGTCCCCCCATCACACTCTGGGTGAGCACATATGGGGTGATCTTATCTTCCTTGGGCGGTGCCAGGACGAATGCTATCTGGAGAGAGGCAAGACTGTCTCGTGGGGGAGGCCTGATGCGTAGGACGAGACTTTTGAGTTTTGGCCAGTCACCTGAGCTTCATTCAGCACGCAAACCAGACTATGCATGCCTTCTCGACTCTACCGGCCCCCCTTACTACCCTCCCGTACGTCTAAGCGGCAAACCTACATCCCCGGTTAACTCAGATAGTCTCGCGGGGAGGACCGAATCCATACCTCTTTCGAAAGATGTGACCGTCCCAGAGGACGCACCGATATGCATGACCGGTCAGAACTACGGCTGCAGTGTGGGCAACAGCCATGGGCACGAGAGGGTGTGCAGCAGCCCATGTATTCCATACTTATTGGTTGTGTGTCAAGAAGTCGGAAGCTCAGCCGCGCCCAGGAACGAGTATGATGACCAAGAAGTGCTGTGGTCATATCATATTCTCTATATATACTCGGGTCTTATACGGCCTGTGCAGGCACGTGGGACATTGTAATCCATCAGCAGCCGCCTTTCTATATCAGCTCAGCGTCGCCTTGCACCAGCTTGGCACTTTCTCGTCCTATTGGTACAATCCCTTCTCCGTGTGATCTACTATCTTTCCTGGCTCACCATCCACTCATATCATGGACAATGAATATAACCAAGGCGTGGAGGCCATACGACCTCTGGAGTATCCCCATATGAACAATGGTAGGTAAGCAGCACACATGACATGGCCTGGATAGAGTGCTGACCGCATTATAACACCAGGCATCTATCTCGACCACAGTGGTGCGACCATCTATGCGAAGTCGGCAGTCGAGGGTTTCACCCGGAAGATGCTGTCCAACCTATACGGGAACCCCCACTCGGAGAACTCGCCGGCAAAGTTGTCAGGAGACAACGTCGACCAGATCCGAGAAAAGACACTAGCGTTTCTCGGCGCCGACCCGGACCACTTTGACCTCGTGTTCGTGGCCAACGCAACGGCCGCCATCAAGCTCGTCGCCGACTCCTTCCGTGACCTGGCGGAGAAGACCAGATCTGGCCGGTTTTGGTACGGCTTCCACAAGGACGCCCACACCAGCCTCGTCGGGGTCAGGGAACTCACCTACGGGCACCACCACTGCTTTGGGAGCGACTACGAGGTCGAAGAATGGCTCCAGTCCCCAGGTAACGCCTTGGCCGGCCGGCACAGCCCCAACGACCTTGGCTTGTTTGCTTATCCCGGCCAGTCCAACATGACTGGACGACGACTCCCGTCTTCTTGGTGTGGGAGAATTCGGCAGTCGGACACTCTCCAGAACTGTTGTGAGTATTCCCCTGAGGGACAGATACCAACATATAATTACTTTGTGTACACAAGACCTGTGACTAAGTAACGCGGTGACAGACACACTTTACGATGCTGCCGCTCTGGCCATGACTAGTCCCATGAGCCGCGTCTTTGGAGACCCGGATCAGGCACCCGACTTCACATGCCTCTCGCTGTACAAGATCTTTGGGTTCCCCGACCTCGGCGCACTCGTGGTCCGCAAGGCCTCTGGTCACATCCTGACGCTTAGGAAGTACTTTGGCGGCGGCACCGTCACCATGATCAGCACGCTGAGCGACCCGTGGCACAAGAGTAAGGGCCTGCAAGCCCCCAGGTACCACATCCACGACGGACTCGAGGACGGAACCCTGCCGTTCCACAGCATCCTCGCGCTGGGGGAGGCCATCGACGTGCACAAGAGACTGTACGGCTCCATGGCGACGGTATCCAGGCACACGTCCTATCTCCTCACCCGGCTCTACCGGGGCCTCTTGGAGCTCCGTCACCCAAACGGGAGGCCCGCCTGCCGCATCTACAACGAGAACCGCGGCCCTGCGGCCTTTGAGGACCCCAGGATGCAGGGGTCGGTGATTGCGTTCAACGTGGTCAAGGCCGACGGGCAGCATATACCGTACGCGGAAGTCGAGAAATCGGCGAATGCTGCGGGCATATATCAGATCAGGAGGTAGGTAGTACAGCAACAACGCGCCCAAGCAGGCAAACTCGATGCTAATATTGGTGCTTGCAGGGGTCTGTAATCCCGGTGGCATCTTCACTTCTCTCGGGTACGAACCTTGGATGATTGATCGAGCGCTCTCGGCGGGGCATCACTGCGGGTCTCAAGGCATTGCCATCATCCACGGTCTTCCCACTGGGTACGTGGATTCATCCATATTATACTGTTTGACCATGCTCCAAGTGCGTCGCATACTGGTCTGCTAACATGGACGACCAACATCAGAATTGTGCGAGCCAGCGTGGGTGCCATGACGACGAGGAAGGAGATCGATGCCTTCCTGGACTTCATGCGGGCGACCTTCCTGATGACCAGCAACGAGTCCGAAAACGAATCGACCGCCGCCGCGTCCAAGGTGTCGTCGTCCACACTCTATACGTCATCATCATCGTCGGCGGATATCGAGACCAAGATGGCGCTCGACCTGCCGCCGGCGGACCTGGCGGGCAAGTATTTTGCAGATGTCCGGGAGCTGCCGCGACCTGGGCCGCGCCCGCTGAGGCATATCCCGAGGATGACTTCGTGTCCCGTCGTACCGCTGTCATCTTTTCCAGGGTTGGTTCGGGCGGGCATCTGATGGGTGACTTCCGGGATGGATATATATACCTTTGTATGAGATAGATGGCGGGTACTCGGTAGGAAAGAAGAACGAACACTGTGTTGTAACAAGCCGAGAAGGGTCGGGAAGATCGCGAATGTAGCGGGTACGACGGGTTCGTACATGACTTGAGTACTCAAAATGGGTGTCGACATGGATGGGCAGCATTGGACAGCCGGAAAATGTGGATGGATGGCAACATTGTATTGGGCCCCTTTTGGCCATTATTGGGGATATTATATGTATGGCACACCAATGAAGATTCACATGGTAATAGAAGTTATTCAGAGAGTCAACTGCACCCCGTGGCCCGTATCCCCATCTCCTTGGCACGACTGCCAGCCCTCCGTATTCGCCGCACTGCCCATGAATCTTAGCCTGCGCGTGCAGTCCGCGGTACAATGACCAGCACCGTACCGGGTACCCGTCTTGTTGCCGGGAAACCTGGCTATACCCTCGTGGCATTATGCTCGGTGTTGTCGGAGCAGAGTACGTTCCTTGCGGCATGAAGAAGATCCAGGAAAGAAAGTAGGGGGTCCAAGAGGCTGGCTGGCTGGCTCACAGGTTGCAGACAGGCCTTGTCTAGAAAGCTTGGTTATGGTGTCGTTCGCCAATACCAGATAGGTTTTGGTTTGACTAGTAGAATGTTCCAGTGCATCGTAGGGGAAGGGGGGTGTTTTTGAAAACCGTTAAGGGGCTACTTAGTAGTACTGACTTGTGCTACATAAGTTCACATCTACATCCAAGATGGGGGCGTGTGTCCAGAATTTCCGGGGCATCCCTGCAGGAGGGTACGTCGTCCATGTCACAGACCTCGAGCCTTTCGCATTGCCTATGTCTCAATATGTCGGTCTTGTCAAATTGAGCTCTGGCTGTCGCCGGCTCCCTTGCTGGTCGCCTCTCTGTTACGTATGAGGGAGGCCCACGTAGTCGCGGTAGCTGCATCAAGAGGTGCCGCTGCTGTTGCGGTTGATGTTGGATAGAACCTCGGGCATTTTGGGAAAACAGACAAACAAGAAAGCAACGTCGACGTAGCCCGCATTGCATGTTGACGTAGCTAGCATCTTCTAGAAGATGATTCGAAGAAGACGGAGATGGGCTGTTTGAGTACCTACATGTTGACCGCTGTCAGAGTCTCCTTCTGCAGTCGCCATTGGAGATTGCCAGAGTCAGGGGAGGTAGAAGTAGCAACCTCAACACCCCCGGGGGCCATTCCCCGTATGCGGGCTCCGACAGCGGTCTGGACATATGTACTGGCTGAAAGCGAGCGTTGCGGTCTCACATGGGGGAACACCGACGTGATCCCTATCACCTGGTTTGAGTTTTCATCGACTGGCGCAGGGTAATTGGGTCCTGTCTCTCATCTCGGGGCGTCGTCTCACACCAGGCCTGGCGCGTAATGGCATCCGGGGGCTTTGGCAGGTCCACAATCCGGGTTATGGCCCCATCTCAGGTCACGATCGGTGAGACACGGGATTACCTGCAGATATACACACCCAGCCAGTGCACCGGTGAGAGCGAGACCAACATCTTGGTCAAAAAGCATTGGCGGTGTGAGTCGCGGTCGGTGGGTAATTGGGGGTTCGAGACATAGCAGTCTCAGGGGCACAGACAAATGCTACGTTTCTTGCAGATGTTGATCGAAGGGGCTCGCCCGCAGAGGCTCGTCATCACATGCTCCGAGGTGCTGCTGGCCAATCAGTGGGCGCAGTTGAACTTGTTTGGCAAGGCATCAAAATCAGAGCCTTGCAGTCGCCCTTGCTTATTTGTATAGAGAGGCCTCACCCCCGTCTGACTGCGAGCAGCCGAGCAGCCGAACGATCGCTGCGAGGGTCTGGGCGAGCAAGCCTGCATACATACATATATGCACAAGCCTCTTTGCAACATGGACGTTTGGACTTGCGGACTCTGTCGAGGCGAGCTGAATGCCTACAGATCACTTCTGTTTCGAGAGTTTAGCTTTTTCCGGACTGGGATAATAAAGTGCATAGGAAGCAGCAGTATTTGTACGCAGACCTGCGTAGGGACATCATCATACTTAGCAAACTACCGGCACAAATTGCACCCTGACCTGATCGAATGAGACGAAACTCATGTATCTGCTAATAATGTTGATGATAACTCATAATGATATATCGAAGAGTCCGAGCTGACATATGCGGGAAGCGCTGCAGGTCTTACCTCGTCTAGCAAACATCGCTCCACGTTGCTGCCGCTCGAGAAGATCGCCTTGGGTACCCGGGCAAGATTCGCGGGAGGCGCCGGGTGCCCACTTCACTCAGGCAGCTGGAGGGAGGCAAGTCTGGCTCGCGAAGGCCCTGCCAGCCCGCCGTCATCCGCCTGCCTGTTTCCTCCTGCCTCTTTCTCTCCAAGACCGAACGGAACCGAGTACCGCAGTTCAGAAGGCGGTTTACGTCATCAATCTACCAGCAGAATATCATCGGAACTACGGCATCGTGTGTGCAATTTGGAAGGGCCGGTTCTTTTTCTTGCTTACCCAGCTGAGGCCATGGTCCCTTGGGCATTCGCTTTGGGCTTCGGACGATTGGAGACCGCAAGATTGGCAATCTAGCCAGACACCTTGGTTTCCGCAAGGAACAGGAGCCTGTCTGCGGTGGTGCAGAGTGATGGACAGCCAGCCGCAAACAGATTCTGTAGATCATATAGCGATCGTGTCTCCAAGCTACCACTTCTTTGATTTGTTCCGGCAATCCAAATAGGCTTATTAGCATTCGGTGAGCCGCAAGTCCAACCGGCCAGTTTCATGTAAACAGGAGACACATGGGACGAACCAGATGTAGCAAACTAAATGAATCTACACCACCGCCCGTCCATATTGCTCAGATATACGGGCGGATCGACTTCCCGACAGGCCCAGCCCCCACGCCAGGTTCATCCCATTGCTGACCTTGGAGAAACGACGTGTCGCATCGTTCCAAGCTAGACTTGTACTAGCCGAACATATAACAGCATTGCTAGCTTGGGGTCCGACATAGTCGGAGCACAAGAAACCATTTGATGGTTCCTTGCGTGAGGGCCCAATCCCTCATGACGTGGCCTGTCTCCCCTGGAACGCAGGATGAGAAGGGCGCGGAACGGTCAAGAATTGCATTGAATACAAGGAGGACCGGTCAAGCGCAGAAATGTGTGTCCCAGTCAGCCAAAATAATGTCTTGACAGCGGGATATGGATCTAGCACTACCCGCGCCGGCCAGATCCAGATGCATACGAAGCTGGCATGCCCCGTGTAAGTAGACTGAGTGCCAAGGTTCGAGCGTTCCTAGTCTTTTGGCGTGCCTACAGTATAGACATCATGTCGGGCACGACTTCTATCGAGCTCCTGGGGCGAGCTCAAAGGGCCAATCCGGGTAGAGCATCGGCCCATTTCATCAGAGCGGAAGCTCTTCCGGCCTCCCAGCAACACGCATTTTCAGCGGGCACCACCAGCAGCATGAAGTACTACTATGTAGTCTGCGCAGAGGTCACCGTCCTGCCAAAGTAACTAGTCTGGCTTGAGCGCTTCCTCCCATCTTGGCGCGCAACTAAGTTTAGGTTATTCTTCATCGCAGATCATGTAATTGCTTTTTCCCACATCGAGGCGTGCACGCTAACCAGACTCTGGCGCCATCACTGATGGAGGGTCATTCTGCTCGCCCTTCCTCCTGCTAGTTTTAGGAGGAGGACGCGACGAGGGATGAGAGTGACGCTGGAATGATGCCAAGATGATGCCGGCTTGTCGTTATCCGCAAAAGCCTGGCAAGCCATGGCGAGTACCGGACCGATCGCGCAAAGGCCCCCGGATCCCTGAACCCAGGCGAGCCTCTCGCTGTCTGCATATTTCTAGCTAAAAGGTGATCAAACGAGTCGATAGTATCTTGGTTGCCGGTGAGGTGCCTTGCGGAAACACTTGGCTGACGTTTCATAAGAGGCTTTTGCTGGAGAGCCGGTGTGGGCTGGCGCTGGCGGCGGTCAAGAGCCCGGGTGCTGAGTGACAGAGAGGGAGGAGTCCAGACTCGGCCCAATGCATTGTCTTAGAGGCCGACATATGCTGACAGCGCATGATTCTGATGAAGATGGACGGGAATGGATTGGATACTGTACGCGGTGATGTGCTTTGCTGCACAGGAGCTTACCCGGATCCTGTCACGAGTGGGCGGGTCAGGAGTGATGAACTATTATGCGCAAAGTATCATGCGTGATGTGATGGCCGGGCGACTCGCACGATGCTGATTCTCCTGGTCTATTGACCGACCAGCTTGAAGCTTGGCGTTTCTGCTGCTGCTGAACGGTAGATGGCACAATTGCAAGTCTGGCTGAGAGATGCATGCGTGCAGGTAGTAGCAGCAGCAGGGCTGGCTAACAACATGGAGATAGCCGCCGCCCCGAAGGGAAGGGCGCGAAGACGTTCTCGCTTAGCAGGGCCCCGACAACAGTTGAGGTAGTATTAATTGCTGATCCATCAATAAAGTTGACGAACGTTTAACCTCCAGTACCGAACTGCCTACGGAAAGTACATACCTAAAACTAAAGCAAGTACCTAGGAAAGGCAATCTGCCCCGCACCCGTCGCGGCTGTAACCTCGAGCTACGCTACTTACATGTACCGTCCTCTCGATCTTAGCTCGGGTAGGCAGGTAGGCAGGTTTCTAGGGTGGGTAAGTACCAGGTAGGTAGGTACCGAAGGTAAAGCATGCCTCATATGCGCATTTTTTATCACTATCCCTCATTCCAATGCTAATACCAATAGGCCATTATTTATTATAATAGTGCCATGCAACTATGTTGCTTCTTTTGCTGGCTCGAATCTGGAAGACGACTGGTCGCTACGTCCACATGCGTGCACACATCTCATCTCTCGATACATACTACTAGAGGGAAGAAGGAGGGAGCTAATGCTCTAGTGATTTTTTCAATGCAAGCCTCAGCTGGGTTGAGCTGGCTTGCAACGACGCACTAAAACAAGCCTTACCCACCTGGACGGCGTTCGCTCCTGCCGAATAGCAAGCTGCCAAATTTTGACCTGTCACCCTTAAGAAACCTCCGGCGCATGCTGCATGCGAGGAAAAGAAACAGGGCTTCTTCTTTTTTCTGGCTACTTCTGTTGCTGCTGCTGCTGCTGCTGATCGCTTTAGCAGTAGTAGAAGAAAGTGTCAACAGGGGTCATCTGTTTGCACCTGTATCACGGACGTCCTGCGTTCATGTCAATTCATGTTCATGTGGCATAACCTTACCCACTCCCCATTACCTCCACCTACCCTGTAGTATATCGATGCTGTCAACTGATGAAGCAGAGCTGCCAAACATAGGTACTTTCTGCCCGTCAGCATTGTTGACACCCCCCTCCTACTTACGGGCTCTACGGGTTTCTCCGCGCCCGCGAAAAGACGATGCCACACGACATTGGAGATGAAATGTTGTTGCATAAACTCAGGTACTTGCTCATGTGGGCAAGTGGCCATCTTACTCGACTAGCAATGCAGATACGTAAAGCAGACAGGAGGCCAATGGATGTTGGTATCGAATATCCGGATGACAGGATGACAGGTTTGATCGACAACCGCCAGATGCGATGGGCCAAGATCTGATACAGTAATGCAAGAAGAGATCGCAAGCTACCGCTCATTCATCCCATCCCATCCCATCTCGTCCCAATTCCGCTTTTGTTATGTACTATGTTGTTAGTGCTACTGCCGTCATCCCATCCATCCTTGACCTGTTAAGGTCAGGATCTGGATTGCCAAGCAGCCGCAACCACACGTCCCGACCCCGACCCCGCCGCCAGTTCGAACGAACGACCCCCGCCCTTGTCGCACATCTTTCCTGATCGACGGCAAGGTAGCCAACAAGCACCGAATTCTAACTGCTTTTCTACAGTACCTCCTGCCTGTCCTGGCCTGCACCATCGGTACGCCTACTGCCGGCTTGCCTGGCTCCTTACGCGCTAATAATATCCTGCATGGCGATGGTGGTGATGGTGTCTGCATCGTACCGTTCGTCCTATCTTCTCCGATCGCCTCAAACATCACGGGATTGCAACCACCTCGGGAGCAGCCTATCAACGAAAGGCGACGTTGATCCGGACTATGCGAAGACAGCCCGGGCCTACCAGCTGGAGGTGTAAGTGATGCCCGATACCATCGCATATGGTATCAACATTCAATGCGGGCGTGCATATGCCTTAATCATTGCATGCCGAGAGCGCTGTCAGGTCAGGTAGCCAGCTAACAGACCCATTTGGAGCTGTTTCAACCGTGATCGGGCCCACTTGTCGAGATTCCGGGGGAGAAAGCCGACACCAGACCCCTCGCCCATGTACGAACATTGAGGTACGGATACAGTTCCTGCAATCACCAATGCCCTTGGCGTCGGGCCTTCGCTCCCTCACCTACACCCACGATGTCATGCTCTCTTAACGACCGTAACGTCGGACTCTGATCGTAATTTACTCGCTCCCCGGCTTTCCGGGAAGGCACGACGCCACCCCACCAAGGTGTGGCAGCGAATACTCGAGATCTAATTTCCATCCTATGAGCATCCCAAAATTTCTACGGCGCGCCTGGCATAGATCCGATCTGCTGGATCCGCCCCTGAGCTGAGCGGCCTTTCTTTCCTCACGTGTGGGTGTAGTGCTATTTGACCAATTTACATGGAGCGAGGCAGTTCCGGCCTGGCCATAGATTGATCCTGCCTTGCTTGGGTCGATCAATCTATCTCTTCAACCACCCCATTGTACCGTCGGTTCCACGGCCGGTCGGACTGGTCGCGCATTGCATGAGCTTGTCTACGTCTCAAACCTTGTCGTTGCGTGACCAAATCAAGCAACGGCAAAGCAACAGCGACGGGCAGCCTTATCGTAAGTGTGTGTGTGGCAGGCCCTGTGTGGATAGGGCGTTAGGCGTGCTGTGCGCTTTTTCAACTTGGCCACACTAGAAACAAAACCACGCAGAGGGTGCCAGACTTTGTAAATCTCTGGATGGCTAACGGTGTTGCATCATGAGCCGTCTTTTTTTTATTTCTTTATTTTTTGCCCCCTTCGACTTCAGTCATGGTATGTACCTACCTAATTGCTCGTTTCGTTGAATTCCTAATACGATGGGTAGCGCAGGGGGGGGGGCAAAGAGAGAGACAGGGAAAAGTCCGACTCCAAATCCCCATCTTCCCATGCAAGTACCATTGCAGTTGCAATGCAGGTAGGAGCATGGGTGCGAATTTGGCAGAAATAGCTTGGTATTGCTGGCTCGCGTCGTTCCGGCCAGGTCGTAAGCATTCTGCTCGCATCTCGCGTTTGGGGCTGGAAGGGAAGGGGAAGGAGGGTGCCAGACCCTTATTCCAGACAATGACTGCATACAGATCAATGTCCACCTATATCGAATAGGCTCCTCTTGTCTGGAAAAAAGGAATCAAGGAAAGCAAATGCCAGAAGATGACCAGGGGAGGGGGTGTTCATCTAGCGACAGGGATGGCACTGGACTCGGGGATCTCTTGTGTGTGTGTGTGCGCGCGCGCGCGCGTGCATGCGTATGTACTAACGTCTTCTTCATCCCAACTCCATTCGCAGCGCAGAAGACTGACACCCACCTGGCACCGGGATCAACACGCTTGACATGTTACCGACAAGGATCCTTCTACTCCACAAAGTCACCTCTCGCGTCCATCGACCGACCTCGAACCTACAGCATATACATAGCACATACTGTATGTATACTTCTGCAGTATAGTACAAGCAGGTGTGCATACCTGAACACCAGGTATCGTAGGTGCCTCAGGTCCCAATGCTCCAGGTTGAAATTGTAAGGGACCGGACGTGTCTATTTACGGAAGGGAAAAAGTAACGCAAGCGAGTCAACGTAAAAGCAAGCGAGCGCCGGAGAATTAAATTTCGACGGTTACCTTCACGGCGGGTACAAATCTCACCCAGTCCTGGAATATCGGTCTACTGTAATTGCTGGCTCTCCAGCCAAATCCTACTCCGGGGCCTGCTGGCGTTACATGCAAGCCGTCCCAAGCGAATTGGACGTGCGTCATTTGCAGGATGCTACCTCAAACAAAATCATTCATCTCATCCTCTCAGGTGCAAATCTGGGACGGCAGACTTGTTGGGAATGGTTCATCGAAATGCGCAATGGAAATTCCCGAGACTTGCTCATACAGGCTTCTTTCCATGTATGTACCGAGGTCGAGGGGCGGTGACCGCACCTCAGATACAGATGTAGAGACCTCCTGCATTGGTGTATGGGAGTGTGTAAGTATGTAGGTAGGCACTAGACCTGCCTGGATAGCAATACACTTGAGGTTACTGAAGAAGACAGTACCTTGTTAGTCGTGTTGCCATGTTGCCATGTCGCCAGCCATGCATCGATCTAGTAACGTTCGGGTACCTGAAGAGACACTCCAATCCCAGCGTCTGCCACTGCAGCTGCAAATACATACATACCTAGGAGATGAAGGGCAAATTAGGCCATAAAACTGCACACACACACACACACACAGACCGAGGAAAATGGTCTAGCAGAAGTAAAGTCGATTTGATAGTCGACCTTGGGGAGCCAGTGCCCGCCTGTACCCCCTGGCCTGGCCTGGCCTGGGTATTATGGGTTAATCAGTAATAGAACGAGAACAGGGGTCACTCGTTTCCTGTCCTGAGTCGCCCCATCCGCCCGTCCCCATAGCTCACCAAAGCATCCCGGGCCCTTAACACGGCTGTTAATCATCCTTCAAGTCAAATGCATAGAGCGCCAACTGGCGGGTTGCCAGAACACATCGACCCAGGCCTGGTGAAAAGGGAAACAAGCATACATAGCTATATCCATCCAGTCTACTTACCTTTCCGGGCAAATACGCACCCCCCTCCCCAGTCAAGCAGGCCGGCCTGTGGAAGTTTCCTCGCAGTGTTTCAGACCTCCAAGCCGAGGCAAAAAAAAAAAGGTTGAGAGCGTACGGGCAAGAGCAATGCGAACCAAGGCTCAAGAGCTGCTGAATGGGAAAAGAGAGTGTTATGCTGGCGAGACATGCGCACCGTATGGTGCTATGCCGGTGATGATCACACCTGCACCCGGCCCAGTCCAGCCAAGTGGGAAGGGCAATAAGAATAGCAGGCAGGTAGATATGTACATGCTCATGTTCCTTTTCCCACGCTTGGTGCTGCTTGAGTATAAGTCAGTCGCCGCGTGGGTCCCCAGCTTCGGGAAGCAGGTCGAGTGATGAAAAAGAAAATAAGACAAGACGAATCCCTGGGATCTCCGATATCGAATCGAAAAGGAACAAGAAGAACAAAAAGCAAAAGCAACCCGAGCTACGACTCACTACCCACCGTACTACTACCACGCGTAGTAGCGTAGCAGCAGCAGCAGCAGTACCTCTTCGACGTCCTTCAACCACCAGCCTCTGGCGTCATCCCTGCCTGCACTGTTCAGGGTCCATATCCGTCTGGTATTCTTCTTTGCCCATATCTATTTCCTTACAGGCCGCCGGCTGTTCGGCCAAGACGACGTGAGCGAATCGGACGTTCGGACTCGGAGAAGAGAAGAAAGTCAAAAAGAAGAAGAAGAATAGTAAGAAGCAGCAGCAGCAGCAGCAGCAGCAGAAAAAAGAAAGCCAAACGACGACAGCTGCCCTCGCTCGACCACGCAGCAACCACTTCTTTTTAGTCTTGTGCAACCCTATGACAGGACAATGGCCCGTCCCTAGCTCGACCGCAACGCAGCAGCCCACAGCCGTGGCGTCCAGCCATAACCGTCGCCAGGCCACGTACAGTTAGCCCTTTCGCTGGCGAGCTCCCACCCCGGAGCAACCCTTTAACACATATATGCTTCACCTCTTTATATACATCATCCAGCGTGTCAACTCTCGAAGTCCACCCGAGCAACTGCGTCGAGCTCTTAGCGAGTCCCTCTTTTCCCTCTCTCTCTCTCCCTCTCTCTCTCTTTCCATTCTCTCCATCTACCCATCTCTCCATCGGACCCGGGATATAGACCGACACACAGACAGACAGGCAGGCAGGCAGGCACAGCCTATACAAAAGGGTAGCCGCTGATGCTGGCCGGATGCGCTGAACCTCCGCACCTGGAACTGGAACTGGACCCCGTCAACACGATCACACTCTATACACACACACAGACCCAGGAACCCAAGACCAGTTTACCGGGCCCAGGTGCATCATCTTGCCAGATTCAGATAATCATTGGCTCCCGCTTTCCCCTCTGGTCCTGCCTCAGATATAATAGTTGATTTAGAAGTGGACACTCTGCTGCGTTGCCGTATCACGTATCGAGCTGTGCCGCGTCCAGCTGCATCCTTGCCACACAGGCTTCTCAAATTGGACGCTGACTCCCGCTGTGGTCGCATCGAAACACACAGTCTGGCTCGCGGGTCCGCAACCGTCTTAACGGACTCGATTGGCCCGCCTCTCCTCGCTTCCACCTCCCCATCTCCTGTTTCTTCCCTAATAACAACGACCCGACTAAATCCATCAGCCTGTTGGGCGGATATCAAGGTCGCCGTATCAGCCATAACTGATCCCATCATCTTGTTGCTGCCACCCGAGCACAAAACCCTGGTTCGGCCCCCTTCCCCTTCTAGGAGAGGAACATCGGACCAGCCAGCCGATGCTACCGACCTGACCGGTAGACTTGCCCCATCGACAGGCCCTGAAGGAGCCCAGCAGACGAGTATCTGTATATGGCCGTCGCCGTCCAACTGCCACCGAGGAACCATCCAGTCTTCTTGGAGCCCAAACTTGGATCACATCGCCTTCAGAGCTTGTCCTGGCCCATGATAGCCACCATGTCCTACCAATATCCTCCGCCGCCGCCGCAGGACGGTGCCGAGATGGACCTCCCGCACGCGGGCTACCTCAGTAGCTACGCGACGCCTTCCGCTTCCTCGATGGAGGTAAGAAACAGAACTGCCCACCCACCACAGCCTCACAGCCCAGCTCGGGACATCCTCATGCCCCTTGTCCAGGGGCGGCATTCTGTCCAAAAGTCATCCAAGTTAAGGAGAGCATTCTCGACCCCTAACGTAAGAAAACAGGGGGCAAATGATCCAGACAACGGGCACCTGGCGTTGTCGAGCAGCGAGAAGCGACGCAATAAGCTTGGGTACCACCGCACATCGGTAGCATGCGGTATGTTATACAACCCAGCCCTCTTGGCCTTACTGACCCCATTTCCCAAAGGCCATTGCCGACGCCGAAAGATCAGATGCATCCTCCAGCCTGCTGACCCGGGTGGCCGATGCATGAACTGCATCCGACTCAAGAAGGAGTGCAGCTTCTTCCCCGTGGACCAACAGCCTCCAACACTGCCTGGCCAAAAGCAAGGGACGCGCTCAGCCGTAGGATCCAAAATCCCCTCGACATCCTCTTCCCCGGCCATGGCCACTGGACAACCACCGGATGCGACGCGGCACCAAATGTACCCGCAACTCACCACTGCACAGTCCTTGCAGCACATGGGGCCCCCAGGCATGCAGCACGCTTCGGCGGACACTTATCCGGTGACCCCTGAAGGTAAGTCTAGGCTCTGGCCCGGTGCTTTTCTAACGGTAATTGCGCGCACATGCTAAAGAGAAATCGAGAAATTACAGGAAGTGCTCCCGGGGCGAGAGCCTATGAATATGGCCATGGCGTCAGCGACTGGATAGCGGCGGATGCTAGTGGCGGCAGCTCGGCCAAAAACATGGATGACCTAAACTCGTCGTGGCGGGCATATCCCCAACCGTCGCCCGTGAGCCCAGCGTTCTCCCCTTACACCACGCACGCCGTACCTGGAACGGCCACTTGGTCATCGGTACCAGGCGCCGGCGCAATGGCCGCAGGAGTAGTCGGAGAGGCGGGTTCACGTCCAGAAGACGTGCCCTGGAGCTCCTACGCGGCAGCCACGACGAGATCCATGTCATACGGCAGCGGCGGCGGCGGCGGCGAAGCACCCGGAGCTTATTCCCCCATGACTGGAGCGCGCACGTTCGACAACCGACGCGTCTCGACCACGACAGCGTACGCGCCATCCATATCCGCGGCAACTTTGTCGGGCGGGGTGGCAGCCGTGGACAGTGCGAGTGACCACCACGCGGCGTCGCTCTCCACTGGAGCCGGCCCGCCCCCGAACTACGGGACGTGGTCTCCACACTCGTACGGCGGTGCCTACGGGCGCAGGGCCGACGCGTATGGTTCGGTGTGGTACAGTGAGGGTGCCGCTGGGGCCCAGGAGGCGTCCGGTGGCGGCGAGAACATGCATCAGCACGCCGGAGCCCTGTACTACGGCGCACGATAGCACGATAGAGCAGCGAGCAATCAGAGACGACAGTGTGAAGAGCTGGTGAGAAAAAGAAAAAGGCTCTATAAGACCAGCGCGGCTTGGAGAAGAAAGCCGTCTAGTCCTGAGCATGGCTGCTGCTGCCGTAGCAGCAACCGTCAAGAGGAAGAAGAGGAGGAAGAAGAAGAAGACTCAATCCCTTGTTGGTCGGAGGGGGAAACGAGAATTCGACGGTCCGGATGGCGATCGGATCTAAAACCCCTCCAACCCAACCTAATCTATCTGTGCAGGGAACAGAAGGAAAACTTACTAGGAGCCAAGGAACCATGCGAACCTTGATGGGACTACATCTCCTACTCTTATTAATCCTCCTACGTACAGGTTCTTCATGGGGATCATTTAGTTCTTGGCTGTTTCCATTGTCATCTTGGCTCATATGACGCGACAGAATCAAACGTGGAGGAATAATGTTGAGCGTGGAGAAACAAATTGTCCAAAATTCGGGCAGAAGGGGTTACGAGGTCACGAAAGAGGCATACACCCGAAATGGGGGTTTCGGTGCTACTAGGGGGTTGCGGCCGCAGCAGCCTTCCAGATTGATTTGCGACACGAAACGTCTCCGTCTCCGTCTCCGTGAACCACGACCACGACCGCAGTGGTAACACGGCCACCGTTACCACAGTCAGCAAAGCCACCCTGGCTTGATCTTTTTGGGTTTCCTGTTCTTCTCCCATTATCCCCTCCTTCTACCTAGTCTCTCAGCCTGTACGACGACTTGGGCCATCTATCGACCGCGGCACTGCTATTGCTACCACTACCACTCATACAACTGGACACTACCTATCTATTACATACACTTACAAATATATAATCGGGAACGGATCTACTACTACATGAAAACATCATTTACAACATTAACTACATTTCATTCATAATTCAGCGACCCAGGACTCAATTACATACATCATATACATTCACATACATATCTGCACCCATATCGGGTCAATTGGTCACAAGCCATTTGTCCATCAGCGGGGAAGGACGAGAGGCGGGTGGTTCGTGGTCGAACCGGCTAGGCGCCGACCTTGGTAGCGAAGCCACACACGTTCGCGGGCCATCCTGGTTCTCTCGGACCTCAACCGACGATGGGGATCTATTGGAAAGGGTTGGAGGAGGGAAACGGACGGACGGACGGAATATCTGCATCTCGGCATGGGTGGGGAAAGAAGG
This sequence comes from Arthrinium phaeospermum, assembly GCA_006503535.1. Taxonomy (NCBI): domain Eukaryota; kingdom Fungi; phylum Ascomycota; class Sordariomycetes; order Amphisphaeriales; family Apiosporaceae; genus Arthrinium; species Arthrinium phaeospermum. The sequence continues at coordinate 428,556 of QYRS01000015.1, forward strand.
CATGGAAGGGATTTTGGCTGCGATTGATCTCATTTGCATCTTGTCATTTTTTGCGGGTTTCCTCTCTTCATATTTTGATGTTTTCGTCTTGGCAACTTCCTTGTCTGTGGCACGGACTGTTATGCCAAAGAGGATTCGGTTCGGAAAAGTTAAAGGACTGTTGTAATAACTATATTGTTTTGTCACCTACGTTTATCTTCCAAACCTCTTGTGTGATCCCGGAGATGTAGCCCGGAGATGTAGCCTGTATCTGATAAAGCCTCCAAGTTGCTTATTAACGCAGACTATAACAAATACTCATCGCGTCTCTCATCTTCAGAGAGCTACTCCCGCACAGCACAAATACAACACGGTGCTTACTACTTAGCCGGCCGTTCCTCCGCAATGCTCGACCCGACTTTCCCGCCCCCCTTAACCTGTTGACTGAGGCCTCATGTGCTGAGCCGCCACGTGAGCACCATCAAGGTGATGTAGGCGCTCAGGCTTAGGGCGGTCAGCAGCACGACGCTGTTGCCGCTGGTGCGGAACTTCTTGCGGACCTCGCCGGAGCCGGCGGCGTCGGGGGCCGTGAAGAACTGGCGGTTGCCCTGGTGGCGGCGGTAGATGGCGACGAGCAGGACGGCGGCGCCGTAGCACGAGAAGAGCGCCCCGATGGCGTAGAACTCCGAGGTGAAGATCTTGAGGATGATGAGGGCGAAGCTGAACTGCGACAGGGCCGTCCGCATGTAGGCGCCCTCGAACGTGCGCTGGGCGGCGCGGATCTCGACGAGCCTGTGGGCGCGCGGGGAAGAAGGGGAGGGGGCGGTTCAGTTACGGGGGTCCTTTCAGAGAGAGAGAGAGGGGAGAGATAGGGGCAGGGGTATGGCATGACGGTAACAACACTTACTCGTCGTTAGTGAGAATGACGGACCGGGCACGATGCATGCGCAGATGCAGGTGGCTGGCGGGTTGGACATTAGAGGCGGCGCCCACGAACCGTTGCGTTGGGCATTGCGGTGGAAACTCACTCTTCTGGGTGCGGCTAGAGGAGATCATCGTCATCTCAGCTGGCTTTCTCGACAAGAGTTGCTAAAAATGGCACAGCCAATCTCTTGGGGGGCCAACGTCGTTTGCGGTTTGGGGGTCGAAAGCAGGATTCGGAGCGACTGACCTGAAACATTTTGTGTGTAATGATGCTCTTTTCCCCCTTCTGGGCCAGACCACACTTGGTTGTCGTTTAATAAGGGTCGCTGTACCTGCGAATTTCTATAAACAGTTCGCTGACGGGCTGACGGTGAGTGAGAAGCTTATGTTACATAATCAGCAGACGAACGTTAGGTGCTTCCAGCATTGGACGGTGCAGAAGACGGTGAAGTGGGAAAAAAAGATGGATGCCCGCCCCCGTTTGGCCCGCCGACCGTGGGTTTTAGGTTACTAAGCTTCTGCCAGCGCCAGGAACCAACTATAATTTGAGGCTATGCGGTAGCAGTGTCATGAATTCACCGTCCGATCTATCAATAAGTACGGATGCCTCCAGCTGCACTGCAAGAAATAACTGTACCTGTGCTATGAGAGAGAGGAACGACATGATAAGACTGCCAGGCAATGGAGTTACTTACAACCGCACAGGCACGGGCCGCTATACTCGACTTGACAAAGGGAAAATGAACACAATGCCATTCATGGTTCGATCCTTTCAGCCTTGGACTGTGTGACCTTGAAGCCAACGGGAGAGGTGCCGTCTTACTACATTAGCTGCTGCTAGCGCACTCTTGGTGGTACCTGTCTTTCCAAGGATACGATGTGTTCGGTCCGCAGCAGCTGTGGCTGTGTCGCGACATACCACCACCCCCAAGGTGCATATTTGCTATGTAAGTGATGTCAGCTTTGCTATTTCATGTGCCCGCACTTTCTCCCGTGACGACATGACCTAAGATTTTCGACGTATGTCCTATCCCTTAGTAAAGCCAAGATTGGCGGTACTCTTCTGCCGAGTTGTTCTGCGCTTTGCGCTGCGATGCGATGCGATGCGACAACAATTGCGGGGAAAACGGGAGCCTTGCCGTTGCCTACTTTGCCCCGCCTTTGAGCATCGATCGACCCGGGGGAGGAGGGGGAAGGAGTGGTTGGTGTTTTTGACGGCAACTATCTTCGGTGAGGGAAGGAGCTTTGCAGTATTGCAGTACATAGGCCTGTACTGCCACAGTCACAGTCAAGGTAATTTGATGTCCATGTCGCAACCTAGATGCAACAACACGTCGAGGAACGCCTAGCTGTAAAACAGGTGTGTGGTTCGTTCGTTCCTGGTGCGGCATGTAAGTACAAATATGTGGTGTCTGGTGTATGGTGTTGTCTGTCTGGCTGAGCAGAACGCCTAATCAAGGATCCCCGTTTTTCCCGTCCAGAAAAAACTGCCTTGGGTCAAGCAGAATCACACCCAGCAGACATCCAGGGCCGAATGAGAATCGACAGAAGCCAATAAGCGCAGCGGTGTCTTAACTGGATTGGGGACTGCTGAGCCGCAGCAGCGCAGCGAGCGAAGCCGAAAGAAGTACTTTGGGAGTTAGTTCGCCTACCCGATCTGCCTACAGCGTCACCTTGTCCAGCCTTGCTCACCCTGCCACCCTGCCACCCTGCCACCCTCTCGACTCCTCGAATCCTCTTGTGCTCGTTTCTCCCGTCTGCAAACTGCCAGAAACACACTGTTCCCAGATACTGACAGATTTACACCACCGTCATAGTTCGCGTCGCAGCCGCCCGCAGGAGGTTTTGATTCGCGCATCGCGTTAGGCAGTATTTCCACCTTGTGAACCCCCCTGGTCCGTCGAGGTACTCTCATCCCATCCCGACCTGCGGCTCCACCATCGCTGGGTTAAGCGCCGCCAGTGTGTGAACACAAGTGCAGCCCCCAACTCGCCGTCCTGGACGGGAAGCACACAATACTCGGGCTGTCTCCCCTTCTCTTTTTTTCGATCCCGAGCGAACTAGACTTCCACCTTCTCAACCTCCCAATCCATGTCATCAAGAGGGGTTCAATTGAGTTCTTGAAATACTAGCGATCGGGTTCCTGCACACGACCCGCTCTCTGGATACATACGCTTTCCTTTGACCTGCGCTTTCCAGTCCCCATCAGCTCAGAAGGCTTTCATCCGGCTCCGCGCGCGCGCGCTCCTCCACTGATCGCTGCTGGATTTTGTGCCGGAGCATGAGCTTTCTCTCGCCTTCCAATACTGGGAGCTGAAGTCCTGCCTAGTCTTGCGCCTCAACATATACAAAACTCGGGCCACCCCCCTTTCACTCCCTCATCATGTCTTCGTCAGTATATACAGTTTCGCCGGCCTCCTTACACGACCACCGTGGCAGCTCCAGGGACCGGATGAATGTGCCCCACCATAGCCCACCCCAGAACACCGTCTATCACCAAGCCCTCAACCCTGTAGACTCGCAGCAACTGTTGTCGCCGCACTCGTCTCACTTACAAAGCAACTCGGCCTCTCCCACCGGCGCCTCCAACACGCCGGCCGAGTCCATCTCGACATCAACCACCTATCAGCCGAGCGACTTCAGTGAGCCCGACGACCCATTCTTCGGCGCCAACTTCAATGACCTCGAAGGGTCGGCACCTGCTTTCTTTGACGACCAACTAGTTAATCTCAACAGCACCGAGAACACGGGGCTTGCGAGTTACTGCCCCTCGCTACCTTTCGGAACCCAAGTCTCGGACTTTGGCACGAAGCCTGCCGGACTTCAAAGCCAACCAAATATAACTACAAGCTGGGCTCCAGACCAATATAGCCAAGCGACATTCGGCCAATTTAATTCGGAAGAGCCCCCACCACGAGACTCCACCTCATTTGACCACAGCTCTTCGGCCCCCCAGCTGACTCCGGACACTAACAGTGGGGATTGGTCCAGCAGTGACGATAATCTCGTTCCCGGACACGCCAGAATGGCTGCGCAAAGTCCCCGGGTCACCGTGTCACTATGGGGCAAGGATGGCCAGCAACCCGTGCATGCCGTCGAGCGCGCGTTTGAGCCGGAGGCCCCAAACGCGGCGCGTCAAGTTGCTCACATGGATGATGATCTATCCATTGCTACCCTTCACGGGTCATTGTCCAATGTGTCCCACGAAGCCCAAGGGGGGTGGGCACCTAGCTCTTCGACGAGGCGGCGCGGTCTGGCACCTGAAGATCGCTTGCGGGATGAAACAACCAGTGTCAATCAACTTGCCGCAACGCGCCATGTTGACGAGCGCAACTCACTAGTCGCCGCCTGGGTATCTGATGCCACCGAAAAGACAGCTGGCTTCCTGACTAGTGAGCTGGAGACTTCGTCTGCCCCTGCTCGCAGCGAGGTGATGGATGACAACATAGCACCCACAGAGATTCCTCTGGGAGACACTACCGAAAACAGACACCAGCCTGGCCAGACGTACTACCAGACTGGCGGCCCCGGCGGGCAGATCACTCCCGCCGATCTCGACATCATGCGGCAAGGCCGTAATTGGTCTGATGCGCCGATGGTGCACCCTATATCGCGTAACGGCTCTGCTAGGGTGCAGCCTGAAAGCTCACAAGCCGCAATCCAACGCTTCGAGGAGATGTGCCATGACAATGGTTCCGTCTTGTCTCGGGCAGCCACTTGGGGAACTAGGAGGCGAAGTCTGCCAAGCATTGTCGATGTTGAAGGGGTCGTGAGCGGCAATTTCTTGAAGAAGCTATCCATCAGCAGAGGCGATTCGGGTTCTCGACGGCCAAGCATTCTGAGACGAATCGTCAGCAAGTCCAGTGCCAGCAACCTTCTCAAACGTAGGAACAGCGGCAACACAGATGATGCTTCGTCAGACGAAGCCAACCAGGGCGAGAGGCGAGAGTCCAAGGATAGTCTAGCGCCCCCTTCGCGCACCACCAGCTGGAACAAACGGGGGTCAATCCCGAGCATAAACACCACTTTGGTGGGAATGGCCCAAGGCGCTGCATCTATAGGCACTGCTCATGCTCGAAGTGGTTCGATCAACGCAGCGACGCCCGCTACTTCGCCCAAAAGCCCATTTGGCTTCCCGGCAACCGTTCGAAACACACTCCGGAGGCCGCGTAGCAAAACAGAGTTGCCTCAGCGTGCAAACCTGGAGTCAACGCCGAACATTGTAGGCTTGTTGAAAAAGCAGGGCGGCCCCCCGGTGGCTCGCCTGGCTGGGTCGCATCCGGCGTTCGATGTCGATGATGACGACGAAGATGAGGATGATGCTCTGGACGATATGGACATCAAGGTTGAGCCAGGCGAGGCGGAGGATATTGTACCCACGTTTGAAGGATTCCAGCAACACATTCTCCGCCTCAACCCGGGCCTGGACAAGACCAACGACTTCCTGGTGGACCGGATTGCACAACAAATGATTGTTCGATACAAGAACTTGCAAAATCTCAAGATCAAGCACATCAAGGCGGCCAATACCGGGTCATGCATGTGTGGCCATCTTTGCATAGCTCAGGGCGGGTGTGCGGCTCCTCTTGACAGCAAAAATGACGCTCGCGGTGTTGACCCTCTTTCGGCTCGTTCAGACTCTCCCGATGGCGAAGGGACTCCTTTGGAGAACGGCATCAATATCGAAAGCTTTCCTTCTGGCATACCAATACCGCCGACATCGTCTCTTCCGGCAGAACTAGAATGTCAGCTTTGCTATACAAGCAGAAAGTTCCAAAAGCCATCCGACTGGACTAAACATGTCCATGAGGATGTCCAGCCCTTCACCTGCACATGGGCTCCTTGTCGTGACCCTAAGATGTTCAAGAGGAAGGCCGATTGGGTTCGCCATGAGAACGAGGGACATCGCCACCTAGAATGGTGGACTTGCGATGTAGAAGACTGCCACCATGTCTGCTACCGAAGGGACAATTTCTTACAGCACCTTGTGCGTGAGCACAAATTCACCGAGCCAAAGGTCAAGACCAAAGCTGCGATCAAGAGGTCTGGCGGCAGCGACCCGACCTGGCAAAAGGTGGAAAGTTGTCACCAGGCAACCCAAAGCCAACCTCAACAGGAGCCATGTCGATTCTGTGGCAAGACCTTCCCGACATGGAAGAAACTCACAGTCCACCTAGCCAAGCACATGGAACATATCAGCTTGCCTGTTCTCAGACTCGTCGAGAATGGAGATCTCAAGGAGGACACCATCATCAGCCCAGTCCAAGACCTCCCACCTCGAAATTTCAATCTGCTCCCCGTGGGCAAGCAGGGTCCCCAGCAATTCAGCCCTTCGCGCCCTCATGCCATTTCCAACCCTACCCCTGTCGACTTCCAACAAATGAACAATATGTATACGTATTCTGACATGGCCCGCGCACCGCTGGACGCTTCTTATTATAACCAATCCACTGCGCCGACGCAGTATAACATGCCGATAACACATAACCACGGCCTGGCCATGCCGCAGACCGGCAGTGGATTTGTCCAACAAGAGCAGTACCACCCAATGTCTGTATCAACTGTACCCCCTTATGGTCAGGCTGTCCCCGCCTTCATGGGTGGGCAGAATCAGCTGGAGGCTTTTCCAGCTTTCAATTCCTTAGGAATGCCAGATCCCATGGGAAGCCAAGCGTCGTACGATGCTTCACCCGATCCCACGATGCAGGACCATTACAGTAACACTGGCTCGGTATCACCGTATACACATTCACCACACCAGGGTCCCAGTCCCTTCTATAGCTCTTGAGCTGGTCTTTCTTCGACTTGCATGTTTATCTTATTCTGGTTGCGATATATACCCTAGAATTGGCGCTAGGTGAATAAAGGGGGTTCACACGGTGCGGGCTCAGCATGATCCGCCACCGTGCATGGGGTTTGGTGTTAGGGATTGCAACGGCGTTATTTCCTTCCACCGGAACATTATTTCCCGGCACTTTACGGAAGGGGAATTCATCATTGTATTTGACTTTGGGGGATCTTTTGGGTGTTGGGTAATCGAAACCGGGAACTCCCCATGAGTTGGGTGGATTGTGGCGACGGATGTGAAGGGATATACTTGGGTTTTCAAACTACGTTCATCGCAGCACATGTGGTTTTGCCGAGCGGGCGGCGACCAATTTCATCTTTTCCAGTTTGTTTCGTTTTCCAATAGACCTCACGCGATCCAATATGACACGGCTCTGTTGCTGAATGTTTCCTCGGGCTGGCCATGGGCTGGCCAGGCCCTCTTGTCTTGGGCACGCCCCATGCTGACCGACTTGGCCCCAGCCATTAAAGCCACCGCATATACATATCACGGGTCGTTCATATCGTCTAAGATGCCAAGCCAATCAAACAACCGTAATCATATCCCAAACCCTGGTTGGTTCGCGGCACTAAAAATGCATCGATGCTTGATTGTTGCTAGGTAAGTACTACTACTACATGGCTTTCCGCCCCGAGTTCCATCTAGGTGATGGATGGCGAAAGGTCATCTATTGATCATCTATTGATCATATCTGCACACTCAAAATTGCCTTGGCAGACCACGCTCGAGTCAGGCAATAATACATCGCTCGCACCGCGGGCGTCTCACGCATATGAGTCGTTTTTCTTTCGTCTCAATCCGACAAACCGCGTGCCATCTCATCGCAGTACACACGTTGGTGGCCTCTTGAGGTGCTATCTGGACAGCATGTCGGAGCGGCGGATCGTGGCAACCGGCGGTGTCGTTTGTGCGAGCAGCTATCTGTACAAGCCACCACGAACCAATTTCCTGTGCTTTTGGGACGGCAAATCTTGGAAGTTAGAACAAGCACCAGCGAGGTGCTAAAAATATGCCGCCGCGCAGCCGTCTATGTACATGGTTTGCAGAGAGTCCGAGCGAGCGGGAGCTTACGTATCTCGCGAGGTTTGTGGTTGACTCCAGCGTTGGTACGGAGTACAGTATGCCCATGGTTGGTTTGATTAGAGGCGTGACAATCTGTAACCCTCTTGCAAGATCCGATCTATCATCATCTGCTCTAGCACGGCTGGATTTATGGGCTTACAATGGGCCGGGCCTCTTGGCCTCTGCGGATTTGCAGCTATGTACCGCAACCGCACATTATCCGATGTTGGACATGGAAACCTTCTCGAATGCCGGCCGGGTCGTTTGACACGTAGGGAGGGCCTGGCAAACAAGTTTTCGGCGCTCTGGGAGCATCTCCGATGATGGTATTTGCATTAACGTCGGTCATGCTCAGCCCCCTTTCCCCCCCATCGACCTTTTTGTTTTGACGCGCAAGATTAGTGGGATGACCACTCCACATCCAATGTCTGTCTCGCTACCGGCGAGGGTCGAAATGGCTCGAGATGGGTGCACCCCCTACCCCCGGAGACCCTTCACCCTTTTCAGGCCTTCCAATTGTGCGTGCGTGCGTGCGTGCGCCCGCCCACTTGTCATCAAACGTTACAGTGCCTGAGCCAAGGCTGCCAAAAACCGGCTGGCTTCAATTAGATTTGGAGGCTGAGGTAGGTTTATGAACTACTGGATAATTGTCGCTGCCGATCCGTTGCTACCTTGCACCATATCCTCCATGCGACTTATCTCCAGCGAGATCGATCAGCCCTTCGCATATCCTCTTTTGTCCAAGATTGGACCGCCGAAGCATGGGTGATTGGGTCTGCAGGGGTCCCCCCCTCGGCTCCCTCATCTGCTGTTAGCGCCCAATCGCGGTGGTTTCACAAGGGAACTAGGCCCTGGGCGGGTCCCTCTAAGCCGTCCCTGGCAGCCAACCACAGCGCCGGCCGCCCTAGTTTTGGTAGCGGCCCCCCTGCCCACTGGGGTTTCGTGGGATTTGGCCCAAACAGTTATCCGACAAGGGGCTTGGCCGCCTCCGAGCCGGGGTCAGGGACGGGGTCGAGTTGAGGGAACGAACGACGCCGTCCCCGTTAGTCGTCATGGAGTGGGAGGAGGGTGCGCGTTCGATTTGATAGCGTCAGGGGGGGGGGATTTGCAGCAACCGCCTGCTGGCCGGTCTTGGATCTGGCATCTGGGGCCACCGACTGGCCCATGGGTGGGTGTCTCTCTCTCTCTAACTCTCCGTATCTTGCTTTTGGATGCCATGCTCTTCACCAACCATTGATTGTCTCTTGATCGAACCCCTTCGCTTGGCTTACTTGGCTGCTGCTTGTTCCGCAACCATAACGCTTTTTTTTCCCTCTCTCTCTCTTTTCCCACTCCAAACAAAGTCAGGATCCCTCTCCACACCATACACTCATTCATCCCTCCCGTTCGATGGACCGAGACCGACTTTGAACCGATAATACCTCCTACTCGTTTCACCTATGCGCTGCGTTTTGACCCGTCCGCTATCCAAACATCGTCGACCACCTCTTCACTCACCAGGCTCGACTTAACCAAACCGCCATCATTGTAGACAACTACAGGCGCCGCTCCTTTTTCCCAAAGGCATTTTCTTGCCTCTTCGTTCCAGGTTGATCCTCGGCCTTTTTTGCCCTTCTTTCTCTTGACTGCCCTTCCCGTTTCTTTCCACCTTTGTTGTTGTGTGTGTTCTTTGTGCGTGTGTGCTCTGCGAGTCGCTCTATTCTTTTTCGCTTCGCTTTGAACCCGACGGAACAAAATCCACGACGTCTTATCTAGGATTACGCCCGAAACTGAGACGAGAAAATACGAAAAACCGTGGGCGACTTCGAATTGGGGTTATTTGGGTTATTACTATTTTTACTTTTTGAATCGATACGACGACACCTTTGTAGAACACGGTTGTCGGCCTTTTCAATTCACCACTACCAGACGGTCAACACTCACATCATATATCGAAATTTCCTTGGTACGTTAGCGTCTTTGGGGGCGCCAAAAGACGAAGAGTAAGAAAGAAAAGCGATTCACCATGGCCCGGTCAGGCTCAGGGTGGAATATTAGGCGGGCGGCGATATGGGCAACGACTTTGGCGGTGGGCGTGCTGGGCGATCAGATCTTGACGGCAAACGACTTCAACAACTGTAAGACGACCAGCGACATCACGGTCACCAAATCGAACATCCAGTACAACAACGACGCCAAGAAGGTCACGTTTGACGTGTTGGGAACGAGCAACAAGCGCCAAAACGTCACGGCGCTCTTGAAAGTGGTGGCATATGGCCAGGAGGTGTACGCCAACAGTTTCAACCCATGCGAGGAGAAGACATACGTGGAGCAGCTATGCCCCGTACCGTCTGGCACCTTCGGTGCCAAGGGCAGCCAGGACATCCCCGCCTCCTACACTGATATGATCCCCAGCATCGCCTTCCAGATCCCCGACATCGCCGCCATGGCAACGCTTCAGCTGAAGGCGTTGGACGGAGGACAGGATGTCGGCTGCATCCAGTCGCAGGTCACCAACGGCAAGACTGCCAACCACCCGGCCGTGTCACTGATTGCGGCCGGCGTGGCTGGCGCTGCCCTGATATTGTCCGGCGTTTCTGCAGCCGGAGCTGCTTTCTCGGGCGCCGGCGCGGCAAGTTCGGGCGCTGGTGGAGCGGGGACGGTAAGTCCCAGCTTCACTGAAGTCTTTGGTGTCTTCCAAGGTTTCGCCATGAACGGTATGATGTCGGTCAACGTGCCGCAGGTCTACCGCAGTTTCTCCAAGAACTTTGCCTTCTCCACGGGTCTCATCCCATGGACCCAACTGCAGATGTCCATCGACAACTTCCGGAACTCGACGGGCGGCAACCTGACGATGGACGGCGTTCAGTTCTTGAAGAATGCGACCCTCGTGTTCCCCGACGGATCGACCAACACCCCCAAGGGCTCTATCATCAAGCGCAGCATGCAAGAGTTTGCGCTGGCCGTTCGAGACCTCGAGACGATTGCGGATCCCACGACGACTTCGAACGAAACCGTCGCCAGCTCGACGGAATCGAGCATCCGTTCTGCTGTATCTGGCATCTCCGGCTATGTCCAGATGCTCAGCGTGCCGAAATCCAACACATTCATGACGGTGCTCCTTATTGTGGCCATCGTCATTGGCGTCATCGTGGTCGGCATTCTGTTGGTCAAGGTGGTCCTGGAGTTCTGGGCCCTGTTCGGCAACTTCCCCGAGTCTCTGACAGGGTTCCGCAAGCACTACTGGGGCTCCATTGCCCGAGCGGTGACCTCCTTGATCATGCTGCTCTACGGTATCTGGGTTCTGTACTGCATCTTCCAGTTCACGCATGGCGATTCCTGGGCTGCCAAGGTCCTTGCAGGTGTGACGCTGGCCCTCTTCACGGCGATCTTGGCCTTCTTCTCCTACAAGATCTGGAGCACGGCCAGGAAACTGAGGGACACCGAGGGCGACTCTACCGGACTCTATGACGACAAGGACATCTGGGTCAAGTACAGTCTGTTCTACGAATCCTACAGGAAGGACTACTGGTGGATTTTCGTCCCGACCATTGTTTACATGTTCGCCAAGGGATGTTGCCTTGCCGCCACCGATGGACACGGCATGATCCAGACCATTGTGCAGCTCATTATCGAAGGCTTGATGTTCATCATGCTACTTTGGAGCCGGCCGTATGAGCGCAAGTCGAGCAACTGGGTCAACATCGCCATCCAGACTGTTCGAGTTCTTTCCGTCGTCTGTATTCTGGTGTTTGTTGAGGAGTTCGGCATCCAGCAGACCACTCAGACCGTTACGGGTGTCGTTCTGATTGCCCTGCAATCTGCCCTCACCGGTATTCTGGCGATCCTTATCGCCTGGAATGCCATTGTTGCCTGCTGCAAGGAGAACCCTCATCGCAAGCGTAGAAAGGAGTTGGGTAAGTCATCATCATGCAATATTCTCCTAGCATGTCGTTGGGCCTGTTTACTAACCAAGCCCTACAGAGAAAATGCAACGCGAAACGGATGCGCTTACTCCCCTCGATGCCCGCAACTCGCTGCTCTTGGACCGTAAGGTAACGAACGGCAGCACCACGTTCTCGGTGTCGGACAACATCCAGGAGAAGCAGCCACTCGCGCGCAACACTTCTCCCGATCGCTACCTCGGTGCCGAGCCTGCCAACCCCTATAGCAACGCAGCCGGTTTCAACTCATTCGCCCGCCCTCTGACGCCCAGCACGCCCATGAACGGCGGTGACAGCGAGCGCCTGATTGGCGGCGCTGCTCCTATGGGCGGCCGCGAGCCGACTCTGCCCAACATGGGAGGTGGCGGTGGCTACGGTGGAAATGGGGGCTACGGCAACAACAACGGCTACGCACCCTACCGTGGATACTGAGGGAGAGATGGCGATGCCTAGCACGACGTCGAGGCACTCCTTACCACATTACGAAATTAACGACATGATGGGTGGGTATCACATTTAATCCACATTCGTTCAACCCATATGCATACACTTTTGTATACGCTTTTGTACCAGTACCGATTTTGAGAGCTTGGAGAGAGTTAGGGAGAGCGAGCGCGGGACGGTGGGAGGGGAAAAGGGGTGAAGGGGGAATCCCTTGTAGGGGGTGTAAAATAGTGGCGTCAGGTACATTCCGTCCCAAGGGGCTTGAAGGTAGTTTTTTGGCCATCTTGTCCGCCTACCGAGTAAATAACCAGTATTACCGTAAATTAGTACACAACAACCAGCAGCTTAAACAAACCCCCATATCTCGCGCGCGGATGATGTGCTTCCCCCATTTGATCCTCGACTTTGAAACCATCCCATGCCTGGGGCGGGCGGCTCCGTATGTTCGTTCGGGAAGGTCAGAAAAGTCAAGTTCAGCCACATCTCTAGTCAACCGCGAATGTGGCTGGGGCTCCCTCCAAACTCAACCATGTCATTGACCCATTTGGATGTTATTAGAGGTAGCTTCCCATACCACCACAACAACACCTCTCCCGCCATTGACATGAGGGCATCTTTGGTGCGGAACCTGCCCCGTTTGCAGGCTTGGTGGCTCCTTAGAAGAGATGCCTTTCGCAATGCCCGAAAACCCTTTCACCAGTTGAGTATTGCCGTCACAGGCAAGCCGTCCAAGGTAGGTGCAACCCTCCAATGCCACATAATGTAGTGATAGCGAGGCTTAAACCGAGGCAGGGGGCTGTACTCGACTCTCTCGAACGCCAATTGAAGAGCTCGGGTCACGGTAGCGGGTCATCACATAATGCTGCCGTTATCCTGGCGTCGCCGGAATTCGCGTCTTGGTCGGAGGATCAGGGGTTCATGTCCCAGCTGCTCGGCACTCTCCACCAGCGGCAAGGACAAAAGCGCGCGTGGGCTACTTCCGGGCCGGGTGAATCCCACACTGATGTGCTGTTCGGCGTAGTGGATGGCATTGCCGACCCGCATCATCTCCACGGCAAGCCACACCAGGGCTTGTCGATTCTTTACGGGGGTACTGCGTCACTCCTACCTTCGCTATGGGATCAGGGCAAGGTTGCTGGCAGAGGCGACCCCGACAAGGCTTCTGCGGTCGAATTCACGGCGCATGAGGCCGAATCCATCGACGGCCAAGAGGTTCCCACGAACGTCACTCTCCCTTTGGCAAACACCCTTTTCCAGAATGGGCGTCGCTCTACGCTGTTCGCCAGCCGCTGGCTGAGCCCTTCCGCTGCAGGCCGCCAGATGGAGCTGGAGCGGAGGGAGGAGAAATCGCATCAGGAGGTGTCCTGCTTGCGCGGATTGAGGGGACTGCCGCTGCGCATCCCCCTGATGCCCCTCGCGCCGCCGCGGAAGATCGTGGCGGGCCTGGGCAACATTGTGCGCCAGGTCGAGATCGACGGCGTCGTCTCGCCCGCGTCGAAGGAGCTCGAGATGCTGATCCCCCAGATCTTCGAGAAGCGGGCCGCCCGGGCGGGCGAGCTGGACCAGGCGCCCTCGCCCATCGGGGTATGGGCGTGGGTCCTACCGGCGCACCTGATCGAGAGGATGCATTACGATTCCGAGTTCCGAACCTACCATAGCAACCAGGACGCGGAGGAGTGGCGCCTAGACATTGACGCACGCGAGATATACGAAGAACTGTTAACTTATGAATGCCGAATGCACAAGATCTGTAAGTTTCCATTCTCATGTGCTGTATTGTCCTATAGCGTTCGTGTAGACTAATCACGCTTCCGGGCGGATAGTGAGCGGCGGCGGTGGTTGGGGCGCCAAGCAGGGCCTCCTGTCGCTGGACCCGGAGACGACATATGCCGCTCCTGAGCAGGAGGACATCGACATGTTCATCAAGGCGTTTCAGGAGCGGAACTCGGCCAGCCAGCCCTCGTCGGAGGGCATCGTGACGCCGGGGTCGTACATCCTGTTCTGCGCCGAGCCTCAGCACGTCGTCGACGGCGACCACACCCCGTTTGCCTCGGTTGATCCAACTGGGTCCAGGCTCACCCTGGCGGTTGCGCCCAAGAACGAGGACCTGCTGCAAGGCGCCGAGGGGGCTGGTACGAAGAAGGACAAGACCACGGTCGACGTGGTGTCGGGACATTTTGGGGCTGCGTCGAGCACTGGACTCTACCTGCGCGCCCCCCATTCGAGCTTCACTACCAAGATCGACGCGCCTTATAGCGCTATCTCGTGGGACTGGACTCCTCCGAATCCGTTGGATGACTGAGCCATGTATACTTGCCCAACCAATGTATTCATATTTAGAATTGTAGACTAGCTGCCCATCCATGTATACCTAGGTACGCATATGCTCGGTATGTTATTTTTATGCTGGTTATTCGCAGCTAGCTTATGCGCTGAAACAGCAAGCCCAGCAAGCCCAGCTTCAGCGCGTGTTCAGCCGGAGGCGTGCCCCACTTGCGTGAGTCGTGAGCTCTAGTAGTATGTACATACAGTAAAAGCAGCTAAGCTATGTAGGTAGCAAGCCAAGGTGCCAAGGTGCCAGGCCCCATAGAAACCCAATTAATCAGTAGTACCTGGTCATGTAACCACCACCTGAGAGCTCCTTCCTATCAACACTGTTTCTTTCATCCGACTTCGACTTCGACTTCGACTTCTACCTCCCAAACCCATTCGCAAGACCACCCACCCAGAAGAAACTATGGATCGCAGTCTCGACGAAATCGTTGCTGATTCTCAGGTTGGTCCACCTCCGTCCGTCTCTTTTTGAGAATGCATCAACAACGTACACACCATGACTGTGTTATGTCATCAAGAGAGCTCAACCGCGCGAGAGAAGCCCCAAGCTAACGTGATCCCTTTTTTCTCCCGTACAACAGCACAAGAAGCGCGGCCCCCGACCTCGTCGCGGCGGCAATGGCGGAGGTAGAGACAGAGACAACGGTCGCCTGCGCGAGCGAGACTCTTACCCTCGCGATGGCGTCAGAAAGGCAAGTACACACGACTCCCCCGGTTCATGCACTCGCTCACCCGCTGCGAGTCCATGCGATGCACCCGGAGCTAACACCATTGACTGCAGGTGGATTAAACTCTTATCTCTCCTCCCCGTTTGTTGAAATATCCCTCGAGAAGAAAGCCCCCAGTCTCCATCCGCTCCGTCGGAACAGCAAGCTTCCAACTCGAGCAACAGAACACGATCTCATTCCCTGCAACACGCGGCTGGCTGGACGATCTCAACAACTGTTCGGGAATGCTGCCCGCTCGGCGATGGAGGTCCACGTGGACGTCGAGGGAACCAAAAGAGAGAGTTACAACCCCGTTGAATGCCCGGCTAACCAGCGCTCTCGTTCTACGAGACAGTCAACTAGAGACGATTCGCGCCAGATGGATTCGTAAGATGAAACCCTCCTCCGCCCCCAGGCCCGGGCAAAGAGATAAACTGACATCCTGCTGGTGCGCTCTAGGGAATGGGTCCACGATAAGTTCGAGGACGCCGGCTGTACGTACTCTATACGATGGATTCTGGCGTCGCTCAACAATAACCACTCATGGCTGACTTGACTCGGACAGCCCACGGTGGACGATCTCGCGGATCCCGCCAACGATCACCCGGACCTTCAGCATCGTTCGTCATCCACTCGCCAACCTCGATTCCATTCTGACCATGCACTTGCTAATCAACCGTCAAACTGTGCAGTGATGCGCGCGGCACCAAGGTCAAGGTCGATAACCTGCACTACGAACTGACTCAAGAAGATCTCGAGGTACGGCAAGAAAAGGGGAATCTTTCCTGCGAAGCTGGATCCCCTGACTGACGTGGTTTCCCAGGGCCTCTTCGGCAAAATCGGACATGTCTTAAAAGTCGAGCTCCTTTACGACCGCGCCGGACGCTCGGAAGGAACCGCGTACGTGACGTACAACCGCAGTGATGACGCAAGGGAGGCTATCCGCGAATTCGATGGCGCCAATGCAAAGGGTAGGCAGACACAGACGAGAGCTTGGATTGGACATGGGAAGCTAACAACCAACGCCCTCTTGACAGGCCAGCCCATTCGCCTGTCCATCATGCCCTCGGCACCTAGGCGCAACCCATTCGACTCGGCCTACATGCCCGGCCGGTCTCTGGCCGATAGGATAACAGCTCCCGCGGGGCGCTCGCGCTCATTGTCCCCCAACCGCTACTCGAACAGGGATCGAGACGTCGACCGCTATGTGCCTGCTGGGCGATCCGGCGGCCGATCGCGAAGCCCCATGCGCCGCAACCGCCGCGGAGGAGATGGCCGTGCTGGTGCCGACAGGGGAAGACGCCCCGGCGCGCGTCGTGAAGCCCGAGAGAAGGAAGAGCGCGATGGTGGCGACCGCAAAGCTCGCGGAGGCCGGCCTAAGAAGACGGCTGAGGAGCTGGATGCCGAGATGGCCGACTACTTTGGTCCTGGCGAAGCACCGCACGCCGCTAGCGCCCCGGCTGATGTTGCACCTGCCCACGACGCGGCGGCTCTGGATGACATCGACATGATCGAGTAAAGACGGTCATTGTGCTATATTGTGTTCATAGAAGGAGGGATAAGATTGTACGAACAGCTCGTGATAAAGAAGTAGGGTGTTTGTTTCACGGCATCATTTGCAGTCTAGCGTCCATATTGGAATGACAGCGAAATGAATAAGGCACCATCACTTCCTCTCGCTCAAGTATGTACATGACCATGTTCTATCCCGCGTTGGTGTAGTACGTTTTGTCACGCATTGGCGAGCTTCAGCCTCAAGGCCTGGAAACGAAACCCGCACAACTCAAATTGTTTGACGTTATACTAATAACTATAAGTGGTATCTAAATACACGGCTAATAAGTGTGTCGTGGCAGAAGGAAGTGTTTTCTCGTCCAAAGTAGTATAAGATGGTGTGTGTTTTTGTGTGTTCATTTATACAATCATGGCGATTTGATGATCATACCAGTCGTGTCGTTAGTCGCCCCGTTCTCTCGTGGCGGAGATGAAATTGCTTTCTTTCCCCCCTCTTCCCCTTGGTCGCTCGTTCGCTTCCCATTCTATCAACAGCAACGACGATGACGACAACCAAGCAGATGAGAAACTCCAAGCGGGTCATCTTTCTTCATTACCGGCCCCCCTCCCGTCCATTCCTGATCTTGACGGGGCCACGTTCTTGTCCCTTGCTGCTTGCTTCATCATAACCTCATACGACTTCTCATCTCGAATCATTACTTCTCTTCGTCGGAATCAACATCCATCTTATCTCCCCCGGCGCTGCTGGCCGTCGCAGTCGTGGCCCCCTGCTCCGCAGCATCCACAGCAGGACTGGCCTTGTCATCATCCCCGTGCAGACTCCGCTCGTCCGAGTCCTCAGTAGCCACACGGATCGTCTTCTCGTCCGACTTGCCAGGCGTCGAGGCGCCGACGCTTTCTTTGGGGGGCGGGTTTGGCGTGGTGGGTACGATTACATTCAAGACACAGTCGTCGAGATGCTCGTAGAACTCCTGCGCCGTGGCGAAGCGCGTCTGGCAAATCGAGCACTTGGCGTCACCGCCGCCCCGGGAACTGTTGCCCGTGA
The DNA here is from genome assembly GCA_006503535.1 of Arthrinium phaeospermum. Classification (NCBI taxonomy): domain Eukaryota; kingdom Fungi; phylum Ascomycota; class Sordariomycetes; order Amphisphaeriales; family Apiosporaceae; genus Arthrinium; species Arthrinium phaeospermum. The sequence continues at coordinate 446,337 of QYRS01000015.1, forward strand.
TGATCATCTTGCGGCTATTGGGCGGGGTCTGTTCCACATTGTGGACGGCAGTGAGGTGGCGTTTGAAGACATCGGCTCTATTGAAGGCCTTCTCATACGGGGTGCCGGGGCCGGGGCAAAACGGGCAAACCATGGTTCCCTTATAATGCGTCAGGGCATGCCGGTTCTTGTCGTACTTCCTGGCGAACCCCTTGACATGGTACTCGCACGTTTCGATGGGGCATTTCTCTGGCCGTTCCTCCTGGTGCGTCAACATGTGCGCCGCCAGATCCTTGAATACGCGGCCGCAGTCGGGATGTGGGCACTTGTTCCTGTTGTCCTCGATCTTGGGCGCTATAGGGCTACTGCTGTGTATCGCACTGTCGAGCGAAGGCGCTATCGACGGCGCAAGCAGAGGCCCCTGAGGAGGCGGAGGGGCAGGGGCAAGCCGGGGCGCTTCCAAGTACGACGGTTGCCTCGGAAGTGCGAAAGTCTCTTCGACCATCCTCGCATCGCTCTCCTCGTCTCCACTGTCGCTGTCGTTTTCGTTGCTCACATCGATGGACTGCCGTACTTCTCGCATCCAGTCTTTCAAGATGGTCATGGGAGGCCAGTCGCCGCTTGCCTTGCCACCCCGATGCGGATTGAAATGCGCCCGTCGCAAGTGAGCGGCGGCATTGTAGTATGCACCATAGCGTTTTTGCGTGACACATGCTTTGCACTTGGCAAGCGGTATGACAGGCTGAGGCGAGCTTGGGCTGTGACTCTGTGGCTCGGTGCACACCCATCTCTTGACAAGGGCGGCGTGCTTTGCATCCGTATGCCTCCTCAACTCATGTTCCCCACGAAATCCTTCCGGGTACTCGTTGCACTTGGAGCAGTAGACGCGGCGCAAGGGTGGCCGGTGATAGGATGTTCGGAGTTTACTGGGAGAGACCAGACCTCTGGCTATGGCTCGCGTGAAGGCCGGGCTTTCTCCGACCGTGTCTCCGGGCAGGCTCTAGGCCGAACGAGGGGCCGCCTCCCTCTGCTTCCGCCCTTTGCCCCCAGGCCTCGATCGGTCGCCACTCCGGCACAGGTTTCCGCGGCTCGCCAAGCTGCGTGGCCACGCTCGGGGTTTGGTACGATACGGTGCGGTAGATCGGCGTACGTTGCCTGAAAAAGCCATTGAAACCCATGTTGTCGGCCAGGTACCCGCTGCCCAGCCCAAGCAAGAAGTCCTTTGATGAGCGTATTCCCCACTGTGACCACTCGTCCTTGCGGATGGCGCCTGATGTGGCCGCAAACAAGAACTTGTCGCTGTCGTCCATTTCCACCCCTGGATCGTCCAGTACCATAGGAGTCGACCATGCAAAGACACTGACGAGAATCTTGTAGACACTGTGCATCGCTGTAGCGCCTGTGGGCATAGGCATTGCCGACGGGGCATGCGCAGAGCCCCCACGCGAGGGGGTGGAGATCAGATCCGCCAGAATCGTTCGCACGATACTGAAGATGCACAAAGACAGGAAAACCGCCAGCCAACTCTTAGGCTCTGTAAGTACCCTGCGTATCGTGCTGCTTTCAAAAGACTGTAGGAACTGCGTCATGCAGTTATAGATCAGTCGATTCCGTCCGTCGTAGTCGATATCCTCGGGAAGAAGCTGCGCGTTGGCCATGTTAACATCTGTTCGGATGGAGGGTTCGGTCTGTTGCAAATCGTAGAACAGAATCTCTCGGAGCAGCAATTTTGCCCGGTAGAGCACGGGGTAGGTCTGCTTTTCCAGCTCTCGATTGGGCGATAGATAGCCGCTCAGTTTGAACAACTCCCAAAACCGGAACGGTATGCCTTCAGCGTTCCAGCTCGCGGCGAGAACTTTGAGGACCGGGGGGGCTCGGTCGATGGGGTCCTTCGAGTAGGCTGCGGTGGTAGGGTTCGCTATCGGCAAGGAAGCCAAGTCCTCCGTCCACCAAAATCCATCATCAAAGTCAAGGTGCGACTTGACCAAGTCCGACATGGCAGGGCTAACAATGTAAGTCCGTTCCAGGTACTCGTTCATATTGCGTCGTCGCGCCATGGGAGAAGTGACTGGGGTCTGAACTTGTCTTGGTGACAGAATCTCTGTAGCATAAATCAGCAAGCCGTTTCTACTTGTGTGCGCATATCAAGCTTACCTGGCAACATATAGTCGGCCAGGGCAATCAAAGGCCCTCGTTGGCAACCCAGCACGCTCCAAAACTCATCGCCCGCGGATGATGGAGGTTCTGCGCAGAATGCACAATCATCTTGCGAATCGCACTACCCAGATGTCAGCGGTTACCCCCTGAGAAGCATAGCAGAACTGATCAGTATTAGTCATACCGGCTTAGCTTGAACCTTGCATCGCAGACATGGCCCAGCATCTGGGGGAGGCGAAGCTCGCCAATGGATTCCAATCGCCCGTGGCTGACTCTGCTTCGTTTGAGTGGCGGTAGATCGATTTCGGAATCTATCGAGCCTCGGTGCTGTAATGGCATGTCGTTACCGAAGGAATACGTGACCGGGGGGTCTCGTCTCTCTCTGGGCTGAGAGACGGGGGCCAAAGGAGCTAGGCTCGAAGGAACCGAAAGCCGCGGCAAGGGGGCCATGGAATTCGCCTTGAGCCGGTCTGTACTGAAGAGCCGGGCCGTGGCTTGTTCTGGAAAGACGACATGTGGCACACTGTTCACCGAGAGCCCGGAGTCCCTCTTAGAAGAAAGGGCGTGTTCTCGCATGTGTTGGTCGCGGTCCTCGAAGTTGGCGAAGCCATATATGTAGTAAAGGCATCGTTCGTCCCAGCATTTGAAGGGGGCCTGGCTCCTAGAGACCACGGGTAGGGTCTCCCTCATCCTCCAGCTGCGGAAAATGGGGTCATAGAAGGATACATTTTTCTCAAGCCAGGTACTATACTCGGGCGGTGCATCACTATGGGCGGGATGCCTCAGTGCCTCGAGGAAATGAGGGTCAAGTAGATCTAGACCTGTTCGCGCCAATCAACGTTTAGATGATCAGATCCCACAGAGGCGTTGTTCCGCCAACGAAACAGGAAGGTTGCTCTCTCACCTTGGTCGAGTAATGAGCTCTCAATGCATTCGCATTTATACTGCAGCGCCCGGGCTTCCTCGGCATCCGAGAGGGGCCGTATAGCAGTGGCGAGATCTTGGAGAAGGGTCAATGAAACTGAACTGGTATTGGAACACGCAAAACCAGTATATAGAAATATATATACACACACAAACATTCATGGATACAGAAGTGGGTAGTGAGAAGAGGGAGACGGAGGAGAGGGAGGAGGGACTGACTTTGGTTTTCTGCACATGCCTCGAGTGCCCGAAGCTTGTGCCGCAGCATGTCAAGCTCCAGTCTGCTGTTGGGGTCATGTTTGGCAGGGAGGAGTGCAGCCAGCTTGGCCTGGATGGCCGCCTGTTGTTCGAATAAACTTCTTATCGTGGGGTCTAGAGACTGGTCAAAAGCAGAAGCACCCGGAGTGTCGAGGCTCTGAGAGCCGCGACCATCATGTCGAGGCTCGGCTGGATATGTGTCGGCCGCCATTTCGCCCCGGCTCTCTCTCTCTCATAGCACGCCGGCGGCTGTTCCCCCTGTAGTCGGGCTTTCTTTCTTTCTTTGGTTTAATTGCTGTCTATGTGTCCCTGCGTGTGTTGTCTCTTGTCTCTTTCCTGCACCTTTCTCTCTTCACTTTTCTCGCCGCCTCTTTTTGCCCTCCGTCGCTCACACGTCGCACGTCTCAACTCGTGGGCGCGCACCCAGGCGGGGAGCTGACCTTTTGCAGCGCATCAACTGCTGATTAGTAATAATAAGTGATCAGGATGTCCCAGATACATGATCAACAAATATACACACAGAAACACAACACCAACACAATAAATGAAAGAAGAAAAAAAGGAGTATGTGGTTGAGTGGCTGTGGCAAAGACCAGAATGGGGTCGAGGAGAGGGAAGAAAGTATTAAGAATCTACCAAAACAATATGCAACCCGCACCGCCTCATAGAGAGCCGTGGGAGGATAAACAGCCAATAAGGTGGGAATGGAGAGCAGAACCGTACGACTCCGGTCAATGTGGGGGTGATGGGGGAACTTATTTTTTTTTTTTATTCCCCCTTGGGTAGCAGGCAATCTCTCGAGCTTGAGTAAATCGAGGTAAATTGCGAGCTTGTCACGATTTGGGAAGCAGCCATAGGTAAATTAGACGGGACAGGACAGGATAGGACAGGACAGGGCCAGGAGGGAAAACTACTGGGACTGGGAGCCGACAGGGCAGGCAGGACAGGGTCAGCAGGGCAACTGGGAGAGGGAAAGTAAGGCCAGCGATAGGTGGGGCGAGCAAAGAAAGACCAGACCAAAACAGGCCGGCATCCCATCCCTCTGGTCAAAATTCAATTCACTGACGAACTGCACACTCACCTCACAATTGATACGTACTCCTCCGTACTACAGGCTGGTATGGCCTGGTATGGCCTGGTCCTAAGGTAAGGTAGATAGTATGTATGTAGATAGAGACTGGGAAAGAAGACAGGGATACATCGATACTGCATGAGCATCGAGGTAAGTGATTGCGGCAGTTGACCACCTCTTTTCTCTCTCTCTCTCTCTTCCTTTGCTGGATGGATGTCAACAGGCTACACGTGCACTGCCGGTATGTACATTCGATGGCAACATCCATCGAGAGGACCACCACACGATTGGCTCGTCCGTCGTGCCTGTGCAAGCAGTCGAGTCGAGAGGAAAGGAAGTATGTACATATCTCTCAGCTACACCTCCAGTTTGCCAGTCCCGATTGATTGATTACATCCATGCCACAATATCCTACGTTACCCACAGTACTTCCCAAACGATACACCAGCCCCAGCCCAGCTCCGATGTGAACCCACAGGGCAGGCCAGGATCTGTCTTGTTCCCGGAGCTGGGGGGGTTGGGTCGGGGTCGGGGTAGGTATGAGCAGACGAGGTAGCATGCAATGTGTGCATTCGGCTGCCATCACTCCAGTCACCGGCCTCTGTCTGCAGTAGGCTGTATGCAGGCCAATGATGCTACTCTTTTGTGCCGGTATCTGTGCGGTATCCATGCAGTCTTTCCCATCAGCCAGGACCAGTCATATCTCCAGGCCAAATCTACCTAATCCGCCTTGCTGCACGCAGGCTGGTCAGGGAGGTCAGGCTTCACGCGCGCACACACACAAAAGAGTCGGTCCGTCACGGCAGAAGCCTATCAACTTACAAAGTACATACAGCAAGCAGCCCATGTGTGGTAGGTAGTAGGTAGATGGGTGATTGGCAACGTCCATCCAGCCATCCACCTCCACTTACTGCCACCCATCACAGACAGGACGGACGGGCGTGCATCCCAAAAGCAACCTGCGAAAGGAAAGAGGCCCAGGCAGACCAAGACCGGATCAGACGACTGATCGGTCGGTTTCTGTTCGGCTGGTCAACACCGAGATGATATATACTGGGTGCAATCCGCTTGGTCGTCTTTAGACACAACCCGTACAAAACCCATTTTGGCATGTAGTAAGCAGTAGTAGTGACGGGCTGATGTATTGTTTAGTCCTTGGCCGCTTGGCCCCCTCTTGCCCCATTGACTTCAGCCCAACGGTCAAGCTTAGATTTATTTTTGAGTGACGCCGTCCTGTCAAACAGAGCCTGGGACGGAAAGAGGATTCAGACGGGTGAGGCTAACCCACAAGTGGGTTGGAGCTAGAGCAACGCCCTGTTTTTTGATAGTAGTAGAGCCGAAACACCAAGACTCAAGGCTCAGAGTCGTCGTGAATGTGGTGGCATGTATCAGACAGTTGCGGAACCAACCTCGAATAATGACGGCACAATTGAAAGTGCGGTGTTATTGAAGTATTGTGCAGCTTCATGCTATTGACTGCGATTATAGCTACGAGTCTGAATATGCGGATGGGTTCACCCGGCCTTTTTTTCTGCCTCTTTTTTTTTTCTTTTTTTCTTCGGACCAGGAATGGTCAATCCAGCTCCCTTATTCAGTCAAGGCGTGCATGTACTAGTCGGCGCAGGCAAAAAGACAGGATGCCGTTAAACCCAGCTATCCCCAGCTCCCTGGCCAGAAGCCCTACCCCCCATGATGCTGCACACATGGTTTTGGGTAGTAGTAGTAGCTAGCCCACCGGCTAGGTTGGTTCTTTCTTTTGGCGAACGAGCGACCTATTGCGCCTTACTTAGGTAAGTCCGGCAGGTAGGTGGTAGCTACATACATCACATATGTACTCCGTACATCCATATGCAGCCGGGGGAAGAAAAGGGCGATCCACGAGTAATACAAAATTCCGTCCAAGCCCGCTAGCTGAACCCGAGGAGCTGCTTTTATTAACCTTTGGAGGAGATAGAAACGCGGCGCAGCTTCAAGCAAGGTCGGTAAGAGAAAGAGGAAGAAGAGGAGGAGGAAGAAGCAAAAAAGGACTGGCACCGCGACGGCATTGGACAACTCAATTATTAGGCGGCAGTCCTTGGATTGATAGGCTCGAAGTCTCGTGGGCAACTGTCTCTCAATCCCGGTAGATTCTATGCAGATGGCGCAGCGCCACGGCCGCTTCTCTTGTTTCTAGAGACGCTCTAGGCCCCCGCCGGAGCACAGGCAAATTTGCAAGCTGAAGGGAGGGCAGGAAAAAAAAAGCAATAGGTACGCGTTGTTGTCGCAACGTGCTGTGAGCGAGTCTGTCACCCTCTCTCTCTCTTTCTTTCTTCTCCCTCTTTCCTTGTGCAACTTCACCGCGGCAGGCAGATAGCCTTCCCCATACATACTACATACTACATACTACATCCGACGGAGCCATCGACGATCGACACTGGACGAGTCGTACCGACTGGCGGCGCACACGCTGAAGCTGCACCTACCTGTCGAAAGGCGTCCACCCATCTGCAGCGCCTCGCAAACCCCTCCCTTGCCCAGCGTAACGGTCGTCCCCGCTGCTGCCCAATAGGCTGCTCGGACTGAGCAAACAGGCTGCACAGCTTTCCCGGCTCGAGCTCCTCGACTCGAGGGCGACGAGGGAAAAAAACGGCCATGGGGACGACGCAGACGACGGGGTAACCCTACAACCCAAAGCAGTTCCACTACAGCCCACCGAGAGCACTGCGCGCTTGCACTTGCACTTGCACTTGCGCACTGAGCACGGAGTACACCCATGGCTACATGTTTGTACTCTTTTCGCATGACTTGACTACTACTTGCCGCTGCGATATCAAGTTTGCAGGGCGAGGGCAACGGACAGCACTGTACTGTAGTAGGTAGAGCGAAGATTGATTGCATTGCATCAGCGAGTCGCACATCCACCCATTGAACTGCTCTGCTGCTGGACCGGATCCTTGCCCGACACCCAGACTCGAGCAGCTCCAGCTCGTTAGCAGCTAGCTCTTTTCCGCCCTCCTACTTGCGGATGTGCGGGCGAGGTTTGCGATAACTTCCGACAAAAATGAGCTGACGCCGGCGGCGATCACTGCTGCAAAAGGGATCCCTGTCTCTTAACTGCAGCTGCTAAGACGGCCCAGATAGGCTGCTCTGATATTAAGAGCCGAGATGCAGGCCGCGAAACCAGCAGCTGGGCGATAAGGGAGCACGATAGGAAACCGAGCTGGTTTCGTGGTTTTTTTTTTCCTGGCTGGGGGGGATTGCGTCGCGAAATGGCGGTGATCGAAACAAGTAGGTGGTGGTGGTGGTGGTGGTGATGCATCCCATCCCATCCCATCTCATCCCATCCCAAATTCCCACCGCATGTGCACGTGAGACTCGATTCAGCTCCCACAGGCCTGCCTGGGCTACAGGCTACAGGCTACAGGCTACAGGCTACAGGTCTATCTACTACCATGATTTCAGGCGCGAAGTACTCAAGCACCGGCGCAAGCGCTTCGTCCGAATCTTAGCAAACCTGATGGAATGTGCTCATCATCGTCTTGAGACTTGAGTCCGTCCATCCCACCGTACTTTAGCTCGATGAAGAAAAAGACGCGAAGATGATATGTAAACCTTTTTTTTTCCTGTTTCCATCTGATCTCACCCATTAAAGCAGCAAGACAAAATGGGAGCGGGTTTGTACCGGCACACAGTATATCAAACCTCGCCAAGGCTGGTCGTGATGGTGGGATTAAATGTGCAAGACAGCAAGCAGATGGATTGGCAGCGCGAATAGCTGAATGATTGGTACATAGGAGTGATTATCCTGAGCGCGAGCGAGGGTCGATAGTGAAATCAAACAGATACCGCTAGCAGTGGACAGACAGGGACGCTCGCCGCTCGCCCACGCATTCCGCTAAGACGATGATGCACAAGCTATACGATGTGCGTGTGTGGTTTGTAATGTACATAATGTAGGTAAGTATGTAGTTTGGTAGTGTCGTATCCCAGCCCCCTCACTCTTACTCCCACTCCCACTCCGTCCGACGACACCAGTGCAAGCAAGCCCGCTTCGCCCAGCCAGGCAAAGGAGAGAGAGGAAAAAGATGGGGATTATCCTCCGGCTCAGCTAACCCGCACGCCGAGCAGCGAGGGTGACATCGTGGCTTTGGAGCTAAGGTGGCATTCGCATCTAGAACTGCCGAGGTAAGCAGTAAGCCTCCCACACCCACGCACTACTTCCGGCCGCTAGGGTAACGTCTCAAAACGTTCACCTTAAGGTACCATGTCATTTCGCTATTTTACCTCTGCCTGTTTGCCCGAAGAAAGCCCTCCCCCCCCAGCTGGGGCTGTAGTGAGGCGAACGGGGAAAAGATGATACGACGGACGGATGACTCTGAGGAGCCATGGCCAGCAGCGCGCACGCAAACCAGCCAACAAATCCAATCTCCCACCCAGCTGGGTAATGGGGAAAACGTGTTTGTCCATCCCGGCCTGCGCAGCCCAACCAGACAAACCACAAACATGGTCTGTTTCGAGCAGACACGTGTGTCGCGCGGCATGGCCCCCCGGTATAGGACTAATGAGTAGTTCGACGAGCAGCAGGGCGCGCCAACACTCTCGAAAATAGCACCAGTCAGTCTCCAATACCAGATTGGCTCGCTTGGGAACTAGCAGTGCGCGGCGATGACAAAAGCTAAAATATGCGACGATACGAAGAAAAACCTAAGGGATATTTTGCCGCGCCACAGATCCAAGCGTACATGGTCTAGATCGGCTGGCGGGCAAGAGACTTTGGACTATATTTTCAGCCTGAATCTCGATAGAGTTGGCCATCACAGTCGGACTTCCAGCGTTGCTTGGATGCCGACAGCCCCTGCTCCTGCTGGTGATACGATAGCGAGGTCTTCTCTGGTTCTCTAAGAGAGGGGGAGAGCCGCAGCTAGTACTGCTATGCTACGACACCCATGCCTGTAGTATGCCGTGTAGCATACTTGATACAAGCTTACCATGCGCGGTATGCGTAAAGTCTGCGGTACGTCCCTTGGCTTCTGCCGTGGTTGGAAGACTCGCCTTTCCAGTGCCGACTCAAAGCAATGGCCAGATGGGTCCTTGATCTCGTCTATTACATGCTATGTTGAGTAAAGAAGCGTCAGAATATCAGTCATGATCGTAGAGCCGGCCTTTGGAGGATGGCAAACAGCAAGAAAGGGGGTTTCCCACTGTGGTGAACATGTTACATAACCACAGGCGTGCAAGATGAATTTCGACTTATGGTCTGGCTATATTTCTATTCGGATACGGATACGCAAGTAGAAAAGCACAGCTATACGTATTTGTATTGCCCCAATCTCGACGGTACATATTGGGACGGTGGGTTTTAGGGTGAGATGATGTGATAGAATCACTCCTGATCTTTCAACGGTCATGATCTATATGACTCGTCATCATTCACCCACTTGATATGGGTTGATATTGGTGCGAGGTTGGACTGGCCGCCGGCGGCGGTTGTTCAGCTTCGGGTGGAGAGAACAAAACGTGGTGTAACGCCGGGGGCAGCATCAACACAGCCACCGCATTACCCCATACCCTGAATAATACTGCCATGGCCTAGGCCTTTCGAGACAATGGTAGACACCATTCTCAAGCTCGACAGCATACTGCCAGCGAATTGTGTGGGCAAACCCAGCCGGGTGCAAGTAGCCAGCGCAGGCCACAGCATACTTGCCGAGTGACTGCATACACACAACACACACACACACAGGATGCGCGCTCCTCCCCAACCTCCCAACCAACCACGACTCGTCATCGTCTTCTTCCCAGACGCAGTAGCTTCTGGGGTCTTTGCACCGCGTTGTGTGCCCCGCGGTGTGGTACAATGTGCCATAACCTTGCCCTCCCTATCATGCGAGAGGAATATGCTCCTAGCCGCTCGACGGACGTGCCAAACGCACGACTATAAGCTGTCTCCTTGGTTACCCACTCAAGTCCAGCCCTGGAAGAGAGAAACTTAGCACATGAATTGTATATTGGATTCAAGGGGATATCAAAAGAGTAGAATTCATCATGACACGCCTCTAGCAACCCCTTTACGTTGTAGATGAACGTACTATCAGGATACATGCTGCCGAGCGACCACGACTACTCACTTCGAACCCAACAGTCTCAAGCCACGTTCATCATGTGGGAAGTTGCAGCAGGCAGTACAGCCCGTTGTCCAGTGTCCGGTGTTCCGACCTACCTCAGATGCCCCCGCCCCCCTTTTCCTACTATAGACTTACGAAGAGTGTGTGGCATATGGAGTACCAGCACCAGCACCACCGTCATCGTCACATGCGCAGGCGGCTCTTGGGAAGCAATGCACGATAGGAGGGCGTGGCCCGTCTTCGTCGTCCCTTGCCCGTGCCGAACAGGCCGCACATCCAATACTCAGCACTTCCGAGACTGTTTCTCATTGGATATCGAGTTTTATTAATATACCTAGTTCTATTCGAACGCCGCGGGTCGTTTGTTGAAAAACATGCGCACGCCCGATGCTAATGCCGCTCGCCAAAACGCAGTAGATAAATAGTTCGCTTCATGTCTCTGCCCTCTCCCTCTCCCCCGGTTCTTTCTTTTCTCGTGGGCAGATACAATGAAATCGCTCTATCCATCCCTTCCCGGAGGTCATTGATATGATTATTAGCAAACAAGCAGTAGACGTAAGTGGTATCTCATGCAGTAAAATGTCGCTTTCTTCCCCAATCGCCGCATCCTGCGAGAGCCTAGGACCGCAAAAGACCGGTCGTTTCGTATCATACCTTTTCCTCCTCGGCCCACCGCCTCTCTCTTACCGGTAAGTCCTCCCCTTTCGCTTTCCTCTGGCCGGTGTGCTCCGCCTTCCAGGCCCAGTACTCGCCCAGTCTGATCTCCGCGTAGGAGGCGTAGTCAAAGTCGATTTGCGAGATTGTGGCCTGGATTAGCGCCCAGATGCCCCAATAGAATCCGGGAAGCCCCCTGAATGCATCGACTTCTTGGCACATCTTGTCGATTTCACTGTCCACGTTGATATCCGCAGGTCGGCTAGGCAGCTGAGCAAAATAGGTCCGAATGTACTCTGCAATGAACTCGCGCCTCTGCGAGCGCGTTGGTAAAACGTTGAAGTCACAGTCGAAACCACCCCACTCGGCAAAGTGGTTCGCCAGACGAATGCGGCAGGCGACGGGGTGGCGTATTCGTAATCGATAAAGGCGACAGACTCCTCCGCGTCGGGCGAGCCCGCTGCCTTGGGTCGATGATGACGTTCCACTCAGGAGGTCGCAATGCGCGAAGACAAGCTAGAGGGCTGTGTAGTATTCAGTCTTCTCCAAGATTCAAGCAGGTGGATGGGCCACAAACCCCGTATTCTCCAGCCCAGGCGCTGGCTCAGCTCCTCTATAAGCCAATGGAACTCCTCTTGCAGGCTCTTTTGTCTCGTTTGTTCCGCCTCCGTCTCGTGCGGGAGAGCGTGCAGCCACTTTTGCATCACGGTCCAAACGTTGGGCGGAGGTTTGTTTGGCGCAACCATGCCACTAGAAGTTCCATTCGTCGAGCCTGCCTCGCCGTTACTCGTGGCAGACGGGTTGGGCACGCAGGGCATAATTGCGTGCCACTGCGCCAAGCGCCGGGCGACTGCGAGGTATACACGTGGCTCCCTGAGATCCTTGGGCGTGGTGACGGTGCCCCGAAGGTAACGGTACATCATGCCGTTTGAGAACCTGGCAAGGAGCTCCGGGGCGAGGCCATGCTGCATAAGGAGCTCATGGTTCTGCGTCTCGCGCTGTCTATCGATCAGAACGTCGGTGCCATGCCCGTATGCGCGCAACAAGATGGCCTCCACGTCTATGTCTTCCTTGGACGCCCCTTCTCTTTTATGACCGCCTTCAGTAATGTATTGGTGATGCCGTCTGTGAAGCGCTTGAATTCAACATGCGCGTATGCAGTGGCCTCCACGTCTATGTCTTCCTTGGACGCCCCTTCTCTTTTATTGACCGCCTTCAGTAATGTATTGGTGATGCCGTCTGTGAAGCGCTTGAATTCAACTTTGGCGCTGGGGTCTGCCCAGTCTGGGCGCAGTGCGGTCACCAGTCGAAGCGCTGAGGCATCCGCGTCTGTAGGATCATACGATAGGTCTATGACGGGGATATGGACAGCGGCGCCATTGCGGCCGCCGCCGTTGACCGTCGAAGAGGGCATCTCGTCGTCGAACCAGGGTGCGGGCCAGGGCTGGTTGTCGGTCGTGTGAATAAGGTATATGCCAAATGCGGCAGGTGTTTCGTTTCAGTTCCTAGTCAGTCAGAATAGGAGCTAGGCTGTAGATCAAGTAGCATGCGAATCATGGGCTGCTGGGGGTAAGAAATTGTGTAAATGCGCAAATCACGGTGATGATAGACCGGGAGAGCAATACTAGGTAGCCGTGTCTAAATATGTGGCGTGTTTGCTTGTATACTTGACGTAGGCACGGCAAGCTGTTTGGCTGGTAGGACTCGGAAAAGGAGAACGTCATTGGCACGGGGGGAGGTAACTTGAAGATCAAGGGCGTGCGCAGACACATCAAATAAGATAAAGGGTTCAGCCAGTCAAAATTTACTAGCGAATCGCGCCCCTGCAGGAACCGACCGACCTAGCAATACTCGTCCTATTCAAGGAGCTATTGGGTAGTTGGTGGGTAAACGCGGCTGCCCCTTTGAAGACAGAAAAAATACTGCAAAGGCTTCTTATTTCTTTGACCTGCTGCGTGCATCAATCCTGGTAGAAAATAACTCCTGGAGCGAGTCCGATCGAAGGTCAACATATCAATACCTACCACCCGATCAGATACTTGGATCTGGTAGTGGCAAAGGCATCGATCAAGAGACGGCGGGAAGAGGGGAACTGTACACCCACGAGATCAACTGCCTGTTTGGACCAGGTGCTCGATCAAATGATGGCCCAAGTCTTGGCTTTTGGTTGGGTCCCTTCTATCCGTATTCTCCTGGCTTCTCTGTGCACCTGATTCATTGGAGTATGTATCCCACCGAGATCTCTGACATCAATTCTGTCAAGATCCAACCAGTACGACGCGCGAACGACAGCAAACACGGGTGACAGAACCTTCAGATAAGAACTAGAGCCGAAAAGCTACCACCATTCCATGTAAAGTTAAGTTGTTCCACCGCAGTAGATTAAGTAATTTGATGGATCAAATTGTTGCTTCTCGGCTGGCCTGGCTTATCCGCTAGGTTACGGGGTTGACAAGTGAGGGGCTTTCGAAGCTTAGATGCCTAGCCATATTATGCATGGCGATACCTTACCTAATGTAACATCATAAATATAATGTACGTCAGTGTGCGTCTGTCATCACATGCAAGAAACAGTAAGTAGGTAATGCATTCCGGATCGAGACGCCTCAGCCCTCAGGGCGCTCGGCAGATCTGCGTCATAGTAGGTTTGCTACTGTAGATGCTTCGTGGGGAAAATAGGCTAGCCGCTTAGTGCAAGTGCCTGCCGCACGTATTCCCGATTACCCCCAGACAGCCAGAGCGAGCCTAGAGCCGAGCATGTGGGCATGACATGGGACAATGCCACTTGCCGACGATGCCATGATTTACCGACGATTCGGGCCACCATGATCCCAACACCACCACTCACGCATGATCCCTTTTCGAAAAGAATACAGCCCCATATACCCACGAGTCAGGGCCAGCGCAGGACAGAATATCGTTGCAGGACAACATCAATGAGCTGGTAGCGACTTGGTCGATATCTCCTCAGAGCGCCTTTCCCCTTTTGCGCCCGCTTGCAACATACACCACGAATAGCCGAGGCATCATGTCAGACGCACTCACGAACCTCAAGGTGTGTGTGTGTGTCTACAACCCCAATCGCATCGCCGCCAAAACACCCGTTCCTGTCCTGCCATTGAATGCAATGCTGCGCGACGACCCTTGATTGCTGACCATGGCCATTGCTGCGACAAATAGACCTCCATCGAGCGCGTCCTCCTCGACCCCGCGAACCGCGACCTCCTCGCCATCGTCAAGGGCGCCCGCAATGGCGCCGTCTACGGAGCCAAGGTGCGCTTCCCGCACGCGCTGGTCATGGTATTCCTGTTCCGGTCCGGCACGATCCGGCAAAAGGTAGACCTGGTCCTGAAGGCGACGCGGACGCACGCGCGCAACCTCGCCAAGTTCGCCACCATCTACAAGACGACCTGCTACCTGCTCAAGAACTACGGCGCCACGCCCGGAAAGGAGGGTGAGTTGTCACCTACCCCTTGCCGAGAATTTTGGAAAGAACTAGAATACAATCGCTAACTTCGGGGAACACACTATAGGCAAATACGACACCCTGCTCGCCGGCCTGATCGGTGGCTACTTCGTGTTTGGCGGCCGGTCGCCCAAGACGGGCAAGATCTCGTCGGTGAACCAGCAGATTGTCATCTACGTCTTCGCGCGCGTCGTGCTGGCCCTGGCCCGCCTCGCCGTCAAGCCCGGCCACGGTCTGCCCATCGTGTCGGAGGAGCGCGCCTCGGCCAACATCAGCCACTACGCCTGGCCCGTCTTCGCCGCCAGCTCGTGGGCCCTCGTCATGCACCTGTTCCGCTACCACCCCGAGGACCTGCAGCCAAGCATGCGCGGCAGCATGAACTATATCTACAAAGAGTCAGATCATTGGAATAGCTTGAGGAACTTTATCTGGCATAATAAATAAAGGTACCGGCTTTGTATAAGCCGCTAGAAAGTATACTTTATATATGGCAACGGCGTTTGGGGGAACTCTGGTATTTGTTCATCTGCGTGGCCAGCTTTATAGGGGTCCATACACAGACAGGGTGGTGGTTTAATGAGATAGTCATCAAGGAAACGACAGAACAGGCGTTTTTACAAATGCGACTTGCCGTGCAGTATATTTATACTATGGTTTTCAATCCCTTAAAGATGTTTCCATCCGTTGGACCACATGATTTGCATCTCGTTGATCAGACAAGCCTCGCCGGGCTCGTACCGGGGTGGCTGTCCCTTGGGAGTCTCTGCTGCCCATTGCTCTAATCTCTTGCGAACGACTCGTGTCTCTAGGTTTGTCTGGATCCCGACCCGCCAACTTACGATGCGATTTGTCCAAGCTCCAATGACAGTCCAGAATGCGCTCGGAAAGTAGGCTTTCTTAATCTTATTGTAGGCCTTCACATTATAGCCCACGCGAACGTTGGGATTCAGCCAAACGCCCTTCTGAGAACTCAGGTAGTTGTCCGCATGGATGAGGCAGCATTCTGATCCCTCCAGATGTAGGTCTGCTAGACTATCGTCAATGCCACGGAACTGCAGTGGTGGGTTCGCATAGTAAGGTGCTGAATCGAATACGACAATCCCGTTCCAGCAGGATACTACCGGAATAGGTTCGTTACGCAGCGCCGCCTCCTTGGATAGGGGTGACTGGAACCAAGGCCAGTACAGCGAGCCAGTCTTCAGTCCCATGTCGTCTCGAAGGGCAAACGTGTCGTAGTACAAAGGCGCGGCCTTGAAGTCCATGGAGCAAACAGCCGCATAGTCTCCATCCCTGGTTTCGAATAAGGTGATAATGTCTTGTGTCTGGGAGGTAATGAGCCAAATGTTTGCTTGAGTGCAGGTATGGGTCCTATACTTACGTCGAACACCACATCATTCAGCCAGAGAACCTTATCGAAACGTCTCCCTTGCTCTTCCAACTGTTTGAGGGGCGCCATCGCCTGGTTGCGCACGCGCGAAAGGTACGGGATGCGGCGCAGCTCGAAGTGGTCTTCCCGGGCGTTCCAGATCCATCCTGGTTCTCGTGGTGCTGTCGGATCCGGTCGCGCATCGATTTCGTCCAGCTGCTCCCAGACCGTCATGCCCAGACTGATGTCGTTTGTGACCCCTCTGGCATCCAAGCCTTCCTTAAGCTCCATCAATGCATCCTTGGTACCTTCCTGCGAGCCGGACTCGACAGCGGAGAAATGGACATTGGGTGCACCGAGATAGTCGACTAGCCCCAGGACAGCTTCATTCCATGCCTCCCTTTGGATCTTCTCGGTGTTGCGGTGCACGGAGACTATGAAGACCGAGTTGTTGGGGGACTGGTGGACGGCGGCTCGGGGCTTCAGGGTCGATCGGTGGGTGTCGGGCGGCTGTTGATGAGGTGGAGGGCGTCGATGAGGAAGAAGAAGAACAGGACGTAGAGAATCCGCCGCAGATAGGTGCGCCGGAACCGGCGGTATGTTACAATCATGAAGACAACGGGTTGTATTAGGGAGTGACGTGGAAGAGGAACGGGAAATACACGTAGGTGCGAATGGGAGACAGCGCTATCGCATTCTTGTGTATAAAACAGGTCAGGTCAGGACGAGACGAAACGGCACTGCTCCTCCCAGCTGCCACCCGGTTATGAATAAAGTAGGGAAGGTTGAAGGAGGCTCATCGAGACGCCATGGAACGAAGACCCCGTTGTACGGCTTTAGGAAACGATGTCGTAAGCCCAAGCTGCACTTTTGTCTTGGTGTTCGATCCAGGGGTGAAGGGGAAACGGGGGCCGAAGACACTTTTATTCGCAGCACCAGCAGCTAGCTACCTGGCAGCCTGGGCCTTGCAAGCATGCGCTAGGTTACTGCGTGCTTGGCTGCGACAGGAGCAGGAAGGAGCTGCTGCTGAAGGTTCCGCTTCCCGTAAATTAGGGAAGCCCGTTTACCTGTGGGGTAGCACCTTACGAAAGACACAGGTAGCGCAAATGTAGCATGAGCCGAACACCGAAGCTGAGGCTTCCCAGCTTCTAAGTATTGATGTTCAACACTATGTTGATTGATTGAGAGCGTTTGAGACAACTACACACATGTATGCACATGCATCTATCTAATTGGGGAAGCGACAGTAGCAGTGGGCTCAAATAGGTTGGCTGCTTTACCAATTTAGTGCGTGCAACATGGTAGGTGGCACTTGCCCTTCCCCAGGTTTAGGAAACCTCGAACAGATCTGATATTCGAAGACGTCAATTATTAGTACGTCAACAGGCATTCTGAGTGGCTTGACCTTTTTTGTCTCCATTGCTTTAGCCGTTATATTTCCACATACATAGGTAGTGACATGCGCGTAAAAGATATTTCATTCATACGAAACCATATCGATGAGTACATGCTGTCGGGTGTCTAGGTATGTCAATGGGCAGCTTGATCGAGTATAACCGACCAAACCAACCACCAACCAGTACAGGAGCTACATATGCAGAGGCTTGTACAATAATAGGTGGACCGTGGTCGGACAAGTGATACCCCAAAGCAAGGGGACCTAGGTATGATGTAACCGCGCCCAACAACAATTGATATGCATCAAAATGCACTTCGCATTAGAGCGAAGCGAACACTAGAGAATACCTACCTACTTCTTAAAACACCAATAGGTGGTATTTGATTTGTCGTACCAGCAATACAACGAGCAGCCTGCGTTCCAGTCTGCAGAACCATGGCGTCTCATACCACTTTGCCGTCCGCAGCGGCCGAAGGCTTCAAGGATGCTGCATCTTATGATGCCCATCGCCCATCATATCCCGCAGAGGTCGTAGAGGCCTTCTTACAGGCCCTGAAGGTCGCGGGACAGCCAGACATGAAGATTGTCGAAGTCGCGTCTGGTACGGGAAAATTCACTGAACCGTTGGCAGGGCGGCCGGAGCGATTCCTGATCAAAGCAATCGAGCCGCATGAGGGGATGAGGGGAAAACTTGCGGAGAAGGATCTCTCAGCCGTAGAGGTAGTTGATGGGACCGCCGACAAGATGCCTGTGGCCAATGATTGGGGCGATGCTTGCATTGCAGCTCAGGCAAGTCGCCATGTTCCACGGGGTTACCTTACTTAAGTACTTACCAGACCGCGGGAAATATAGGCCTTTCATTGGTAGGTTCATTCTACATGGCTTTATCATCAGCCGTGCCCCGGGATATATGCTTACTTGTGGCCACAGGTTCGCAACACCGGAGTCATTACATGAGATTCACAGAGTACTGAGACCCGGCGCTGTGCTTGGGATGATTTGGAACATTGAAGATTGTAAGTCACTCTGGTCGGCCAATATCTACAGTACTCACCTTTCTAATCCGGGGCCAATCCATGGTTAGACAACGCACCACGCGAATGGGAATCAAGCACCAAGTGGGAGCAGAAGTTGAACGATCTGATATGGTCTCTGGACGATGGCCTGCCCAGGTTCAGGCACCAGAAATGGAAAGAAGTCTTCCAGCAACAACTGCCCGGAAACCCATTGCAAGCACTGGCAGACACCCTGACCAACCAACTTCCCCGATTCTCCCTCCCTATTGGCGAGCAGACTTCGAAATGGACCGTGTGGCTCACAGAAGATGCGCTTTGGTCCCGCTTGAGTACCCTGAGCCAGATTGCAGTCCTCAAGGGCGAGGAGAAAGAGGCAGCAGTGAGGGTTTTCAAAGAAGCGATGCAGGGCGACGATGTGCAGCGAAATGGTGCCGGTGAGATCGCACTTCATGGCGTAACGTACTTTGCGTGGACGGACAGGATATAGAAAGGCCAAGGTCCAGATTGTTTCATAACATTTCCACAGTACGGTCGTTCAATAACCCATAGACTCGCGAGCAGCATGGTCTCCAGATCGTTGCTACTGTTTGGCCCCAAAATCCACGTGCCTTAATCGCCGCCATAATTTAAACGAGTAAGCAACACTTCGAGCGGGCTGATCAGTCCGCCGAAATGTACATGACTGCGGTTTTATTAGTCTGGATAATGTGAAATCCGTCAAGGCGGATAGAGGGAGCTCACCGTTGTTTCCTCGCACAAACGCATCGCCATAGCTCCTTCGCTTCACACCGTTGACGAACTCCTCCGTCTTTTCGAGAGCAATGTTCATGTAGCCATCGACGGATTGCAGCTCGCCTGTAGTTGGGGTACGTCAGTCCGCAAACTTCATTTCGTCTGGTGATTTTCGGGGGAGGTCGTCCGCTCACCCTTGTAAACCACGCCCGAGTTCAGCTTGACAGTTACTGAGTTTCCAATAATTTCAGAAAGGAAACCGGAAGGATCCTTTCCTTCGCTCTGAGAGACGGCACCGTTCTCCATGATGCCTGGGCCTTGAGTTATGGTGAAAAGATGGTGTAGTAGTTGTTTGGTTGGGCTAAGGCTTTATTTCACACCGAAATCGAGGCTGGCCGTTACTCTCGTAATGGGTGAGTAAACTCCAATCAATGCTTTTTGGCGCTTGCCTTTCCATGCCCCACGTTTGCCTGCCCGTCCGTCCTCCAGCACCTGCACTTCCACATTAGTAACCTAACTGCAAATACCTCCAGTTACTTCGTACGGCTGGTGGATGTACCTTTCTCTCGCTCGTCAAGCCACACTTCGACCAAGGTACATGCGACAACCGAGTACGGTACTTGCATTTGATGGAGGGGTTCAATCGATTTTCTAGATGCGCATCCCTCCCAAGTATTCGCAGTTAGAGCCTCATCACGCTCATGCACTGTACATACATACACCCGGTCAAGCCAAACCTCTTCCTGCTCGGGCTGCCGACAACACGAAAACAAACGCGCCATCAGATGTGTCTGATCCAAGCTCGTTTGCCGTCTGAGTGACCTGCATCCTCTTTCTCCGCATTCCCCGACACCTTTTGCATCACCTACTCATCATTGCGATTGTTCCTCATCCCGCTTTTTTTTAAAGTACATCATACCTACTTGCCCAGGGATCTCATCCACACGTGCACCTCCTATCAAACACATGCCTGCGTCCGACGCGTTGCCTCCCGCGCCGCGGGAAAGGAAATTACCTTTCAAACGGACTGTCAAACGCAAGTCCGTCGAGACACCTACCAACAATTCCACGACAGATCCGGATGGCGTAGAGTTCTTCAGGCGCTCTAATCTGTTTGACACATTTCAGCAACAAGAATCGGCCACAAAAGCGCAGCGTCGCAAACAAGCAAAGACGGTCAACCAAGACGCCGTAGACGATTCAGAAATCCAAGCACAGCTTTTGAGGGACTCCCAAAGTGCCTCTGCGAAAGCGCATTGTGATTCGGTAGATCGCGACTTGAAGCGCCAACGTGTCTCTCTGACTCTGAGCGACGAGGAGGAGGAGGCCAACAGTCGTACTTCGACACAGAAACCGCCACAGAAGTCCTCCGATGCGCAACTGGGCAGGTCGCCGTCCAAGCTTCGCGGCTCAACACGAAAAACAAGAACTGCCGCCTCTGCCAGAGTCCGCCCATCGTCATCGCCGAAGACGCGCGCGACTGTAATCACACTCGATAGTAGCGACGATGATGACGACAAGTCGTCGCAGAGCAGGGGCAATACCGCGGCGGTGGAGGTGGCGTCTGTGACCCGGCCAGAACCGTCGCGTGCCGCGACCCCGGATTCCGATTCCGATCTGGACACTGTAGAACCTGATGGTAGCCAGGGCGACCCCTTTGCAGCCAAGTTCATTGAAGAAGCCCGTGAGCGTATGCGAAAACGGCATGCCGAGAACGAAGCCAACCCGGCATCGACGAAATCCCCAACACCCCCGGAAGCTGTGGAGGTCTATATACAATCTCATCTTGAGGGTACCACGGACATGAGAGTGAAAATCCACCTCCTACAAAAGCTAAGTGTGGTCAAGCAATCATGGGTATTTTACAACCAAAAAGAAAATGCCGGTACCGGAATCTATCCTGAACGCCATGTTCTTCACTTGGCGGGGCAACAAGGTCTATGATTTTACCACACTCGCAAGCCTAGACATCAAGCGGAAAAATGACGGTCAGTTATATTCGATCCACGGGACCACAAGGGATGGCTTTGACGGCTGGGAGAAAGTCCACATCGAGGCCTGGACATCTGAACTATTTGAAGAATATCAACGAGAGAAGAACATGGAACGTAAGCGCCGGCTAGGTGAGCTTGAAGAAGAAGAGCACGATCGGGCACCAGCACCAGAACCAGCACCAAAGGTGACAATCAAGGTCATCTTGAAATCAAAAGATAACGGCACACAAAACCTCACGGTCCCCATGGACGTCGAGGTCGCGAAGCTCAGCTTGGCGTTTCGCACAGTGAAGAAGATACCTGCCGAGCGGGAGGTTGTGCTTCACTTTGACGGCGAGGCGTTGGACGAAGAGTCCACGATTGATGTGTTCGGCATCGAGGATATGGATAGCATCGAGGTGCATATAAGATGAAGGCTTATGGCTATTGCGAACTGGATTGATGCAGGAACTGTTAGGCAGAAGTAACACAGGCCAGGAGGAACAGCAGTGCGAGTTTGTATGGAAAGCGGTTGCATTTAGCTTATGTCGATGATACCCCCTTTAATTGCACGAATGCCTAAATGTCTTCGTTCCTTTCTATGGAACACATCGCATTCAACGCCAGTACCCCTAACGCCTGGTCATGATTACGACCGCCCTATGCTTGACGCTCGCCAGATTTATCTTCGTCTTCGTTTTCGTCGTCGCGTGCCCGTGCCAGCAGATGAGCAGACGCATGCATCTAAAATCTCTCCTTCATCCTCGCCGCAACAGTACGCAGACCGTTGTATACCTTGCCAGGTTGCTTGCCCATGATGAGCGACACAATACTTGTCCTCGCGACTGATGTTGAAGTAAGCATGTGGGTCCATCCATAGCAACGCATAAAGACGGGGACTTACTTTGGATGTTCTTGAATCCGCCCAAGATGTGTACTTTGCTGTCTGCCAGAACAATTCGAGTTTTCGAGGCGTTCTCGATCGCATATTTTGTCTAAAACAAAGTTAGTCACTTTTATGCGATAGGAATAAATAATAATTCACTTACCTTTCCGCTCTGACCCGCTATTCTGCCAATCGCACGAGCTAAACAGAAATATGTCAGCGACTGAAGCTTTCAAACAATACGTGTAGGCTGCGCCAGCACGTCCGACCGGCCGTGGGAGCTTACCCTTGTGATCACCCTCGAGGGTCTTGACATCCTTGATCTCGAAAGTCTCGATGTACAAATCGTCCAGGCGCAAGAGGGCGATGGCATCGTCCACGTCGAAGCCGAGGGCAAAAGCCGTGATGAAGTCGGCGCCCTTCTGGAGCGCGCCGGTGTCGGTGGTCTTGCGCGTCGTCCGCAGCTCGACAGCCTTGGACTTGACGTTCATGCGGATGGCCAGGTTGAGGTGCTCGACGACGACGGGGTAGATCTTGGGCCAGGTCGACTTGAGCGGCGACATGCGGTGCGGCGGAATGGGCACCTTGCGCGACTCGATGCGGGCCACGGAGCCGATGTCCCTGGCCGGGGCGAAGCGCGGCTTGCCCTCCTCGTCGACGTCCATCTGCGCCTCGTTGTTGGGGACGGAGACGAGCTGGATGGCGCTCGTGTCCAGGCTGTTCATCTCGGTGGCGTCCAGGAGCACTTCGTCATCTTGGTCAGGCTGCGGGAGGGGGGCCTCGGCGGCGGCCTCGACGGGCTTCTGGAGAAGCGCTGTGGGGGCAGGCATGGTTGGTTGCTGTGTGGTATGAATCGTCGATTGGTCTCTGCGAGGCAACAAGTGTTTCCGGAATGGCGAGAGTCGTCGAGTCTTGTTTGGCAAAGGAAGTGGTTTGGTTGCCGTTGGTCGTAGTCTGTATGCCACCACTATCGATTGTGGGCCCTTCTTTTTCTGGCTCTGGAAATTTTTGGTCAAAAAAATACGGCAGGTGGGGGGTTTGGGCCGAACAATTGAAGAGATGCTATCGATAACGGGATCCCGCCTCTAGTCGAGAGTGGCGCTGGGATTCAGTGGAGCCGAAGCTCGGATAATCGACGCTTTTCGGGCAGGGGTTTAGCTTTTGCAGGCCGCCAAGCGCTGGGAGCCCTTGGAGAAGGCGAGACTGAGAGCGGGCAGCGGGCATTGAGCTGGAGAGAGAAAGCAATTTCTCCCAATCCAGGTAGCGCGTCATCAAAACCAATGACGAGATTTTGCGGCTTGCACATGTTCATGCCTCGCTCATGTTTCAACATGCCCTGGACGCTAGTTGTTTGATAACAACATCAACAATAACGTGACTCTTAACTTAATACCACTCAACCGTCACCCCGTCCCACCAGGGGCCTTCACTGCCGTCGCCTTGGTCCGCCTGCTGAATGAAGGCTTGTCCTGTCCTGCCCTGCCCTGCCCTGTTCTGTCCCATCTCTCGGCTGTCTCGTCACTTGTGACACCATGGTCGCCAGCAATGTCTTCAACAGCTAGGACAATGCTCTTTGGGCGCCAGACCTTGCGATCTCTCTACGAGTCGCTGGACTTCTTCACATCTAAAGTCTCTTCCAGGCAGTCCCCGGCAGATAAAGCACGTTTAGGCCAGTCCAATGCCTTTTCAACGGCCGCGCACACCCGGCCGTGGCACCAGACACCTTGGAACCTCAATTCTCGGTTTCCCAGAACGTACGGCTACAATGCGCGCCGTAGTTTTACCTCGAGCGGCCTCCTGCTCGTTGGCTGTACGCCGACCTCTTCCACGGGCAATACTGTAGCATCTTGTACAGCGGCGGCCGAGACAGCTATCATCGGTGGCATTGGCCATAATGCGCACCTCGCGAAGCTTGCCCACCAAAAATTTGCCAGGGGGATGCACATTGGTCGAGGGCGGACTCTTTCATATCGCCGTAAATCAACAAAGTCGAATCCAGATGCGAGTAGATCCGCAACGTCGCAGAAGAAGGCCGAAGCGCCCGAGCCTGTCGCAACACCAAAACCCGACACTAAACCCAACCAGACTGATGCAGCAAACCACGGCTATTCAGGCTACTTCCATCTTCCGCACCTGCCGCATCTTCCACATCGACCGACACGGGAGGAGCTCCTGGCTGCTGCAAATGGCTTCTGGCAGAGGACGAAGGTCCGCCTCAAGTGGGTATCTATTAGGAGTATGAGACCGTGGAATACGGATGAGTGGGGGGCCTTTCTATCCTTCTTTCTCTTTGGGCACCTCGTATGGATTCTACTAGGAACGACAACTTTCGTTTCGCTTATCATATTCTCTATCAACACGGTTTTTGCGCAAGGTAAGCGTTGTTTCCCGTATCGAAGTCGGATAATGCTGACAACTAGTAGAAACT
The DNA here is from genome assembly GCA_006503535.1 of Arthrinium phaeospermum. Classification (NCBI taxonomy): domain Eukaryota; kingdom Fungi; phylum Ascomycota; class Sordariomycetes; order Amphisphaeriales; family Apiosporaceae; genus Arthrinium; species Arthrinium phaeospermum. The sequence goes on from QYRS01000015.1 coordinate 470,751, forward strand.
CTTGCAAAGAAGATCGGCGACTACCTCACCCAATCCGCTGGGGTCAACGTTGTCTTTGAAAACGCCATCGTTCCTAGGTGGAAGGATGGTGTCATCTCCTTCAGGAATGTGTTCGTCTCGCGCCGACCTGGCCAGATCAAATCCACCGTCAGCAAAGGGTCCTCGTCCAGCGCTGCTGCAGTTGCTGCCGCGGAGCGCGGTACCGTCGTTCTCGAGGAAGATGACGGCAACTATACCCAGTTTGACATCACTATAAACACTGTCAACGTCACCTTGTCCTTTGCCAAGTGGTGGAACGGCAAAGGCCTCTTGAAAGATGTCGAAGTGAAGGGGGTTCGCGGCGTTGTCGATAGAACGCACGTGCACTGGTCTTCTGTGAATATTGACCCCTTATCGTACAGGCATGAGCATCAGCCTGGTGACTTCGAGATCGACTCTTTCAGACTAGAGGATCTCCTTGTTACCGTCCACCAGCCTGACGGATTTCGGCCGTACTCGGTGAGCATCTACTCTGGCGAGCTTCCGCAACTGAGGAAACGCTATCTGTTCTACGACTTGCTATCGGCAACCCACATGTCTGGTTCTTACGATGGATCGCTCTTCACAATCCACCCGCGCCAAGTGCATGGTGTTGCCGCTGGCCAAGAACGAGTCGCATCAGACCTGGGTGAACCAGAGGCATGGAAGAAATTCAGTCGCCTCCGGATCGACGGCCTGAAGATTGATCATCTGAACAGAGGGGATGAAGGTCCGTTCGGGTGGATCTATGAAGGCAACGTGGATATAGTCGCCGACGTGATGTTCCCTGCAGACGATGATGAGAGCATCACCAAAGTTGTGACCGAGTTCTACGACCGCCTCGAAGAAGCCGTCACGTCGAACCGCTACCTGCATCTTTTAGACAGCAATACGCGCCGCAACAAGGAAGGCGAAGCCATTCAGGATGCTTCAGTGTCGGAAGCATCCAGCGTCCCGGACGAGGCCAATCCGGAAGCCATACCGTCTACACCAGCACCCGAGGAGCAATCAGCGATGTCCATCCTGTCTCCTGCGAGCGGACCGCCTCGGTACCTGGTGATGGACCTTCGTATCCATCTCAACGACGTCAAAGCATCTGTGCCGGTCTTTACCTCGCACTTGTCTTACGTCAACCAAGCGCTGGTCCGACCTATTGTCGCCTACATCAATGCGAAGCGAACATACATCCCCATTGGGTGCCGCATTGTCAAACGATCCACCGACTTCGATGGGTCATGGACCGTGTTCGACTGCGGCTTGATGAATGATGTATCAGCAGAAGTGTATTCAGCTTTCGCCAACGACGTGGAAGATCAACAGAGCCGTGTGAGGCGGCTGAAAAAGGTCGGGTTCTGGACTCTGAGTCTCGCTGTGCATGCCCTGTTCATGGGCATGGCGGGCAATGTCATTTGATGTGCTATACGCATTGCATAGCTGGCCTCCTCTCTTTTGTTGGCCATACAATTGAGACCATGTGCTTGTTTGGGTGGGTGTGTGTGTGTATGTATAGATGTATAGACAACATTGTGGGTTGTGTACATGGTCTAGATGGTACGTACAACAAAGAGCTTTGAGCTCGTCTGCTTTTCGGGCACGGAGTTGAATTGGCGTTGGGTTTTGTTTGGGTTAGCATAGGTTACAATACCCCTCCACACGAAGGACGTAAGGAACGAGACATACGAAGCAGGATAGCAGTAGATGTTACGATTACAATTCAACGATAGAAGCAAGCATACCATCACATGTGACGTGACACCCCCTGTTTATTAGTTACCCTGTTTATTAGTTAGGGATTCTTCATTGGACATAGCAAAGTTGAATGCTGTAAACGTTGGGGTATTGATTTAGAGGGCGAGTCTGCGTGAAATCATATATCTAGGAAAGATACGTAAAAGATACGTATAGTTTATTTTGAAACCGTTATATCCAATTGGATTGGTTATAGTGTAGATACATTGCTATATATGACGCCCTGTTCAGACCAACATATTCTAAGGAAACCCTATCTGTACATATATATACATAATACACTCGTGACACTCCACCGGCCAGACCCAATCTATGTAATACTAGTGACGGGTGAGCATGCTACTACTTCTACTACTATTACCAATACAACTACTACCGAGCAACCACGAAGATGAGTCTCTGCATCGCATGATCAAAGTCTCGGTCCGCCTGCTCGCGGACCGACTGCCGCCTCTGCTCCACCTGGCGGCGGGCCCGGAACCAGGCGCGGTACTCGGCGCCCGTGCCGTCGCCCGTCTGGGGCGGCACGAGCTCGCCCGTCTGCAGGTCCCGGGCCAGGTCGGCGCAGAAGGTGGCGCTCTTCTTGGGCGACGAGGAGGCCGCATCGCTGCTGCGGCCACTGCTGCTGCTGCCGGGGCTCGAGGGGGACGGCGCGCGGCGCAGGGCGCCCCGCGGCGGCGGCGAGGGGATCGCCGTCGACGAGGTGATGGTGAGGGTGGTGGTCTTGGTGGTGGCCATGCTGGCGGCGGTGGCAGGGTGCAGGAAGTACGGGAGCAAGGAGCCGGTCCTGACTCTCGTTCTGTTGGTGGTGGTGGTGGATACTGCGGCGGCTGCTTGAGACGAACTGGTGTGACAGCGGCTGGCTTGTTGTTGTTGTTTGCTTGGTGCTGGGTTGATGAGTCGTGTTTGCTGTGTAGGGTAGGTGTCGTTTGCGAGTATCATTTCTTGTTGTTCTTGTTCTTGCAGAGTGCTCTTATAGCTTTATATGGCACCCGGCGAGACATCGCATTGGTTCTGCGGCGGGCCTCTTGTCTCTCTTTGTTGGGTGGGCTTTGGTGTCCCAGACAGAGAAGGAGAGAAGGAGAGACAAGACGGTATGGATTCTGGCCTTTGCCTGGCTTCTTTCCCTTCCTTTGCAGGGCTTTATCTTGTTCTTGTAATTGATAGGCAGAAAGAATGACTTTCAACAGCCGCTCTTTGGTGCGACGTGGGTATGCGTATGCAAGTTGGTCTGGAACAGGCTGAATTATTGTCCAGTCCTGCCCAAACGTGCGCAGGTGGTGGAAAGATAGCGGATTGCCTATGAGAGCGAAACCGACAATGGAGCGTCACACCGGCGTCTTCTTCATGGGCAACGGAGACGAAATAAGAAGTTTCCAAGAAACAAATGCGACCCGTAATATTTGATGTTCTTGCGGTTTTGTTTGGGCATTGTTTTTGAGGCAGCGAGCGAGATGATCCCTATAGCACCGGAAACGTGGCGCGAGTCGTGACTATGCGAGTCCGCCGGGCATCCCTGGCAGGATAGGTTCTTCCACCAACAGCACCCATGACCATGGTGCCAATAGTGCCAATGGTGCCAATTGGGCCCGGGGAGGCTGTTCACCAAGATGCCGGGACGAGCACAAGACTTGGTCCTTCACTTGTTTCAATCACGAGAGCTCGGCTTGCCCGTCTGTAGCACGCAGCGACCAATCCCCTCCCCGCCGTGTTCTAGAACGCCAAGGCCTTCCGGGTTCCTGAAGTTGGCATCCGAGGGTAAACGAAAACAACGTCATGCGACAGCAGGTGGGTGACCACGCGCCTACCATCGGGCAGTCGGGAGCTGCTGAGAGTTAGATTATATACTAGTACAGCCTAGTATCAGGTACCAAGCCTTTGGCGCTGACATGTCATTGGCCAGGCTTAGCCGACTGACTGGGTGTTTGCAGCGGGGTCGTCGGGCTTTGCGTAGTATCTGATCTTCAATAAGCTGCTGGTCTATCATCGGTCCGTTGGCCCAATGGTAAGGCGTCTGACTACGATTAATAGTGATCAGGAGATTCTGGGTTCGAGCCCCAGGCGGACCTGATACATTTCTTTTGCTCTTTTTGTCGATATTGCCCGTAACTCATTGTCGGAGGTGTGAGGAGGCAAGTATATTTGAATTTTGGCTCTCTCAACATCCTGTTAATCTGTACATGATGTTTTACCACCTTTTGGTGCAATCGAGCTCAATGCTTCCAATATAAAAGTCTGTTTGAGTGCGTTCATCCCATGAGGTCTCCTGAGCCCCGGACCTGGCCAGTCGCCGCCGAAGCAATGTCAAACTTCATGCGCCGCAGCAAACAGCCAGGGATGGCGGGACGCGGGCGGATGCATGTCCCAAACAAAAGAAAACACAATCAGTTTCCGAGGTTTTAGTCGGGACTAGGTACTAGGTACTGCGGCCGACATTCGTTTTCATCTGTTCTAGATCTGGGCCTCCCTGATCGTCCTCCTCAGCTGGCAATCAGGCCCCCTTTTGTTACTCATACGTGTAGCAGAACTCCCCACCCATGGTGTCCATGGCCTGATTAATTTTCTTCATGCCCCCGATGGCACCCAGATTCATCTCAAAGTCCAGCGTGACGTTCTTGTACGCTGGGCTAGTGCCGAAGTAGTTGTACGGGTATGCGAACTGGGTGTCCGGCCCTCCGATGTCCGTCTTCCGGGCTTCCCAGTCTTTTTGGTTTCGCCACCACGCGTCAGCCATTAACAGCCTCACTATGGAGAAGCAATGCAACGGGGCCAGCACGTCTCACTCACCTTTGCGTTGCCATTCGTTCCAAAGCTTGTCAAGCACACCGTGGTGTAAATAGAATAAGGGGTCGCCTGGGCTGGAATAGGGGTTGGACATCTACAGCCCAAGAGCATGAACAGTATATCAGCCAGCTGATTCTATATTGGTAGGAGGAAATCCAGCAGACTCACCTCTCCGGCCCGTCCCCCGACGCCGCCATGCCCGGCCGAGTGGCAACTATTGCCCATTGTCGCGCCCTCGATGCGGCGCGTGAAGTGCCAGAAGTCGGGCTGGGCCAGCACCTGCGCGTTCTCGGCCCGGCCGAGCATCTGGCGCACGAAGCCCGGGTTGATGTCGCGCACGAGGCAGTGCGGGTTGGGCGCCGTGCTGTTGCCCGGGCCCATGCTGACCTGGTAGTCGGCAAAGGGGCCCTCGGCCAGGCAGCCGCCGCCCGTCGCGGTGGGATCGTCGCTCGCCATGGCGATGTGAGTTAGCTTGGAGGGGCCGAGGGGGCGGTTGCTGCTGCTGCTGCCCGTGTCTCGGACGTAGCCGCCGTTGCCTCCGAAGCCGTGGACCGTGTCGAATACGGGGGAGGCGAGGAACTTCGCGTTGGTGTCTGCGTCGAGGGTCCAGTCTATGTGGGAGTTATGTTAGGAGACTTGAAGGCATTTTCCCCGATCCTGAACAGTAGACATGTCAAGGCTTACTCCAGTACCTAGGTGGAACTTTTTAGCATGCTGTCGAGATATCGCGGCAACTCTCGTTCTAGTGGTTTATACTTACGGTATGCCAGCCGTGTACTCGCAGGCCGTCTTCAACTCTTGCTCGTACAGCCAAAGGAAGTAGCGGTGCCATGGCAAGAAGAATCCCTGGATTTCACAACTCACAACATATTAGAACCAGGTCCACGTCCACAGCGGAAGCAAGTGCGTGTTAGACGGAAAGAGCAGGAGAACTCACGACCCAGTGTATGTTGTCCGTCTGCGAAATATGCAGGGCCTGGAAGTCATCGTAGACCGACTTGACGCCGGCGTACAGTTCGGCCGTCTTGCCGGGCGTGGACTGCATGCACTTGACGGCGTCGATGTACGATAGCTGTTGCTCCGATGACAAGGCCCTCCTGGATCAGCGTTGCAAGACGTGTCAGTCAGTCCACTGGGCAGGGTATAACGACAGCCGTGTTTACTCACCACTCTTTTCTCACCACAGGATCTGTACAGGGACTGTCTGCGCGAGTTATGGCGCCCTCAGCTGGCCTAGCGAGAGCACCTGTGGCACCCCCTAGCACCACGAGTGCGGGAAATAACAGAGAACCCCAAAGCATGGCTGTGCAATCCGTCAAGTATAGGGGAAAGGGAGTGAAGACGGCGGCTTGCCTTCTGAAACTTTGGGTAAGCCTGAACGGAACAGTATATTATATAAGAAACCCCAGACGAAGGGTGCATGTCCCGAATCCCTATGTCACGTCGCATCCATCTTGCTGCTGCAATGGATGCCTCCGCATTTTCTTTCCCATGCATACATGTAAGCAAGCAAGCAAGCAAGCAGCCCTCGCCATCCGGATCCCTTACCCACGAACGGCAAGCCAGGGCTTCAAGGCGGGGCCCGACTGGCTGGAAGAACATATGACTTCCCCGGATTTGCAGTGGTCCAATCAAGGCCGGCCGTGTCGACACCAACTCGCCCAATGCGTGAAGGGGGCCAGCAACTTGCAGACGCTCCGGCGACCCAATATCGTCAATAGGGCGTGCAGTAGCGAAGGCCGCTGCCTCTAATACCCCTGTGCTTTATACGAGCTGAAATAGCCGCCAAATTGCTGTCTCTTGAGTGCTCAAGGCTTGGCAAATGCCGCCCTGCAGCGGGTAATACCATGCGGACTATAGCCGGTATACTAGAATGCGGCAGCCTGGGCCGTCTCGGAGAATCTACCGTATCCACCTGCCGTTAACTGTCGTGAGCACCAAATTAAGCACTCCGGGTTTGTTGCAGAGATATATGGCAAATGCCTACCTAGTCTTGCAATCGTCTTCAAGTGACCAAACAGTCCCGTTACGTTGAATATCAGGTCAAACAAGGGGTAGAGAGATGTGGTTTCTTAAGTCCCCGAAGCACAAACAACAAACTTCGATGGACGGTGATCTTGCTTGGTAACCAAAACTAATGGTGGCTGTGGTATAGAAATAGGGGCAGCCTTATCGTCGTTTGGGTTGCGCCTCTTCCACAGCTAGCGATCCGCGGTTCTCTCCAAAATGCAAATACTAACTTCGATACGATCATGAGTTTAACTACGCTCAAAATCTTATATGGCGTCGCCATCGGGTATGGAGGTTCCATCCAATGCATTGTGGTAGCTCTACGCAGTCTGAGGTAAACGCCCCTGAAATTGCAGGCCATTTCATCCATCTCAGTTGCGAGCGTTTCAGAAAATCCAAAGCAACTCTACTACAACGAATTACTGCACGGAATATTGAACTGGATATCTTAATGAATTTGTTCGATTATGGTAAATATGCATGGGTCAAATCTCTGTACATGTGTCCGTCATTTGCTGAACTGCGGGCATCTTGCCACACCAGGGCCAACTCTACGAGGCTGTTCTTTACAGTGACCAGGAATCCCACTCGGTAAGTAAAGTAGTCAGGATTATGGAACGAGGGAAAATGGGGGTAGTGCAAGGTCTATGAGAAAACTTGGCAATGGGGAAGAAGTGAACTGGTCATACGTACCTGGCTTGACCAACTGACCAAGTAACTGTAGGCAATTGCTGTTAGCCTTGAACACACAAGACAAGTAAGTTTCTAAGGAGGAGAGAAGAGAGAGATATAGAGAGAGACGGGGGAGATGTGAGTGGTACAGCCTATCAAAGGACCCAGCCTTCTCCTCGTGTTCTGTTCGCCAGAAACAAGCCTAATCTATCGCAGTCCAAAGTAATCCCTAAATCATCGCTTCGCTTCATGTTACCAGAGCCCTCCAAGCTGCTCCCCAAACCGTACCCGATGCCAACACTGGAAAAAACACGACCCCGATCCCAACTAAATATGGCTATGTACTGTATCTGCCTCGAGCTGTCTGGTTGTTCCGACATGCAATGTGAACTGTTTGGCTACCCACTACTATAGCTCCATCTCATTGTCCATCTGGAATGCACCGTACTGGTTCTCCATGGCCTCCTGTCTGCTCGCCCAGCTGTTGGTGTTGTCGGTCTTGTAAACGGGGTCCGTGGCGGGTCGGTAGCTTTGTTGCCGGTCGGTCGCGCTGCCGTAATGATGGTACATCACCTTGGGTCTTGCCATAGACTCTTCAAAGGCTCGCTTGGCCGACTCCTCGTACTCCCGCCGCGCCAACGCCTCGTAGCCCGACGTCATGTACGGCTCCATGTCCGAGGACATGGCCACCCACGCACCGTCGCCGGTCTGCACAGGGGTGAGAGGAGTGCCGTCGAGGCTCATGACGCTGTCCTCGGTCAACTTCCGCTCGTAGCGCATCTGCGCGAGCATCTCCTCTTGCTCCAGAGTGGTGTTGGACAGCGCGACGGCGGGGTTCTCTTGCTGGTTGGAAGGCGGGCAGATGCGCCACAGCTCAATCAACCGCAGCTTTTGCTCGTCCTCTGCCGTCTTGAACAGCTCCATCTGCGAGGCAGAGAGAAGTCGGTGATCGATGCCGTAGTTGTTGAGGATCTGCTCGGCGGAGGGCTGCTGTGTTTGTGGGGGCTCCGAAGAGGGTCTCTGGGGCTCAACCATCGGCTCCGGTTCCGGTTCCCGAGTAATGTGGGCAGAGTGGGTGTAGTGTTGGGTAATCGAGTAGATAATCGGCTGCTCCTCCACGGGCTCCGGCTTCGGCTCGGCGACTGGCTGGTATTGCTGGCAGGCTGAGGCTGGAACGTCAGGTTCCGCGAGAAGAGGGCAGCCAGCTCTTCGTTGGCCTGCATGTTGGAGTAGTCGTTCATTGTCATCTGCGGTGGGACGAGGCCGTGTTAGAGGGGGTCCAGCAGCACACAACCAACACTCACCTGCTCGGTCAAGTTTGTGTGTACAGGATCTGTCACTTGCTTGTCGTTTTTCGTACCGTTGGGGAACCTGTAAGACCTGTATCTGGGTTTTATGTCTCGGGGAAGGGGCCGGAGGGAGGGAGGGGGAGATCAGATAGCGGTGCGATGGAAGATGGCGGCCGTAGAAGGTCGTGAGGTTTTGGCTTTGGCTCGTTGGTAAGGGAAAAGCTGTATCAATTCTGTTTTATATTGACTATGCTATGTACTGGGCAAGGTCTCAGAGCGGGACGTTACTGAAGCCTTGGATGTAAGACGAGGAGAAAGAAGAACAAAGCGAGGCAGGTGTTAGTTAGTCTTTATGCCTCGGGGGGCAGTAGTCGAAGCAAGGAGCAGAGCAGTGGGTATATGGATAGTATCGTGGGGATCGAATAAGGGCATGAACAGGCCCGAGGAGTGCCCGCTCGAGAGAGGAGGGGTGACAAAGAAGATCGAGGGGTGGGTTCGGCGCGTGATGCCTGATCCAAACGTAAGATGAACGGGAAACTGCGCTGGTGACAAATGACTGGCTTGCTCTTTTTTTTTCTCTGGATTTTATCTTCCGGGGTATTGCTGGCTTGTAAGTTGCAAACAGCGATTGGGAAGTGACAGAAAGACAGGCAGTATGGCAAGCAAACTGGACGGAAGGGGGCAAGGAGAGGTGGAAAGCAGGTTGGGATATTTGGGTTTAATGACGGAACGCCTGGAATGATGCCATCGAATGAACAATTCCACGCGAAGGAAAGGAGGGAGGGATGGTGGGATGGAGGGGTAAATCGTAAATCACAGCGCCAGCAGTTCCCCCCCTTCTTCCCCTAATGTTCCCCGCCGGTTGGGTACACTGGCTTTGGAGCCTTGGAGCCCAATGCCGGTTAGGGAATGGTCCCGCTGAACGATGCATCTTCAGTGAGTTGTCGTTGATGCAGTTCGTCCTGTCTCATGTGGTCAGGCCCTCGCTTGCTTCGCAGGCGTTTCAGGACTCGCCAAACAGACGGGAAAGACTTATGGGCGATCGCCAGCCAAGGTACAGTAAGTACCTAGGTAAGCGCTATCTACATGTTGCGGTTCTTGCCTACTATGTACTTAACATACCATTGAATGCAATACCAGCGCTGTATGTAAGCGAGAGGGCCCTTCATTCTGGCGTGTGTTGGCAAATGCTCACTCGCTTTGTTTCGAGACCTTTTAATTAGTAAACCACGCTTGTGCATATTGGCCACATATTCGGCGTCTATGGCATTTCCCTAGAGGGAACGTCCTGATCATGCGTTGCGGAGTTCGGATAAGATCTACACTCAACACCATGGAGGTTCACGGGGATTTCAGTTTCATAGTGCTCAATACGTGGCAGACCGCCTCTTGATGCGAACAACCCTTTCAGATATGCAATTCTATTTTTGTTTGTTTCCGTTTCCCCTCCCTAGTACAACCCACATATGTATATAAGTTAGGTATCGATCGTGCTTTTCATTTATCCTGGCATGACTGGCGAGTGGTTGGAGCCGTCCGACCTGTTCATGCAGCTGGGAGTGCGGAGGACGACCGCACCTACCGCTTCTTGTTGGTTCGCTTCTTCGCCTTGCTGCCCTGGCTTTGGCTGCCGGTGGCCTTCTTAGCGAGATCCTCAACGCTCTTGCTGGTGTCCACCATCTCGTAATCCTCAGCCGAGTCGCTGCTAGGGGTACGCTGAGGGGCGTCCGAGGAGTCATCGTCGGCAAGCTGCTCAGCTACTTCCTCGGCGAGATCCTGCTCTTCGTAGGTATCTTGCTTCGAGCCAAGAGCACGGCCAACGGTGGCACTGTACACCCAGATGGGTAGCTTGAAGACGGCAGTGTCGCGAATGGATGGGCGGGGCAGCTCGTTGGGCTGGTGAACTTGTTAGTGTATGGTCGGGCTAATCTAGGATCGACAAACTTACGTCAAGCAAGAACTCATGCATGGTTCCATCCTCGTCCTGCTGCTCCAGATAGACATCGCCAAGAGAGTCGACAACGAGGACTTTGCCGTTCTCAGCGACGACTCGCTTCTTGGCGCCAGTGGGACCAGATCCATTGCCGGCTTGAGTCTGAGGAACGGGCACAGGGGTTGCGCTGCCGCTGGCTGGCTTTCCAGCCCGGCCGCGGCCCTGTCGGCGGTTCTCCTTGGTGTTTTCACGCTTCGAGTCGCGTTCTTGCATGCGGCGCTGCTTGCGGTTCATGGCCATCATGGGCGCCTGTTCATCCTCTACTGCGGGAGGAGTGGCAGTGCCCGCACCAGCAGCAGCCGTGTCGACGCCAGGGATAGCAACATTCTCGCCCCATGCGGCGTTCCGCGCGTACTTGATGTAGCGATCGACGAACTCGCGCTGCCGCTTCCAGCTCATGTACAGGGCGACGTAGTGGAAGAGACCTCCGCCGGCAAGGAAGCATCCGACAAGCACAGAGCCCAGGCCGGGTCTGTAGCGGTTGTAGTAGTACCCGTGCCCTTCCACGTGGGAAGCCGTTGTACATGAAGTGGTCGTAGCGAGCTCTGCTAGCCCCACGCAGGATACCGGCGATGACACCCAGACGGGCCTGCTTCTCATCAGCAGCCTTAATGGCGGCCTTGATTTCCGCTTGCGTCGGGCCCTTGACGGCAGGCTTCTTCTTATCCTTAGACTTGTCCTTGGACTTTGCGGTCTTCTCGGCCATGAGCTGTCGCTTCACCTTATCGGGGTGAAGAGCCTGGGTTCTTTTGCGGTAGGCGCGACTAATCTCATCGTGGGAGGCAGAGGCGGCGACGCCGAGGACGTCGTAGAAGGAGACGTCGGCGCCTTCGTGCAGGGCGACCTCATCGCGGATACGGAAGATTTCCTGGTCTAGAAATCGCATGTGAGTGACGACTGCCAGGACGAGAGCAGCCAATGCGACGGTGGCAGGTCAATCATACCTTCTTTGGACCAAGCAGCAGACAATGGGGTCAGGAGGGCCAAAAAGCCCAGAGAAAAGGTTGAAAACTTCATCGTCGCATACCAGGTGGGTGCGGACAATGTGGTGTGTACAAGACGACAAATTCGAGATAGGAAGTCGCGAATGGAAATTCGGTAAAATGCCAGACCAGCTGTGGTGGACCCCTGCAACAAAATAAAAAGTCGCAACGTGGACAGTCGGACTACCACAGGTGTTTTGGGGAAGCTCAGAAAAAAAAAAGAAGGAGCTTTTTTCAGGGACCTCTATTTTCCCCTCTCTTGATCTCTCTTATGCCCGTGATGTTTCGTCGTCCTATCGAGATTGACCCTTGAACACTTCATTCACTATTGCAATGTGTTCCTTACTTTCGTCAGGTCTGGAAGGGTGGGTCGCTTGGCAGGGCCTTAGTATCACTATTCCACTGGGAGTCGGGTGTCTGGTGTTTGGTGTCTGGGCTGGGTGCTGGGTGCTGGGGGCGCGCCGCCCCGACCGCGTCTTCTACTGCACTAACAGGGGAGCCCCCTATCCCATTTCACTTACACCCCGCGGATTTTACCATTGAACCCTTGCATCCAACCCGCTACAGATTAACGTAGATACGCGGATTCCATCACCTCCACGGGGAAAGGCATCTTGGAAAAACCAGGCGGAATGCTCCTGGTTACTACTTCAGGAAGTTGAGTCGCTTTTTTTTATCTATATGCTAAGCGTGCCTATGTAAACTTCTAATAATGTCATTGCCCGTTCATAATCATATACCCAAGATTCGAGGTCCTTCACACGACTCTTCACGGCATATGTACGGATATATATATATGAAGGACTTATATAAGTACTTAACATGCCTACAAGTAATCACTCCAGACATAACAGATGTCAACCTCCCATCCTGATCATAAATGATATGTGTAGCAGCATGCATTGGTGTGGCAGAGATGCCAGCATTGATTTTGGATTACAGGAATTTCTACTCCATGCAAGGCTCAAGTTGCGTGGCTTCTGCTGCCCATCCGATTAACCTTCCACTATCGTGACAGCCGGCACACCTGTCGTACGGGAGCCGTCATACACTTTTACTCGTGACGTCAGTAATTTCTATATGAAGGGCAGCCAGCTAGAAAGATGAAGGACACAATACCGGCCACCGATGCTCCAAAGCACAATGTAGTACATATATTGGTAGGCGGATGTATCAATGCATCGAGACACGAGCAATGGACAACCTTGAAGCCTCGAAGAAGGTTGCTGGCGAGCGTCAAGGTAAAATCATAGTTATGCACCCGAGCAGCCGCTTCAATCATCTATCCCAATGTGTCTTCTGTGGTTCTAACTGACGTGCAGAACCTCCACGGTCGGTGATCGCAGCTGGATCAGCCGGTCAGGAACCAGATATAGCTGTCAATCACTGTACTGCAGCGATGGCCACACACTGGGTTAGCCTCACTCGATTGAACCGCAAGGAGTTCGCTGACTGTTGTGTTATATAGGGTATAGCTCCGTGTGACCCCTGTTGCGTGATCAAGACGTTTCTAGGCCATCAGATACCCTTCAAGAGGGAGTCGACTCTGGGAGCCAAATACCAGAAGGAAAACGACACTCCCAACAGTCCTGCCCCGGCGGAGCATCTTACGCAGAGCTCGATGCACTTAGGCGCGGCGTACAGGCACGAGAAAGAGTGATCAGCTAATCACCACAACATGGATCAGTATAAACGCACGTGATGCAGGGAAAGCGGCTCGGTAAGCGAATGGATTGTAACCCAAGCTGGCTGGCTGGTTGTTCTGATTCGTCCACATCCTGCATTCGGGTCCTGCAGGTTTCTGCGGTGACGACAGAAGTGACAGATCAAACTCCCAACTTACACAACGGATTTATACTAGTTGCGGGGAATGTGCTGATCCGATTTACTATTTCATATTTGAGATAATCTTGCAGAATTATATGAGCCATTAAATAGGTCTGTCCATCTACGGTTTCTATCGGCCGAGTACGGAGGCCTTATGCATAGTATGCAAAGAGTAGAGCACAAATAGTTTTGGTTCCCGTATCTTGTCCCCGTGGTACAGCAATTCTGGTAGAACGGGGTTGTGATTTGGATGCAGTGGGTGCGTGTCTCGTGCCAGAAGAAGCAGCAGCTCCTTACATGCTTTCATGCGGAGATAGTTTCATTGCCGTCCGCGGTACCGATCTGGGTGGTGCGGGGATCTGGAACCGTCGGAAGCGCTCTCCCCAATACATGGACGATCTTCGTCGGCTTTACGTGATGTGATGGTTCTCCAACCCCTCCATAAGTAGACAGCGAAGCGGCTGTTGTTACACGTCAGGTCGTTTACATCGCCAATCATTCTACACGGTTCCGTCGACCATTCGGTATAAGCTTTCTACAGCGTAACATGCTGTCCGATTCTTCCTCTGTTCCCCAGTGGCTTGGCACTTTCACATATCTGGGCCGCCATGTGTTACTACACGTGCTGTCTCTCCTAGTTGTCTACCTATTCGCAAATGAAATCGTCCGCAGCAGAAGGCGGATTCCCGGGTTGAAGGGCCCGAAAGGATGGCCGGTCATAGGAAACCTTCGCGAAGTAAGAGTTGACGCCGCGCAAAAGTACCGCGACTGGGCCGAGACATATGGCGATGTTTTCCAGGTCCAGATGGGAATCTTCCCGTCGTGGTCGCCAACAGCCCGGCCGCCGTCAAAGCTCTCTGGATCACGAACTCGCAGGCCCTGAGCTCGCGACCGCAGACTTATACGTTTCATAAGGTGAGTCTCGAGACAAGAAGGCCGACTTGACCAGGACCGAGAGACTGACGCAAATCTACAGGTTGCTTCGGGTACCAGCGGGTTCACTATTGGAACTTCCCCTTACGATGAATCACTGAAGCGCCGGAAGAAGGGTGCAGCCATAGCTCTGAACCGGCCGGCCATCCAATCGTATGTGCCGTACATGGATCTCGAGACGAAAAACTTTGTCAAAGACTTGTTCGATTATGGAAAGGGGGGCCAGGCCGCCATCGACCCGCTCCCGATGGTTCAACGGCTGGCCATGTCCCTTGCGTGCACCATCAACTGGGGCGTCCGCGTGCGCTCGCACGAAGACGACCTGTTCAAGGAGATTGTCGAAGTCGAAGAGGAGATGAACCGGTTCCGCTCCACGCAGACCAACCTGCAAGACTACGTCCCGCTCCTGCGGCTCAACCCCTTCAACCGCCAGTCCGCCAAGGCCCGCCAGATGAAGGTCCGCCGCGCCCGGTTCATGAAGCACTTCGACGACGAGCTCCGGGAGAAGATGGCGCGGGGCACCAACGAGCCCTGCATCCAGGCCAGCGTCATCACCTTCAAGGAGGACAAGCTGAACGAGACCGAGCTCAACTCCATCAGCCTCTCCATGATCTCGGGTGGGTTCGAGACGGTCTCCAACACGGTGGGATTCAGCCTGGGCTTCCTGGCCCAGCGCCCCGACATCCAGCAACGGGCGTTTGAGGAGATCTGCAAGTTCCAAGGCGTCAACTCCGGGGACAGCCCGGATCCGCTGAGCGACGCCAGCGACGACCAGAGGTGCACGTACATTGTCGCTCTGGCCAAGGAGGCTCTGCGTTACTTCACCATTATACCTCTGGTCTTGCCCCGTGAATCTATTAGAGACATCAACTATGAAGGTGTCGTGATCCCCAAAGGAACCACGTTCTATATGAATGCATGGGCCTGCAATTATCGTAAGTGCTTAGCTTACCCATTCAACTACACAATCCAGTCATGTGTTCTGGATGAAGCAAAGACACGGGAGAAGCTTTCGACCCCTTTTTATCTCTGCTAACCGACTGCCCCGTACCGCAGACCGTGATCTCTGGTCCGATCCCGACGTGTTCCGACCCGAGCGTTGGATCGAGCAGCCGGACGCGACGCTGTATACCTTCGGCTCGGGTACCGGATGTGCTCGGCCCACATGCTTGCCCAGCGGCAGCTGTACCTGATCCTCATGCGGACCCTGAGCAGCTTCCGCCTCGAGCCGCACGGTGTCATCGACTGCGACCCCCGGACCGGCATGCGCGACCCGAGCGACCTCATCATGTCGGCTCGGCCCTACAAGATCCTGTGCATTCCTAGGGACGGTTCGAAACTGGCACTCGCCGTCGCGGACGAGTCCAAGAAGGAAACTGATACTGCATAGGACTTGCGTACCGGCTGGAGAGTATCTCCATCGACGCCAGTCACTGCATTACCTTGTGCACCAACCAAGTTTAAGTGCACTGAAACGAGGGTTTCCAACGAAGAATCCGGCGGCTAAGGATCAAGGCCCAAGGACGGCGCTCAACGGACGATAAAGTCTAGCTGGGTTGCGTCTTGTGTTACGTGTGCCTTGAACTCAATGCCCGATAGCTCATGTACCAACTATGTAACTATCATATATTCGAACAGCATATCACAATTCCAACCTCGATTAATGTTTTATTGGTTGCCTTTTTGAACCTCAAGGCGCCGTCTAACTCGTCCACCCTGTTAGTGCGGTCTTACCTTTATGCTGGCAATCCCGTACGACTTTCCTGGTGTGGCGTGGCACGGCTGAGGATGTGGAAGTCAGAGCGAATTGTGTAACAGTATGAGTTATCGCATGAATTTATCTACGGAGAGCCCGTCGACTGGCATAGCACCTCAAGCTAGATGAATCGTCTTGCTTTGCTGGCCGAACGGTAAGTATGCTAATTAGTGTCATTGACAGAATGACCACTTCGGAGACATGGACAACACAGCATAGCCTCTTTGGGCATAACAATGCAACATGTTGCAGTCTTCCCGTGCATGGAACACACACATCGTGGCACGATCTATATGGATTACTTCTAATAGGGTTTGGAGGAGCATGGAGCAGCTGTGTCCTCGCATTACAGCCGGACGGATGCAGACTTCATGCCTTGTAAGCTTGGAGAATATGTGAGACTTTATTCTATATAACCCGGTCAGCTAATGACTACCAATGGCTGCCGAATCAAGTCTGACTCATTTGCACCTATTTTTTCTAAACTCGAGCAAATGAGCATCTGTGAGGATGATACTGCGATAGAGACTACCTTGGAATGCCCTAGACCTGGTTACCTTCGATGGCGGGCGATCCAGACTCAAGCTGGGCTGCCAGGCTGCCAGGCTGCCAGGCTGCGAGCGGGGAGAACCAAGATCGGCATCGGCGTTAGAAAACGGACCCCGTATCTGCTAGCTGGCCACGTTGACAACTTTTCAGGTAGGATCCAGAGCGGTTTGTTTATACGAGTGCCGTGGGCCCGAAGGAAGAATGGAAGGCCTGAGTTTTGCGAACCTCCGAGGCGTAGCGTACCTAGCGTGCGGCTTACTTGGATCGGCAAACCCCTCCATTGCGTGGTGACCATCGATGGTCACCTTCAACTTTGTCCGGTAGCCCAATCGGCTCTTGCAACACAAAGGCCGCTAGCAAGCCCGTAAGCAAGTTGGGCGGTCAGGCTTTTTTCCTTTTCACCTGCTAGACTTGGAGATTACTTGGAAGTGCAGCGAAATGCTCGATGAGCTGTAATTGGTAACTGCTGCAGGTAGAAGGTTGTTGATGGTGGGGGATGTTTCGCCTTGCCGCCGAGTTATCCTTACCTCAGGTATAGAGAGAACGGACTACATGTACATGTATACATGTGGTGGAGGATTGACAGCTATTTTTCTTTCCTTCTAGTCAGGCCGGCCACCGCTAGTGGACCATGGACCAAGCTGGCACCTGCAGCCCGGGCTTGCTGCTGGAGCTATCCGATTGAGAGAAAGGTATCGGGGTGTCCTGTTTATTTCAAACCTCGGGTTTCTCCCTTCTCTCTCTCCTCCTCTTCTTCCTTCCTACTACCCTTTTCTCTTCACCATAACCATCTTCCGCAACTTTGTGTGAGTTGTGGGAAGAGGAGGTTTGCCGGAAGAGAGACGACCAAAAGGAATCCAGACGTGCGGGTACGTCTCTACCTACGATCGGGACGTCATCACGCCCCAACGCCCACAACCCAGATCCGGGTCGGCTGGCCTGCGAACTGGAGTCTGGTCTGGAGAGAGAGCCTGGACCTCCCTCCCTCCTTTCCCTGGGCTGAACTGGCATTGATTGAACTGGCAGTCCCAAGTCTGCCATTCAATTGACAGTTGTCAGCCATCCCCAGGGCGAGAGTTCGGTTTCGATTCGGGTTGCAGGCTAAACTTAGCGCTTTGGCGTTTTTAGTGGACAATTGCACCCAGAGATTCCAGGCTGATACATTTCGGCACCCACGCACCAACGCACCCAAGCACCACCCTTCAACCACCCCCTGGTTTTAGCTGGATCTCCCTTCCCAATACGGCAAACACGGGTCAGATTGCGAAAGAGTGCACCGGCCAGATCTGCGTATCCGAACCCCAGAAAAAATCGTCGTCAGCCAGCAACTTTCCCATTCAACCCCTTATCCGACAAAAAAACAACTCCATCCAACTCTCTTTGATTCATCTCTCTCCCTTGCAACCGGCAACGAGTCAAGCCACGGCTACTCCAATTGAGCAACAGCCCTGCAGCCTTCAGTGTACGTAATCCTCCCTCTGCTTAGTTTCCTGCACTGCCTACCTCGTCACCCCCCCTATCAAGTTTCTTACCACTTGGCCAAAACCGAAGAGTTGGCCTCAACTTGGATCTTCTGCCCTTCTGCCCTTACAACCCCGTGTATAACTCTCTCTTTGAGCCATCTCGCGTCTGGTTCGCAGGCTGCTTGCTACCTTGACCCAACTCAACACACTCTCTCCACAAACCCCCACCAGCTTTTGCTAAGACGTGGCAGCTAGGCATCCTACCGCACTCGATTATCGACACGTGAATCACACCTTCTTTCGCGAATCTCGCTTTCGACAAGTCTCAACACGACACAATGGCGTCCCGTATCCAGATCCCCTCGACGTGCTCACGTCGCGTCTGAACATCTCAGATCGCTTCGCCGGCTTCCGCAACACGTCCCTGTCGAGCCGTTTCTCCAACCTGCGTCCGGTTGGCGAGTTCTGCGACTTCAAGCGCCTCTCCAAGCCTGAGAACTTTTCCGAGATGCAAGGGCGTGTCAACTACAACCTGGGTCATTTCTCGAGCAACTATGCCGCCTGCTTCTTCATCCTGAGCATCTACGCTCTGGTGACCAGCCCGCTCTTGCTCTTCGACATTGTCCTGCTTTTCGCCGGCTTGTGGCTCCTTGGCAAAATGAACGGAGAAGACCTCGTCATTGGAACCTTCCGCGCTACATCGTCGCAGTGCTACACCGCTCTGTTTGATTACTGTTGCCATTCTCGGTCTCATTGCTCCGACTTTCAGCACCCTGCTCTGGCTGCTTGGTGCCAGCGGCGTCGTCATTATTGGCCACGCTGCTTTTATGGATAAGCCCATCGATGAGGCTTTTTCCGGGAGGCGGTCTAGGTGGTCGGCCGCGAGCTCCCAAACATGCGCCCCAATGGGAAGACCATCGAGGCGCGGGCGAGGACGGGAGGCGCCTCAAAATGGGGACCAAGGCTTTTGGTCCCAAGGTGAGAGAGTGGTTCAAGAATTGGACAGTGACGACACGGATACTCAAGGCGCTGGTTTGGCTTTGGGCAATAGACGGTTTATGAGTGATCAACTTGCGTTCACGGGTACGGAACTAGGCCGCGGCGGAAGGTCTCGCGGGTGGTCATGCTTATCGCGACTCGGATGATGAAGACGAGGATGGTCAACCGAAGAAGACTCGGAGGAAGACGAGGAAGACGACGAGGACGAGGAGTTGGTGGAAGTTGCGCTTGCCAAGATACGTAAAGCTCAGGCAAAGGGCAAACACGTGAAGCTCAACAAGAGGGAGCTCGCAGCCCTGGAACGAAGACGGAAGCGGGTCGAAGCGGAGGCTGAAAGAGGGGCGAAGCGGAAGCAGAAGCCACAGAAAATCGCCGTTCCTCTCTCTCAGTTCGATCCGTCAGCTATGGAAGCTCCGCGCCGGCGCAGTGGCATGTCGGCATCAGAAGACGCGTCCTCATCGCTCTGGTCAGCTCACGAAGCCGGCCTGGCCCTGTGGGTCTTTTCCCTCCGCCTAACGCTTCGTTCACGACATCATTCGTCGACTTCGTCTTTGCAACAGGTGGCATCACGATCGTCATCTGGCCGCAATACCCCCGATCCCTTCAAGTATCAGGTTGCTGGCTCGCGTACGGCGTCCGGCACCACTATTGCAGGCCCCAGGCGGAATATGTCAGGATCCTCGGATCCGTCTCGTCGCGGCGCCCCTTCTTCGTCGAGAAGCCTTCATAGGGCACAAAGCAGCGAAGTCTGGCGACAGTACCACCAGCGATGAGACAGGAAACGGCGTGCACATTTCGCGCAATCGAACTCCTCCCGGGGAGATCGTCGTGCTTGAGGGTTCCCCGTCTCCTGAGCCTGGCCCACGTACCAGGAGCAAGGCATCATCCAAGCAATCGCCTGTGAAACGGAAATCAGCCACGGGCAGTAGCGGTGGCAAGAAGCGCAAAGGCAAATAAGCAAATACCGCAGCAATGACAAATTTTCGGGCGCTGAAAAGTTCTTCTTACTTTGTGTTGTAGTAATACCCGCCTCTATAGACTTATTATTTCTTACTGATGCATTGATTCCCGACCAAGCCACACACGATGCAATCAAGCGATGGTTAACGTTGCCTCAATACCTAGTGATACGTCATGCAAAGCAGTGATTGAGGCGAAGTCAAGGTATGTGGTGTTTTGATCATGTCCTTCTTGTTAAAATCAGTGGTATCTATATCGTGCAACCCATATACTCAAACCCAACAAAAAGGAGACAGACATCCAGCCGCCGATATCCTTACCAACATCCAGAAACCCAGAGCGCCAGAAGGACGAGAAAAGAAAAGAGGGTAACGCATACGAACCCTCGCGGCGCCGAATTTCGAAGACTCGCGCCCAGCAATTACGCAAACATCTTGGAGAACCCGCTCACCAAACCACCTCCCCAGCCATCGCCGCCCCAACCGTCGTCTTGGTAGGTCGTCCGCTCCCACATGTCGCCGTCGTAGCCACGGTCGACGTTGACATGCTTGGTGCTGCTGCTGCCGCCCATGCCTCCGGCCATGCGAACGGCCTCACCCATGAGGCCGAAACTGTCGCCCGAGGCAGTCTTGGCGGCAAGGCCGAGCATTCGCTCAATGCCCGGCGGCAGCTGCAGGCCGAACCGGGCCAGGAGCTGTCAAGGCACCGCCCGTGATCAGCGGCATGATGACCAGCATGAAGACCTTCATGGGGTGGCGTTTGGCGTAGTAGACCAGGTCGCGCAAGAGTCGCTTTAGCTTCTTGTACATGCGCTGGACGAAACTGTTGCGGGGTTGGCGCTTGTAGTACGAGGACGAACGGCCTGTGACAGGGAGGTTCCATGTTAGCCAATTGTTGGGTTTCACGACGGTTTGGAGGCGAATGAGTGAGAGGAAATGGGTGTATAGGTACTTACTACCAAGCCCCCCGAAGAAGCTCTTCGAGCTGCTGTTTCCTAGGCCGAAGAAGGAGCCTCTTGAGCTGCTGGTGTGTCTGTGTGAGGAGGAGCTGCCGCCGCCGAGGAGACCCTCGAGGGTGGAGGCCGAGTGCCGATGACGCTCCGGCGAGTGGGAGCGCGACTTCTTGGAGGACCTGGAGGACTTGTGTGATGACGACTTTTTGGGGTGATGCGACGTCTTGCGCGGGACGACGGAGCCGCCGTCCCAACCATCGAAGAAGCCCATGGTTGGTCTGCGATGCTATCTGAATTATGGATGTATGTATGTGTATTTTGTTGGAACTGAAGTGGGAAGATGGTTTCGATTCAGGTAACGATTGTCTCAGTCGAAGTGGGCTATGAACAAGCAGAGGGGCGGGCAGTCAGTCGCTCTTGGTCCAGCAGGCCGTGGGTATCGTAGATCTTTTGTGTCTCCTGGGGATGGGGTTTCTTCTGTATGTTGTGTGTGCGGTATGTATGTATGTACGCGGATTATTGGGCGGGCCTTGTGTCTGAGGCCTGCAGCAAGCAGTCTTGTCTGTCGTACAGGGAAAAAGTCTGGCACGGCCAACCAACCTACTCTGCAACTAACAGGAAACCCGTCTCTTTCTCGTCTTCGCTGTCCTGACCATGAGCTATCCCAAGTCCAGAAGAGTCTTTAGGCAAGCTCCCAAGTGGAGCAGGGGACGCGATGCGGCCGGCTAATGTATGTGCTGCGTGACAAGTGCAGGCAAGGCTCCGAACAGCCCAGATCTCGCGATGGGACAGCGATTGCGAAAAGTCCACTTTGGGCACAATCGACGTTGCCGTATTCAGTGGTCTGCAGTAGCTTTAACCAGAATCTGGAGATGGAAGCAAGGTTACTGCCACTGTGACTGTAAAGGAGACGGTACAGGGAGGTAGCGGAGAACAGTAAACCTGAGCGAAAGGACAGCAATACGATCCGAGCTCTCTGTATCTGGACTCTCGATGCGAGTGATGGGGATGGGGGCCTGGGGGGCCTCGATTATGGGTATGGACCTTGCTGCTGCTGCTGCTGTTCAACCAGTCTCCATATAATCGAAGATATAATCGTGCTGTACGTAAGTGTATGTACTATAAGAGTGGAATTGGCCAAATCGACACAACACAAAAATGAAAGCCAGGAAAATGATGTTCAATTGGTGATCTGACTATGGGTACGATATCTGCGGGCGGCGAACGAGAGGGGACGGGATTGGACAAACAGCGCAGGGCCGGCCGTTGGTGCATGGCAGAGTTGCAGAAAACTCCCCCTTCCTGCGGCTCAAAAAAAGCTGGCTGTCGCCCTTGAATGCCTGCCGGCCCCTCCCTCACCGACAATTCGAGTGGCTGGTCGCCCTTGCCCATGGGCACGCCTGGGCGGGATCGTCAGAGTCGAGACGGGCTATTTTTTCGAAATGGGCTTAGCTGTTCTCGGTGTGAGGCACATAATTAAGCGTCTTGGCCAAGTTGCTTGCTGCTTTGCGTTGCTTTCTGCCCGGTTCAGCCTTTCCCCCCCCCCCCCCTCATCTTTGCTCTCCCCATTCTCTGTCTCCTCCTCCATATGGGTATCCCTTGGCACTCACGCAATACCCGAGAGAGGAGTTGGGGAGCCTAGGAGATATTTTTGGAGGTTAGCAGGAGGAAATCGGACATTTGTAAGAGAGCATGGGCCTCGTTGGAGCGCTAGCTTCGATGCATGTGTCAAATCGGTTGAAACATTGACCGGCTCACTGACTGGCCGACTCGGATGGGGAAAATGCACAATTCTCCCACAAATATGTCTTATGCCAGTAATCCTCGCGAATAATGTATTATGCACATTCGCATTTCCCATCCGGATTGGTGTGGCTGCTGGCTGACTCTTTCCGTTCAAGCCACCGTGGCTAGTTTGCGATTATGACGTCCTCATCTGGCCTCCCATCCCGCTTCGAAGGTGACTTTAAGCCTGGCACGGCCTTTGACTTCTGAATGATGCATTCAGATCACTTACATCTTTTATTACACACCTACAATTCTCGTATAACCTAGATATTGTTTTCCTGTACCTCCCGAATCTACAGCAGTAAATTGCCGGGCTGCCAAGATGAGTGCCGGCGCTCCTCCCAACTACTGTATGTGGCTGGCTGCCCAAGACTATGACACCCCCACAGCTCACTGACTGACAACGGAACATGCAGACAAGATCCTTGAGGTATCCGAAACAGCAAACACCCAACAAGTCCGAGATGCATACAAGAAGTAAGCTGCACCTCTTGGCCGCCCACCACATCACGATACTAATATACATGCTACTAGGGCCGCCTTGAGAACCCACCCTGACCGGGTCCCCGCCGAATCGCCAGAGCGCGCACAGCGCACCCGCAAGTTCCAGCTGGTCAACGACGCCTACTATACCCTCTCCGATCCCACACGCAGACGCGAGTACGATGCGCAGCGGCGCATGTACGGCTTCTCCGCTGGCGGCGGCGGCGGGCGCGCTAACGCCGCCCCCCAGGGCGACTCCAAGTACGCCGACCCGTTCGAGGACGAGTTCGACGAGGAGATCCCCACCTCGGCCGGGCCAGGCGCTGGGGCCGCGGCCGGCGGGTTCCCCTTCAGCTGGGCGTGGGACTACTTCATGGGCGGCCAGCAGAACACGCAGAACACGCAGGAGTCGCGCCAGCGGACCGAGAACGAGCAGTTCGGCGACGTGTTTGAGGAGATGCTGCGCGAGGAGGGCATGGCCGAGCAGAACGGCGCCGCCAAGGGGGGCAAGCTCTGGAGCATGGCGGGCGGCGTCAGCGGCGGCGTGCTGGGCTTCATCCTGGCCAACTTCCCGGGGCTCATGGCAGGCGCCGTCGCGGGCAACCGCCTGGGCGCCGTGAGGGACGCCAAGGGCAAGAGCGTCTACGCCGTCTTCCAGGACCTGCCTCAGGGGGATCGCGCGCAGCTGCTCGCGCAGTTGGCGGCCAAGGTGTTCAGTCACACGGTGGGAGTCTAATTTGGAAATGCGAAGAGCAGCAGCATCTACATACATCACCCAAGGCGTGCGCTGGTGGCTGCATAAAGGAGGGTCCCCCTACCCTGTTGCGTCGGACCCCTTGCCTGAAGGAGCAACTTGTCAGGAGAGCAGGAGCCCCACCTGCCAGCGGCGGGTGATTCATAGAGACGATGACTACATATGCGTTGTGGTCAGCAATGGACGAATGATACGAAATGAATTGGATCAAGAAACGGGATTTTTTTTTGGTGTTTGACTGGGCAAATGGTATGCAGTCGTAAGGGCTGCTCGCGAGGAGTTATGGGGACTTGGTTATGGGAATACGCATTAGGTAGATACATAGTCTTATGAGCAAAACAGGGCCATTTACTATAAGCTCCATCGGCCTGCTGTCTACCTACTCAGACCGTCGTTCCCCATGTGAGAGTCACGTATGGAACCCAGTATGCAGTGCGAATCGGCTGAGATGCTGCTGCTGGAACGTGATTATCTATTGGCTTGCCTCTGGCGTTCGTTGAAATTGAAATGGGCAGACAGGTCAATACTTCTCATTGGAACCATGCCAAGATCTAGCCTACATATACCCCTGTTGGTGAGTAATTCCTCTATTCTCAGTGGCGTGACTGCTTGAAGATGAATCTCTGTTTGGTTACTGGTTCAGGTCGGGCATGTTTGCATTGATGCTAGCGCTGTAACGGCGTTATCCGGCTGCAATCCATGCCCCCCTTACAGCACAGCACACACACACCTAGGTATGTCAGTAGGCTCAATCCGGACTTTGGTACGCTACGCTTTTGGGTCTTTCAATAAAGCCAATGCACCCTGTATGACTACAAGGTATGTAACATGTAAGGTGTATGTATGCATGTTTGTATGAGCTGTTCGCTCGTTCGCAGCTGGTGGGAAATGATTGGCCGTGAGTGCCGTGAGTAGACCGAAGACCGACCGCCTGAGAAGGGGCCTGGGGGCCTTACCTTACATACACACTACTGTTTGTTGTATGCAATGCAGGTCCGTGGCTGACCCTTCTCAAACCAGCATCTCTCGAAAGCCAATCGGAAAATTGCAATCGGGGCAGTATACGCGCGTACAGGAGGTGAAAACTCTGATGCTTCAAGGGAATAAAACGGTCTTGGCTGTATTTTCTTCTTTTGACGCTGGTTCACACACAGGAGACGTCCGCTGCAATCCGTCTGGCTCGGGCATGGTTCGATATAACAGCCGCCTATACTAAGACGAAAAAGTGGATTCAGAAGCATCAGGTATACGGAGGTCTGGGTACTAAACAAAAGGGCCCAACAGGTGGGACGATTGCATCTCGTTTTCGTTCAATGACACGTAAGAAGAAAAAGAGAGAGGGAGGGAGAAAAACTTTGATCCCTGAAGTGCTTGCAGGAGGCCGACATATCATGCGCCTTGGTCAGTTGTCACCTCAAGGCTTGATACAGGGGAGCAGAAGGTTGACTGACACTGAACCCAATGCACTGCTTCACCCCACTACAAGTACACAACGTCTTTGCTGCCGGCGTTGGGCTACGAAAAGATCTGTAAAGGTGACAAGCTGGGCATCTGTTCCAGAATGAATCGAAAAATCGAGAATTAGGAATCAGGGGAAATTTATTGGATCGTGGTCGTTGAAAATGAACATGTAATGTGATCGGATGCATTTACATGTCGTTAGGTATTTTCTTTAGCCCATGTCGGAGACACAGATCCTTGCAGTACGATCTTTGAGCTACGCCCCCCTATCAACAACCTCGCATGAAATGCGGGCTCCTTTCACGAATTTCCATATTCCTCTGGCCTCTCATCAACGAGATGCTCCAGCCATCGGCCTGCCTCGAGGATATTTTCGCCAGGTGACTGTCAAGACGCTCCACGAATGCGTGTGCTGTATAATCAGACGGCAGCAGGTGTAGGTTGGCTCAAGCCACCCGCGAAGCTAGCAAAAGGCTCTCCGATGCTTCCTTCTCAAAGGCTTCCCCATGGGCTGTTGTTGTCACCTTGAACGGCGTCACTTTGAAGAACTTCCATGGTCTGCAGCTTTGAAAAACCATGTATCGCCCGCAATCAACTGACAAGGCCGCCCAGGCTACGGTTATGCGGTATTCGGTGGTTGCCAGTTTCTTGAAGCCCTTGAAGCTCTTGGGGGCGTTCAATATCGGTGCCGAAGGGCATCTCTGCTTCAACGACTTTCGGGGGTTGTGGTAAATGTGCTGGATGTACGGATATATAAAGATATAGCAATCTCTTCATCGTGAGAATTCGAAATCACAGCACACAGATCACAATAGCATCTCATCCTCAGCTCCTAACAAGACTTCTTGAACTCGATATCTCCCGAGAACCAGAACAGTCCCACCTGTCAGCACCAGTTGATAAAATCGACCTCAGCCCTCAAAATGTATCACTATATCATCGCCCTTGCCGTCACTGCTTCCAGCATCCCCTACGCCGCCGCTCAGATCGCGACCCAGTTCCAGGCGCCGTCCATCGCCTTCGCCGGCAGCAGCGACTGCTCGAACGCGGGGACCGCCAGCAGCATGGTCGCGGGGGTGTGCACTGCCATCCCCGCCGACTTGTTGACAGGCTCGCCGAGCCAGACCATGAACGTCACCTATCCGATTGACAATGTCGACTTGAACTGCCCTCGTACGTCACGCCCGCTTCGGTTGCTGGTTCTGGTTCTGCTTTATGCATTCTGTACTATACATACAGTAGACAATGACTTACTTTGGTGACTATCTAGTGACCTTCTACGCCGACGGACTTTGCGCCGAGGTCGCCGACAGGATGCCTTACGCAGGAGCCGATGAGTGCGTCAGCGTGGGCGCCTATGGCTCCGTCATGGCCAAGTGCTCCAACATCCTGACCGGGGCGACTTACACTGCCCCTGCTAACTCCAGCTAAGCTGGGGGTTTCGGCTTATGCGAAACACGCAAATTCATGTGCGAGGGGTACATGGACAGTTGGCTAGTGTTGGAGGATATTTGATTTTGTTTGGAATTGGATGATGCCTATTTGGTCTTTGGTAATCAGTACGGGGGTGGATGGGTTCTTCAAGGCTTTTCAAACGCTATGCAGGCATATCTAAATGATCCGTTCGCGTAACCGCGTCTCATCGCTCTGAAAGCTTGCAAAAATGCCAGGCCATCTCGCCCCTGGGAGATGGCAAAGGCCCAAAGTGATGGTGACGAGACCAGTGACCAGGAAATATCCCTAGAATTTCGATTCTGTTAGCAAATGTAAGGGGGAGCAGAGCAGGAAAGTCTGAAAACTTACCAAGTCTTGGACACATCGGCAGAGATATCCATGGGCCCCTTCAACACCTTGAAGCCGGCCTTGGTCGCCATCTCCACGTACTGGTCCGCCGTGCACAGGGGAGGCAGCAGCATGCCGTCCTCGATGGCCTTGATATCGGCCTCCTCCTGCGCGGGCGTCAGGTCCTTGGCCTTGAACCAGTCCGCGATGACGAGGCGGGACTTGCCGCCGCCGCCGCCCTCGAGAAGCTCGAACGCGGACGAGAAGAAGAGCGGCTTGTTGGGGAAGTGCGACAGCGCCTCGGAGATCCAGACGCCGTCAAAGGACGCAGGCGGCTGCTGCTTCTTGAAGTAGTCCAGCATCTTCTCGGCGTCGAGCTCGATGAAGCGCACGCTGGACTTGCCCGAGGGGTACTTGATCATGCCTTGGCTATCGGCGGCGGCCGGGGTAGCAGTGGCGGTCTTGTTGGCGTCATTACCAGCAGCCGCAGCCGCAGCAGCGTCGACCTCGGCCAGGGTCAACCGCTGCGCGATCTCGACCTGCTTCCCGCTGATGGTGACACCCGTGACCTGGCAATCGTGCTCCTTGGCCAGGAAGCGCGAGGTGCCGCCAATGCCGCAGCCGACATCGAGGACGCGGCTAGACTTGGGCAGGACCGAGAGCTCGAGGAGCAGGTTGATCAAGTTGACCTGCGCCTCCTCCTTGGTCTCATTGCCCGACTTCCAGTAGCCGTGATGGATATGCTGTCCCCTGCAAGGCGGCGTTGAGTTTTAGTCAATTGTCCGCCAAGAGGCCCAGGGCCTGTATGTTAGGCTGCTTACCAGAGTGAGTAGTAGTAGTCCGAGGCGACGTTATAGTGAAGCTTGATCCGGTCCTTCAGCGAATCAAAGGTGCCGTGGTTTTCATGGCTGGGAATCTCATGTTCGTCGCCCGGGTGAAGAGGGCCTGTAGGCTCTCTGACGATAATTGCAGGAACACCCTGCGGCTTTGACTGTGCCTCTTGCGATGCCATGATCCTCAATGTCTAGGTACACCTCACTACGGGTCTTTGCTGTTCGTGTTGAGTATTATCAGGGGAGAAAGGGTATGCAAGTTGGGGGTTTGGGTGCTTGAAGTCGACACAGAGCAAGTTGGCAGACAGACTCATGTTCCACGTTCCTGCTGTCCGTGAATAATGGATCCCTGTTTCAAGTCGCCAGGTACCCGAAGCAGGGCAGAAAATACGTACTTGCCTAGTCTATTGCACATGGAGTATCGTTCAGGAGCTTAATGGTCCCCTACGATGACGACATGATGGGATTGGTTCCAACCAGATGGGGCAGTAGTCCGAGCCAGAAAGCCTGATACGTTTCATGGAGCGACGTTGGACTGGATTGGTTGCTTCAGTCTCGTAGCATATCACCAACCTTTCATGTAAGGTACTACTACATGCTTGATGGGCCTTTGGATAACCTGGTTGAAGCTATGTATACATCAAATGTGCAATTAGCTATATAATAATAGAAGAATCCGTGATCTGTCCAAGGAGATATCATCATCAGATAGCGCTCCTGTTTGTGTAGACACTTATGCTCAATGTTACGGCACATCGCATTATGATGCGGGTGTCATATCAGGGGTCCCACCACGCTTTGTGCAAGACCTTCTTGCTTTGGATACCTGGGACAATTGAATGATACCTACCTACTGTAGATATTCAGTATGCAGATATTTAGATATTGAAACGACATCAATAACCGGCATGGATGTTTCCTTCAAATACGATAGACGGAAGCAATCATGCGCGGGGTTGGCTTCCTGATTACATAATCTGAGACCCTTGCCGGCCCGTTCCTGGTTACGTTAGTAGCTGGAAATGGGGCAGGGATGGCCACGATTTGGTTGATAGCACTGTTGCCTTCTACGTAATTCAGCGTGCGTGCGTAGCTCAACTTTCAGCCTGGCTCTTCCAAACCATACACTTTCACCGCATCCGACTGCCTTCCGGCCTACCTAAACCCAACCCTTTCCGGAAGACGCTGCTCACCCTGCGCCCACGATGTCGAAAACGGTCGAGATCACCTCTTCGGAGCAGTTCAGCGACATTCTCAGCAAGTCGCGCATCGTTGTCGCCGACTGTAAGTTGATCCCCCTCTACCCCGCCATCCCCTTCATCTCGGCGACCGTGACGTGATGCGCCGCGCCCACGTTACCCCCGAAAACCCGTCTCTTATGGACATCAGCTCACCCTTCTGTCACGGCCTCTAGTCTATGCGACCTGGTGTGGACCTTGCAAGCAGATCGCACCATTCTACGAGCAGCTGTCCATGTCCCTATCGAGACCCAACATTGCAACATTCGTCAAGGTCAACACCGAGGGAGACAAGTCCAAGGATGTCGCCCAGGCTTACGCTGTCACGTCTATGCCCACCTTCATTCTGTTCCGCGATGGCAAGATTGTCGAGAAGGTGAAGGGCGCCGACCCCCAAAAGCTGAAGTCTCTCATTGAGAAGCTGAGCAACGACATTGAGACGGCTGGCGAGGGAAGCAGCAGTGGTGGAGGTGGCATGACTTGGCTGGGCGCCGACCTTCCCCGGGGCTACTCGGACATCTCAGATGTCATCGATGTCAAGGGTCTTGAGCTGCTGAACGCCGACGACACCGAATTCTCGGTCCGAACCCTGTTCAACCGGCCGAAGCCCTCGAGCCTGGACAAGGGTGACTCGGAGCAGAAAGACTGGGTGGAGAGTGATACAGACGAGCAGCTCTTGCTCTTCATGCCCTTCAACTCGACAGTCAAGCTGCACACGTTACAGGTACGACGGCGTCTTTGGATCTACACAATAAACTACATACTGACCTTTGGTGTCCTACAGATCACGTCCCTACCTCCTAAAGCCGGCGACGACGATGACGAGGACGAGATACCCATGAGACCCAAGACGATCAAGCTGTTTACCAACCGGCCGCACAATTTGGGCTTCGACGAAGCGGAGGACATCCAACCCACTCAAGAGATTGAGATTGGCGAGAACGATTGGAATGCCAACGGAACTGCCAACGTTGGTCTTCGATTCGTGCGCTTCCAGAACATCTCCAGTGTCATTCTCTTCGTCGTAAATGGCGACGGCGACAGCGAGAAGGTACGGTTGGACCGAGTCAGGCTGATTGGAGAGTCTGGCGAGAAGCGTGACCTTGGGAAGCTGGAGAAGATTGGCGATGGCGAATAGAGAGCCTCTCGGACAGCACAAGCAAATCTGCGATAATGTTCCAGGGGGTACAAGGGAGGAAGTTTTACACGGCATGTGCGAGTGGTCCAACATGCATGTCTCGAGCATCATTGAACCAGCATTGCGTCCTACTACGAGTATAGACAAGACCCGTCCTATTAGTGGACGTTGCGGTCATGGTACATCTTACATCGAGTAATCACGATTATGATATAGACGCATACAGCAATTGGCGAACTACCATAACGCTGCTGCCCGTTACGCAAATAGATGGAACCACGGTTTCTAACGTGATCCCAACGCGTTCATGTCATTATATATGAGCGTGGTTGGAAGTCTGTCCGGCATTCTCGTGCAATCCTGGGCGTTGGAAAGTGCCCAAGTTTGACAATGATAATTCAAACGCCGATCTGCAATTATGATTTCTCTGTGACATCGGACTGACGCTACGAAAAGGCATCCATGGTTACTCCGGTTAGGGAATAGGGATTCGAGCAACACGGGGATGTGTTTGAGTCCTGTCGCCGCACAAAGAAGAAAAGGAAAAGAGAAAACGAGTCGCAAAAAGTTTTGCAGCGTTTATAAACTGCCAGGCAGTGGAGCATGGGCAATCGGGGTTCGGCGCGGCATTAGCTCCGGGCATTAGTTACAGGCTACAGGCTGGCTGGCGGGCAGCTGGCCAGCAACCCCACCGATTTGGGGTCTGTGGACCCCGCCGTAGTTAACTCTATTGATTCAGCTTTCTTACTGCAGAGCAGCCCCATTCTATTGCTGACTTCGATGATATTCTGATTATGGGTTTGGGAAGATACTGACATAATGCAGGACGTTGTCATAATGCGCTGCAACCATCCAAGCCGAATTGTAAGCCAGCTAGGCCATCTTTTTGCGTCGTGTCACCAGGTCTCTCTTGCAACGTCACAGAGGGCTGTGAGGAGAACAAGATATGTAATGCTCAACTAAGAACTTATATATCATGTACGCGTGATACGAGAGGAGCAGTCAGACGCCACTTGCAGTAGCCAAGCAAACTGCACCAAAGGTAGAGGTCGTCTGCTACGACACTACCTACTTGCCAACTTGCCCAAGCTACCACGGCCGAGCAGGGGTGCCCCAAGTGCCCCAAGTCCCCCAACCTATCCGATATCAACATCGATTGATAGCGGTCCCAAGGATGGGGGATTAATGCACCAGTTACGGAGCAATGCTTCCAAATATAGCCTCCACCCTCTCGGTCGGTACCCTGTGGTTCGCTTGAATCCTTGTGCCCATGCGACCCCCATGCCCACGGCCAACCGAGAGGCCGGACTTGAAGTGCCAGGCCAGGCCTGAACACTTTCCTCTTCCAGCCGCCACTTCGCCGGCACGTCAGCACTGTGGCCAGCGCCGGTGCAACGACGGCTCGCCCTTTGTCCATTTACGGAAGTTGGCCCAGAGTGTGGTCATCTTCGCGATGCATGCTTAGTCGATTCTCGCCGCGACTCTGTTCGCAGCTAGCTAGGCTGAGTCGTCGCACTCGTCATTCCCCGCCGGCCTATGACCGTTCATGATGATGGTGCCCCCAACTCTGTTTGGATGTGCCCGGCTGTCGCGTGGCTCGCAGCCACATCCCACTAGGTTGGGGGCATGAGGTCTTTTAAGTATTACCTCCCGGCCCCGATAGATGCCCGTCTCTCGCCTTTTGCCCTTGTGTTCTCGCTTCTGCATGTTTCAACCGAAGCAACACGCCGCCGTCCCTGGATCGATTCGCGATGGATTTGCCGACTGAGCAGACGTTCTTCCAGTTTTCCAAACTGCCCTTTGAGCTGAGAGACCTGATATGGAGCTACGCGCTTCCCGAGCCGCGGGTCTATGAGGTCCTGGACTCGCCATCTTCGGCGCATCATCACAACATCCCGTCAACTAGACTGATGTTTGCTGATATCCGTAACGAGCCGCCCCCAACTCTCGGGCGGGTGTGTCAAGACGCGCGGCGGGCTGTTTCTCATCGGTATAAGCCGCTCGTCTTTTCCGGGACGGTCAAACACGTCGACCTCTCACGAGATATCATTCTGTTGGATTCGTACCTGCAGGTCAAGAGACTGCTCAAGGTCATGCGACTGCTCAGTCAGATCGACACCGTGCGGAGGCATGCTACCAAGATAGCGCTGGGCACTTCGTGGGGTCTCTACACCGGCTTGCATCTTCGACTATTTCACAAGTCTGTCCGGACGCAGCAGAATTTGGCCAGGTTCCTCCAGCATATATCCAAATTCCGTCAAATGAAGGACATCATCCTTGTTGTCTATCAGCGGTCAGCGTTCAATCTAAATCGACGGAGGCCTGACCGCCCGAGATTACCGTGGCAACACTACGACCTCTACGAATCCTACCATTATAACTATAATGTGAACTACAATGTCGACAACTACTTCGTACGGCGCCCTTGTCACAGCAGACTTGTCAGATATGATCCCGGGATAGCCAAGGCGGACAGGATACACCTATCCATACCCCAACACAAGCAGTACTCGTACGGCCCGCTGCCACTTAGCCATCAGGTGCATGAGCTCAAGACAACGTTTGAGCAGTGGATGGGGAAGGTCGTTGAGGCGGGAAGTCTTGGGAATGCCGAGCCTCCACGGCTAGAGACAGCGACCTTGACCTGGATATACAAATGAATAGCATGGAGATATCCTTGACCTCCTTTAGGTGCTGCCCATGCCTTTGCCAGACCGGGTTATGCCTCCGCAGAACGAGCACAAGCCTCAGCTTCTCGATCTCCAGCCCGCTTCAAAAACTCCTCAGGCCTCGGGCTCATAGGACTAGGTACTCAGGCAAGTCCATTTGACCTCACCGACGACGATTATCTGGTGCGCCGCATTCTCTTCACCACGCCTACCAGCGCTCATCGTGCCGCCGCTCGAGCCAATGCTAGGGATTATCAGCTTCCGAACCCAGAGACCCCCCAAGTACCCCGTAACAGTGTTGCTGCTGCTGATGCGGGCGAGATGCCAGTTGTCGTTGTGTTAGTCGGATATATTGAAAGCTTCAGTGCTAATGTCAACATATCAGAGTGTCAGGCTGTTATTGCCTGGTTGGATACCGACGATGGTGACCCGGTGTTTGCTGCCCTTCCCACCAACTATAGAAGAGAGCCCTTTGAGGTCTGGGACATTATGCATCCTGTCGAGCCGAGTCATGAGCCCAGTCATGGAGGCTACGCACGCGTTGCCCGCAACGAGGTCACCTTTTATCAATCATGGGCTGACTACACGGGTTTTGCAATGGAGATCAGAATCGGCTACCTCCTTAAGAGAGCACCCGGGGGCCGATGGGCACCTGCTCGTCACTGAGGGTACCCGAGACGATATTCGCCAGCTTACAGGTTCTGGCGATTAAGGATAGTGTTTCGATTGAGGACAGTGTTGTTTCCTGCAATCTGTTGCCTTTTGCTACTGACGAGGTAATCGCGTTTGATAGAAGGTATTGCGGTCGACAGAGGGTATTGCGGTCGACAGAGGGTACGGACAGTGGTACTTATGAATAGATGGTATGTCATTTCTAGCTCTTTTGTTGTTGTTGTTGTTGTTGTTGTTGTTGTTGTACGATACGGTTGTATTTGATGGTTAGCTTGAGCCTCTTGACCACGAGGGTAATACATCTTCACATTGATGCATCTTATATCCATGTGCCCTGAACCCTTACTCGTTCGTCTCCCCGCTCCATCCACCGGTAAAGCTTGTCATGATGTCCTCTACAGTTGCTGAACAATTGCTGCAGGGCTTTTGGTCCGTGACCCCTTTCTCCTGGCAGTACTGCTCGAACACATCGCCCAAAATATCGTGCAATATCCTGCTGTTCAGTGTCTCCCGCAAGTCTGCCTGGAACCCATGTTTGTAGTAGCTCCAGCTTCTTCCCGTGCCATCAATGTACAATCCCCGGCTGAAATTCTTCAAATTCTCAACGTCGAGGTCTGTCTTCTCCATCACTTCTCGCTCCTTACGCATTGCCCACAGGAACGAACCCAACAATACTGCAAGCTTGTCGTCCTCCCATATATACTCCTCCCTGCTGCTGTTGGTGACATTGAGTTGAATTCGGATACGTTGAGCCCAATCCTCAATGGCCTTCTCGCTTGGAATGTCCTCGTCAGGCAGGGCTAGGATGCTGTGGTCGGTACAGAAGCGCTTGGCCACGTCCATCGTGAATGCAATATGGTGGATGCCAACTGCCCGGGCGGCCTTTTTCCTGCCGGCTTACACTAGGATCTTGTCAGCACCTATTTATCTACTCAACATCAATTGTTCGGATTGTTGAGGAAGGATTACACTTATCTAATCCTACATCCACCCATATTCAAAAGTCATGGACGTTGAGATTCAAACGCTATCGAGAACTGTTTGGAGGACCGAACGTTCTAGCTTCACCTCCCACTATGAAGGACATCGAGCAGTTCATACCCCAGCTATTCGTCGACACTAGAGATGGCGAACAAAAGTGCGTTCTAAACGAGTTCTATGTCAAAAGGGGATTGTTATATATCATCCACGATAGTATGATAAGGTATCACCATCTTTTCGCCCCCAAGCCAGCAGACTTTGAGCGGCTAGGTAACTACGTCCTCGCTTTTTTTTCGACGTTGCGTGTTTGTTTCCACTAACAATTCTGCTATAGATAATATCGTGGAAGATTTGCGCGCGAAGCGACAAATTACCCAGCTGCCACAGACCGAAATTCACCCCATTGGTACAAAGACCATGTTCAACATGTGCTTTTGCATACTCAAGACCGCAATGGATAGCGGAACCACTTCATGGGACGTGACCATACAAAAGGTTCTATCCCTTGCTATGATGACGGCTTTCGCCTGCAGTGCTGGAGGCATTAGTCTGTCCCGACACTTCGATGATGAGTATACGCTCTTGTGGAAGCATGTCAAGTTGCAATACCGGGGCAAGGACGTCTGGGATGTCAAAATCAAGAACCCCAATGCTTGGGGTGGCAAGTATGTTCCTACTGCCGGCGTCTCTTTGGTTTCAATTATTGACATGTATTAGAATACGGGATAACCCATCCAAGGTCCTCATATCTCCTCTGGGTGAATCGGTGCAATTCTTTTGCAAAATGAACATGACAACAGGACAAGTTGAAGCTGTCCCGATGCCGGAACTCAACTCCCAGGATCCTCCGTCGCCATTCGTTCTCTACTGCCAGTTTCGACCGCAAGGATGCCCCTATAAATCCGACAGGCGTAGTCAGTTGGACCACCACCAACAGATATGTCGCCACGGCCATGTTGACGTTTACCCCGTAATGTGCCAAACATGCCATGGACGATTCGCCAATAATGAAGCCCTGGGATCGCATGTTCGCAATGTACATACTGAAATTGAAGAAGTTTGTTGTGGGAAAACCTTTCGCACGATCTCCACTCTCGAGAATCATCGAGCAACTCGCCGCCAGTCTACCGGGCAGACAGTCAACCCTATATTCTGTCCGAAATGTAGTCATGACCGAGGAAGAAGCAAATTTCAAAAACGTGGTAACTTCAAAAGACATCTGCTCGACACACACAAGATGAGTGCGGAGGATGCGGAGAAGCTAGTTGACGTGCACCTGCCCTTACCTGAGAAGAGACCAAGACCAGAGTCGGAGAAGAGGCCGATTTGCAGGGGGCCTGGTTGCAGCTTGGTACCAAACACCCGCGAGCCCGAGGGGGGTTTCCTCTTTACAACTTCGGACGCTTGGGACCTGTTTCGTCGTCATTTGGGTAAGCCAGTAGCTCAAGGGGGTCATGGATGGACAGCTCAGCGGGTCAAGGAGGAAAACCCCAAGAGGGCGTATGCGAAGCGTAGATAGAGAGGTAGCCCAGAGAAGGGTAAAGATTACTGGCAACTTGATGTCTCCCCCGTAATGTGTCAAGAATCAACATGCCACGGCCGGTTGGAGGATGGACAAGCCCTGCGATTGCATGTTCGCAATGTACATACTGAGATCGAAGAGGTCTGTTGCGGGGAAACCCTTCACACGTTCTCTACTCTGATGCCGACCTGTTTTGCGTATATTTTCTGTCGGTTGACACTGATATGATTCCGGCCGAAGTTGGACCTTTCCTGGCTAGTCTCAAAGGCGAGAGGGTGAAGCTGTCTGCACCATCGCGGTCATATCAATAATCTTTAGCTACACCGATGCGCAACACTACGACTATCAAATTACAGACACTCTACTCATGGGCGATAAATAAACACTCGCACACTTGCACGACCGTAGAAAACTATTGAAAACTACAATTCATCTTAATTGTTAATCCTCGTTTGGCTCCCATGCGTTCAATCACTCTCGACAAACACATACAAACTGCGCTGTATGCTCAACCTTCTCGAAACCCCCCACTCAAAGGAAGGAAGGCGCCTCGTGTAATGTCTTCAAAAGGTCGGTACGCTTATTGAATCAGTCCACTCTGAATATACCACTATGAATAGGCAGCTGGACATAGTCTTCACTTTCCATGGAATTTTGCCATTTACTCAGCTGAGTAACCCGGCTGTGATAGTCACATTAGCAACCAAAAGTTCTTCTCGACCACGGTACGGCAGAGGCTCCTGTCCTGGGAGGCGGGCAAAACCAAACCTAAACCTATCTGCTCTCACTGACTTTTGTTTAAAATTTTTCCCTTTCTCATGATCAAGTACTACTCAAAGGGAAATGACGGCTCTTGTCGTTGGCCAATTTTGGTAACTAGCTTGTCATACAGGCGGCGGGATTTTGGACATTCATTGAACCCCCGAAGCAGGCTAAATATGGCTATCTACTTCACAGAGAAGAGATTATCGGAATTTGATCTCGGCCACGATGGGGTAATGGCAAGTTTGCCTAAGCGGCGGCGAGCTGCTCCCGTGCCAGTGGCTGTGGACTGGACCTGCTTCGCCACCGAGATCGACCTCGAGAACACCATGAGCGTCCTGTACGCCACCTACTCCAGAATCGACAAGCTCATGATCGTCATCCCCAAGAAGTCACCATCGCCACCAATTGACCCTCCTGCAGGCGTTGAGGGAGAGGAAGAGGAGGAGGTGAAGCCGCACTTCCTTTTCACGCCAGCACCATCGTCGCAGAATCTGGTCTACAACCATCGCCACGTCCACTGGTCCGTCGTCAAGAGCCACATCCACCACACCCTCCGGGACCACGAGGGGTTCTGGTCGAGCCTGCACACGACGCTCCGGATGTCGGGCATCCGCCGCTGCTATCACCAAGACGACGGAGGGGTGTGCCAGAGGAAGAGGAGCCGCGGCAGCGGCGGTACATGTGGCATGCCGATTGTCTGCGTCATGGAGGTCGAACACGTCGGAGGCGACATGCCGGACACGGTGCCGGCGCCGGTGCCGGAGCTGACGTGGTGCGAGCACAGATGGCTGTAGATCGGAGGCACTCCGCTTCCTGTTGCAGCAGTGTCGGAGGGGGATGACGATCTACCTGACTTGGTGGACTCTGCGTTGGTTCACCCCGAACTGCTTGGTTACTTTGATTTTGGGCCAACACCGTCGAGCCAGCAGCAGACCCAGACGAGCGCCGGCGCCTATCTCCCCGATGTGCATCGTGGCAAGACGAGCATGTGGGATGACGAATGATCAAGGAGGACAGAACGGAAATAGGAGTGGTGGACTTGCCCTTAATCCAGTAATTGCAGCTAATTGACCGAACCAGCCCGGTTCGCTAGCATACACTTAAACGCTTAATCTCAACGTGACCCAAAGTCCAACAACCACCATGTCCATAGTCTCCCAACTCTCGTCCACCAGGGTTCTAGATTCTTGATGTGAAGTTTGATTGTGCTCATCGGAACATGACTTGCTACATTCCTTCGAGGAGTTGGCAGCCGTTGAGGCGGAAATACCTGTTGCATCCCGTGGCTCACAGCTTCTCGACGACCGCTGCGGTCCCGGTGAAGAAGACCTTATCACAGGGCGGATGGTAGAAAACATTGTGGCGTAGGCGGATGATGGCATTGCCTCCTCGTGCTTGCGTCTCAATGGTTATGCGGGCCAATGCGTCGTTGTTGCAGGAGTACATCTGATTGCCCCTTTCTTTATTAGTCCTCTCCTCTGAAGTCTTGAAGTTAAGTGACAAGTCGAAACAGCACAAGCAGACATGAAGGCATCTTCACGCACCTTTTTCAACAAAGTGGAATCCCTGGAGAATGGTCCATTTGGGTCTGTATATGAGTAGCCATAGACGGCGCCGATGGTTCGGACGATTTTGTACCCCGGCAACTCCGACAAGGTAGTGGTCATGACATTGTTGGTCTCGGGCAATACGCGGTATTGAGGCTGGGTTGCCTCGATTTTGACGGGGGTGGGCTCACTGTCGTTTTTCTTCGAGGGCGACATGATGCTCGTCGGAGTCTAAGTATGGACGGATAATGGCACAGATATTTAGGATGAGTGGCTTTGGTAGGTACCTGGGCAAGAAAAGATACAAGAGTAGATGAATAGGTCGTATGCGGAGGGGTGCAGGCTTTAGAAGAATTTAGGGGAGAAGAGTTCAGCTTGAGGTCTTCCACAATAATCCTCAGGGTACTGGGCATAGCCTTGGGCGACCTGATTCTGAAGTCGCCCTTGCCATACACGATCGCCAGTCCGCGCCTGCCAGCTGCAAAGAGCCACGTCGGATGGTCATGCCGTTTTGAAGGTAAACTGCCATTGCCTCCTGTAGCCGAAACGGACATCTCGCTTCGAAAACTGGCATTGATGACTGCAGGAGAGTGACATATGCACCTTCCTCTGGAGACGTGCGGTTCAGGTCAATCGTATTAACTCATGTTGCGAAGGAACTTCTCATGGACGTGGACAGACATGCTTGAAACTGATTGCTGCGATGGTAAATAATAATGTATATGTGGTCATGAAATATATATCGACTTCTCTGTAAACGATATTGCTGTGGCCTTTGGTTCTGAAGTTCAAACCAAATACATCCAGATACAGTACATCTAGTCAGTGGTAACATCAAATGTTTCACAAAGGAGGTGCATTGGGATCCTCCATGCACTGGTCGACCCGCATCAACTGCTTCCCCGTCGCCTTGGCCAGCTGAATGAACTGCTTCAGGTATCCGACCGTGGACGGATACAGGTAGTGCATGACCACCAAGTTGCCGCCCTTGGCCAGGTCGCGCTTGAACGCATCCAGCTGCTTCTCGGGCGTCGGCCCGGTCGCGTAGAGCCAGTCCTCAACGTCGACGCTCCACTGAACGATGTAGGGCGACTCCGTCCCCAGGGCCACGGCGAGGCGCTGCCGCATCCGCGCGCCCTCGTTGCCGAAGGGGGCGCGGAAGTAGGGCGTGACGAGGCCGTCGAACGTCTTCTTGACCGTGGCGATGTCGTTGTTGTACTCCCAGTCGATGGCCGCGTAGTCGGGCAGCCCCTCCATCTTCGGGTGCGTGAACGAGTGCAGGGCGATCTGGTGGCCCTGCGACTGCATCTCGCGGTACACGTTGGTCAGGTTGGTGCTCGGGTCCTCGAGCGGCGCGCCGACGGTAAAGAAGGTCACCTTGATGTTCTCCTCCTTGACGATGCTCATGACTTGCTGCGCGAGGCCTGGGTCGCCGTCGTCGATGGCAAAGGCAAAGGAGTTGGGCCGCTTGCAGGCGAACACGAAGTTGCCGCTGGGGAGCTTGGACGGGATCTTGAACGAGGCCGGGATCGACGGGACAATCTCGACCTTTTTGAGCACGACCGATTCGGTGGTGTAGAATCCCTTGAAAGCGAGGCCAATCACCCTCGACCTGTCAATGTTGAAATGCGAGATGGGAATGTAGATATCGCTCCCAGAAGAATAGCGGGCAGCCTCGAGAGAGTCCCAGGTCTCGGGAAACGGTGCGATGTCCTCGCTGCACTGCGAGTTGTGCTGCTGGAGGGCGACGGAGAACTTGTTGCTCCCACTGTAGGCAATATGGAGATAGGACCCGTCGAAGCTGTGCAGGTTGCGACAGCTGCCCGAAAGCTGGGTGTAGAACGCATAATCAGAATCGCTTGACTTGATGGTCAGTTGCTTGTTGCCCCAGGTGAGAGAGATTTCCTCATCGCCGCCGTGCCAGAACCCAAGAGCGTTAGCGCCATTGTTGGCGAACTCATCAATGACTAGGGCAGAGGCTGTGCTGCTCGGGGCTGGGACTGTCGAAGTCGGTCCCGCAGGCGCCGTAGTTGTTGGGACTTGATACTGGGATGGAGTCGTGCCACAGTAGAAAGCCATCGGCCCAAAGGTGACGGGACCGGTGAAGCCTGTGAAGAAAACGGTCCTTATCTTCGTGAGGTCAAGACTGCTGAATTTGGAAAAGGGGATATCGT
This sequence comes from Arthrinium phaeospermum, assembly GCA_006503535.1. Classification (NCBI taxonomy): domain Eukaryota; kingdom Fungi; phylum Ascomycota; class Sordariomycetes; order Amphisphaeriales; family Apiosporaceae; genus Arthrinium; species Arthrinium phaeospermum. Next base: position 511,495 of record QYRS01000015.1, read on the forward strand.
AGAGCTTCTCCGTTCCATCAAACGTCCAGCCGAGCTCTGCGGAGGTCTGGGCCGCGTTGACCTTGTCGACGTCATCGCCGCATTGGGCTGGCGAGCTGAGCTGAACGCTGAGTCTGGTACCTCGCGGCGCCTTGATAGGTAGCGAGATCCCACCATAGACGTTTTGGGCATTGACACAGCCCACCTGGCTGTAGAAGTACGAGCCGGTGTTGGTGGGGGTGAACGTTACGTGGTTATCGTTGCTGACGACGACAGACTTCATGGTAGCATCATCCGAAGACGGCTTGATCATGGCGTTGTAGTACAGGAAGGTCAGCCGTGACTGTGACTCCCAGTCATCAATGAGAAGGTTAGAACAGCTCCCCGGGGGAGGAGCTGGATCAGTACCCGTAGCCGTGGGGTTCTTCGAAGTGATTGTGGAAATGGTAGTAGGCACTAAGAAAAGCAGTCGCAAATCAGCCGAAAGTACAAGGGATATTTTTTGCACATGGGGTACCCGTACCTGAAGTTGTCTGTCCAGGCGTACTGCAGACGAACTGGATATCATTGAGTACCCACCTCACTCCCGTCTTGGAGAAGGTTGACCACACAAGGCCCGTGATGGCATTGGTCTCGGCGCCTGCGAAGGAGGAGAGGGGTACCGTGACCGTCTGCTTTGATCCAGTGAGGCCGCTGACGGTGAAGTAGCTGCTGGAATAGGCCGACGCCGAGCATGATGACTTGGTCTGAATCTCGAGCAAAGCCGTCCCGCCGTTTGGCCCAATGACGGAGAATGAGACTGCATTGTAGCCTTCGTTCTTGGCCTGAGTGCAGGTGAAGGTCTCGTAAAAGTACGAGTCCGCCTTAGGGGTAAATGCCAGGGAGCCATCGACAACCGAGATAGAAGTCATGGAGCCATCATCTAAGGGGGGCTTGTTAGTGTGTATACTGAGGGTAGCCTCCTGTGGGTTTGGTCATACCGCTGGTCCAACTACCCAATGTGTTGGTATTTGTTGACCACGTTGAGAAATTATCGATTAGAAGATTAGAGCTACAGGCAGCGCTGGCGACTTTGCCGCCCAGAAGGCCGGCAAGGATGCCGCCGGTCCATGAACGGACATGCATTGGAGGAGTGATAGCAAAGTAGGAGCTGAACGAGTGAAGAAGTAGCTGATGCTACTCGGAATTATTGAGAAATAGCCTAGAAGGTCAGAGCATCGCAAGCTGATCCTATCCCTCCATGAACGGCCGATGGTAGACGGCGAACTGCATATTAAATAGAGAGAGCTCGCGCAGTAAGCAGGGGGGCAGGTATTACTGCAGCAGCAGCTGAGCATGCTAAAAATGCACCACCTAATATTGGCAAAGGACCAACAAAAAAACGAAGCACCCAATGGCGACAAACACTTGCCAATGTTCTGAACACGAGCACTTGGCCCTGCACGTTCTCGAGTCGCCGTTTCGTTGCATCTCGGCGATTCTTGTCCCGCCTTGACCAGCCTCGACTAACATCTCCGCCAAGATGCTTACTGGCGATCGAGAGCGAGCTAAGAAGGCAGACCACCGGGGTCCTGTCCATCGGTCACCCCATCTCCAGGCACAAATGGGACCAGAAGTGGGTTGCGATCGCGGCGCTAGATGCGAGAAAGGAGCCTGCTTCCGAAAGAAGCAACACCGTAGTCTCCAGCTTCCTCAGCTGCCGCAATGTAGGTGAAGCACCAGCGGCGGCGCGGATGGGTTGAGGCTCACCCTAAAAGTAGGGCAAGCCACGGCCCGGGGGCAGGGGCGTGGTCAGTAAGCCTTTCTTTTTTCATCAGAAAAGGCCGAGACGAATTTTCGTCGTTAAGAGTTGGGATACCGATATATTGTCCGGGTCGGTAATGGTTAACCTTAGATCGCCAAATTACCAACACGCCACTCCTTCCTTCGATCAGACTTGCTTTTGGCAAGCACGGCGACGATGACGTACCGCGTGCATTGGTTCATCACCATGGCTGGAATCCAACTGGTCAAGCTTGCATACGGCGAACACTTACGGCCAGTGCAGCAAATTTGCATTTCGCTCACTGCAGCAGCACCCGACCCGGTGAATCACGAGGAGGTATGGTATGGTGCCACGAAGCATAGTAAGCGTGCCAATACTTGGCCAAAAGTAGTGTTCGGCTTCGGTTGCCCACAACCACCATCCTTCGTGTTTTGGCCATGGCAATTGAGAAGTCGGAGGTGTAGAACACAGGCAGGCACCCGACAGATCGAATATGTTACAGGTGGAACGGGACTGGAGACTGGAGACGGCCCCTGCGTTAGTCCCTCTTCCCCCATGAATGGAGTCGTGCTTATGAGGTTTCTCCATCGCGGTACGGAGTAGCTAGCGCAAGGAAGATCTGATAGCTGGGGTGGCCTGAAAGACCCCTAACCTTATGTCGCCTCTGTTAGCGAAATAACGATAAAAAACTGTTCATATAGTTGCATAAGAATAATGATGCGACTCTCACTTCTCAAAATATAAACCGGAAATGAGCCTTCGATTTCTACCTGGGAGGAATACCGAACACCTATACATAAGGTACATACCTTGTACCCGTATCCTGTATCCTGTAGCCTTTTAGTGCCCGCCTCCCGAAACCTACACAAATGCCGACTTTGAAAACTTTAGGTAGAAATGGATATTTGGGGTTTTAGCCAGCTCCCTACGTTCCAAAGATATTTCGTGTTCTTCTACTCTTTTTTTTTTTTTTTTTTTTAAGTATATTCGGTGGAAGATCATGTACCTATGTAATTACATAGACGCGTGAGTCCCGCGGTAGGTTGGTAAGAGGCTCGGATACATGGACGTTACGTCAATGTATTCTTAGCACGGACGACAAACGCCGGGCTACAGACAGTGCCCTGACGCAGTGTCAGGCCCCGATAAGCCGATAAGGAATCGCAGCTACAGGGGGTGACGCCTCAGCTTAGCTGTCGTCGCATGAACAAGTAAACACGGACATTTCATTGGACATCACTTCGCTCTTTAGGAACATCGTATTGAATCATCTGCGAGTTGCCAGCAATATCGAAAAACAAGCCGTTATATTATAGGTTCTGCCATGGTTTGCATGGGCGGGGGATAATTGAGCAACAATGGGTGCGGCCTGCTCCAAACGTCCTGGGCTATATTGAAGATTACCGTATAATGTTGACAATGACAACAGCGTCTCCACGACCCTCGACCGATTCTCTCTCGACCGTCTCGACGACTAGTCTTGTATTCGAGCGTATAAGTGAACGAGAAAAGCTGCATGAAATCAACACCGACTTTGACGATGAAGACCCCCTGAGAGATGCAACCGGAGACGAGAGAGAGGCCTTTCTGGCCTCCGCTGCCGGCGGCGGAACCGGAAAGTATATTGCCTTCGACCGCAAGATGAGGAAGATCCTCTTGATCGCGACAGGCTTGGTCGTCGCTGCTTGGGGCGTCGGACTGTTCATCTATATATCCACGAAGCCGTACGCGACACCCGACCCAACGGCAGCCACCAGCTCCAAGGGATCCGCCAAGAAGATTACCATGGACCAGATCCAGTCGGGCTATTGGTATCCGGCAAGACACGACATCAGCTGGATCGGAGGGGCGAATGGCGAAGACGGCCTGCTTCTCGAGCAAGGTAGCACCGGCAAAGACTACCTCGTCGTCGAGGATGTCCACAGCTTGAGCCCAGAAGCGGTCGCGGCTGGCACCAAGATTATGGCCTCTCAAACCTTGATGCGCAATAGCTGGTTTTCGTACAAAGACAAGCAAGTCACGCCCGAGAAGGTGTGGCCGAGCCCAGATCTGAAGAAGGTCTTGGTCGCATCCCACGTCAAGAGCAACTGGAGACACTCGTTCACGGCCATCTACTGGGTCTTCGATGTCGAAACCCAGAGCGCCGAGCCATTGGATCCCAAGAACCCCGATCTTCGAGTCCAGCTGGCCCAGTGGAGCCCCAAAAGTAATGCCATCTCATACACCGCTGGGAACAATCTCTACATCCGGCGCCTCGGCGGCACAAGTGTGACGCAGGTTACCAAGGACGGAGGCCCAGAGTACTTCTACGGTATCCCGGACTGGGTGTACGAGGAGGAGGTCTTCGGTGGGAGCAGCGCGACCTGGTGGTCAAATGATGGCCAGTACATGGCTTTCCTGCGAACCAACGAGACATTGGTGCCGGAATACCCTGTCCAGTACTTCATCGAACGGCCGAGCGGGACCAAGCCGCAAAAGGGAGAGGAGAATTATCCAGAAGTACGCCAGATCAAGTATCCCAAAGCCGGGTCCCCGAACCCCTTCGTGGATCTCTTGTTCTACGACCTTACCCGAGGCGATATGTTCTCAGTTGATATCTCGGGTGGGTTTACCCCCGAAGATCTTCTCATCACCGAGATCGTGTGGGCTGGGGACAAGGTCATCATCAAAGAGACCAACCGCGTCAGTGATATCATGCGCGTCGTTCTTGTTGATGCTGTCGCTAGAAGTGGCCAGACCGTCCGGACAGTCGATGTAGGTAAGATCGACGGAGGTTGGTTCGAGATTGGCCACAATACTCGTTACATCCCGGCCGACCCGGCCAACGGACGTGCGAAGGACGGTTATGTCGACCAAATCATTCATGATGACGGCGACCATCTGGCATACTTTACTCCACTGGACAATCCCGAGCCGATCATGCTCACTTCGGGCAAATGGGAGGTCGATGAAGCCCCGTCTGCTGTCGACCTGAAGAATAACCTCGTGTATTTCCATGCCGCCAAGGAGTCCTCGATCCAGCGCCACGTTTACAGCGTGAAGCTCGATGGTTCCGACCTACGGGCAATCGTCGACACCCAATCCGAAGGCATGTATGAGGCGTCGTTCTCCAGCAAGGCCGGTTACACTCTCCTCACCTACAAAGGCCCCAAAGTCCCCTGGCAGAAGGTCGTCAGCACCCCAAACAACACCGACAGGTTTGAGTACATTGTGGAAGACAACAAGGAGTTGGTGTCCAAGGTTCAGAAGCATGATCTGCCCACTCTTAACTATGGCACAATTAATGTCGACGGCTTCGAGCTCAATTTCCTGGAGCGCCGCCCACCCAACTTCAACAAGAACAAGAAGTACCCGGTTCTGTTCCAGCAGTACTCGGGCCCTGGCTCCCAGAGCGTCAAGAAGTCGTTTTCCGTTGACTTCCAGTCCTTTGTGGCTGCCAACCTAGGTTACATCGTCGTGACGGTTGACGGCCGTGGTACAGGTTTCATTGGTCGCAAGGCCCGCGTATGCGTGCGTAAGGAACTTGGCAAGTGGGAGGCGCATGATCAGATTGCGGCCGCTAAGATCTGGGCTGCCAAACCCTATATCGATGCTAGCCGCGTCGCTATTTGGGGCTGGTCTTTTGGTGGTTTCAACACCCTCAAGACGCTTGAGCAGGACGCCGGTCAGACCTTCCGCTACGGCATGGCTGTTGCCCCCGTCACCGACTGGCGCTTCTACGACAGCATCTACACTGAGCGTTACATGCTTACGCCGCAAGAGAACGAGGTCGGCTACAGCCGCACTGCCATCAGCAACGCCACGGCGCTCTCTGGAAACGTCCGGTTCCTGATTATGCATGGTGTCGCCGATGACAATGTGCACATGCAAAACACTCTCACGTTGTTGGACAAGCTTGACCTGGCCAATGTCGAGAACTACGACCTCCACATGTTCCCCGACAGCGATCACGGCATCTATTTCCACAATGCGAACCGCATCGTCTATGACAGTAAGTCTGACCCTCCGGCAACCTGACACGACCGACGCTAACATGCTTTTGCAGAATTGACCAATTGGCTCGTAAACGCCTTTAACGGCGAATGGCTCAAGATTACGGACGCAAAGCCCAACCCCATTCGCAAGAGGAGTTTGGAGGAGATTCGGGAAAGGGGCGACATCGGGATCTCGGTCACAGGCGGAGGCGCGAACCCCGTCCCATTGTCCCTCTTGTCGGGACTGGAGTCTGTTTGAAGCATTGTCATGGGCGTAGCGGTTGAGCATGTTTTGTATATCTCCTGTTTGGGGGCCATGTAATTATATAAATGTCAATTTGAAACTCACTGGTTGGAATGTCTCGAGTGATCACAAATGCATGGAAACACCGATTGCCAATCATAACTAGGTATCATTACGCTTACTGCCATCGAACACATTTGCCCGGCCTCGTTGTTTCGTGTTCATGTCAATTCCATATACTGAGCCGGACCAGTCCCTCCGCAGCCAGTTTGACGCAAGGCAAACAGGCAAGTTCTCCCCCCTATCAGTAGGATGTAGAGACCCAGCCCGCAGTAGGTGGCCATGGCGACGACGAGGACCAGCCAGCCCACCATGGGCGGCAGGACCCAGCTCAGCACGGCGCCGACCCCCTCGTCGGCGCCCCGGACGACCAGCTCGGCGCAGAACCAGGCGAGCACGGCCAGCATCTGCAGCGCCCAGAGCGCGGCGCAGGCGATGACGGCCACGGCCCGGCCCCGCGTCATGGACGGGGTCGTCGTCGCGGCCGCTTCCTCCTCCCGGAAGAAGAAGGCGTCGTGCCGGCGTCGGAACTCGGGCAGCGGCCACACGGCTAGGGCGTACTGCGCCGCCACCCACGCCGCGCGCGTGGCGGCGTTGAGGACGACCAGCAGGGTGAGGGGCGCCAGCCGCGGGTCCGAGGCGGTCAGGTCCAGCAGGCGCGTCCAGATTAGGGTGCCCTCGATCAGGAGGAGGGCGATGGCGGATAGCGCCCAGGGGACGGCGAGGATGCTGGGTTGGAACATTGGGGGTGGGCGGCAGGGGGGCTTTTCGCTGGTTCCTTTCTCTAGTCAGAGAAGTAGGTAAGATCTGACTCGGCTGCGAAATTGTGGGTATCGCTGCGTCATCGATTGAACGGGGGACGCTGAAAGACAAAGAGGGCGAGAATGAAGGAACCAATGGGAGAACGGTGGTCTGTACAATCACGCAGCAAGGTCGTCGTGCACTTGGTTGATGGACGCCTCCTCCATCGTGTGGGAGTGTGGCTGGCTGTATGAAGTGTTGTCGTGGTGTGCGAAACCCCCCAAGCAACTTACTGGTTGGCCAATAGCCCGCTGCCCCATGGCGCCTGTGCCATCCCTGCCTGGCGGTTGGAACTGGGGCTTACATATCTGCCAAGCCCGTGATGCTCTTTCTTTTACTTCTGGCCACTACATCCAAAGAGTCATCTCCGGAGTCGAGTTGCAATGAGACGACATGTAGTTTTACATAGATCAACGGAGAACTCGAACAGTTAGTACATTATCACCGGCGCCCTCGAGATGTGACACACACCTCGATTCGGATTCAAACAAGCAACACCTGCATACGGATTGCGCGAGATGAGCAAGGGCGGAGGCAACACGTGCAGTAAGTAGGAGATCTGCGAGCATCGTGTATGCCTCTCGTACGGTCATGCAGGGCCGCAAAGCACTTTTGTTCTACAGCGGTCGAAATCCGGGGGAGGTCCCTGCGGTCAGCAACGCCGGCGCCCCCGGGGCGCCACCATGGCTTGGAGATGGCATCTGGCCCGCGCGGTTGGAGAAAGCCCATTGATACTGTGGCCGTATCCTGACCGGTTTCAGCTTCCGGCGGACTCGTAGCATACACACATGCCTTACGAGGGTTGGCAACATATCTCCCCTTTCAGCTCCAAGCAGATCTGAGGGCAACATCCGTGTCGCAAGGTTTGCATTATTGATGGACCAACTTTCTATATGATCCAAGCTAGCAACATACTAATGCCGGGGGGGTCATGTTTTGCAGACGGCGAGGCAGGCTACTACATATGCAGCCAGTGATCTATGACTACCTAGGCAAGTATGTATTGTGGCACTGTGGCTGTTTGAAATCAGAGTTCCCATCACAGGCTTCAGAGATCACGGGGGACGTTTCCACCTCTTCTTACAGCTACGGTCTTTTTTTGCAGCAGGAGGGGTAGGACATTGTGAGAGGGGATATGAAACCCTCTAGCGGGCTCGAGTTACTAAGATCTGAAGGCCGTGCGACCCGACGCTCGTTGCATCCGATCCGGTTTCAGCTCATGCAGTGACCGTTTACTCGCATCTGACATTGCACTCGGCGACTTGAGCACCACTCTAGGTGGGGGAACATGTTTGGTTTTATTAAGGCATGCTTTTGTTGACGTATACTGAGCCTTTCAGCCCCTTGAATTGGAGTATAGTAATTAGCTATACACATCATTTCCAAGTGGTATAACATCACAATTTTTAAAATCAATGTTAGCAATCCCGCCATTTAACAGTTTCAGTGTTTTGGGTGACTGTGATACACCCAGGCCGATCCGTATAACCCTGAAGTACACTGTGCTTTGGTTTTTCTCAGATGGCCCATTTCTGATTTTACGTGGAATGGGACTCGACCAAGTGGCTTTCAAGGTTGGAAAACTGGCGCCTACCGTTCCTACCGTCACCAAGTCTACGTGCCCTTATCTTTGGCAACTTGGGATAATGTTCCAATAGGGGCTTTGTGACGATATCCTTATCTCGCGAGATCCTACCCTGCGAGGAGGCATGCTGCTGATTCATAATCCGTCTTACCCTCGGCTTGTCGTATTAGGGATAATGGTCATATCTGAGGCCTCTACACCGGTATACCAAAGTAACCCTAGATGTGCAGGTGAAATGCCTACATCTAGCCTCATATACGTATATGATCACAGCTAAGTACCACCTCTAACGGTTTGTGTAGGTTTCCATATATATCGCCCACAGTACACATTTCTAGACCAGAAATCGATAGCCTATCATCACTAATCCGCCGTGCATTCTGTGAGATAACGACGGCATCTTCTCACAAGGTCGACGATATCAACCTCGCCTGAGCCGTAAAGGTTGTCATCCCGCGCTCGGGGCTGCTTGAATGGTGAGCCGACTGGTATTTTGGTCAGATTCCAGACGGTGCCGCGTAAGGTATTGCATCATTCAACGGTCGCTGAGGGATGACTGCAGCTCTGATAAGCAGCCATGCTCAGTCAGACCAATCGTAGCTCTGGCACACGGCTTACGATAAGTGCAAGAAGGTCGTTCGAGCAAGACGGGTGGATTTTCTTGGCTGGGGAGAAGCCAGCTGAGCAGAGCGAGCCAGCATCTACTTATATGTTCAGCGGGCGTTGCTGCCTGGCTGGCGTGCCACGACGCTTGTTACCCGGGTACTCCGAGAGACTATCACCGGACGTGAAAATCTCCGAGGAGTGGACGGCCGGGCGTCGCTTCCCTCCTGCAACGAGGCACCCGGAGTAACCCAGAATCCTTTCACCAAATCTAGGCTTACACTTTGCGTTCGGTTGGTCTTGGCATGCAGTTGGGAATTTACGTGCGAGCGTGTTGGAAGTTGAGCCATGCTCCGGCTCCGGATCGACCCGTTGGTTGATGGTCAGCACGAGTCCTAGTTGCTGACATGGCTGCTTCGCACGCACACACACCCCCACCATCCTGATAGCTCAATGTTTCTTTCCTTGGTTCCGCGATGGGCAGCTTTTACGAGCAGTGTCGCAATACGGAAGGGTGGTCATCCCCCAAATTCCGCCGGTCTGTATTATCCTCCTCACAGCCCCCTTTCAGCAACGGTCCGACCACTCCCCCCACCCTGTCGTTCCCCGAGCCAACAGACGTTTGTCGGGCATTTTTACGGTGTAGCCACTGCATAACCCCACGCAGATCATTGCAATACGCAAGTGTGCTACGGCCGCACGTATGTACTCGTCGGATTATGGCTATACGGCGCGGGGGGCTCTAATTAATGCAAGCCTTGGCAAGCCACACTTTACATCCCCAGGGTCCAGACGACGCACAGGCTAATCAAACCACCGTCGTTCTTGCTGAACCAACGGTATAAAACAGCGGAGAGCACGCCGATGACCGTCGCCCCCTTCTGTGAAACTGTACTCACGTAGGCCCTGTGTACTTAACATATGGCATGGCTCTGGGCATTGCTTACTCTACATGCGGCTCCTGGTCACTAGTCCCAACCGACCGAGAATGGGTGTAGGCTCTTGGGTTGCATCGGAAAGCTTCCCCTACCTTATCTAGAGTCAGCAGGGGCCAATAAGACAACCCTGGCAGCCTTGGGCGTCCGCATCAGCATCTCACGCCCGCTCACATCATCATTGCCCGTTGTAAGAGTGGTATTAAGGGACGGCGCCTGGCAGCGTTCTGGAACCTACCTACCCACTCATTCTGCTCTTCTCATTCCCGGGGTCTGAGCTGCTAGCCCGTTTATCAACCTCTGCCCCTTCCCGTCCGCAATGGCCAAGACTGCCTAGGTTCTGACCCGCGTAAGGCTAGCTAAAGACCACGAGGCAACTCCATCTTTTACCGGGTTCTCCCAGATCATCCCGGCGGATCATACCATCGAACCCTGTCCCCAAGCATTTCTTTTTTCTTCTTCTTCTCCACATTGAACAAGACGGTCGCTGATCGTGCGTTGGATCATCGATACACGGCTATACACAACACTCCGTGTCGAGCATGTCATCCAAAAGGGAACGACGCTGGTGGACAGAGGAGGAAGACCGGATCCTGAAAGCTGGTGTCGAGTCACAATGTATTTCCCCTCTCCCCCCCTATTGTCCAAGCCCCAGTTTCTGAATTGAAGAAGCGAAGCAAATTGGCGAAGTCAACAGCTTGATGAGCTGGAACGAAATCGCCGCCATGCTGCCCCGGCGTACCAACAAGGACTGCCGCAAAAGATGGTACAAAGTGCGGTCCGATTTCATCAAAGGGACCTGGAGTCGCGAGGAGGATCGAAAGTTACAGCAAGCCGTCCAAAAACATGGGTTAAAGTGAGTTTCATGATTTGTCTAGAAGCAAACAGGTATCCCCCACCTCCAATACTCCAAGGCACCACTGACCCTCCTCCCAGATGGGCCCTTGTATCAAGAGACGTGGAAAGCCGCAACGCCGATCGTAAGCAGACAAAATCTCCTCAAAACGCTCATCATGACCATTACTGATTCCTGAGCGTCCCATAGAGTGTGCAAAAAGGTGGCAGCACGGGTTGAGGCCCGACTTGAAACACACCCCCTGGCAACCAGAGGAAGATGCAAAGTTGCTCCAGGCGATGGAAAAGCATGGCAACAAATGGAAGAAGATAGCCACGCTGGATCTCCCCAACCGATCAAGCCACGACATCAGGAACCGGTAAGCTCCCCAGTGACTGTCCTGATATTGAGGGTACAAACTAATACACAACAATAGGAGCGTCGTACTGAGCCGCCGGGAAAAGCGTCTCTCCAAAAAGGGCCTTGGTGCAGGGCTCCAACATCCGGAACAATCAGCTTCGCAGCCAGGGCTTCAATATAGGCCCATGGATGGCCAACAGCAGTTCCATGGTAGCGAAGATTTCAACGACGAGGAGGACTCTGCACCCGAGTCCGAAGACGACTACGATGACAGCGGAGTCTCCGTCGTGAGTTCTCGTTCGCAGCTAAAAAGCCCATCCTCGGATATACACATGGATTCCGGCTTCGCCAGCGGTGCCGCGAGCCCACGGTCCACGCAAACACTCACCGTCCAAGAGGCCAGTGGTATGGTGGCGGCCGGCGACCACGACTGGGCACGCTTCACCATGCTCCAGGAGCAGCTGCTCAAGGCGGAGCAACTCCAACAGCTCCATCAGATGCAACAAGTGCAAGCAACGCCACCGCCTACCCCCGTTACGCCTACCTGGTATGAGATACCAGGGGCGTCGGATGTGGGCGTGGCAAGCCCCACCAAGCACGACTACGCGTCCTATCTGCCCATGGGCGTGATGCCTTTTCAGTCTTTAGCGCACGACAGCAGCATGGCCGACGAGAACTACCTCGGTATTTTCGACAACTACGTTCATCCAAACGACATTGGATCTATAGACTTTCGATCGCCGGTTAACCACGACTGGCGGTATGAAATGGGCTACACAGCAGACCCCTTTGTGGGCTAGACGACATGCAGTAGAGAAATTCGCCGAATCTCTTCGGCTCTCTCCTTGGAAGACTATACTAGACCTTGTATAGAGGTAGACTTTTAGAAAAAGGCCCCATGTGCCCTCGGGAGACACCAGGTCCCTGGATCATTTTGTACTTATCCAACTGACGCTCACGTCTCTCTCGTTTATAGTTGCGTTGCGTCTTTATTTGGGGGTCATATTGAAGGAAGATAGAGGATGGTCTCATTGAAGGAGGACGCCAATAGTTGTGCCCGAAGAAGGCAGTCGAACTGCGTCACTTTGGATTGGGCAAGGACTGCATCTGAGATCTGTCCCAATTTAGGCAGGTTGTCGCTTCCTGGCGAACCACCGAATCCAGTTAGCAGAAATCAATAAAACGAGATGAGACCTCCATCGACTATTCAGCCGCCACCGCAAGTGGCTCGGCAATTCGAAGATCTGCACGGAGGGCCAGGCCCGGATCTGAGCGGGGCGTCCCGGCACCGGCTCGTGTTGCATCGTGAGGGGGAAGGAAATAATATGCACGTCGCAATCACACATCACCGCTGCAGCGAACTAGTTGGTGCAACGTCCCATTGAACCTGATAGGTTGTGGGAAAAGAAGGAAAATAAAAAGAGAAGAAGGAAACAAAGCCGTCCAATCTGCATGATGACTGATCAAGACAGCCCACCTCGAGTCAGGCCAGGCAAGCTTGCTGTTGCTCGTATTGAAATTATTTGGCGGGGTACATGAAGTAGCCGGTTCGCTGCAGATTGCCCGCGGTGATTGAGCCATCTCTTGTGCACTGTTTGCTGCCCCAGTTTCTGAATCCATCGCCACTTTTGAGCCATCCAAACAGGCCATCAAAATGTGGCTCCCCATTTTGTTGTCCTATCTTCTGTTTGGCTCTGTCGCCGAGGCAATCCAGCGCTCTCCGTATTCAACAACAGTACCCGCGCCCAAGCCAACTTCTTTTGTTGTGCCGACATGGGACATCCAAGCTTCGCCGCAAGATGGGGAAGCCCTTGCCCAGCTGTCTCTCCCTGGCGCCAACGTCACGGATTGGCATCACATTAGCACCTCTCGCTGTACCCTCATGGGCTGCCTGCTGCATGCAGGCGTATACGACGACTCCAAACTCTTCTTCTCGGACAACCTCAAGTCCTTCAACAGCAGCCAGTTTGCCGTCCCTTGGCTGTACCGGAACGAATTCAAGCTCAATCCTAGGCCGGGCCAGCACTACTTCCTCAAGACCAACGGCATCACCTCGAAGGCGGACATTCTGCTCAATGGACACACCGTCGTGACCAAAGAATTCCAGGTCGGGTCGTACGCGGGCCATGAGTACGAGATCACGGAGCTGCTGAATGCGGGCCCCAACGGACTTCTGATCCAGGTGTACCCGACGGATTACAACTACGATTTCGCCCTGGGTTTTGTGGATTGGAACCCGTACCCGCCTGATAACGGCACCGGCGTTTGGAGGAACGTGGTCGTTAGGAAGACTGGCCCCGTGGCCCTGGACCCTCTCAGAGTCGTCACAAACTTCGAGTTGCCCGCTGGGAACGGAGCTGCAAACATCACGCTGAAGGCTACTGCTCGAAACCTGGAAAATCGCAACTTGACCTTTGCCGCACAAAGCACAATCCGCGCTACATCCGGAGGCGCACCTATCGTCAAGACGCAGCCTGTGTCCTTGGGACCATACGAGTCGGTGGACTTATCCCTGGTCACGAGCCTGACCCACCCGTCCATCTGGTGGCCAAAGGCCTGGGGAAGTCAACCTCTCTACAGCGGGAAGGTCTCGGTGTTTATGGACAATACTACCATTTCTGACACGGTGGAGCAGAACTTCGGGATACGCAAAGTGACTTCCTCGGTCAATTCGTACAACGACACCGTTTTCAGTATCAATGGCCACCCGTTTCAAGTTATTGGTGGTGGCTATAGCTCGGACGTGTTCCTCAGATGGGACACATCCAAGTTTGAGGCACAGGCGCAATACATGCTGGACCTGGGCCACAACACTGTGCGGCTAGAGGGCAAGATGGAACACCCCGAACTCTATGAGGTGGCGGATCGGTTGGGCTTGATGGTGCTTCCGGGGTGGGAGTGCTGCGATAAATGGGAAGCGTGGCAGTACAACAATGATCTGGCAGTCAAGTCGGACTGGGCAGCGCACGATTATGGGATCGCCAATGCAAGCATGCGCCATGAAGCTGCCATGCTGCAGACACACCCTAGCCTGCTGGGCTTCTTGGTGGGGAGTGATTATTGGCCAGACGACAATGCCACTTCCATCTACATGGATGCGTTCAAGAACACCAACTGGCAAAATCCGGTCGTTGCATCCGCGTCCAAGAGGAGCTACCCGGCCGCGTTGGGACCCGGCGGTATGAAGATGGATGGGCCATACGATTGGGTACCGCCCAACTACTGGTATGATGCTGAGCCTTCCGAAGATCGACTAGGTGCCGCATTTGGATTCGGGTCTGAGCTAGGTGCGGGTGTGGGAACCCCAGAACTTGGCAGCCTGAAGAAATTCTTGACCAAGGAAGACTTGGACGACCTCTGGAAGAAGCCTGAAAAGGGGCTGTACCACATGTCAACCAACGTGTCGTCGTTCTATGACCGGAAGATCTATAACGATGCGCTGTGGAAGCGCATGGGTGCACCCACTTCACTGGACGACTACATCCTGAAAGCCCAGATCATTGACTACGAGGCCACCAGGGCGCAGTTCGAAAGCGTCTCTGCGTTCTGGAACAAGAAGCGGCCGGCTACCGGCTTGATCTACTGGATGCTCAACAACGCCTGGCCGAGCCTGCATTGGAACCTGTTCGATTACTATATGCGTCCTGCAGGATCATATTTCGGTGCCAAGGTGGGTGCCAGACTGGAGCATGTGGCTTTCAACTATGTGACCAGGGAGCTATATCTGATTAATCATTCCATCGACCGTCGCGGGCCACGGACCGTTCAAGTCGACATTGTCGGTCTGCATAGCGAGAAGCTCGCAAGTACCAAGGTCCGGGCTCAAACCGAGCCGAACAAGAGCAAGCCCGTTCACAAACTCTTGCCTCTCAGGAAAGCAACCGACGTCGACTTCCTGCGCGTGATGCTCACGGACGAGGGGGGAAAGACGCTAAGCCGCGGCGTATACTGGATTTCCAAGACCATCGACCAGCTTGACTGGGATAACTCGGACTGGTTCTACACGCCCGTTTCGCGCTATGCAAACTACAGTGCCCTAGACCAGCTGCAGCCTGCCCAGGTCACTACCACGGTGACCCCTGCCAAAGGCGGCTTGAATGGCTCGGACGTACGCGATGTTTTGCTGGAGAACCGTTCCTCGGTGCCGGCGTTCTTCGTATCGTTGAATTTGGTGGACAGGGACGGTGGTGATGTGCTGCCTGTCTTCTGGTCCGACAACTATGTGACGCTCTTGCCTCACGAGAAGCTGAGCTTGAGTGTTATGTCCCGGACTAAAGGCGCCGCGGCCGTTCAGGTGCGGGGGAAGAACGTGTCGCCCGAGACGGTTGCACTGAAGTAATAAGGAACACAGGATCTCTTTCACGACGTAATGCTACAGAGGTTGGGTCTCTATATAGGATTCTGGTGTTTCTCTGGTCTGACAGGTACTTCTAATACACGTACACGAAGTTAGGATTCTCCTTGTCCGTCAAGTCCGTGAACCCCGTCGCGCTCAGATCGTTGGCCACATCGTTCCCCGCGGCCCGGAGCTCCTCGCGCTGCTTCTCCTTGTGCTTGTTCTCCCACTGGAAGGCGTAGCGGAGGAGGAAGAAGAGGAAGAACTCGATGCAGTTGGCGACGAGCAGCGAGCCGATGCCGAGGTGGTACGAGGGCGCCTGCTCCGTCTTGTAGAAGAAGGGGCTGGCGATGTTGCCGATGCAGGCGCCGAACCAGATCATGCCCGAGACGATCATCTTCTTGGACTGGCCGCCCGTGTTGGAGGTGATGAGCGAGAGGGATATCACGAAGGAGGCCTGGTAGGAGCCGGTCAAGTAGCTACGTTGGAGGTTGGTGGTCAGCACATCTCGCCTCTCGTAGCATAAGTGGCTAGGGACGAATGGGTTAGGATTTCACTCACAAACAAATTAGACGGCCGACGTATGCGTCGTCGGGGGCCAAGAGGAATCCGAGCGCGCCGGCGATGGTGGGCAGCATGAAGAGGGCGCAGACGAGGGTGCGGCTGTTGGGGGGCATGTAGGCGTTGGCGAGGGCGCCGAGGCCGATCCAGACGACGACGAGGGCGCCCTGGGGGATGCCGAGCAGGGCGGTCTCGAGGGTGCCGAAGCCGAGCCCCTGGATGACGAGGGTGGAGAAGTTGGAGATGCCGCCGTTGGGCACGTTGGACACGAAGCCCAGCAGCGTGAAGAGCCAGGTCTTGTAGTCGCCGTACGCCTCGCGGATCTGGCCCCAGTGCACCCGCCGCTGCTCGATGCCCGTCTGGTTCCGCCGCATCCGCGCGATCATGAGGAGCCGCTCGTCGTGGGTGAAGCCCCGGATCGTCCGCGGGGAGTTGGGCAGGAGCAGGGCCAGGACGAGGGCCCAGGAGGCGCAGAAGGCGCCTACCACGATGAACTCGTACCGCCACGACGCCAGGGCGCCTTGGATGTGGCCGATGCCGTAGCCTAAGAGAGGGGCTGTCAGTTCTGATCCTTGCTGTGGTCCTGAATGAATGTCGAATCCTCTTACCGATTAGACCACCCCCGGCAACGCCGATGCCGTTCCAGATGTACCAGGCCGCAATACGCGACGGCTGCTCGGCACGGGTGTAGTACATCGAGGTGATCAACATGAAGGCCGGGTCGGCGATGGCCTCGAACGCGCCAGACAGGATGCGCAGGGCGAGGAGGGCGGCAAAGTCGTTGGCGGCGGCCTGGGCCATCAGCAGGACCCCCCACATCAGGATGTTGAAGGCGAGGTAGTAGGCCGGCGGACACCGCTGCATGATGAGGTTGGAGGGGATGGCCCAGACCAGCCAGCCGAAGTAGAAGCAGCTCGAAAGCCACGAGTACTCCTCGCCCTGGAGGTGAAGACCCTCTTTCAGCCCGAAGATGGCGGCATATGACCTAGGAATAGGGTTTAGTGCGTGATATGTTTGGTACAGAAGCAGATGCAAGGGGAAACGCACAGTGTCGTCTTGTCGACATAATAGAAGAAATAGCAGATCCCAAGCAGGGGCAGGATGCGCATGTCCAGCTTGCGGACGAGTCTCTTCTCCTCGACCTGGTCGACCGACTCGTCGTTGGGATAACGAGCCAGGGCCTCGAGGTACATCTCGGGGTGCTGCTGTTGGATGTCGACATGGTGCACGGCTTGCTGTTTGTCGACGCCGCCTTGTTCGACATGGTCGAAGTCGCTGGCGCGAGACTTTGCGTCGATGTCGCTTGAAGTCATCGCTATGTTGTCAGGGGTAGCAAAGATCTCGACGCCCGTGTCGTCGTGGTTGTGGTTGTTGATCGACCGAAGTCTGCGATGATATCTTTTCTTCCTCCCCAATCGTTTGACTCCTCACTCTTTTATCCGGTGTGCCAGCCATTTCGGGGCCGGCAGATGCCCCGACGGGTCGATGACTCTTGCATGATAAGTTGGGGGAGATTTGGGGTCGATCTGCGGGGGATACGTCTGGGGTTGGTATGACAAAGGCAGTAAGGGCTTGGATCTAATTCAGCTAATATTTAACTATAGCACTTCTAAAGGCTCTAATTCTATATCTCTTCGTAATATATAAAAATAAGGCTATATATATATGGTAGTTTTAATCGATATATTTATTTTATACCTAGATATTAATTTTATACGTTATAGTCGTTTAAAAACGTAATTTTTTATTAAGCTAATATATATTAATTAATTTTATAAAGTAACTATTAAATTTACATATAATATCATTTCCCTTTTTTATATACCTCGCTTTAAAGTATTAAAATTAAACTTGTTTATCGCGTAATTTATTAAGGTATATATAATAATTAATAAAATTTTTTTTTACACTTTCGCCGAGGAAATAATTATAAAATTCCTAAATCTAATACTTTTTAATAAGCTATCCTTTTTATTTAATTAAATATTTTATACGTTTTTAAGTTTTTATAAAATCTTTAATACTCTTTATAAAATTATAATCTTTAACTTTTATAAATCTAACGTTTTATAAAACTTAATTAAGGTTAAAAAGTTTTTAATTATTAACGCGATACGGCTTAATAAATAATATATAAAAAAATTATAAATTTTTTAAGCTTTAAAAAACTTAAATTTAATAACGGTAAAAAATATTACTTTAATAACTTAAAAAGGTTTTAATAATTTATAATTAAACTTTTTAACGGGTCGTTTAATTTTAATATATTTTATATTAAATATAATAAATTAACCTTTAATATATAAAGGTATTAATATAACGTTTATTTATTTATAATTTTATTCGTTCCTAGCTTTTTTTTAAATATATTTTAATAGCTTTTTAAATTTAAATTATTTAATAGGTATATATATAACTTTTTAAATTTAAAAGTTATTTAGTAAAAAAATTATATAAGGTAAGGTAATAATTATAATTAATATAAAAAGGTATTATTTTTATAGGAATTATAATAAAATTATTATAAATAAACTTCGCTATAAAAAGTAAATTTTTTTAATTAAATATTTTATAATTAATAAAAGTTTAAAAGTATATTTTTAAAGTTTAATTAAATCGTTTTATTTATTCGTTAATTTAAGGGTAAAAAGTAATATTTATTTTTAATTTAATTTTTATTAGTTTAAAAAAATCTTTTTATATATAAGTTATAAAACGGAAGTTTCGGTTAAAAATAATATTTAAAAGTATATTATATAAACGTTAATACTTTTTTATAAAAATATAGATAAAGTCTTTTATTTTCTTTTTATTTTTTTAAAGCGCGATAAAGTATTTTATTTTAATATATAAATTAATAATTATTTAAATTAAATCGTAATTATTAAATAAAAAAAGGTTTATAATAAAATTTATAATAATTATATATTATAATTTATAATAAAGTTTTATTAATTAAAAAAGTTTTAAAAATATATATCTTAATAATTTATTCCTTTAATATTTAAAGTATTTATTAATAAAATAATATATATCTTTAATTATAATAAGTTATTAAAAATATTATAAAACGAGTTTTAATGTTTTATTAATATTTATAATTAGTTATTTAAGTATTATATTCGGATTTTAATATTTATTTTTTAATTAAAAAAGGTATTTAAAGATACCTTTTTTAATATAAAAAGCCGTCTTTTTAAGTTATATATTTTTTTAAATATATAAATTAAGCTTAATAATTAATATTATAAAAACTTTTATTTTAATAAAGGTAATAAATTTATTTATTTATTTTAAAGTAAAAAAATTATATAATCATTTAAATATAAGAATAATAACGGTAAAAGTTTTCCTTAGGTATTCGGGTAAAAAATATAACTTTTTTAAAACTATCGCGATTAATTAATTTTTACTCCCTTTTTTTTAAAATAATATTATAATAATTTAAATAAAATATCGGCCTTTTTATTTTATTTATTAGGACAGTAATTAATAATAAACTAATAGGATAAAAACTATTAAGATTATTTAATTTAATAGCGATTAAAAACCTTTATTATTATAAAATAAATTAGGTTTTAATAATTTATAAATACTTTAATCTTATATTTAATTCCCTTTAAATAATATCTTTAACGTTTAAAATAATCTATTATTAAAAATAACTTTTTATTATAAATCTTATAATTTATTTCTATTAATATTATTTTTTTTAAATAAAAAGTAATTAAGTATTTTTTTCCTTTATTATTTTATTTTATTAAAATAAAATCCCTTTAATAACGAAATTAAAAACGTCGATTTTAATACTTATAAACTATTTAAAATTAAATTAAATTAAAATTAAAGTTATAATAAAACTATATTTAAATATTTTAAAAACTATAGTTATTTTATTAATTTAAACTTAATCCTTAAGGTTAAATTTTTATAAATCTATAAATAATTTAATAATAATTAAAAATTAATAGATAAATTATTAATAAAAGTTAATAAAACTTATAAACTATTAGGTTTTTTTAAAGGACTTAAATAAATATTAATTTAAAATATAATTAACTTTCTTTTAAATTATAAAAACTTTTTATTTATTAATTATATATAAAAAACTCTACTTCTTAAACTTTCTATTTATATTTTCTTAATAATATAATTAAATAATATTTCGTAAAGCGTTAAAATACTTTTTTAATTATTTCGTTATATTTTTTAATAATTATAATATAAATTAATAAATCATTAAAATAAATAAATATTTTAATATTAATTAAGTTTTAAAAAAAGTAATTTATTATAATTTAAAAAATAAATAAAGCGTTAATTATTTTAAAGGGTATAATTATATATTTAAATAGTTTATATTTATATTAAAAAGCCGTTTTCTATTTATTTTTCTATTATATTTATATTAATTAAAAGCTAGTTTTAAAATTAATTTTAATAAATTACTTTATTCTTTTAAATTAAATTTATAACTTATAAATAAAAAATATAAAATATTTAATAAGGATAATTATATAATTTAAGCCTTAATAGTTAATAACTAATCTAAACGGGTTAATAAAATTCTTTTTATTAATAAATATTATTAAAATATTATAAAGTACCTTTAAGGTTCGAATTTTTTTAATAATTAATATATTTTTAATTTATAATTTAAAAACCTTTTATTTATAAATAATTATAAAATATAAAAATCCTTAAAGTAATTATTTACCTTTAATAAAATTAATATAATAGTTTTATAATTAATAATTAAGTAATTAAATAGCTACTTTATTTAATATAATAGCTAGGAAGTTTTAAAACTCGATAGGGACTATAATAAAAATTTCCTAATTATTTAAAACGCTTACGTAATTAACCGTATAATTAATAAGGTATTATTTAAATATAAATTATATTTATTTATATAAATTAAAAATTTAATAAGCTTATATTCTTTTAATTATTAAAGGAATAAAATTACGTTAACATCTTATTTTAAAACTATTATTTTAAAGCTTTATAAAAAATAATAATTAATATAATAAATAATGAAATTTTTTATAAAATAATGTCCGCCTTTTTTATTAATAACGTTATTAAAAGCTATTATTAATTAAAGAATTATATAAGTTTTAAAAAGAAATATATAAATAGTTATTATATCGGTTAAAAAGATAAATATAAAGCTTTTAATATTTAAAAAGACTTATATAAAAACTTTTATTAAGGTTAAATATAAAAGTATATAATAATAATACTTTTACCTTAATTTAAATTCTCTTTATATTTTTTTATTAATAAATAACTTAGTTTTTTAATTTATTCGTTTAATTATATAAATAAATATTATATCCTAATTAAATTATAATGTTTTATTAAATAAATTATAAAAATTAATTAAAAATTTAAATTAAAATTATCGGCGTTTATTTATATAATTTTTAATAAGGTAAAGGGAAATATTAATATAATTACGTTAATTTTAACCTTTTTAATTTAATTATAATTTTAATCTTAATTTTTTTTTTAAAAATAAAATCTTTATAAGAGTAGGAAATTTTTTTTATTAGTATTTTTATAAATAAAGTATTTAAAAATGTAATAATTATTACGGCTATAATATTAATATTAAACCTTATCGGTTTTATATTAATTAATTAATTTATATAATTTTAATAAAGGCTTTTTTAATATTAAACTACTTTTTAATTTTTATATTCGATATAGACTTATTTCTTTTTATATTTTTTAATGAGTCTCTTTTTAAGAATTAATTTAAATTAATGAAATAATTAAGTTAATTTATATTTTTATTTAATTTTAATTATTTTAATATTAAAGCGGATATACTTTTTTTTAATTTAATAAAATTAAAATTAATTATTATATTTTTATAAATTAATTCTATTTTTTATATAGTAAATAAGAAATTCTTATTTATAATAAAAAGGCCTCCTTATTTAAAATAAATAAGCCGGGTAATATTATTAAAAAACGTTTTAATAATATATTAAAATATAATTTTTAACTATTAAATTATATTATTAAAGTTAAAGAGTTTTAATAAGTATTAATTAATATCTTTTTTATATTTAAAGTATTTTATTTTTATTATATTATAGAAACGTTTAAAAAGGTTATTAAAACGTTTTTATATAATTTATATATTAATTCTATTTATTAGCGAGATTAAAGTTTTTTATTTATTTAACTTATTATTAATATTACGTTTAAATTTTTTTCATTAAAAAGGATTCGGTTTAATTAATACGTTTTATATTACTATTAAAGTTTTTATTATAAATTTTTAAATAAGTTTTTATTTTTTATTATTAAAATTTAAATTTAATTAAATCCTTATTATTATAAATTAATAACTATTTAAAGTAAATTAAATTAATAATAATAGGGATAATGTTAAGGTAATATATTAGTTTTAATTTATTAAATATAAAAGGGGTGTAATAAGGGGCTTTTTAAAAAATCCTTATTTAAAATTATCGTTTAATTTATTATCGGGATCATTATTTAAGTTAATATTAAAATTACTTTAAGGCGAACCTCTTTTTAATCCGTTATTATTTTTATTTATAAAGGATAAAAAATTAAAGAGGATTAGTTTAAATTTAATAATATTATATTATTATTAAGCGCTTTTAATTATTTATTTAATTTATTTTTATTATAATATAGAAATAGATAAGCGGTTAATTATAAGTGCGGTTAATTTAAAATATTTAATAAAAGGGTATATAAAAGTATATTTAAACGCGCTATTCTTTAAAAGTATAATAATTACGTATTAATTAATATTATTTAAAACGAATTTAATTATAACGTATTATTTATAAATAAATTAATTATTAATTTCTTATAAAGCGGTTTAAATATAAACTCGAACGTTATCGATTTATTTTTAAATTCGCTTATCGATTTATAAAAAATTAATATATTTATAAGTTAAAAAGTTTTAAATTTAAGTTTTTTTTTTAATAGCTTAATTTTTAATTTTTCGATTAAAATCGTATTATTTTTTAAAGTTTTTTTTTAAAAAAAGAAACGCTTTTTATTAATATAAAATAATATTTTATAATTATATTATTATTTCGTTATAAGCCGCCTAATTATTAATAAATTAAGTAATATAATTTTAAATTTATTAAGCGAAGGTATTATTAAATAATTTTATTTATTAATAAAACTTTTTAATTTAATTTTATAAAATTTTAATCCTTTATTATATTTAAATAATAAAGTTATAAACATATTATATAACGTTATATTAAGTTTTAATATTAAAATTATTAATTTTATTAATTTTAATATTTTAGAAATATTATTAAATAATAACGAAAATATTTTATATATTAATATAATTTTATAATTTATTCGATAGAATTAATAATAACTATATTAATTATAAGGAAATTATTTTAATTAAGTCGGATTTTAACGAATTTTAAAAGGTTATAAAAAATAATATAATTAATATCGTTTAGTTAAAAAAAAATTATAATAATATCTTTTTTATACGTTTTAAATAACGATAGTAATAAATAATTAATTCCTTTAAAAACGAAATTTAATAAAAATAAATAATTAAAGTAATTAATTATTTAATTAAGTGTATTAAAAAATAATTTTTTTAAATTTAAGTAAGGATTAATTAATTCTAATTAATTAAAATTAATAAATTATATATAAAACGCGGAATATTTCGGTTAATTATTAAAATAATAGGTATATTTTAATTAATTAAAAGATAATATTAATAAAAAAAAATCTTTTAATTATAATTAATAATTAAAAGTCGAATTTTTTAATTCTTTATTATTAAAGTTTTTTTTTTAAAATTAAATTTAAAGTCTTTATTTAAAAATTTAATAAATAAAGGGCTTAAAAGGGGTTTTAATATTAAAAAAGGGTAAGTAATATATAAAGGTTTTATAATATTAATAATATTAATTATTAATTATTAGAATTTATAAAAAATAATTAATAAAAAGTAGTAATTAAATATTTATAATAAAAATAATAAAAGCTTAAATTTATTTTAATTAATATTTAATTATAATATTTTTAAAAGCTTTAATTTTATATTTTTTTATAATATATAAAAATAAGGTTATATATATACGGTAATTTCGATTAATATATTTATTTCGTATTTAAATATTAATTTTACGCGCCGTAGCCGTTTAAGAACGCAGTTTCTCGTTAAGCCGGTATATATGCCAATTAGTTCTACAGAGTAATTGTTAGATTTGCGTATGACAGTTGGCATGGCGTGGGGAGAAAAGGGGGGACTGTCTGCTACGGCGATAATTTTCCACCAATGGGAGATCAGGTCAGTCACGGCAGTCGATTACTGAGCCGCATCGGTTATCAATAAGGAAGTGAGTTCAATGCTTCGTTTCATCTACTTTTATTCTACTCATAATATAAAGGAACTGTCGTAATATGTAAAATGCCCGCTGTCGGCCCCCGAGTTTCCCAAAACGCCCAACGAAATGCGCCAATCTTGCAACTGCTTTAGGAGGAAGGCTTTCTCCAAGAGCCCCTAAAGTTGTGCCGCAGCAATGCATCCGGCGGGATCGTCCCGTCGTTTCTGCTATTTGAATGAGGCTGCCCCATGCCAAAGCCGTTGATGGGCAATACCAGGATATCGCCGTAGAGCCTGGGCTCCGTCATTCCGGACAGGTCGTGGAGGCTCTTGACGGACGGGTTGGCCAGCTGGATCTGCTCGAAGACCACATCGGTCCAGGCCGCCGGGCCCGTCGAGTTCATCGTCTCGAAGCTGGTGGCCTGGAGCGCCGCCACGGTGGTGCTGTGTTGGTTCGCTATCTCTTTGAGAGACGTGACGGCCCTCTCGACCATCCTGGTGAAGAGGGGATGGCCAGGGGCTGCCGCGATGGTCCACTGGCAAAACTGAAACTGGGGTTAGTACGGGCACGAGTGTGATATTTCAGCCGCTTGCATCGTGAATGGAGACCGACTTACCTGCAAGTCATGTGGTATATCGACCCAGTTCGGCCCGTCGAGCTTGTCGAACTCGATGCCGACAACCACGCGCGCCCGGTCCCGGAACTCCTGCGGAACCCAGCGGTCGACCGGCTGGAAAGCTACCGTGTCCGTGTCAGTGTAGACGCCACCTTCGGCCGACAGGATCAGGTAGCGGAGCAGGTCGGACTTGAGCCCGGGGTTCCGCAGCTGCTGGTAGATCCGCCGCACCGTCCAGTTGGAGGCGAAGTTGGTCTTGACGAAGCGGTCGGCGGCGTTCAGGCTCATGAGGGTGTACTGGTGGTCCGGGTTCAGGGCTATCCAAGACGCCGTGTCACCCAGCTTTTCCTGGTTGATGTCCCCCGTCTGGCCGGTGGAGACGTCTCGGGGCGTCAGGAAGATCTGCCATATCTTGGACGGGATCAGGTCGGGAGACTCCGTCGCGACGTGGTGCTCGCGGTAGCGGAAGACTTCTTCGAAGTCGGTGATGTGTGGCGCGCTCCCCGGCCCCAGGAACAGGAGGCAGTAGATGGCTACAAGCAGAAGCGAGAGGGCGAAGCCGAGCCCGCGCGCATTGAAGAGCGACTTGGAGATCATGGTGTGTCTCTGTGTCTCTGGCACGACGAATGAGAGCTATGTTGTTGGCATAGATACCGTCCGGGTTCAAGTACGAGGCCGAACCGTTCTTCTTCTTCTTCTTCTTCGGTTCCAATGAGTTGGTAGGAATGCGATTGTGCTTAAGTAAACTCATCAGGTCCGATGCTTGGAATGTGGACACTTCTTTTCAGCTTGGGTGCGTACCGGGACTAATACAAATAATTGCATTCCAGACTTGGCCATGGAGACTATTTGTATAGCTAGCGAAGTGTAAAAAGAATATCTCACAAGGCTTGTTCCCCTTGGCAGTTAATGCGAGGTACTATCTCATTGGCTCATCCTCCCCAAGGAACACCATGTCAAGTTTTATGCCATCTTGTGCAGATCTAGATAAGTACCTAACAGCACTTTACAGCTGGTATGGGTATGTAGGACGGGGTTGATGGATTCTGGCCCAGTGAAACAAACAAATTCCGATGCACCAAGGGAAGGGATCAAATTTGACAGCTGGATTGCGACCAACTAGACTGACTATTTCAATTCAGGGATCACGTTTTGGGAATGGCAGATCTATTGGTTTCAACACTAGCATAGGCCCTGGTGGGGGCAGTCATTTGATGTCGATATTACTCCGAACCGAAAGGCAAGACGTAGAAACTCCAAGAGATATGGAACCCGAACAGCTTCTTAGCACCATACCTAATTCAGTCGTAGTTAACCTTCTTAGTATAAATAGAAATTGCACCCTGACTCGGGGATGCGCTGAACGTTTGTGGGGCAACTCATTACCCCTTTTTAATTATCTCGCCAAGGATTCCCCATCAGTGCCCACAAGCAAACCTTATCTATCTATATAAGAGCTTGGATCTTGATTCGCAGAAGTGCAACTATGCGATACAAAATTTTGGTTCATATTTGCCAGCTGTGGCCGCCACGTGCGTAGCTTCGTGATTATCTCTTATCTGGCCGGGATAGGCCGAAGCAAGAAGGAAGCGACCATACATCGTCGGCCAATTCGAGATGATATACTTGGTGAGTCGCGTAAACGGCTTTGATAGGACATGGAGACTCTCGTGTGTTCTTGCGGCGGCCTTCAATCCGGTGGCTTGGGTGTCTCGGGTAACCACTTGAACTAGCCACAGCCAAGCCACGTTTAGACTCTGATTGCTTGCCTCCAGAGTGAAACCTCAAGAAAACTCTGTGCGTTGATCATTTTTGCTCTTCATCGCAATCACCATGTCGAGAGCTTGGCCATCGAAACTGCCGAAAAGAGCGGGGGAGGACATGGAAGTGCCTCCTCGGCCATCCAAACAGCCCAGGATGGACCAGGAGTATCTGAAAGAGAAGCATGAGCCCCACAAAGGTGGGACGCCCTACACGACACGCGAGGCATACCCGCGAAGAGACGACTATGCTCTAGTCAAGCGCAACGTGCCGACCGATCCTCTGGATCTTGAGATGAGAGGCTTTTATGGCTTCCGACATGTCCGCTGCCCTCGAGGGGATACCAAGTGTCGATGCGGGCTTCACGCCTACCACCTCGACTCGCTGGTCATCGCCATCGATGGGGCCTGTCCGGGCAATGGCGGTCCCAACGCAACGCGCTCGGGCGGCGGCATTTGGTTCGGGGACGGCATGGGCACCAACTCGCCCGAATCTAGCTATGCGCAAAATTTCGCCTTTGCCATACCAGGCCCCCCTCACCATCCACATACCAGCCAGAGGGCGGAGCTCTACGCCGCCGCCGGCGCCTTGCTCAAGGCACGACCTTACGCTATGGGAGGCGGGCAGTACCCCTGCGGCAACAAATGCGCTACGCCTTGCCGGGTGAAGCACGTCGTGCTGAAGACGGACTCGGCGTACCTGGTGAATGGCATCACCCGCAATATCAACAAGTGGCAAGACAACGGGTGGATGACGGCCGGCAACACGGCGGTCAAAAACCAGGATCTGTGGAAGTGGTTGATGGAACTCATCGATGAGTACCACAACATGGCAGCGTCTGTTGACTTTTGGCTGGTCCCGCGGGAATACAACAGCGAGGCAGACAGGTTGGCCACCCAGGGCTTGACATCGAGTCTAATCCTGACGAAGGAGAGAGGATTCACGAACCGCCGCAGCTATTAGTCCAAGTCAAGATCATCAAAGAAAGGAGAGGACTGGGATTTGGGCGAGAAAGAGCAAGCAGCGGGAAGAAACCCGCCAGCCCGAGGACAAATTGGAGAGGCAATTTTCGATTCTACGGATGGCACGGCCAGTAATAATCAGTTATAATTATACATGTAACATACTCTCATCATTTACCGCAATAACACATACGCAATGTTGTAGATCATCACGAATCCTTCTGAGTTGATGACGGCTCATACGTTGAGCTTCGGCGCGGCTTCAAAGTCCCTGGACACGCTGTACTCGGTAGTGAC
Source organism: Arthrinium phaeospermum (assembly GCA_006503535.1). Classification (NCBI taxonomy): domain Eukaryota; kingdom Fungi; phylum Ascomycota; class Sordariomycetes; order Amphisphaeriales; family Apiosporaceae; genus Arthrinium; species Arthrinium phaeospermum. Next base: position 539,541 of record QYRS01000015.1, read on the forward strand.
GTGGATAGCCCTGGGGATCTCATCGCTGTGCTCCGAATGCGGTACCTCGTCTTTCCTCCTCATCATCAAGTCCTCATCACTCTCTATAGGCGACAACCTTGTCCCATGCATCAGGCCCTGCGACGGTCTTCGAGTATGGTGGTGCCGGGAGTGCATCTCGTAGTCTCCTCCGCTCACCTGGACGCTCCGCTGTCCGCTACCGCCGCTACCACCCGTGCCTCGCCCGTAGTAATAAGGGTGTTATCGCCGCCGGACGACATGGCCTTGGCCGAGTTGCTGTTGCCGCTCCGGAGCCCGCCCCGCCAGGTCGACCTGATGAAGAGGGGCCGCATGCAGGGGATGGAGACGGTGGCGGCGGCGACGAAGAACTCGCGCGAGGACCAGAAGGCCGACTGCAGGATCTGGTCGAGGGACTGGAGCGAATAGTAGGAGCGCAGGGCGGAGGCGACGGCGACGAAGAGGCCGGAGAAGAAGAGGGGGCAGAGCATCAGCTTGCGCTTCGTCGGGAGCTGGAGCTTGATCAGGATCGGGACCGGGAGCATGCAGCAGAGCAGATCGGTGCTGATCGAGGCGACGTATTAGAAGATGTGAACATGAGAGACAGAGAGAGAGTATGTGGCAGTCCAGTATAAACAGAGGAGCACCACTTACAGCGGATTGAGGGTCCCGATGATGTAATAATTGAGCTTCCGGGTGGTGCACTGCTCTCCCGGGAACGGAAAGACCTGCCAGGAGTGGTGCACGGGCAGGCATCCCAGCACCTGGGTGAGGATGGAAGCCACGTAGCCCGCCGCGGTGAAGATGGCGACGCACTTGACCGCCGCCATCTCGCCCGGCAGTCCGGCGCACAGCCGGGCGAAGAAGGAGAGCGCCGTGGCCTTGATGCACCAGACGTACGTCACGTAGAAGATCCAGGACACGAACACCACCCGCCCGCCGTGCTCGTAGGTCGCGTATTGGTCGCTGGGGACGGCTGCCGCCGTCTCGGGGGTGAGGCCGACGTTGGAGGGCATCGTGAGGGCGGAAGAGGCACAGGCTGTATAGACGGCCCACACGACCTGCAGCGAAAGGGGTAAACACTCGTATGTTAGCTTCGCCCATGCAATACTGAGTGTCCAAGTCCAAAAGACTGAGCAACTTACCATGACGAGTCCAGTAAAGTAGTCATCGAGGCCGAATCCTTGCAGTCCTACTGTCTTGTACCGCGAGAAAAGCCGTAGGAGCAGAAACACGTTTCCAAGAGCGTATTCAGCCCATAGTTCTTTCAAGTAGATCTCTAATACGGCTTGTTGATCTGCCATGTTACTGAGAGAGGGGAGGAAGGTTCAGGGTGAAGAATTCACGATTACGTGAAGAGTTTCAGAGGATAATTACAGCAGCGACCATTTTAGGGAGGCAGAAACAGCCGTCGGTGATCTGGCTGGGAGCGTTCCATCTTATAGATTCGACTGATATTATCGAGTCTCTGGCACACGGATATTGTGACTGCTCAAATTGCCTGCGTGAACCCAGGGACACCTCAAGAAACTAAGGCAGGGGATGGAGTGATAATTATAACACTCTTACATTTGTGGTTATGAAGGTGTTGGGTTGGTAAAGGAGGCGGTCAGGGTCATAGTCATCGAGGATGGCAATGATGAGCGTTGCGGGATCCCGAGACTCGTAGCCGAAAGAACAAATCACAAACTATGTCACCTTGCCAGCAGCAGGGCTGGCGGGCTGGGCCTTCATTCGCCAACGCCGCACCGTTGCAACGTCGCGCCCCGCCTGTCATCCCCGTCCAGTGACATTGTGGCTTGCTGAGGCGTCAGCTCATGTCGACAGCGCTGATGAAGACCGGCGCTGTTCTCGTAACCTCATGTGGTCTTTGAAACCAACCTGACGTATTGTGGCCAGTTTCTGATAATCATCTTCAGCCAATCCCTTGGTCAGGCCTGCATGCTTGCAGAATGTGGATGCATTGCTTCTCCGGCTCTCGAGAATGCCGTCTATCTTCAACAAGACTGACCCCCACGCCACGCTCCCGGTCATGCTTAAAAGTACCTTAATAAACATCCACCTGGCTCGGCGGGTGGGTTCACCGGGATTCTTATAAAGTGGGATGGCCCGACGGGTGATGGGCACATCATATTGCAAAATGCACAGAAGAAGCAATCGAAACTAATCCGAGTAGGGTGACACGACAGCGGGCCGCATACATATTCGCGAGGATTCCCATTTGTTACGGCATGATCCTACCCTCGTAGAACAATTTTCTTTCTTATAAAGTGGGATGGCCCGACGGGTGATGGGCACATCATATTGCAAAATGCACAGAAGAAGCAATCGAAACTAATCCGAGTAGGGTGACACGACAGCGGGCCGCATACATATTCGCGAGGATTCCCATTTGTTACGGCATGATCCTACCTCGTAGAACAATTTTCTCTCCTCGTCCCAATTTCTGCATTCATCGAGATTCGCAATGGACACCAGGGTCGCAATTGTGACTGGTGGCGGTGGGTGAAACCCGAGAAACCCCGGTCATGGCACTGCGCTTCGACCCGAATCTGACATGTCAGCAGCGAGTGGCATGGGCTTCGCCGTTGCGCAAGCCCTGACAAACCGTGGCAGGTGGCAGGTCCACGTCCTCGACGTGAAGCCAGCCCCCTCGCAGCCATCGCCCGCCGGCACAATCTACCACCAGGCCGACACCACCGACTATCCCAGCTGGCTGCGGTGTTCAAGTCGGTCTGGACCTCGCGGGACGACAAGCGCCGCCTGGACTTCGTCTTCGCCAACGCGGGCATCCTAGACTCGTCCAACTTCTTTGCCCAGAGCGAGACACAAGGCACCGACGAGCCGCCGCCCGAGCCGGACTACAAGGTCGTCGACGTGAATCTGCGGGGCTGCGTCAACACGATCCGTCTCGCCCACCACTACTGGCGCAGTCGCCGGACCGGTCGTCGCGCGCCATCGCTGTGACGGCGAGTCAGTCCGCCATTTGGCCACGTGCTGTCTGCCCCTATACACGGCATCTAAACGTTAGTATTCCTCCTCCTCCTTCCCAGAGCCCTAAACTTCTCGTCTGTAAACCGGCGAATCCCAAGTATCCGACCACATATTAAGCATGCTAACTCCCGTACAAGATGGCGTATTGGGCTTTGTGCGCAGTGTGGTCAACACCCTCTGCCCTTCTTCGGTGAAGACGGACTTATTGCCGGACGAGGTATGGGCGGCCTTTGATCCTGCCTCTCTCACTTCCATGGACCTGGTCGTCAAGATCGTGCTCGAGCATTTTCTCGACGGGGAGCCGATAGTGGACTCCGACGGGCGCAGAGGGGCGAGCAACTACGGCCAGACCGTCGTTCCGTCTGGGGAGGAGCTGTACCTGGAAGACCCACCGTCCTATGTGAACGCAGGGTCCGAGGCGCTGATCAGGGCTACGGCGGTTGACCAGCAACTGAATATTATCTAGGGTGAAATGTATTCGCCACGAGGCTGACTGTATGCTCTATTACAAATACTAGTCTAGTTTAGCTGAGTATGTTCTGGCACCCACTCGTCTTCCGGGTTCCATTGTAACATCTTCCATAATCCGTGGAGCCGAGTTCGTCGTCCGACCGTTTCCCCATGGACTCAGAGGTGACATAAAGCTTGACAGCGACATGACGGCACGCCCTAAAAATATCTCGGTCAGTTCGTAGATAATATAGAGTGGCCAAGGGCAGTGTGGACAGACAGATCTCAAGTCACGTGCAAGCCACGCAGTCGAGCTATAATCAAAGCTCAGTTTGCCGACCATCTGGTATCGGTCCCTGAACGGCTTCCAAGGCCGACTGAATCGAGGCAATAGGCGCCTAAGTGACGAGGCGGAACTAGGAATGGCAGTCATTGTTTCGTTACTAGTAGTTCTCATCAGGTCGGTCAATGCGGTCAAAGAGAAGTTCGGATGCATGTTCTTTATTGAAGCATCCCCCGTCCACACAACTCCACTGTTTCGTGGCCGTGCTGTGACGGATGGGCTGATTATCTAGCCGCTGGAGCGTGCGTGTATTATCTCTTCGTTTATTTTGGTGCCTTGAGCCCTGAAATCCAGGACTTGACGCTGTACCGTTTTCCGTGTCGTCTCTCCGAAGCACCGGAGGTGAACGACTTGATGCTGTGAAGCTCTCCCTCTCCCGTTTGGCCCGACCTGAATGACTTGATACTCTGTCGTTCGACAAGCTCTCCGTCTCCTGCACCGCCTGATCTGAACGATCTGATGCTCTGTCGTTCAGCAAGCTCTCCCTCTCCAGTAGCAGGTCCTGCCTCTCCTGTAGCGGGTCTCTGTCGTTCAGCAGGTTCAGCCTCTCTTGTAGAAGGTCTTGCCTCTACTGCAGCAGGCCTTGCCTCTACTGCAGCAGGTCCTGCCTCTGCCGCAGCAGGTCCTGCCTCTGCCGCAGTAGGCTCTGTCTTTGCTGTAGCGGGTTCTCCCTGTCGCTCAGCAGACTCTCCCTGCCTCTCCGCAGGCTTTTCCTCTCCCACGGTAGGTTCTGCCTCTCCTCGAGTAGGCTCTACCTCCGCTGTAGCTGGCTCTGCCTGTATTGGAGTAGGTTCCACCTCTCCTGGAGCTGGCTTTTCTTCTCCCTTGGCAGGTTCTTCTGCTTCTGTAGCAGGTTCTTCTTCTCTTATAGCCTGAAGACACGACTTAGCTGTCACTGTGACGCATAGTCTTTCCTTCTGCCAGAGTGCGTATGACTTTTGCTCCAGCCACCTCTGGCTCTCTTCGCAGAGCTGCCAGTCGAAGGCGAACATCAGCCTCGAAAGAATAAGCCGCATTTCGTGCATGGCCATGCTAGTTATACAGTCAGTCATGGAACATTATGGGAGGGGAAGACATTGCTGCACTTACTTCTGACCTAGACAGTCGCGGTGGCCCCAACCAAAGGGTGCGTGGGCTATCTGGGCGTCATCGGCATAGCGAGGGTCCCCGAGCCAGCGCTCCGGGACAAAGGCATCGGCGTTTGTGAAGTTGGACTCGGAATGGTACGTCGCGTAATGGTGTATGGCGACTCGAGTCTCTGGGGGGACCCAGCGCCCAAGGATGAATTTGCCGCCCTCCGGCACGACTCGGGGCGATCCAATCGGCACAGGTGGGTAGACTCGTAGCGCCTCTTTCAGGCAGGCGTTCAGGTAGGGCAGGTTAGCAATTTCAGAAAAGGTGATATCCTCCTCTTTTTGGAAATTGTCGCGTATTTCCTGAGACAGACGACGGATGGCATCGGGGTCTTTGAGCAGTAGATAGAGGACGCCGCTGAGCAAGGTAGCTGCAATGCATGTCAACACGGATGCAACCTGATGGAGAACCGAAAAAGGGGTAAAAGTGCACGTACCAGTAGTCTCCGACCCTGCGAGCATGAGAAGCTCGGCATTCGAATGCATTTCCTTGAGCGAGAGTTTCGACTCGGACTTCTCGGCGTCGTCCGAGACGAGCTTCCACAGGTCCTCCTGGTGTGATCCTTCGCGAAGTAGTTGATCGACCAGATTCGCCGAGCGCTTGCAGTGCATGTCTCTTTGTTCGGTGACCGACTTGGGCTCGAAGCGAGTGAGCAGCGCGTTCAGCTTGGGATAGTAGCCCTTCATGGATACGACAGGTAGCATCTTGGCGCTTTCAAAGACGGATGCAACCCACTGCGAAATTGACATCAGTATTAGATCACACGGCGCCTTGGGAACGCGCTGTGAGTGCAACTCGACTTACCGGACTGAACTCGTTCTTTTCCAGAAGTCCCAGCGGGGCCAAAGCAAAGGTCCGCCATGATGTCGAAGGTAGCGAAGTTGAGGAGTTTGGTCATCTCCACGGGCTTCTGGTCCTTGCCAAGCTCGCCGATCTTCCGTACAAGGATGTCGACACTGAGACGCAGAGAAGCCGTTATTAGTACCATATCGATCTTGCGTCTTGGGGTTGCTACTTACTATTCCCGAAACAGAGGCTCTTGTTCTCTCATAGCATGCTCAGAGAAGGCGGGCGAAAAGGCCTTGCGGACTCGAGAATGGTTCTCCAAGGTAGCTGTAAGCATACTTGGAACGCCTGGACGCCATCAAGATCAGTTGGGGACGAACCAAGGGGGTTTCGTCGGAGCTGGAAGGAACTGCAGCTTACCATTGACCGGCTGCACAGAGAACTCTGGGGCCTTTGGGTTCTCCGGCTGGCCTTTGACGAGTCCATGGATGTCCTGCCAGGCGTCGGCAGCCGTGTAGCTGAGGTCCGTCGGGCCGAAGCGTACTACGCGCCCATAGCGCTGGTGCAGTCGGTTCATCCAGGAAACGACATCACCTCGGAAGTAGGCCCGCCATTAGGGCAGACGGCTGATGGCACTAGCTTTGGGCCGGGGATGCCTGCAAGAGGGTGAAATGTGAGGGCATAGATTGCATACCCAACCAGGTAGGCCGCCAGTACCAGGATACTTAGGACCGGGGCCAGAATGAAGGCCGAGAGGACGGCGTCCCGTGTTCGACGTGTGACCGTTGACTGATGCATCGGGAATTTGTAACGTAACATCCTCCAAGTCAAGTCCAAAGAGGTGGTGGTTGAATCGGTGGTGTTGGCTGAGAAGGATCGACCAGACACACCGACGCGAGGAATTTGCAAAGACTTCTTCACCTTGCCGCCCGTTGGGCTTTTGGGGGAAAACAAACATCCATATTTGAAGGCATTCAAAAGCATTATTTAGGTGGGGCCGTCCATCAGATTTCTGGTTCAGCGGGTCCCTATACACAACCAGCTAGACCCAGACCGAACAGGCATATAGGAGATCTCTACTATACCTAGCTGAAGACGCACCCGAGTGCCAAGGCTAGCAGTCCTTGAGCTGAGTTGCTTTTTCAGCCGTTGGGCCTGATGGGTCCATCAGGCACAAACCGCCCCATCAGTGTTGTTCCCGCTTCTCTCGGTTGCAATCTGATACTTCCTCTCCAGCTGCCGGGCTTTCTTCAACTGCTTCAACGATGTGGCCATGATGACCGCTGCTGGGGTAGGGCAGATGGGCCAGAGCTTGGCGGTCGCCGGCACGCATGTTGGCCAGCTGCGCCGTGAAGGCGTTCTCGCGTTTTTTCGCTTCTTGTGAGGGCTGTATTTCTGGAAGAACCAGAGGTCTCGACTAGCGAAGAGGTAGATCGGAATGCCGCTGGATATTGCTGTCATCACTCGAAGTCCCGGGGTCTTCAGGCAGACGTCTTGCCTCCGCTTGACGCGGGTTCCTCCCGATGTGGCCATGATGGACCGCTGCTGGGGTAGGGCAGATGGGCCAGAGCTTGGCGGTCGCCGGCACGCATGTTGGCCAGCTGCGCCGTGAAGGCGTTCTCGCGTTTTTCGCTTCTTGTGAGGGCTGTATTTCTGGAAGAACCAGAGGTCTCGACTAGCGAAGAGGTAGAATCGGAATGCCGCTGGATTGCTGTCATCACTCGAAGTCCCGGGGTCTTCAGGCAGACTTGCCTCCGCTTGACGCGGGTTCCTTTGCCGGGGAGACCCGAGGCATTGTCTGGTCGACTCGTTATGACCTTTCCGAGGGCAGCCGTATGAGTTATCGTATGTCTGCATTGCTTGCCCCGTTTCATCGCCCGCACTATCACTCCAGAATCAGAAAAATCATAGAAGTCGGCAAACTCGGACCCTTCAACGCTGATATCAAATCGGCAGTGGTTCTTGCCCGTCATGTCTGACCAAAGTTATGAACTCGTCTCATAATATGAGGCTGAAAAGGGGTCGCGAAGGGCTCACGTTGCTGTGCTGCCGACGGGTGTTTCTTCAAAGGGGTCGCGAAGGGCTCACGTTGCTGTGCTGCCGACGGGGTGTTTCTTCGAGTGCCGCAACATATGCATTCACTGTAGCCGAAGATGACAAGATGCAGGTAGTCGAACAATGTCTCGACGTCCACCAACAGCCTGTCTTGGCTTGGGATGAACAGCCCGTGTGCCGTTTGCATGTGCAGCCGGTTAGACTCGATATCAGCCAGTTGCTTATTGCAGAACAGGCAACATTCTGGAATGAACTGTGGACGATCATATTGTTCACCCCCGCCGTTGCTGCTGCTGCCACCAGTTGTTGCATCCATTATCTGATGAGATGTAGATACAAGGTAGAAAGCGTGTGAAGGTGAATGGAACCAGTGGCTTGCTTGTTGAAAAGCTGCGTTTGCTCACTATCATTTTGTTCCACGGCTCGTCTTGACTATACTTGCTAAATATTCAAGGAGAAGTTTATACTGCCCCCTTTTCTCTGGTAATGCGTTACCTAAACCAAGTTCCGGTGAGATGGTAGCCCATTGGCCAGTTTATGTTTGCGTGAGTCAAGAAAGGAGGAAATGGCAGGGATCGGCCTGTATTAGCCCGGCAGTGGAGCTGGTTATTTCAGGTCCATGTCGCCGATTGGCTCAACCTTGTAGCACAAGCCTATGAATCATACTGATTCAAAAGACGTAGAGTCATATTGGTAAGCTGTTTGGCATGCGCCCATCATCTCGACAGTGCATTGGGTTTGGCAGCAAGGCCGGAACGGAAGATCATGTAGTAATGCTCCGAAGGCATGAACCGCAACCACCATGCCCCGGTTAGTGGATTGGCTACGGATTACCGAAAGAGCGAGCCATTGACGAGTTCCGAATCTGGCCCCGGAATGCGCGAGCCGCACCTCCGTGACCTAAGCCACAATACCCGGGCCTTGGTTTCGACTGTTCGGAATGGCACTGCATCACACCATGTTCTTGCTCAGGCGCACAGCATATGGTATGGGAGTTCCCATTGGTCATGCAATACCCGAAGAGGGTCTTCCTGCCAAAGACTCGCTTACGCTTTTATGCAGACAGTAGATATGGAGTCAATTTAATTTTCCTCCTAACATCCCCTTGAGCCAATCCGACTGGCCATCTGACCTGAAGGCCAGATAAGGAGGCGCGGTGGATCAGCCAGCCAGCCAGCGTAACCAGCAGTATAGATTACACATCTAGATTGCAGTGCCTCCCACCCTACGGTACCTTGCAGTTCTTGGCTTGGCCTACCTTTCCGCGATGCAATACCGACAGTACACAATCTCTACAGACTACCACCCAAGCCCAACCCAGACTTTGGCTCCATCCATCCCCAAAACCGTTCCAATGTTACATCGGTGTGACCTCCGGCTCATTTGATTCCGGCGCCCAACCCTCATAGTTCTACTATCACGTCGCGATTTAGCCTGAACCAATGGATACCCTTTTCCGCTCCTCAAATGGACAAGCCCTGGTGGCACCCTTGAGAGTCTATCAGTCCATTTGCCTAAACCACCTGATACACACGATGCCCAGCTTGCAAGCAAACTGCAGCTGTATCTCGTACCACCAGAGTCGCATTGCAACAATTAGGGTCTTGCATCTGCCTATGATATTTGGTTATATATTGGGGCCCGAACCGTCGCAGTGGGATGGATCCAACCACCGCACACGCTCGGTAGTCCATGACAGTGCTAACGCGTGTACCACCCGGAGTATTCGGAAAGATGAAGGTCTTGCAATGGGCTCTGTGTCTTCTCTCGTTCGGGGCGCCCCTCGTGCTCGCGAACCCGAACTGCCCGATCTGGGGGGCCGAGTTCCCCAAGCCGCAGCGTCTCACCGAAAGCGCGGTATGGAAGGCCGCATGGAGAACCTCACGGCCACATTTGATGATGTAGACCCAACGGCCATCAACTACAGCTACACCGTGCAGGTCTTTTCCACGAACCCAGGGCCACCCATCTTGTTCGAGAGGTACACTACCGCCAGAGACCTGCCCAGCAACACGACAGGGGTCAAGAAGGTGGACGCAGATAGTGTGTTCCGGATCGGGAGTGTCACCAAGATCTTCACCGTCCTCGCGTTCTTGGCCGAGACGGGAGACAAGTACTTCAACCCCGATCACCGAGTTTGTGCCCGAGTTGCAAGACATTGTGAACCGCCGGGGAAATGCGACAGTCGACGAGGTGCGAACTGTGAAATGGGAGGACATAACGATAGAAGCTCTTATTTCGCAGGTAATATGATCGAAATTCTAATTTAACGGGGAGTTATACTGACCTGGGCAACTACAGATGTCAGGGATTGGACGAGACGTAAGGCATCCAATACTTAACCATGAAGTTCGTTCCACAACGAATTCAAGCCCTGCTGACACAAAAACCTTGGATACAGATCTCATACTTGGAGAGATATTGGATCTGTGCCTTGATAGAGCGGTAACTTGGGTTTCCCCCATTGGGCTCCAAACCCCTTGTGGAGTTAATCCTCTGTGCAACCGAAAACGTAAGTGCAAAACTAGCAAGGGAATACCGACGCTACATGACCCAAAGCTGACTCTCCGGCAGAATTCTTCGAAGGTATCGAGAACGCGTACCCATCTTTCGCCCCATGGAAGAACCCGGCGTACTCGAACATTGCCTTCCAGCTGCTCGCCTACGCGCTGGAGACGATGACGGGCCGCTCGTTTGTGGCGTCGCTCAACGCCACGGTGCTGGAACCCCTGAACCTGGGGCACACGTACTTCAAGACGCCGCCGGATCGAGTCGGCATCATCCCGCGCGCCGAGGGGAGCGGGTGGCGGGCCGACATCGGCGACGAGAGCCCGTCGGGCAACATGGCGGCCTCGACGGGCGACCTCACGACGCTGGCCGGGCCATCTGGGCTCCACGCTCCTCCAGCGCTGATGACGCGGCGCTGCTCAAGCCGTCTCGTACTCGTCCGACTTCGTGGCGGCGGTGGGGATGCCGTGGGGCCTGCGGCGGCTGCGCCTCAGCAGCGGCACGAACCCGCACCGCACCGTCACGGCCTTCACCAAGGCGGGCGGCGTCGGCGACTACTCGTCGCTGCTGACCCTGCTGCCCGAGTTCGACCTGGGCATCACCGTCATGGTGGCCGGGCCCAACACGGCGGGCGGCATCTGGACCATGGCCGACCGCATCGGGCCGTGGTGCTGCCGGCCTACGACGCCGCACGCGCGAGGACGCCCACGGCCGGTACGCGGGCCGGTACGAGGCGGACCCGGCCGTCCACGCGAACCTGCAGTCGTCGCTCGAGCTCGCGACGGACCCGGCCCGGCCCGGCCTCGGCGTCAGCTCCTGGACCAGCAACGGCACCGACATGGTGCCCGTGGCCCGTCGCTGCAGTCGGGCATGGCGGTGCCGTCGGACCCAAACGGCGGCAACGCCACCATGCCCTCGGTCCGCCTCTACTACACGGCCTGCAGTCCCCCGCGAGGCCTTCAAGGCCGTCTTCGAGCCCCTCGGCGCCCCGACAAACCCCGGCACCGGCTTCTCCACCGACTGCGGAACCTGGCCCTCAACATTACGCTGCAGAAGGTTTGATTGGTGGCGCAGTGATGAACTTGCACCGTCGCGTACGATCTTTGGGGGTTGGGCTTTGTCTGCATACATAGGGTTGGGGTTCGCTGTAATTATATATCGTGCAGTCGGCTGTCGAATGGACGCGAATTGTTTGGCTTGATTTATATTTCTTAAATAGAAAGGCTCCATCAGATGCTTGGTGGTTGTTTGAAAATCTTCCCCTGAGATACAGTGGCCACGTGTATCGTTCCTCCAACCCAACTAATCAACCAGACGAACCAATAAACTGCTATAGCCTCGGACTACATCTAGGGCTCGTGGGGCACTACATCTAGGGCTCGTGGGGCAGACCTCACACGTCTCTGGAGTTCGGCATCCGGAACTTCCAGAACTTGTGCCCCTTGGGGTCTCTCAGGAGATCCTCCATGCTGGTGATGAACGGCTTGCCGGGCCCCTTGAACTTCAGCCCGCTGTCGATGCACAGCCGGGCGTACCGCATGGCGGGGGCGATGTTCCCGACGCCCAGGTACTCGAGGGCGGCGCGGTAGTAGGCCTCCTGCAGCCGGCCCTCGAGCCGCTCGAGCCGGTACAGCTCGACCAGCAGCTCCGCCTTGTCCGGGCTCGGCGCCTTGGCCGACGTGGTCGCCGCCGCCGAGTAGTCGTCCAGCTCGGACCAGAGCTGCAGGATCTGCTCGATCCGGGCGTCGGACTCGGCCTCGAGATGCGGCTCCGCCGTGCACGCGGGGCAGCCGCAGTCGAAGCCCCAGTGCTCGTGCAGCCGCTCCCGGCGCGCCTCGCTCGTCTGGAAGCCGTCGATGTAGGACACGGTGATCTCCTCGCCGGCATGATGTCCCGCACGGCGTAGACTTTGTTGCTGACGGTGGCGGGGTCGAAGTAGTATACACAGTTTGGGCGGCAGTCGTGGTTCAGACGCGAGACTGTGGGTGTCAGCTAATTCCACTTGCAGATTGGAAGCAACACCGGTCTTCGCCCTTTAGTTTTCTTTTCCTACACCAAATGGGCGGTACTCACTTTCTGTAAAGACGGAGTGGAAATCGGCCCCTTGGTCTCCCACCCCGGTCCGGAAGGAGTTGACGGCGAATATCTGGCTGATCCTCATTGGCCGGCTGGCCACGTCCATGTGCGTCGTAAGATTGAGATATCGGTCCCGGTGAACCGTGGGCAGCGCCTCCACCCCCTGGATCAACAATGCAACGGACGCCTCATTGGTTAGCGCATCCAGGGCGCTGCGGTCTATCATCACGGCGGGCGTCCGCGTCATGATGCTCTGGCCGGCGCGGATGGGCTTCGTGGCTACCAAGCCAATACCCTTCCCAGGGATCTCGGCGTCTTCGTAAGAGCTCACGCTGCTGTGAGGCAACCGGATTTGGCTCCCTTCGTCTGAGAATATCCCCTTTGCCAGCCTGGCAATCCGTTCTGGTGTGGTCACGACCGATACACCCTCGCTGCCGCTGAAGGACGGCTTCGTGAAAGCGCAGTACTTCGTCTTGCCCGACTTGGTGCATGGTTTGCTGCGCACCCATGAAGGCGGCGGCCGATGCTTAGCCTTCTTGGTTGTGTTGCCCAGACGAGAGGACTCTGATTTAAGGCATATCTGGCTGTGGTGCGCCTGATCCATCGAGTTGGGCAACGGGCATTGCTGCAAGAGTAGAGGCGTAACATGTTGCGAACTAGCCGAGGCGAGCGCCAGAGGGTGGGAAAGACGAGGAGGGGATTGGTAACAGCCACCATGTCTGCTTATTATTAGATGAATTGTAGTCGTTTTTGAATTTACATGAGATGAACTTTGGAAGAAACTTGACAAAAGACAAGTCGAAAGTCGAAACACGCGTTGTCCAAACATCTGAGACAAGGGGGATTTACAACATGAGACGAACTAGGCTTGGCGATCCATCTCCACAGACCGAGCGTCCAGAACATGTCGATATCCAGCATTGTGGATTTGCAGTGCCGGGACTGTGCCAAGCGTGTCTATAGATGCGATCTTTCCCGCTTGGGAACCTGCAAATGCCTACTTCCATATCATGGTCATATATTACAACAGCGAATACTCGGCTTAGTCAGCGAACACCCTCGACAAGCCTCGACTATTCGATATATACATTTCCATTTTATTGGTCACAGTGTGTGCAACAGGACCAGACGATCAAACCCGTGCGTAAGTGATGATACTTCCATTGAACGAATTGAACCAATTGCCCGTGTTTTATTGAGTTGCATGAAGCAATTAGGTCAATTGGGAGTTTGTGGTCAATCAATAAGCATGGATGCTTATGAGAGCTCGGAGTCGGTAAAGTTAAACAGACGGACGGGTTGCTTGCTGAGCCCCGGCTTATGGCTTATCAGCGACCCCACTTGGCCCGAATAGCGTCAAGATACAGTTTTAGATCCTCCACGGCCGAAAGAGTCGAGAAAAAGAACAACTGTCACAAAGGACTGCGTACCTGCATCGGTTAGGTCAGCCAGGGGAGAAAAGAAAGAAGGGCCAATTTGCCTTAATTAACAATGCGCTAGCAATTGAGATACGTGCATCGCTTTGAAAATGTCTTTGGCTGGCTGCAATGAATAGGAGGGACCTTTATTGCTTTTAGCCTGACCCGATTATTTCCTATTTTTCTTCTTTTCTTTCTTTCTTTTTTTTTCTCTCCTTTGATTTTTTTTTTCTTTCCGGACACAGACCCGCACTACTTCTATTCAACCCAACATCAACATTCCAACAGACTTTCCACGTCTAAGCTTACCCTATTCCGGGTTCCAGATAACTACAACGCCTCCAGAAACATTTTTTTCGGTTGACAACCGAACACACGGAATACTCATGAGTCACTACAGTCAACCCAATTTGTTTCAGGGTAGTAACAACAGTGAGAGGCTGTACTCGAATAGTTTTCTGCCAGCCAACCCTCGGCCGCAACGGATGGACGCCACGGCCTGCATGCCAACCATGCCGACAAAACAGGGCGGCTACATAGCTCAGGGCTATGCACTTGCCTTGAACCGTGAAATGCCGGATATCCACAGCTTATACCAGAGGTACGGATTGGTCTCTCTCTCTCTCTCTATACCCCTATACCCCTATACCCTATATACACCCTCTTTGCCTTTCTGTATACCCAGTCATGGGACTCAAAAAGTGGGTATGAGATGGCTCACCATCAAGAAGGCGCGATGGACCAGACAGAAACACTTTCTTCCCTGGTGACTTGATGGTGACGGGGCTCCTTCCCAGGTTCCACCCAAATCAAACAAACCTTCTTTCTTCGTCCTCCACATTGTTCTGCTGACTCCCAATCACAATCCCTTTCACACCTCACACACACACAAAGACCTTTGGAGACCCGATCAAATGCAAAACATATTAATATCTGACACAGGTCCCGAGTTTATCAGGCAACAGCAACGGCATGATGACGGAAACGGAAGCCTCGCAAACCCGGACCAGCACAGCGTGAACTATGAGTCGAGCATCGACCTCAACCAGATCACGCACCGCCAACTGGAGGAAGACATTCTAGCCTACCGCTATGATTTAGAGTCGTGTCGCCACCACCTCGCGGCGCCTGATCTCACGCCCCAGGAGGCTCGCACCGTGCAGCTGCGCGTCCTGGATATGGGACACCAGATCCGCCACTGCCAGCACCGGCTCGAGATGATCGACGCCCAGCGCGCCAGTCGGCCCTGTCCGGCGTCTACTTCGGCCAGCAAGCGCCAGATGTTCAGCTTCGACCCGGCCCCCAAACGACAACCGTCCGAGATGCAGGGCGGCGGTGGCGGCAGCGTCAAGCGTCCCCGCCTGTCGTCCAAGCCCAGCCACCAGCTGCCGCCCGTCGTCGGCCACAACGGCATCGCCAACAGCGACGACAACAACCGGCGAGCGCGCCGTGCAGCGCCTCGGGTTGGAAGTGCCGCCTCTGCACGTCCAACAAGTACCTCTCAGCCGGCTCCAGTCGCGTGCCTAGCGCCATGCAAGTGGCCGCTGAAGGACATCAGCAAGATGCTGAACCATTTCCTCGACATGCACACGGAGCACACGGCCGAAGAGCGCTGCATGGAGCTCGGCGATGCATTGGACCAGAACCGTAAGTTGTTTTCCCCCTCTCGCCTGATTTTCTATTTGATTCGTGTTTGAACGAACAACATATATCCTGTGCCGAAATTTGACTAACTGGCTTGATTAGGCGGACCATTTGAGTACTGGCTGACCAGGACGCGACGCCAAGACCTCAGGGATGGGACATTTGTGGATGATTGCGTCGACTCTTTACAGTCAGGTGCCCTTCCGGACAGTCTTCGCGGCTTGAACCGCGCTGCGGCGGACTTTCCCAATAGCATTGTCTTCACTAAATCTGAAGATACGAGTGAGATGTAGATGAGTCCCAGCCAGGGAAGGGGAGCGGAATAAGCTAGATAGGCTAGTTCTTGTCACTCGATGGACACACCTCATCTTGTATTCTACTGGCACATTTTGCGTAAGCCGACGAGAGGTGGTGTTATCCTTATAATGAGAAAGAACCAGACAGTGCAACAAATGCCCAAACACCTACTTTGCCCCAAGTGAACTTGCTGCTGCTTTCTCCGGACTTACACGTACGACAACAGTGGGATCAGATGTATAAATGTGAATATGTTGTTACTTTTTGCATATTCATGTAATTGTAATTATCGACCTAAAGAAAGCGGACTTTAGCAACTCATCGTTGCGTATGAAAGATGTTCCATCATTCGTGATCCCTTTCTTCCACATGGGAACTTAGCTTAACATATGGTAGCGACCAGGGAGAAGTGCGGGTTTTTACCCCTCTAGAGAGCGGAACACTCCGCATGAGCGAGATCCTTGAACCAGGTCTTCTTCTGGCGGGCAGCCTCCAGAGACTTTGACACCTTCAGCTGTTTCGGCATGTCGAATCGCTGAGGAAGGCGATTTGGGTGGAAGTATGGTAGATCCTAGCGCGACTCAGTTAGCTCAAGAAATATCAAGAATCAGTCTGCGATATTGCTTACCTCGATCCACTCGGGCTTGATGGCTGTCACGACATAGGAATGCCTTGACGCCAAAGTGGAATTTTGAATACGCGATCTACTCGTGTTTCGCACCGGTGAGCCCGCTAAGCGGTTCGATTAGGCCCTCGTGTTGTCGTGGACCGTGATGTATTGGTCCTCGAGACTACAATAGGAGGTGTTAATGAACAAACCGCGGGCCAGAGCCTGTCGCAAACGATCTGAATAGTCCTCGTTGGTGATCGAGTACGACTGTTGGACGTCGTCTTTTGAGTACATCTTTCGCCAATTGGCGACCAGATGCACGCGGTTGGCTCTGGCCTCGCGGAGGTTGAGTGAGCATGTGCTCTTTGCACCACAGTGCCATTTCGCGCTCGTCCGCATTCTCCATACTCTTCTTTGCACAGAACGCATGGAAAATGTTCAACAATGTGATGTGATCCGACAGAGGGTCGGCGAACATTTCCCGTGCCAGATGTGCTACCTCAGTTAAGCCTTTCAGCTTTAAGTATATGCTTCCCTGCAGACTGGCTATGGCTGCCATGGTTATCACCTCACTACGGTAGCCCAGCTTACCTGCCTCGATGATGGCGTTGTACCACATCGGGCTCGCTGGGAATTTGGCTGCGTCTTTGCCCTTGGCAGTCAGGGTGGTGTCGTCGAGAATGGATATTAAAATATTCGCACCTGTTCGTAAATTTATTTTTAGTTTTTATTAGGTACATTCAAATACAATCAGGAGGAAAAAAAGAAAGGATAAAAATCATTATATCTCTTACCGGATTTAATAAGAAATCTAAGAATTTTCATCTCTTCCTTATAGAATTGATAAGAAATTCTGGCTTTACGTGCCATTGCCAGTGCACCTGACATCCACAGGCATCTCATATTCATGAAATAAGTTACCCTTTCGGCTTCGTGGTGTGGTGTCCAACCTCTCGGTTAGGTGCAGAAGGGGCAAATCCTTTCTGGAATTTACCAGAGAAAATGAACGTCATCGTTCTCAACACCCCGATCTCTCACCTCGGCGCGGACCGCGGTGGGAGTTTGCAACATCGGCTCGAGGCAAGCACCGATCAGAGGAACCTTTCGGAAGTGCTGAGCCGTGTAATCACGGGCGCCGGTGATTTCGAATTGCTCATCAAACCGATTGGGACTATTTAGAAGAATTGTTAGACATGGTAATCAGTGGAAGGTGGGGGTCTCCTACTTGTCCTCCCGGAGTCTCTTGCGGGACAGGTAGACCAGCAGGTGGGCATTCCAGGTTCCCACAAGAGACTTCTGGTACAGATCTTGGTTGATCATCGCACGCGTTCTGGTGGAGGTGCTCGGCTTCTCGCCGTCTTGGAAATCGACGAGGTCCGCTGGGACCCATCTCAACTTGGCGTCCAGGTATTCGGGGATCACCGTGTCGAGGAGCTTGTCCACTCGGTAGCGGAGGTAAGCAACGGCGCCTTGCTTACGTCGGTCGGATTGGAACTGTTGGTCGTTCTGCCGGGGAGCCTTGGTATGAATCGAAAAAGAAGAAGAAAAAAGAGGAAGAAGAAGAAGAAGATGCTATTTGGGTTGTTTATCGCTTGAGTTTAGTGCTCTCGGCTCTTGGCAGATCTTGACAGATTCTATGAGGGTTGGTTTATTCTCTGTGAAATAAGGATAACTCATATTGCACCTGTTACGATGTTTAAACTAGACGAAAATGGCGGGAAAGGCTGTATTCCATCGTTGTGCGGTGGTGAGTTCAGAAGATGATGAGGGAAAGGTGGAGAGGTGTCAGGTGTGCCGCCATTAGCTGCTTGGTGGGGTTTATGCGCTACCTAGTGGCAGGCCCCCAACTTGGAAGTGAATATGTAGGTATGGTCTTACAAGAACACTGCCTAAGTCACAGCCATGAGAGAGAGTTATTTGCGAAGCTAGCATAATAATATCTAATACAGAAGTCATATACATCATAGTAATTGAATTCAAATCCAGGGCAGCTCCCAGCCAAACCATACTTTTCCTCCGGGTCCAGCATCAGCGCCTGCGCGTATGGTTCGGTTTCTCATGACATGTCCCGAAATCCCCCAGACAATGAGTTCGAGTCATCGAATTTATGGAAGCCACACAATCTAACGAGTGTGTTCTACGGCGCCAATGGGTAGCATCTCGCGGTCGCTCGATCCATCGCGGCTCATGCCACGACCCCGCTGTGCCGACGTCGTGCCAAAGGTATGATCAGCATACACACCGTCGTCGCCCTTGTAATCCTCGTCGTTGTCGATGCCGCTGTTATGTCGACGCTGGTCCAAGGGGGTGGCGGAGCACGTCGTCGTCGTCATCGACGAGATTGTCGTGCTGCCCTTGGAGAGCGGGACCCTCAGCCGCCGCTGGCTGTTGTCGGTGCTGGGGCCCGACTTGTACGATCCCGAGTTCCCCTGGTTGTTCGTGCGCCACCTGGTCCAGAGCGGTAGCGATGCGTCTTTGGCTAGGACGCGCAGCACGGGGATCGAGGCCGCGATGATGGTCACGGCGATCTCGGCATGGCCCCATACAACAAGCGGTGCGGTATCGTAGATGGGGTCTTTGCTGGCAAGGTTGATCACGTAGGATGTCTTCACGAAAGCTGTGGCTCCAGCGCTGAGATTGGGCATGTTAGACTCCCGCAGCAAGTCTGTGAGAAGAAATGGGATTGGGCAACTCACAAAAGACCACAACTCATAGCGATGGCCACGCCGATCCTCTCGGCCATCCGCATGTTGACTTTCATGATTAGGAGCCATGGAAGAAGAGCCAGCGCGATATCCATGGCACCAGAGTAAGCTAGTCTAGATGTCAGACAGGACCCCAGGGTTTGGACGGAAGTGGTAAGTATAAAATCTTCGTACCTCCAGATATTGTGCTGTATATCGGGACAATCTGCGAAGGCCAACAGGCGCCCTCGAGGTAGGGCTCCCAGAGCTTCCGGCTAGGTATGCATTGGATGAAGTTGAACACCTGCAAATGAGACCAATCGTGAGCAAATACTCGAGAGAAAGGATAGCTACAATGCCAGAAAGGCATCTTTACTTACAACACTGAGAGTCATGAGGATGTTGATGGTAACGATGATGAAAATAACAACATGGTGAAGTAGGCCTTTGGACAGACGCAGGAGCGTGATGGCCCAGGACGTTTTAGACCAGGCCGCGGCAAAGATGAGAAAGATAAGATCCACCTGGGCCAGCAAGCCTACCGTGGGAAGCTGCTTCGGATCTAGGTTGTACACATGCTGGCCGAACCCCTGGCCGACGTTGTAGGTGACATCTATCGCTGATGCCAACAGTAATAGCTATCCAAACCTGTTAGGATATGCGTTTGAAAGGAACACGTTCAGCTTGATGGTTCATGTTGTGGTCAGGATCGTAGAGGAAGGGAAGACGACATACATATGATAGGAGAAGAACGTAGTCATCCCACCAAAGAGATCTGTTTCGAGAAATACGACAGTAACAGCGAAGCACAAGGAAAATCGACGACAGCCCTGTTAAGGCCCAGCTCGACCAGACCATCCATGGCCCATTGGAGTCATGGCTAAGTTGTGGCAAACTCAAGTCCATGCCGAAAGAGCGCACTTGGAATGGCGAAGACTGATAACTCTCGTGCTTGGATGCCCAAAGGGGGGATTTGAAGTGGTCGGGAGGCGTCGAGGATATCGGCTCAAGAAGACGCTAGAATGATGGATATCACACCAGAATAGAAAGCCCAAGGAACGAAAGAATCATCCGAAGGGGGGGGAAGAGGGCAGCAAGTGGAGGAGAAAGGGTCATATGCTTATACTTCTGGTCAGATCAAGACCTGGTACTGAACCCTGAACTTGCGTCGGGCATTTTTTGTTTTGCTCCCAAGTGGATTTGACATGACCAAGCGTTTGTTAATCTTATGATGCACCTTATGATACAGCAACTGCAGCGCGCATCAAGCACGCAGGATTCCCCGAGCAGGATTCCTCGAAGCGATCATTCCGGGTTCGGCAAGAACCCGGCCGGGATGATGAGAAATGGGGCGACTTCCATGTTCCTGTGCGGTGATTTGGCGGTCTGCTTGCGTCTTGTTGGAATGAATGCGACGTTGATAGCTGTATGCTGGAGGGACATGGCTCCAATGGGACTGCAAGTGCAGTGATAGAGACATGCATCCCCTGCATCCTGCTCCTACCTTGCCATCCTCACTTTATCCTATTCTGGAGGAGCCCCGCACAAAGCTGCCGAAGGGGTACAGTAGGTAGCACATGGAGACGGACTCGGACCAGACCGAGTATGATCATACATGAATGAAAGAATACCGGCGTGATTTCGGATCCGGGTTCTTGCAATATCTCGACAGGTCACTAATGATTAATCAACCTACCCATCTGAACAATTCCGTGTCGGATCGGCCGCCGGCTCAAGAGGATAATTAGAACGTGGTTAGAAACCGGCTCGCAGGCTGGGAAGCTTACTGGGGAGCTCCATGCACGCACGACTCGGCTAGCGGTTGGCGGTCACCTTCGATAAGCAAGTAGCGTAAGTAGTGCTCAAAGCCAAGTCTTTCCAGGAACAAAACGTCATGAAGTGGTACCTAGTCATAGACAGAGTCCCATCAATTCATCGCTAAGATGTAGGTTGAAAGGGATGGGCTGCACGCAGAGGCAGCTCTCGCAAAACACGTTCAACCCGGTCAACTTCGAAACAGAAACCCGTTTGCCGAGCAGTCGGTACCCGTCATTGGCCACGTCCGATCGTCCCGAACAGGCCTGCAGAATCCTGGCACCGTCTCCGACTAATTTGGTTGGGTGCATCTCGTTAGGTTGTTCACACCCAGCATCTTCCCAGTTCTATTAAGGGGCACTAGAACACGCTTCGACACCAACTCCCGCACTTGCAGCCCGGCACCTTGGGATGCACCTAAAATTACCAGGTACACCATCCTGCCAGAACAGATCACGTCTATATTGAGAACACTGTGCGCGGCCGACCTTCGACATATATATGTAAAGTGATTACCCTCTCTTCCATTTCCCTCTTGTATGAGCTGTGCTGCAAGTAGCCAGCCAGGTGCGGAGATGGTGTTGTATGATTTCCATCCCGCACCTGCATAAGGTACATAATGTACAAGACTCTCCTCCGTCATCTGGGTACATCGAAACTATGTATTGTCCGAACCGACGATGCGAACACATGGCGCGAGCTCCCCCCTCCATCTTGGTCGATCATTTCCCTTGCGATGACTTGGTGGCTATAATCCACCAACTAAGAGATCTGCAAGGGGTACAATCAACAACCATTAAACAATGCCAACCGAAACTGCGCACGAAACCATTACCGGCGCAAGGCACGTGGGAAGGGATGAGAGCATGGGCTTTGTTTGTTTCAACTGGGGCTTCCAAGACATACCCCCCTGAATTGTACGGTATCCTATCCTCAACCACGCCCACAAGCTCCGGCAAAGGTATGGACGGCCTCGTGTATGGTCGCAATTCGCTGCATCTCGATCTATGACTTGGGTGTTATATATGGGAAAGGCCCGGATCTCGTTTCGCCTGACCACCGTCGCGAAGATGCATCTACATGTGTCTCGGTACTGCCATGTCTTTCTCTTTGTGACCTCTCCAAGCAGAAAGGCGGCGATTGTTGACGAAGAGCCACCTCGTTGATGATTTCTCGGTTTACCTCTGGAAAGTTCTTCAATCATCAACAATGGATTCAAGAATTTGTAGTTGTAGTGCTTCCAAATATTTAAGGGGGTTGCAAATCGCGGCAGTAGATACAGCTCTCCAACAGCAAGTAGAATCAGCATAGCAACACCACGACTATTCAATATTCAACTTCACATACAACAACTATGGACACCATGTTAAGTTTCGGACAGCGCTTCAGTAGCGTCAGTCACAGTATCAGGACGATCTGGCTATCGTTCAGTTTGGGCTTCGGCCTTCATCATCTTTGGTGCGCTCTGCAGAAGAAGGACGGGCTTGGGAAGACCTCCTAAGCCCTCCAGCGGCCAGGCAAAGTGCAAGACTACAGGGGCTTGTGCAAGGATCAAAAGCCTCTCGTGATCCTCATTCTGGGTGCCCCGGGCGTGGGCAAAGGCACCCAGTCCGCGTATCTCGCCTCTACATTTGGGCTCACCCACCTGTCGTACGGCGACCTCATGCGCAAGCTCAGTAACGACCGAGCGTCGGTCGTCTCCACGCTGCCGATCAAACCAGGTACCAAGAGCCCCGCCGTGCCCGACGATCTCGGGGCTGTTCTGGTGTGGGACGAGATCGAAAGGGGGATGCGACACGAGAACAAAATGGCTTGGCTGGTGGATGGGTTCCCCAGAAACCACCGACAAGTCAGCAAGTGGATGGAGAACGCATCTTCGGTGCAGCCGGTTATCTACCTGTTCGCGCCCCTCTCGGTCTCCGCGTCGCGGATCAGCGGCCGGGCGGGCGGGTCCGGGAGGCCGGAGGATGCAGACCAAGACGTCATCGAGGAACGGCTGGACAGATACCGCAACGAGAGCGAGCCGCTCTTGGCCAAACTAGAGGGCCAAGGTTTCCAAGTCAAACGCATCAACAGCGACAGAGAGCTGGCGGAAGTGCAGCAAGAGCTGTACACGCTCGTCAAGGTAAGTTGGATAGAAAGACAGACACGAGTCGAGAGATCCCCTCACTAACTCTAGTACAGGGTATTGCTGATGAATATGTCAAAGCATGCATGTACAAAGACATCAACCAGAGGATCGAACACATGGCATTACAAAGTAGCTTTCATCGCGCCCTGCCAGTTTTGAAAATTGGGTAGAATTTCCTACGAGCGAGCTCAGTCGTGCGTGTGATTGCTTAAAGCAAGTAGATGTGCAGAGCGTTGCGGAGGTTGGGAGACGGAAGAATGGAGAAGGAAGACGAGTCGCGATACGGGGTGATTGTGGGGAAGGCCCCTCTGGATGATATTACTCAATGCACTCCCGAGAAGATAGAGGCAATGCTATGATTCGGCTCGAGCGAAATGGAATTGGAAATCGCAAAATTGCCAGCTGCCTGTTCGTGTCCTAGACATCGTCAATTTGCTGGTTTGGGTTCATCTCGTCATGTCTCGGGCTCGACGTTCACGTGTCTACCAGCACAGCTCTGACTTGGGACGTTGCGGAGGCTGCCTGGGTGCCTGCTAAATTTGGGAACGTCGGCCTTATGATGAAATCCAATAAACGCGACATCATGCTGACTGCCTGGGTGTAAATCTCGTAGTTGACCAGACTCTGGCAGTGAAGCTCTTCAGTGTTCGGAATGAGACCGGTGTGCCGGCTAAGTACCTAGGTAGTGCGGGCTATGGTCTAAGGCCCCTCCGTATTTCCGAGCCTCTGGAAAATCCAAAAGCGTGGGAGAGTAGGTCTGTATGCCTAAGGTAGGCAGTAGGCAAGCATTAAAGACAGTTATTTGGCAACCAACGCTCGCACACCTCGGGATCGGCCGAGCCAACTCATTTTCCTGGAGATGCATTGATGGAGAGGCTGCCTGCCAAATGATGATTTCCATCAAATGTGGACAGACGGATTGGCGGTAGGGCGACGTGCGCTGTGCTTTTTTCTTCCTTACCCGGTTCGAGCACCTCTTTTTTTAGCGGGTTGTCGGGACAACCCGCTAAAAGGATAGGAAAGGGCCCCTAAAAGCTAGGGGCTTCAGTGAGCCCAAGCTTCTTCATGCTAATCTCCCACACAAATTGACTTCGAGACCTTTGAAGAAAGGAGCGGGCAAAGACGCGACCGGGATCACCAAGTCGCGTAGACGCCAACTCCATATCATCAGTCTTATTGTACTGCACACCACCTAGGTCCATCCCTTGGGAATTCGTCTGGCATCTATCGACTTCCCAAGCCTCTTTTCCTGACTCCTCACCGCCATGTCCGTACGCGTCGTGGCCCGAATCCGGCCATTGCTTGAAAAAGAGCTCGACAAGGACATCATCGTCCACGCCGCCAGCACCGAGGACGGGAAACCCAGCACCCTGGTGAAGATCCCGAGTCCAAAGAATGGAGCAGAGGAGTTCACGTTCGCCTTCAACAGCGTCTACGACCAACAGACCTCGCAAGAGGAGCTGTTCACCGCCGAGGGTACGCCACCACCATGGCCTCGACGAGGACACACGTCTGGAAAGCTGGAGGACCCTTACTGACTGTCATGTTCTCTAGTCGCGCCTCACCTCAAGTCGCTCTTCCAAGGTCTCGATGTCACCCTCTTCGCGTACGGCGTCACTGGAACCGGTAAAACACATACCATGCGAGGAGGGATGAAACTGGCCGAACGCGGTGTGATCCCTCGACTTCTCAGCGGTGTCTTCCGTAGATCAAAGAAGATTGCCAAGGACACCAACGGCGCTACCGCGGTGTCTGTGGCCTTGTCCTACTACGAAATCTACAACGACAAAGTCTTCGACCTGCTCGAACCCCCGGAAAAGCGGACCCCGACGGGCCTGCCGTTGCGTGAAGCCAATGGTAAGACGCATGTCGTGGGCCTCTCAGAACGGCCATGCGAGGACTTGAAGGACTTCGAGAAGCTATACATTGAGTCCAACCTCAACCGCGTAACAGCGTCGACAAAACTCAATGCCCACAGCAGCCGAAGTCATGCGATTCTTCGTGTCAAAGTCACTCAGGTGACTGAGGAGGGCGTACTGGAGAGCACAGCCTCGGCCATCGATCTGGCCGGATCCGAGGATAACCGAAGGACAGACAACGGCAAGGAGCGTCTCGTCGAGTCGGCAGCAATCAACAAGAGCTTGTTTGTGCTGAGTCAGTGCATCGACGCAATTTCACGAGGCGACCGACGTATTCCCTTCCGGGAGTCCAAGATGACCCGGATCCTTTCCTTGGGCCAGAATAACGGAATCACCGTCATGATTCTGAACCTTGCGCCTCTCCGGAGCTATCATCTGGACACCCTTAGCAGTCTCAACGTCAGCTCCAGAGCCAAGAGAATCGAAGTGCGTGAGATCGAAAACGAAATCGTTTACAAGCAGGTCCCTCGTACCAATTCTGGCAACGTCTCAGGTGTGCCTCGACAACCTCTCCGGCCGCTTCTCAATGCTCACAATGTCCATGCAGGTGCAGTAGCTGCCAAGGAGAAGGAAAAGGAAAAGGAGAAGGAGAAGCCGGCCACGGATCGACCTGTCAAGCTCTTCAATGTCTACACCGACCGCTCGAAGCCTGTCGTTCCCGCGAAACCTACCATCGCCATGACCGCGCCCTCGCCCACCGGTGTTCCACGACCAGCTAACACCCCTGCCAAGCGTTCAGCAGTGGCCGTTTACAAACGTCCTTCGGATTTCGAGAGCGGCATAGCGCGACCTAGCAAGATTACCCGCCCCGTGCATACCTCTCTACCCCTACCCAGCAAGCCGGCCTCGACGTCCGCTCCAGCAGAGCCGTCCCCGCCCGCCATATCAGCAGACCTGATTGAAGCCATGGTCGAGAAGAAAGTCGCGGAGATTCTCGCCTCGCGGGAGGCTTCGCGTAGTCAGGAGACTCCGGTCCAGCCCCAGCCCGAGATCAGCGATGCAGTGCAGAAACGCCTGGACGCGCTCGAGCGCCGGATTGAGGATGGCCGTCATGACGATTCCAATTCCGAAGGATTGAGGTTCCTGTTGATGGCAAGACAGCACAAGGAGAGGGGCGAGGACGCCAGTGCGCTTAAGATGTACGAGATGGCGCTGCCGTACTTCCCAGGCCAGGTGAAGCTCCTCGCCAAGATGGAAAGGCTCAAGTTGAAGCTGGCGGCTAAGGCGCAGGGAAAGGACAGCGGCTGTGATATTGGCCACGAGTCAGGCAGCAGCTCTGTCTCCCGCAAGAAGAAGGTCCACCGACAAACGGAAAGCGAGGATTGCGACGCCTCCGAGGCTGACGACGACGACGAGGATTACTCGCGG
This sequence comes from Arthrinium phaeospermum, assembly GCA_006503535.1. Classification (NCBI taxonomy): domain Eukaryota; kingdom Fungi; phylum Ascomycota; class Sordariomycetes; order Amphisphaeriales; family Apiosporaceae; genus Arthrinium; species Arthrinium phaeospermum. Next base: position 565,770 of record QYRS01000015.1, read on the forward strand.
GACCGGAAGAAGAGCAAGAAGGCCAAAGCCCTCAAGCTGGACCTTCCCCTCGATGATACACCCCTGACACCCCATATGCAGGAACTGCTCGATATCATCAACTCGAAAGACTTGAGTGCTATCATGGGGCTGCAGGGGTTCGGGCCGAAGAAAGCGCGCGACCTGGTGGATTATCTGGCCGCCACGAGAGATGAGCAAGATGGCGCGATAACGTCTCTGGCGCAGTTGCGGGCTGTTCCTGGAATGGGCGGCCGTGCTGTCGAGAGGGCGTACGAGGGTTTGGTGGCCGACCGAGCATAGAGGAGGGGTAGAAGTAGAGGCGAAGTCATTTGCGGTGTTTGTCTGCATAGCTAGAAGGTGTTTGAGGGCCAAAAAGAACTAGAGCAGAGCATTTGGGCCGGTTGCATTGGCGCGGCGTTTAGGGGTTGATGGGGGTATCCCATGCTTTTGTTTGGATACTGTTTCAGCATATTGCACTCAGGCGCATCTCTTTTACCATTCTTCATCGGCCTGGTTATCAGCTGCCCAGTCTTTTCTGCATACTTGATTCTTCTTCTCCATCTTCACCTTCTTCTTCGTCTACATCTTCATTGCCGCCTATCCCAGGCCCTTTCCCTTTGTCGTCCTCAAGAGGTTGGTATTAGTAGATTTAAACACAGAACAGATTGAAGCTTTGCAATGTGCATGTCGTCAAAACTGAGTGTCGGAGGGGGGACTGACTCTCGGGCGTAACACTGATCTGCAAATTGGTGAGACTGCCCCAGCGATCAGAGAGAGTGAGCTAACGTTAACCTGCTTACCTAGAATGAGATGGCCTTAACCTAGAAATGTTACTGTAGGTGATGGCAAGATTACCTGACAGGTGCTTGGGGGCATCTTAGCGCTGGTCGCGTTTCTTAGCTCCCGCGGCGATCAGGTCTACCCGTCCCCCGTCTCCAACGTCATCGATCCTCTGCAATCACCAGCCTCGACAGCAAAGCTCTTTTCGCATGATGGCCCCATGGCGCTCACAGCCTTTCCAAGATGTCGGTTATCTGTCCGATTCGCATTTCTATATTCGATGGGACCGCCTTTGCATTATATCATGACTTGTCGATTGCGCTTGCTACCCACGTGTTTCCGAGAAACTGGAGGGACACCCACTCATCGCTTTCGGACTTGAAGACTACCCCTGGTCTACTTTGCTTTTCTGGCACGCATCCCGATCGACAGGGCTCTGCATGGCGGCTTGCAGTCTATCAAAAGTCATGATGCTATTGACAGCATACCCACCTGGATACGGACAGTTGGTGTTTCCCCGTTAGAGCTCTCCGGCGCAACCGCCCGCCGTGTACGGTCACCTTTGCCGTAGGCAAAAATGTATGACGTGCCTGATTGGTTCCAAGCGTCACTTATTGGCAGTGAAGTAGGTTGTCCCACATAGGTAACCGTGTATTATAATACCGCTCCTTGTCTTTGCCTATTGTCAATGTCTACTCCTGGGTCCTTTTAATGTACCTTGACCGCCAGCCACGCATGGGTGTGAAGCTCTACGTTGCGCCCTGTCTGTCAAGTCTCGTATCTATTCAACCACTTCGATTGCGGCAAATTGCCAACCGGTGGCACCCTCAATATGGTCGGTCTTTTTCGAGACACGTTCTTCGGTCATTGCGTGCGCTTGATTACCCGCGGCAAGGTTTTCAAGTACCCCGAAGAAGTCGACCCTTCGATATGGACCAAGTACGTCCATGCTGAAAAGTCGGCCAATATGGCCCAGTATGGCCAGACCACCGCGCCTGAAGGGTCGTCCCGGGAGAGTCCTGCTCAAAGCCCACGGCAGCAGCCACGCGACTCTCGCTCCTCTTCGGCAACGGAGGTAGACCACGGAGCGATTACCCCCAATAGCCATGAACGCCACGTCGACCCCGAGAAAGGCAAGGATCATTACATTGTCGACTGGTACGGTCCCGACGACCCTGAGGTATGATAAGCCCCAGTTGATATGTACTACAGTCCTTTCTCCGTCTCGGTCCATCTAACATGCTGCAGAACCCTCGAAACTGGTCTCGGCCTAAGAAGTTCTTCGTCACATTTGAGATATGCCTTCTAACCTTCAGCGTGTACATCGGCTCCGCCATCTACTCCTCTGGCATTCTCGGGGTCTCTCAAGAGTTTGGTGTATCCCGTGTGGCTGCGACTCTGGGCTTGACTCTTTTTGTCGCCGGTTACGGGCTGGGTCCCATGTTGTGGTCGCCCCTTTCTGAGATTCCCCAGACGGGCCGAAATCCCATCTACATCTTGACGCTGGCCTTGTTCGTCGTTCTTCAGGTCCCCACAGCCCTGGCGACGAACTTTGGAATGCTTTTGGCGTTCCGTTTCATTACCGGGTTTATTGGTAGCCCATCGCTCGCCACTGGAGGTGCCAGCATCGGAGACATGTATTCACCCGCCAAGCGCACGTACGGCCTGGCGGTCTGGGGTATCGGTGCCGTCTGTGGTAAGTCACGCTCTTGCACTTGCCCGTACTTTTGAACACTCATATTGAGCCGTTTAGGTCCTACACTCGGTCCCTTGGTCGGTGGGTTCGCTGTCGAAAAGGAGACTTGGCGTTGGACCATATGGGAAATCATGTGGCTCTCTGGCGCCACCCTGATTCTCCTCATTTTCTTCCTACCCGAGACGTCGTCGGCCAATATCCTCTATCGCCGGGCTCGCCGTCTTCGCAAGCTCACAGGTAACGACAAGCTTATTTGCGAGCCAGAGCTAGTGGGACAGGAGATGACCGCCAAGGATGCTGTGTCGATGATTCTGATCCGGCCATTCTCGCTGCTGTTTACGGAGCCCATCGTCTTCGCTCTCGATTTATACATCGCGCTCGTCTACGGCTTGCTGTACATATGGTTTGAAAGCTTCCCACTGGTCTTCACTGGAATCTACGGCTTCAGTCTCGGGACGCAGGGTCTGGCCTTCATCGGCATCCTCGTCGGCGTGTTCGTGGTCTTGCCGCCGTTCGCTTGGTACCAGCACAGGTACATTGAGCCCAAGTTCAACCAGAACGGCGAGCTGAAGCCCGAGTGGCGCCTGCCCCCGGCCTTCATCGGCTCCCTCGCCATCCCTATCTGCCTCTTCTGGTTCGGCTGGACTTCGCGGCCCGAGATCCACTGGATCGTACCTATCATCGGCACCGCGTGGTTCAGCATCGGCACCTTCTTACTCTTCAACTGCGTCATGAACTACCTCAGCGATGCCTACCCGGAGTACATCGCGAGCGTTCTTGCTGGCAACGACTTGCTGCGGAGTGGATTTGGCGCTGGTTTTGTGAGTTTGTTTCCTCTCTACTCACTCGGATTCTTTCCCAAGTTCACAATCTTATGTAATAGACAAGCATGCTAATCATCTCTTGTACAGCCGTTGTTTGCGACAGCAATGTATGACTACCTAGGTGTGGCTTGGGCTTCCTCGACATTGGCATTTATTTCGATAGCCTTTATACCGATACCTTTCCTCCTTTTCAAGTACGGCGAGAAGCTACGACACAAGAGCAAGCATGCGCGGCATGATCTTTAGACAGAATTGGCTCAGTTAGGACATAATTTCAGACCAACACAATTGTACGTAATGCTAGCATATAATTAATTCTGTTATTATCAAAATGTACTTTCGCTCTTAACGGTGCAAGTCCGTTGCTATGCAAACCCATGTACGTATAGATTAGTGAGTAGATCAATATGGAAAGATCTGGTAGTATTGAATGATTTCATTTCAAAGACCTCTAAACGGTGATGTTTGTAAACAGGGTATCTCGTGAGCTCATGTGGTGTTGGCCATACACCTAATAGGATCCGGAAAGATGTTGATCACTGTTCTCTCAGAAAAATACAAAACACCCAGAAGAAATCCATCGACCCGATCTGGATACTTCCGAATAGACCACAAACAGCTATACGCACAACTCCATCCACCTTTCGTAGATTCTCCACGACGATCAAAAATACCCAATCAGAACCACCTCGCCCGGGCAGATCTATCAGCATTACATTGCCGCTCCTCCAAGTCCAAGCGGGCCCACTGCTTCTTTTCCAATTCCAGCAAGTTACCCAGCCTCGTGAGCTCCATTTCCGATACCTCCCTTTCAAGCGCCTCTCGGCCGAAGAGCTGTTGCAGCCTCTCGTTGCCGGCGGGTGTCAGGAGAGGAGGCGAGGGCGAGCGGCTGTCTGGCGACACCTGCAGCGGCGATGTCCAGTGCACCCTGGGCTGGCGGCTGCTCCTTTGCAAGTCTCGTGCCAGCTCTTCCTCCTTCAAGATGGTATCTGATTCCCATCTTGCTAAAGTCGCCTCGACTTTTTGGTACGTGAGGCTTGGGGCCCTAGGCCGGGGGGCAATGATTTCCACCTCGTCAAGGGCGGGCGGCCACTGCTGACTGGGCTGTGGAGGCGGTGGTACTTGCTCGTTTTGTGGGTTCATGAGGTAGGATACTGCTAACCGCTTGTCTCTATACTTTCGAGGCGTTGGCGTCTCTGGGACGTGCCAGGCCGGTGACTGACAGACGGGGCCCAGGGGCTTGGGTTGGAAGACTGGTGTCTGGGTACCGACAGGTGCGGCCGGGGTGTCACACGTTATTATTGTAGTTGGGGATCCCGGTGAGTATCGGGGTGACTCTGATATGACGTGCACTTGTGTGATTGCCGGCGTTGGTATCTCGGGTGGTTGATACCATGGCGACTGGGCCGGGGCCGGGGCCGGGGCCGGCGGGTGTGAAAAGACTGCCGTGGGCGGTTGTGCAAAGGCTGCCGTGGGCTGCCATGGAAGCTGAGGGGCAGGGACAGGGGCAGGGGCTGGGGCTGGCGAGCGTGCCCTGCGGTTTCGGAGTGTCTCTCGTCTCCTTTGGTGTGATGTAGTAGGCGTGCGTCTGCGTGTTTGGGGAGGAACACGTCTTGAGTGCTGGTTGAGTGGCCGTTCCGACCACCAGGTCATTGATGTTGCCGGGTGGGCTGAAGGGATATCGTCCTCCCAGTAGCTGCTTGTGCGGTTGGCTTCCATGTTTGCTCTTGGGTATGAAAAGAAGGGTGTATGGTGTATGTTAAGTATTCGTTACAGAGAGCGAGAATGAGGAAGAGATATGGCCGGGATGAACTTCAAGGGCCAGTTGTTTCTTCTTTCGGTTGGAGATGTTTCGAAGATGGCGTGAACCAATCTTCGTAGGAGATAGCAAAGAATGAAGAGGAGCTTCTGTTTCTCTTGATGGAATTTGAGAGTGGTGCAATCAGACGAGATTGATCAACGAGAAATATCGCCGCTGGCGAGTTGAGTGGACGATAGGGTGGACGTTTTAATAAGTAGGGTATGTGTGAGCAGATGAGGCCCGGGAGAGATATTTTGCTGGGAAGAATGGGAGGGAAAAGAACCGGGCCTTTTATATTATTTCAGAGCCACTCGCCTAACAGTCGATTCAGCTTTCTCCGATTGATGCCTCAATGCGAGGGAACACTGAATAGAAAAAGTCTAAAATGTCTGAACCGTGCTGTGTGTGAAGAGAGGGAGGGGGTGTGTTGTTCTACCCGGGGGGTCTGGTCAACTTTCTGTCCACGGTTGGACGGTAGTTAAGGGAATATAACCAAAAATGGTCGTCCTATAGCCATTGCAGAGGTAGTGTGGTGGTGATGCGACTTGCAGTGAATAAAAGGCAAATAGGGGGTCGTAGTGTGGTTGGTCTAGCCATTGCGTTCGGTTCTCTCTCCCGCAGCTCGATGTAGCCTGGAATCACCGTCGACTGACATGACAACTTTTCATGACGGACATAATAACGACAGTAGTCTGCTGAAAGCAGCGTAACTCGCAATAATTGCAGGTGCTGGGCCCCCGAGTCTGACTGAGAGAGCAGCGACCCTTAGTTGCGCAAGTTTGAATGTGCAAATGTGGACCATATCCCTTATTTTAAAAGTCAGTTGTAAATTGCACTCTTTGAACCAGAGTAGAAAAAACCCTTTCTCCTTCTATTTTTCGAAGGGTTGAATGCACGGCAGGGAGTTTTTCACTCGGGGAGATGGTTATCCCAAGCATCAGACATAATTACCCCTTTTCGACACCTCAACACGGCCAGTCAAATATCATCTCTCAAACACTGTAGATAACTTTAATCAGTAATTCTGTCTTTTGTATCGCAAATTCGGCATCAGCTCAGGTTATGCCTCGTCAATTGAACCGATTTTGCTTGGTCTGGTCAATGCTGCCAGGTTCCAAAGCTTAGTTTGAGAATGCAAAACATGCTCAGTCGTGGCTGGTTATCCCGCGACCCATGGGTCTGCCGAAGCCAAACAAGAAAAATCGAGCGAAGCCGGAGTTGCTCGAAAAGTATCCAACCCAGCAAACGGTTAATTTAGCACCCTTGGGGGCATTGATCAATCACGGGCTTTTAAACAGATTCTGAACTGTACGCAGACAAGCCGAACATACTCTGATATATTCAAAATCTCGACGAGGCTGAATACCTGTTTTGACAACGCTAGCGTAATACATGCTCCCAGGCAACATTGAGATAAGTTGAGAGTGAGACCTTGGGAAGCTGAAAACCGTCATCTACGATGATGCCAACTTCTCAGCCTCGCCCTTGCCCTTGCCTGGGGCCTTCTCAAACTTATCTTTCCAAATGCTCTCCTGATCGAACATGGTGACACACTGCATCGCTGAGGGAGATCCGTGGTCTGGATCAGCCAAGCCTTCAAGCAGGACCTACACAGTCGGGTGTCAGTCTGGGTTCTGGTCTGTGACATCAGGCGCAGCTTACCTCAATCACCCTGTCCTCCTTCTTGAACACAGCTCCTGCCAGCGGGCTCTGACCCCTATCGTTGATACGGTTTGGATCCGCCCCGTGCTGTATAAGCAACTCCACCAAGTCGGCATGGCCATGATATGCAGCCAGCATGAGCTGTCGCGTTTGCAGGTCAGCGAGCGCTCGTGATTTCCTAATGGTCGCTCGCGCAGACATCATACAAGAGTATCGCCCTTTTCATTGGTCATGTTGGGTGGCAGACCCAGCGGGAGAGCTTGTTTGAAGACATCGACCTGGCCAGTGCGAGCGGCATCGTACATTCGGCCAGCGAATGCGATGGCTTCTGGAGGCAATTCGGTCACCGTCCGCGCCGACGAGGTGGCATCAGATGTATTGGAGTGTGGATCCATTGAGGATCTCGAGGCCCTCGAGTCCTGGAGATTGATTGACCCTGTGCTGCAACAATTGGAGGGGACGGAACTTATATGTATTGCAAGACGTAACCGTTGACTTTGGATCAAAGTTTACGAGGCAGTTCTTTCTGTGAGCAATACGAGGCAATTGGCGTGGGAAAGGGGAAGCTGAAAGGGATCAAAACTGCTCGAACATGGAAAGACAGACTGTGACATGACCTTGCGTATTGAATAAAGTGGAGTGAAGACGGGAGGCAGGAGACTCTTTCTCGAGTGAGATAACGTCTTGATTGGGTGAATTGGGCGACAGACATCACTACCAACCAGTGTAGCCCATGATCTAGCAAGAAGCTCAACACCATCGTTTTACTTGATCGCTGTCTGCTATATCTTCCATACTGAATTGCAAAAAAAAAAAAAAAAAAAAAAGTTTAACTCAACTCATTATGCTGGATTGAAGGAGAAAGAGAAATATCTAGATCATCGAGTAGAATGAATGGATTGAACAGAAGGTTGTCGTGAGGTGGACGCCCCGGTGTTAGCCGTTGCTAGACGCCGCGGCACAGCTGCACCGACGTCACCCACCTGGGCCACCTGGGCCTCGGCATTCTAGGGCGACCTCACGAAATACCACCGAGATGCTTCAATCGGTCATCTCCTTCCAACTACAAGAGACCAATTGATCATGCCGCCACGAATAAGTGTTCGACTCAGCTCATTAGCGCGCTTCCGCTTCGTCCGCGCCTACTCGAGCGAGGCTGGGCCTATTGTCAATGTCGTCAATCTACCAGCTCCCAACTCGGGCCACATCCGGATTCTCGAACTAAACAGGCCGTCCGCCCGAAATGCCATCTCGAAAGCATTGCTCGCCTCTCTGAGGGCAGAGATCGACGACGTCCAATCACAATACACTGCCGACGGCCAGGAAATCCCAGCGTCGCCTCGTTTTGGCGGGGCTGCCGGCCCAGATCAGAAGGGCCCGACAAGAGCTCTGGTTCTCGCCAGCGCCGTCGACGCAAGCTTCTGTGCCGGCGCCGACCTGAAGGAGCGACGCAGCTTCACCCCAGAAGAGTCAGTGTCACCTACCTCTTCCTCCATCGTGGACCAGCCAAGACTAATGCTTCATCTTCCCAATCAGAACCGCCGACTTCCTCGGTAACCTTCGCGACACCTTCGCGGCGCTCTCCGACCTCCCCATCCCCACCATATCCGCCATCTCCTCCATGGCCCTGGGCGGCGGCCTCGAGCTCGCCCTCTCGACCCACTTCCGCGTCCTCGCCTCGACCGCGACCATCGGCCTGCCCGAGACGCGCCTCGGCATCATCCCCGGCGCCGGGGGCACCTACCGCCTGCCCGCCCTCATCGGCGTGGGCCGCGCGCGCGACCTCATCCTGACGGGCCGCCGCGTGTCGGCGCCCGAGGCCTACTTCCTCGGCATCGCGGACCGGCTGGTCGAGGTGCTGCCCGAGGACGAGCGCGACGCCCTCGAGCAGGGCGCCGAGGCCCAGAAGGGCGAGCCCTCGCCCATGGCGACCCGGGCGCGCCAGCTGGCGCTGACCGAGGCGGTGCGCCTGGCGGCCGAGATCTGCGAGGGCGGGCCCGTGGCCATCCGGGCCGGGCTCCAGGCGGTGGCGTGGGCGCGCGAGGACAAGGAGAATGCCATGTACGAGCGGGTCGTCAAGACGGAAGACCGGGACGAGGCGCTGCTGGCGTTCAAGGAGAAGAGGAGGCCCGTCTTCAAGGGCCGCTAAATCGGAGAGCGCGGGCAACTTTGCTCTATGGGCGGCTTGGTTGATCGGGTGCGGCCAACGTCTCTAATGGCGACCCTGTTGCTATTTCGTAGCGAAAAGACGTAATTGATTTCGTCGGGATGGAAGGAATTTGAAACATTTCGATATTTCACAAGCTGCCTATGCATGCGTCTTCGTGAGAATCATCTAATGCCACCTACCGTCTTAGTTGTGCCTCTGTGGTAGAGTTAACATATTCGATGCTATGAACGGCGCAACGGCGCTATTCCTCGTATAAAACCCCTCTCAAGACCTGGATGGGTATCTTTTGTCTGCTTCACTCATTTTCAATTTATAAAATCTTTAAAGAACTATACCAGTGAAGTTACAATCTTACTTCCTAATAAGAACCTCTTTGTTCCATTTTTTGACGTATTCCGTCTCTTTGGTGTCCCGGTACACCATCACCCGTAGCTGTAGTTGCTCGTTGAATTTACCATCCTCCGACTTGAACTCCGCCCATTCCTGTTTGATAATGGACATGTTTTTGTCCAGTATCTTGTATGCAAGACTGTCGTTGTTGATTTCGACGCGGGCATAACCTGCGGCGCCTTTGGCCCGGTGAGGCAAGACAGAAAGACTGCCATTGTCGCTCGTCTTCTGTCGTTTGCGAGGACTGTTTTGGGCGGTGTCGGGCCGTTTTCGTTTGGCACCAGGCGGAGATGCCGGTGCGTCCTCTATCAGGCGACCAACTTGCAGAGCGAACCCGGATCCTGGGGTTTGTGTTGGGGCTCTCCCCTCCTGTGAGGTATCCCAGAGGGAAGAGAAGGGCGCCTGGGTGAAGAAAGCTACGAGATCTCCTGTGGCGCTTCGACTTGCATCGCCTTGTTGAGCTAAGCCCGCCGTGATGATGCCTCTGATGGTGGCGACTTCGTGCTCGTCAAGGTCCTCGGGTCTTCGCATAACCCTTGGCCCTTTCGCCGATGGAGCAAGTGGGATGGTCTTGGTATCCTCGTCCATTGCGATGACTTTGGAGTTGACGATGATAGCGAATCATCTGTATGAAGCGTCAGTTATTTGGCATTTGGAACGCGGTCAAATATGTGCTTACATATCAGGTAAGATGGTTAAAATAATGATGGAAGGAAAGGATGTAGTAGAGGAATTTAATTCACAGGTTGTTACCTGCGCTTGGTGAACTTCAGACTTGGGGGGTGTGTGAAACTGTCAAGTGAAGTGAAGGTGAAATTGCATTGAGATACCCTTGCGCCTTCTTGGCGTCGTTGGTCGTGGGAAGCATGAGGTAGAACGCTGTATTACCCCGAAGTCGAGAGATGTTGCATTCCTCTATGTCGGCCGAGATCAGCAGGCTGAAGAGTTGTGTATCCGTTGTATCTTCTGGTACATTCCTCAGGTGCACGCCGCGTCCACGACCCGGACAGTTTCCAGGCTGTCTGAGTTTGCGATAAAGGTTACGGGACGGCTTGAAGTTCTCAATCTGTCGATCCATATATTAGTTCTAATGTTCTCTGAGTATGGAAATCTGAATTTACCTTCATGTTGGTTGCCAGCTTGTGTGCAGTTATTGGTTGCGGTTGGATAGAGAATGTCGCGCTTTTTATTAGAAAAAGGTTGTTCTAATTGTGGTAAGGGGCATAGGTCAACTTTGTGATTGGTAAGTGAAGGGTGAGTGTGTGGTTACCAAAGCGCAACTTGGTTCTCATTGCGGACTGTTCTTCTTTCGCATCCCATCACCACAACTGCCGTGCCTCCCTCAACCCCATAACATCAACAACCCACCATCAAGAGTTCCAAGCATCCACCCACATCATAATGCCGCCCCGAGTCATCAGTGGCCCGGAAGAACTCCATCAACCCGAGACGGGGTGGTTCGTCAACCAAGCATTGCGATGCATCCAGATGACCAACCCCGATGCGGTTGAAGCCGGCCTTCGCCAAGGCGGCAAATATTTCATCCTTCTGACGTTCTGGTACTCCAAAGTCTTCAATAATGGCGAATGGACCAGCACCGAGAGGCCTTCAGTAAGTACGACCTTTGAACTCATCTTCATATACACCTGTCTAACTACCTGTGTAAATAGCCACCGACAGAACCCAAGATTAGTGGCACCAGAGGATGCGTCCAAGTTGGAGATTCAAGCAGGTAAGGACATACATATAACACTCACGACTTCGAGGTGCTGAAAATAAACTAAATTTTATAAAGAAAGGCATGAAAAATCCCTAAGAAGTATGAAACTTCTTCCCTAGTTTCGAGTAGTATCTTACCTTATATGGTAGAAGATCAGACAAGAAGGATATTTAATAATCGCAGATCGTATAATCCAAGAATCGACGTACTACAAGGAAGAGCTTACCAAGCTGGAAAGCTTCTCACGCGACTTGCCGTCCATGGGTCTTGACAGAGACTGCCCATCGAAGGGTCCTGGGAGAGCGATGGCTTCGCCTGATACGGCAGAGAGTGGAGGAAATAACTAAGCGCGACTATCGGATCCCGGTAACAACGGATGGGCTGGCTATTTTATTTCATTTGCCCAAATCACGAGGCAAGTTGTTCTTTCCATGCGTTCTGTTTGCAGACCGTAGTTGCTAACGCTGTGGTCAGAACATATTCTACCTAAGTGCTCCTGATGGCACCCAGGACTCATTCTACTTTTGGGAGTAGGAACGAATCAATTGCATCTTCTGGGAGGAGAATGTAAAGCATGATAAACTTCTATCTTTAGATTGTGACCCATCTCCCGCCCTGCTGTGTTGGCCTTAATGTGAATTTAGAAAGCGATTTCTTGTTTTCAGGTGGTTTTGTTGAACGCCAACTCAAATCTGCGCCTTCAGCCAAACCAAGCGCATGGTCTATTATTGTTATTTCCCCCACCAGTGCTTGCCATGTTCCGGTAGTTGTTCCAACAGCTCCAGCGTGCCGTGGTCAACGATGACAGTGGCGTGTCTCTCCGCCATGGCGGAAATGTACTCTTCGGGCTACAAGCCCTTGCTCACCGTGGCCCAGGCGAACCCGTGGAACGCGAGCTTGCGGTACTCGTCCTAGACGTCGTCGATACCCAACTTGAAGACCCCGCTCGCGCACATGGTATCGAGGTAGTGTTGGACGAGCGCCCTCTCGTGGGCGCGGCGGTCCGCGACGGTCAGCGCGCCGATCAGGAAGCAGGCCAGTTCGTAAAACGTGTTGGCCACGTGCGGGTCGCCGTGGATGATGCAGCGGAACTTGGAGTGGCCAGCCGAGGTGCCGTGCCAGAGCGTCCGGAAGGCGGCGACAACGCACTCGCGGTAGTTGAGCTTGGCCGGCATGGGTGGACATTATCGTTGGTACAGAAATAGGGTCTTGATAGGCGTAAGTCGGCGAGCGGGGCAACGTAGTAATAGAACTCAGTCTCCCTTCGGACGAACTTCATAGCTGGCATTTGCGCCATCAGGTCAGGGTTGAACCCGCCCTTGACACAGATGCTGCTGGGTCCAGCATTGCCATCTCCATATGTCAGGTTCACAATGAGCTTGCTGGCGGTCCCATGGTATTCCTTCACAATAGTGGCTGACTTGACCTTCTTCCCCAGAACCTTGGAGCCCAGGCAACCGTGATGTCTTGGGGGACTAGAGGGAGGATTTCGTTGATGTTGATGGCACCTGGAACACCCTTAAGTGACGTAACGGACCTCATGGTTCAGTGCTGGTTTCAATGGTAAAACATGTAATATGAAACAATAAAGAATATAGATGCTGGGTATGTACAGAGGGTCGGAGGTGACAGAAAGGAATGATAAAAGTGAGGTATCGTTCCCGTGGTTATAACTCCCCATTCTGCCACGCCATGGGGGCAGGCCCGACTGCCCGGAGCCCGAGATCTGTTCCGCAGAGGCACAAGAACGATCCAGTACAAGCGTCGTGTGGCTCGACCACCGTCTGGCCTTTCCTCGAGATGAGCCTGGGCATCGCCTGCGTGTGAAAGACGCGATTCAAGCAGTTCGTTCGCAAGCACCTGCCGCACCTCGTCTCCTCACTCTGCCACAGACTGCCAACGGCCGCGACCCGCTCAACAAAAGGGGGCCTCTACCAGAAGCAGACCAAAAGTACCCTGAGAGGCCGCTCGCCGCCGGCCGGGCGGTGGTGGGGCGACGGGAACGACGAGTCGATTATGATGAGCGATGTCACGGCGGCACGGCCTCGAATATCCGCTGCAAGAACGGGTTCGCAGTGCGGTGCGAAGATCGGCTGGGTGTCGAGGGTAACTGAATATTGCCCCGTGAAATGAATGCACTCATATCAACTTCCGGGATTGCGAGAAGCACAGGTGAAAAGGTAAACACACTACGAACACGAATACATACATGGCCATATCTATACACATCTCCATGACGACCGAACCTCAACGTAGGAGTTCAGAGCAGGCTTTCATCGGATTGTCTTAATACAGGTTCAGACGTAGGATATCGTGATGAATCTCGGCGTCTTCGATGAGATGCCAACAAGGATGTGCCGACAGCAAGGGCAAAAATCTTGGAGAGGCTGGGATCATAACCTCAACATCAAATCAATTTGATTGATCAAGTTCTAGATTTATCATTTGTAGTAAGGCACGACTCATTTACCTCGACTAGTCATGAGTACTTATGTACCTAGATACCTACACGTCTCAATTAATTGTTTCTACACAGTAAAGGGACACAGCAGTGATAAAAAAGACGTGCTGAAAAGCAGGACAAAAATCTTGGAGAGGGTAAGAATCGAACTCACAACCTTTTCCATAACTATTTCTAGAGAAATGCTAAGGAAACGTCATACCACTAGACCACATCCCCTGTTAGTTGATGGAACCATGAGCCTTTATCATGAACCTCATAGTGTGATGTGGCCTGTCAAGGTGGGCGACGACATCCTCGGTGGGTCTACCTATCTCGGTGCCGGAGTATATGCCTTGCCAACAGCGGTCGGGAGCATGGGCTACGAAATGCCACTGGCTTCAAGTGGTGCTTCCAACACGCCTGATGCGTCTAATGTGACCAGTTCCATGACCTCAACGGCGAGCCCGAAAAGCCTGCAGAAACCACGATGTTGCGAAAGCGGGCTTGAGCCAGGATCACGCCGGGACATGCGGCTGGCCTTAGACCAGGGGTATGTGCAATCTGCATGAGGTGATTGTACACACAGATGCGCCTGGCTTCCTGCCTATGCTCTCCTCCAACACTCTCATAGGAACGGGTAGCTGGGGAGGGCCAACTACGTAGGCGCAATTACCTTTCTCGTCGCCCTCCCGCTGCACTGAGATAAAGGGGCAGTAAGCGTCCGCAATCGGTACTGCTCCGTTGAAACAAAACAGCGTTGTTGCCAACAGCGATGAGCTGCAGCGCTCTGTCCTGGGTGCTGGCGTATACATGATCGTGCAGGTGAGATTCAGTAGACGAGTAAAGCTGCAATGCTTCTAAACGAAGCAGCTGCCACCGTCACATCATTGTCACTCGCCAGCCGGTGTAGGCTGTCAGCTCTGAGTTTCTATGGCATAGAACAACTTCACCACTGAGCTGCCCCATCGACCAATCATTGTGGAAATTCGTATTGAACTTGCAACTCAACCTCAGGTCGAGCGACCTCGGCATGGGCTCGTTGGCCGCCATCGGGCTGCACAGCTGGTGGATGACTTCCTGGGGCTTCGACATCAGCACATTGAAGCATCCAGGCATGGATAGCCGGGGGCATTGGAGCTTCGCTGTAAAGACTGTACGCCGCGGTAGCTCTCGAGGAGCCCACCTGCAGTCACTGCACATCGCATCCTCTATCAGGATTAAACCAGCATTGGGGTGTCGTAAACTGCAATCATCGCGGCTCCTAATGTGAAGAGGTAAACTGCGAGATGTTTATTTCCGTCCACCTGAAAAAGGGCACCGGGCACACCTTGTTCCTGTTCTTGGAGGGTTTGGCATTGAGGTAGCATGCATGCGAAAGCGAGCGTTGAATTGGAACACTGCACCAGCGACTGCCAAGGCCATGGCAAGGGCTCCCGGGTAGACGTTGGGCCCGTTGACGCCCGACCCGACACCGCTGAATAGAATGGCGGTCATATTGGGCGCAACACCTCGGTCCCCAACTCCAAAGACGAAGTACAACTCCCTGGCAAAAGACAGCGGAGGATCAAAGATTGGACGCCTTCAACCAAAGACGTGGCCAGTCTTGATCGCACGTGTGGTTCGAAATGCCGAAGCTGATGGATTGTGAAGAGGCAGGCAGGCAGGTATGGGGTTATATTCGAGAAACCACCAAGCTCCAACGCGAGATGACAATCAGCGGGCCTGGTCAGCAGAGCCTCCAACGATTGCGCGACAAAAAGTGTAGACCTTCATGCCCGTAATCGTACCTGTCTGCCCGTTTTCTGGCCATACCATCATTGGCACTGTGCTCACCTGAAAGTCATCCAGTGTTGGTATTCTGGGCCTGCGTTGCTTCGACCTTTCTTTCTTCAAATCCGTCTCCTGCGGGGCTCCCGAGAAACGGCCGGTTGTCACAATGCATCTCGACCAGACACGGCAAGGCGCGTTTACAGTACTTTCGTATCTGCACCTACGAGACCTATTACATAGGCGTTAGATAGGATCAGATAATTCAGAAGAGTAGCGGAAATCAAAGTATTGATGCAGGAAGGCAGCGACCAACAGCGCTCGAGCGATTAGGCGTTCCGGGAGCGCGGAATTTCGAGCCCGCACAGTTGTACATACGTTGCCACCCTCGACAGTGGGTCTAAGAGAGGACACAAAAAGAAGAAAAAGAAAAGAGCCAATGTCTGATATCTGCGACCTGCGATTTCCCGTTTTGCCATCGTCTTAGAAGTGGCCCAGGCTTTTGGATAGCCACAGAGATGGGCCTTTCGCTCGTTTTCCCTTGTTCACCCAGTCTAATACGAAATTGACTGTAAACATGCGGCTGAAAAGGTTCGAAGGGCCTGCGATCTTTAGTTATATGGATTGCACACTGCACAGCTGCAGGTACACTGAGTTAGCGGTGGAGAAGGCCAGGTCGATATCTCCGGACGGGTTATACGACCTTTACCGCCGACGAGTGCCAGTCCAATCCGTCAAACCCACCCCATTGTGTCTCCATCTGCGGTGTTGGTTCGTATTTCGACAGCGACTTACGTGTCTAGCACCCAGGTTTTTGCTCCCTGGCAACCCGCACAGCTGGGCGGGCGAAGGCAAGCTGCATATCTTAGCTGCAGCTGTCAAGCGTACATAGATGGATTGCCGAAAGCCGCAATGTGGCTACATTCATTGGCCTTCCCGAGCAAATCGGATCGCGCCAGTGAAGACGCGGCGAGAGATTATGTTTCAAATCAATTGTATTCAACTTCAACGGTTCTTTGTCTCCTGCCGTGTCTCGAGTGCCGGTCAACAGGGAAACGAAAAGCATGATGATATTAAGACGATGAAAAATTTCAATGTTGCTCCGTAAAATGTTTCGTGTGCAATTGTAACGAATTTTACTTTGACGTCCAAGAAAACAATTGGACGGGCATGATAGGATGGCATCAATAGCCGTTGAGCAAAGCACTGCAAATGCATACCGACTTGGGCATACAAACAGCCCAAAAGTAAGCCGAGTCGTCAGTAGATGTTGGCTGACACCGTATGTTGCGTTGCTCGGCACCGCAGCTGAACGTCAACAACAGTTTGCAGGCTTGGAAGCTTGGGAAGCCGGGGGTGACAGTCAGCAACACGAAAAGTTGGCCCAGGTGCTACACTGATTTGATTTGCCAGAGCCAAAACCGGCTTGAAATGCCATTCAACGGGATGCATTGCACGGGGGGATCCGCCCTGGGAACGAACCATTCCCGATAATGACATCTTCGCCTGCTTCCTTGTCTTAATCCGATCGAGACAAAAAAGCCGCCATCGTGGTGCGAAGTCGAGCTTGGAGCTTGGAGCTTGGAGCGAGCTGTTGCCGCAATTTGTTGGAAGCAGCTCTTGGTCGACTTACTGCGATGACGTTTCACATGTTGAGCCTTTAAGGTTGAATTGGGCCGGGCGTGGGTGGATAGCAGCGTTAGCGCTGAAACTCGGTGAGCAAGCGCCAGGGATCGCCTGGAGGATTCCCAAACCGGCGGCGTATCCTTGGCCTGGGCAGTCTCCGACAGGGCCTGCAGAGGCCTGCCTGAAGCCCCGATTTGGTCGATCCAAGTCAGGAACGGCCCAAGCTCAGGCTCAAGCGCCAAACCGCCCGGTCGTCGCCCATGGCAACGGGCGCCATCCCCAAGGTCAACAAACCACCTCCGATTTATCTTTAGGTCCTCCTGCAACAACCCACCGCGCCGTCCGGGATTGCACAACTTCAGATCTCTGTATCTATCCTACCTGTGTCTATTCTTTTTTGTGGAATCTCGTCCAGAGTCACCCGCAAAAGAGGACATCCAGACTACCAAAAACCCCATCCAAACCAAACAAATCTCTACCCTCTACCACCGTCTATCTGGTAATACCAGCAAGACTAAAAGAAAAAAAAGACTTCTCTCTAACCGCCTGAACAAGGCCCATTGACAACTTCTAGTTCTCGTTCTGCCAAGTTCGTTCGCTGCTGAGTACAATCCAAAGAGCCCATTTGCCCGGCCAGACTGGCTTGCGCTGCGTGAGGTGAGTAACCGCACCCCCTGCATATGATGAGCGGCCCTCGAGAGGAGACAATGGCTGACCGCCGCTTCGTCACGGTGTAGTTACGGATCAATTGATAGCCCCTAAGGCAAATCAACATCTATCGACAACTAACCACCCCATTCCGGACTCGACTCCCCCACGATGCTGTCCCATCCGCCACAGAGCGGTCTTCAGGCCCGTCAACAACACCTACGACAACACAGACGACAAAATTCGACACCCACGGCCACAGAAGCAATGAAGATCGCCACCAACAACAGTAACCTGCCGCCTATGCATCAATTCCAGCAACAGCAACAACGACAGCGGATGTCCCACCGACGAGGCATGAGCCTGGACACCCGACGACACCCGATGCATACCCCGACACGGCAGGAGTTCCCAACGGTAAGTGAACAACGTACTAACACAGGATTAAATCAGACACCACAGCATGTGCTGCGAGAAACGCAGCAGCAACGCATAGCTCGCCCGGGCCATAACCAGCAAGCGATCTCGAACTTGGCAAATGACGAGAACTACCTAATCTCCCCCCACGGGACCCCCCAGATGCAAGGGTTTGACCCCAACTGCTTCGACGGGCTCCCACCACAGCAGGATATGAACCTGCAGTTCAACTTCTATGAAGCGCAGATGAACATGATGATGAAGAAGAACCAGGAGAGCTTCTCGGAGAGCATGTCAAGTTCTTCAGACTTCGAACTGTACCCATCCAGCTCCATGTCCACGCCCACATTTATGAGCTTCAGCGAAAGCCCGAACGGAGCACAAGGATGGATCTCGGAAGGAGAGTCATCACATTCGAGGCGCGGCTCCAGAAGAATAAGTAACGGCATCATGGACAGAGTGAGCAAGTTCGAAAACATGCAACCGGGAATGGAGGGTTCGCAGAGACCACTTACGCCTCCTCATCAGAATGCCACAGGTGAGTCGCCGAGCAGGCCGAAGCGTGCGCAACCGCAGCTAACCACGAAGCCAGACTATTTCCCAATTACACCCTCAGACACACCTCACAACCGAACCATTAAGCACAGCCGAGTGCCTCAGAGGTTCGCCGAGGGATACGACGAGTCCATGGAGGAGACCATCAAGCCCACCCGCGGCAACCGCCGCGCCAGGACCACGTTCGATGAGATGCGCCAAGCGGCTGAAGTCCAGCCCATCGCCCCGGCCCCGGCCCCTGCGCGGTCGCACACCATGCCCATGCCTGGAACATACGAGGCCGCTCCGGTTCAAGACAACAACGACTACCTTGCCATGGGACAGATGAACAACGGAATGACCATTCAGACCCAATTCCACGGCATGCCCCGTCCATCACACCCCCTCAGCGCAAGCTCCGACTTCTCCCATCACGCTTCCCCCATGACGCCATTCATGAGCGAGTTCCAGGCACCCCTGGAACTTGATGTCAAGCCAGACCTCCGCCACTTAGATTCCGGGTCGGATTTCACTCCCGGCAACGGTTCCCAGTCAACAGAGATGCCCTCCCGTCGTGTTTCCCCCCACAGGCGAACAGAGTCTGTGGCAAGCATCGCAAGTGCCGCCAGCATCGCCGACATTGACATTGAGCAAACGAAATTGACTACCGGCATCACCATGGACGATATTCACCAGTACATCGAAGGGCCGGACCCTAAAGACAACAAGTGGGTTTGCGTCTTCGAAGATTGCAACAAGCGTTTCGGCAGGAAGGAGAACATCAAGTCGCACGTTCAGACCCACTTGAACGACCGACAGTACAAGTGCCCGACCTGCCAGAAGTGCTTCGTTCGTCAGCACGACCTCAAACGCCACGCCAAGATCCACACAGGCATCAAGCCTTACCCCTGTGAATGTGGAAACAGCTTTGCCCGCCACGATGCTCTGACCCGCCACAAGCAACGCGGGATGTGCATCGGAGCATTTGACGGAGTGGTAAGGAAGGTAGTCAAGCGTGGACGCCCACGCAAGCACCGTCCCGACATGGATGAGCGCAAAGACAAGTCATCTCGCACACGCAGGAAGAACGAGTCCATCTCTTCGACTTCCTCCCTGTCAGGCTACTCGGACAGCTCAGCAGTCAACTCGCCTGAAAACCCCGATACGGACTTCGAGATGCTTGATGACATCATGCACGATATCTCCGTGGGTGGGGTGACGATGAACCCGAGCAATCTTCAGGGCGCCGGATCTTCCACCGCGGCAATGCCAACGCTCGAAATCGACCACGCGTCCAGCGCACATTCACCATCGGCTACCAGCATACACTCGTATGTTTCGCAGCTGTCGCACATGTCACTTCACCCAGAGGCTGTCTCGGATTTGCCATCGCATCCGGCATCGCCGGCCAAGAGCATCTCGAGTCCCTACAACGAGCCTCCTGAGCTGTCCCAGTCGTCTTCGCCTCCGTCTAGTAACCGCTACTTCGACAGCGAGCCGATTGCCCCTGGCCACGATGTTATGATCAGCGCCGGTGCCGACAGCTCAAACATGGCGAACCTGACGGGCTTGGAAAGCAGTGATGACGACATCCTACTGCAGTTCACCCACAGCGACCCCAACATGCTAATGTTGGGAGGAGAGAGCAAGTTCGATGACGCCTTTGACAGCACAGTCGACATGTTCACCACCAACGATGATCTGTTCTTCGGCAGCAATTGATATTAGCGTTTGACTCTGTTTCTAGCAACTGTTTGTTTGTTGCAAAACCTTGGCCTTTGCTTTTGTCCCAGCGAGCCCTTCAACTTTTGTTTGCTCCTTGGTTTAATTTTCACGCATAAGGCGGCTGGGGAAACCAGCCCCTTTTCGGATGGCTCAGGACTTACGAAGCTTATGTTTGGAACGTAATAATTCTTTCTTTCTTATCTGGTTTTGGAATAACGATGTTCTTGTTCCCCAACCGGAAACAGGCCGGGAAACGATGTATAATAGAACGCCAGAGAACCTGTTTGTTTGAACGCGTGTGGATGTGGGATGATATGAACGTTTTACGTTTTGGCGGTTTAGGGGAAGGGGAAGGCGGAAAGGCGAGAGCGGGAGGTGGAAGGAGGAGGGAGGGAGAGCAGGCGGAAGGTTCATTATATATTATAGGGCACACTTGGGGTGTGCCTCCCATCGGTGGTCTGGTCGGGCGCGTCGGCGTTTCCCACTTGGACCCGTCTGTCGCGAGCGACTCGGTTCTTGTGTTTCTGGTTTACTGGGTTTCGGATTGACAGGAGGTTTTCGAGGTTCCTTCAAGAGGTGTCGACTCATAGGAAATGTATTGGGTTCAAAGTCTGATCAGACTGTTTCTTGGTTTTCATTCTGTGAAACGTGACATGTGTATCTGAATCGTAACCTTGATCTTGCTAAGGCCTACTGACACAATGAGGTGAAGGTTACCCCTAAATATGTACTACGGTAAAGCAGTCTCGATGACAGTGTTGGAAGTGCAGTACAGGGGAGCGTGGCTCATTGTTAAGTCCGATCGTTGTTATAAGTTTTTGTCACTTATATAAAAGTATTATTATTATTTATAGATTATGGATTATGTACTTTCAACCATAATATCATACCGGGCATGGTATATCCCATGGGATTTCGAGATGGGTACGTAAGGCAATATTGGATCAAATATAGCTGCTTTTGTTACCCATCTCAGCACCTATCCGCCAAAGTTGCCGTGCGGCTGGAGCGTGCGTTTTGCCAGATTGCGGGGTACTGCCAGGCACTCAGCACTCTCGCACTGCTGGTTGCCGCCCCTCCAAAACCATTGGCATGGATGTGAACAAAGTCTCCAAGGCGTATTGACGTTTCCTAGGATGTATGCACAGATGGGTCTCTTCGCATAGAAATATACTACATCTGCACAACAGCCTTGCGAGAGAGCCAGATCGTAGATGGCCGTAGGTGGTGATTCAGGCAGGTTGCCTGCCTGGAGAAAATGAACGAAACCAGAATTTGGATTGTTCGGGTTAAGCCGAGCAACAAAAACACTCTGGGCTTCTTCAGTGGATTTAACGTTCAATGCAACACCACGCCGAGCCCCCACCTCGCAAAAAGCAATCACCAAACTCGCATCACCATTGGATCTCACCGAACAAGCTGGCAAAAGCGTAGCTGGAACTTCACAGCTCATTCTTCCTTCAAGAGCAGCCCCTTTACCGAACGTTTATTTGCAATCGATTCATTCCCGGGCGAAAGCTGTATCGAAGCTTCATTGGCCTGACTCGAGACTCGACTGTGCCATAACCACTTTGATGTTCATATCCACATTGTAGCCTCAAACTTCGATATTGGATGTAGGCGAACCCAAGATGCGGGTTCCGACAATAGCGAGTTATATATCGCAGTTCTACCCCATTGGCAACACCCCGGCCGTCTGCTTGACTCGAGGCTTGCCCCAAGGAGTCGACGCCGACATCTTGCTCCTCGGATCTGGAGATGTTCGCAACATTCTCTACACCGCCTACGCAAATGACGGGCTTCGTAGGTCTTTCCCGTTCAGTCTTTGAGAAGCGATAACTAACGTAGCCCAGCTCCTCGCAAGCTTAACTTCACGTGCTGCGATATTGTCACAGCAGTCGCTGGTAAGTAGAATCTGGTGTACAAAAAGTGCCATTAGTATACTCTGACGCAACTATAGGGAGGAATGCTCTACTCCTATCTCTCATCATAGATGGGGATGATAACAAAGACCTGGGTGTCTTGTGGAACATTTACTATGATATCTATCTGACCAAGGCCGCAGCAGCCGTCCTCGAGGCCCAGCTGGAAAAGCTGCTTGCAGTCTCTGATACTCTCGAAACATGGCATCAGAGCAGATATGGCGAGATTGTCTCATTCTGCGACGCGGGAAGTCTTGAATTAACCAGAGAATTCTGGAGTAAATGTTTGGCGTCCGCGAGAGCCTTAGACAAGCCCACGCTTGAGAAGGAACTCAGGAGAACCCGCCAGTTAGAAGCTGGAGGGGAAAACAGCCTCATGTTGACTGGCATTCGGTCTGCTTCGCCAGTTGCGATCCATGCTATGATGGCCCTTCCGGAGACTCATGCCCAATATTGGAAAACGGGTAGTCTCACTGAATCGAATGCCGACTTGCCGAATCCTCTCCTGGGCAGCACTCTCTCGCAACATACGCTGCTTCATCGAGCAACGGACCCTATCCTAGGATTTCATTTGGCCACGGCCTTTGCCAACATCGCGTCTGGTTCCCCACTGCGAATCGATGGGCAAAGTAAAGGAAAGGAGCGGCTTGTCCAGGCTGCTACAACGCAGTTCCGAGAGTGGGTCAAGGCTTTTCAAAGTCAGCTGAAGCACGGAGTGACAGTCTCGTTCGCGGTTGCAGATGCGCTCAACTTTTGTCAGGCATTGAAAGAAGGTAGTTGTGGCAGCAACAAGGCGTCGACTGTGTATCGCCGCCAATTTGATATGTCTGGGTATGAACTGGATCCGGAGCGGTACTCCTCTTGCGACAGCAAGGGCCTTCTGTTTGATGTTGTCGACACATCAAACCTTGCAGACCACCTAGGCGCCGTGAACCTTCTGGTATTAGCTTCACCACTGCTGAAACCAATAGGTAGCTCGACTCTGTACGTCGAGACTCTTATGAAGGGGGCCAGTCACCGCCAAGCCGAGCTGGACGATTTGCTGCTTGGCCACGCACCG
The DNA here is from genome assembly GCA_006503535.1 of Arthrinium phaeospermum. Classification (NCBI taxonomy): domain Eukaryota; kingdom Fungi; phylum Ascomycota; class Sordariomycetes; order Amphisphaeriales; family Apiosporaceae; genus Arthrinium; species Arthrinium phaeospermum. The sequence continues at coordinate 588,955 of QYRS01000015.1, forward strand.
ATGACTTCTCTCATCCTTGGTGTAAGTGCAGTCGAGTCCTGGACCAATGCCACCTCGACATCCGCTGTGGATGCGCTTGTGATCGGGGCGGCCCAGAACCAGGGAAACGAATCTCACCTCCACTCCCGGATTGCTTGGAAACGTAATCTTTCGCTCTCCGCCTCGGGTGAGCCAGCGCCAAAGCTGCATATTGACCCTGACGCGCTGAGCAGTGTCTTCTTTAGCATTTATCAACGTATGTTTGAGAACGAGGATCCGTACGGCTTCATGGGGGCCGCCCAAGATCAAATGTTGGTGGCAATGCGGAAGAGCGCCTACCCGCGGTTCCATCGTGGCAGTCTAGTTGCTCTTCTAAAGCATGCCCGCACTACCGTCAACACCGAATGGCCGCTTGTTTACCAGTCTTTGATAAACAAGATTCGGGACGATCGGAAGCTCCTTCTCGGTAGTCTTTATGTCCAAGAACTGACTCTGCAAATGCACATCATGGGGATTTTCACTGATAAGTGGCTGCAAAACGAAATCAAAAGAGATCCTGGAGCCGACGATTTCAGCGCCTGGGACGATGTTCCTGCAGCTCTCGCTGTGACCCTGGTAGTGCCAAGGGCGCGTTTCGACAAGATCTATGATGCAGACCCTTCAAAGCGATGCGCACCGGCCCTGCAGGTCGGGTTTTCATCAAGTAGGCCAGGTCAGTGGCAAAACTTCTTTGCTGATGTGCAACTTGCATTTGGAAGCGTAAAGCCCCAGGGCGATCCAAAAGAGGATTCCTTCCAGGTATCTGTCGAGCAGGATACCAATGAATGGGGCGGGAGCTCGAACATCGTGGCTTCAGTGATGGTTCCGACCGCTGCTTTACAAGCTGAGCCCGGCTCGACCAAGGTCAGCCTCAGAATCCAAACGACAGCTCAGTCGCTTTCCACATTCCGGAGTGCAGGTCTGGGGCCCGAGCTGGTAGTCTACGAAACTGAGATGGCCGATGCGGAACACGTTTTCGTTACGAGAAATCTCCCAGGCTTGCCCCTCCTCGCACCCGACCTCGAGGGTGAAATGCAAGATATGAGCGTTTCCGAACAGCAATACCGCATCACTGCAGATGTGGACGCAAACTCTGCTAGGTTGCTGACTCTTACTGGACATATTGATATAACTACTGGCCAGGGAAAGAAACTTTTGGAAGACAAAGTGCCGATTGAGCTACGACAAACTTCGCCGTTTACCATCGAGATTGTCTTTGGCAAAGACAATCTGGTTATCCCGGTTGTGTATCCAATGCCCGTTGATCAGGAGTCCAGCAAGACAAGGGTTGCGCGGAAGTCTTCGTATGTTGAAGTCGTTGCGCCGATTGCAAATCCTTTGAGGTCGAAGGCCCTGGCGAGTTACCTCTTTCCGACGATACTTGGACCCAATGCCATACCGATCGCCTTGAATGGCCAGAATCTCAGTCTGGACAGACTACCGATCCTCAACGTCGATCCACAACACAAACGGGACAGTCAGTGGCTCGTCACTTTGACCTCGCACGTATTCTCTATTAACGAGAAGCGCCTGCGAGATTCTGGCAAGACTGATGCGGGAGTCAACAAAGACTTGCGTGTCAACTTCAAAGAGTCGGTTTTCACCATGTTCATGTTGTCTTCCGGACTCCAGGGTGGCCAGACGGGACTCTTCTCACTCAGTCAACCTGAGAAAGGCATTGTTCTCCTGGTTTTTATCCAGTGCATCCGCATTGACGGCGCCGCAGGCTCGGTAGTTGCCGATGCTGCGATCATGCCGCTGACCCTTGATATTGTCCTCTCGAGGAAGCTTGAGGACTTCTTCCTCGTGTTGCGCGAGCTTGAGATATGTGCGATCACTGTGAATGATGAGGAGCTCCGTCTCTGGAAGCAAGCCATTCCGGACATGGTAGAGCGATGCCGTACCTGGAACCATACGGCAGATTGCGAGTACAAGAAACCCGGCGCCGAGATCCCGCTGACCATGGAGACGGGCAAGCAACTGCTCTGCAGCTGTGGCAACGGCAAGCTGCCTGAGAACTACATGAAGATTCCGGGCTGGGACCTGGCGTCACGATACGCGGTGCGCGCGGCCATCAGCCCCACGTTCTCGGTCCCTTTTGTCGAGGACATTGTCAACACCGACGGGCTGCAGCCTGGCCGCGGCGTGCAGCCGATGGCTGCTGCATCCGAGAAGTGTCGCAGCTGCGGCAAGGCCAAGACGGCGGCTGGGGGCAAGCTGATGCAGTGTGCCCGGTGCAAGGAGGTCGCCTACTGTTCCAAGGAGTGCCAGAAGGCAGATTGGAAGAAGCATCGCCAGGAGTGTGCTTGAGGCCAGCTACTCCATGGGGTGGGTTATTGAAGACCTGTCATGAGGAAAGGTTGTTGTAGGCAACTTGTATGTGTTGATTGATTAAAATCCAAAAAAAATCGCTGCTCTAATCAAACAGAGTTATTCGAAGCGAAGATTGCGCCTTTACCCGATGCCCAGTTCCCAATGCCCAATACCCAATACCCAATACCCAATGCCCGGCGCTCAATAGAGCGTCTTGTATCCTACATCGCCATAATATAACGCTTTGACGCCGATTTTCATTATCTTCTTGTTCTTCGTACATGCCGCCCCCCATTCTCACTCGATTCTCACTCGCTCGCCATCCAGACCCTCATACACCTCTCCACGTCGGATCCAGGTGAGCAGACGGCTGTTTGAGCGTCTATGTTTTTTCGACTTGGGGCCGACCTTTGCTGCATGGTTCTTGGCCTTCAAGCCAACATCCTGGGTTCTCGAGCCGAACCGGCAAATCCGGTCCCCGATGTGCCACCAGATGCCCTGCTTCTTGGCCCGGGCCAGCTGGAAGAAGTTGTAGAAGCGACTGGCCAGTTCTCTGGGGATGTTGCTTGGGAATATGGAGATAACCTGCTCCTTGATGGTGATGATGGTTGCGGCTACGGTTGCTGCTCCTGTCCAGCCGGCGAAGAGGCCATCGAAGAGGCTGTTGAATCGCTGGTACCAGACGAGTTCGGAGCGGCCGCACGCAGGGCAGCAGGCCAGCTGCTTGTTGTTGTTGTTGTTGCGGGTGGTGGTGTGCTTCTTGGAGGCTTTGATGGCGGAAGGCATGGTGTGATTTGATTATATGTTTCAAAGAGGCCGGTTTGCTAAGATGTGTTGCTTTGGTAGGCGCTCTTCCTAGGATGGATTAAGTCTTGAGAAATGAAGAAATATTGACAATGAGTTGAGTGTTCAAATAGTAATACACGAGAGTTGTTGGTTTGACACCTGTCTGATAGATAGACGTTACGGGTCGATTGATTTTGAAGTTGCGTCGGATCTCTCTTTCTTCCCTCTCACCTTCAAGGCCTTCTTCGAGGCACCTATTTATCGGCAGAAGCAGGAGGCAGAAAAAGGCGGGTGAGCGAAGCCGTTGCACGAGGCTTCGTCTATTCTCGGGTATCCTCCCACCAACATGGCAGGGGATGACCCGGGAGGCAAACCCCCGGGACCGGCGCTAACCCATGGACCGGCGTCAGGCACCAACGGCGACACGGACCTCTAGATGGTCGGGTCGCCGTATCTAGCGGCCCGAATGGTTGAGTTCTGGTCCGGGCGCGAGTGATCATGACGACGATGTCGACTGATCGATCTTCGATTGAGCCTCTGATCAGCCCTATGTGCTGCACCAAGGAGCAGGACCCAGTCTTAAGCTGGTTCTTCCCACGAGGCTGCCCCTGGTGCCTGGCCTAGCTGGCGCACCCCCAGAATGCCGGCGCGCTGGCTGGGTGCGCTGCGCGACCCGTCCGCCTCGAATCTCCTCCATTTTGGACGTTTGGGCCAAGGACGAAGCAGTGTGGGCTCCTGGGGGTGCCTGTCAACCCCATACAATTGCCGGCGGGTTGCGTGAGAGTCCAATCATTCTCGACCCCCAAAAGCCGCGGGACTCGATAAAATTGCGACGAGGGCAGAAAAAGGAAAAAACTAGCAAGATGACCAGTGGGACGTCCAATCGGCGCAAAATTCAACCGTTAGTCGAGGACAGAATTTTTTTTCTTTACTATTTCCCGCGAAACGACGACTCCATTCGCACCTCCATTTGGGGGTTTCAACCGTCCTTGGCCGAGATTACACCTCGTAACGGCGGATGAGTCGGTTGTGAGTGAGGCTCGATTAGTAGGGTGGGATCGCATCTGATTCGTCGATTTGGTCGCGATCGATAGGCTTTGCTATGTTTCATGAGTGCCCAACGGGTTGCGTGAGCATCCATCACCGTAAATTCTTTCCAGATCGATGCATTTTGAGATGTGTGGCCTCTACTAGTGAGGGCTTAGTCGCTGGCAGATCGAATGTTTTCTTCAAACCGAAGACCATAGTCACGCAACATCGGTCGCGGGTCGATTATGCACGGCTTACTGTATAGACAGGATATCTCTGACCTCGCTCACTCGTGTGTGTCTTGTCGGATTTTCCGTCAATTATCCGATGATTAATCAATCGATGGAGGTCGGTGCCTCTCCGATACCATGCCACTGGCCGCTTCGTATCGTTTGGGGAGATAGCGCACATAGCTCTCCAACAGTTGAACTCCAATCACTCCTTGTACTTAGATGCTGCGTTGCGTCTTACTTATCTACATGTACATAGGTATCTATCAAATGGCCTATGATACTCTCCAAAAACATGGCATGGGTACGGTATCGGCCACCCGCCTTGGCAAAGCGCAGGCTACCATCTTGTAGTTCTTCTCCTCGCGTCTGGTCATGGTTCAGGCACTCTTATCACCCGAATGCGGGGGAGCTGCCACATGACGTCTGGATATAGGAGTTCTTTCGGCTGCGGCCGACAGGCAACTGAGATAATCGTATATATGAGTCGCGGTGCGACTGAGACAAGATGGAGAAGGTGCTGCTGCACTCGTTTGGTCCAACTATATTGTGATTTTCCTCCATAGTTTTTGTGACCGGTTCTGAGCTTGCTATGTCCACCAAAAAGGAAGTCTTGGCTAAAGGGCCCGCGCCGGTTCAGGATGGCGACGCGGCGCTGCAGTATGTCAATGTGGGCGAGACGATTGAAATGACTCCAGAGGACGAGAAAAGACTGCTACGGAAGATCGATCGCAGAATCGTCCCTTTGATGTGTACGTACTTGCATACTCGACCATCCATGCCCGCCTGTGGACTATATCTATATAAAATAGCTAATGCGACTTTTAGTTGGATGCTACTTCTTGCAATATTTAGACAAAACATTGAGTGCGTACCTTGCTTGATTAAGGCCTGGTCATGAAGAAGTTCTTGGGCTCTAACCGTCTCCAGTCAACTATGCCAATGTCATGGGCCTAAGGAAAGACACCGGTATCACCGGTGACCAATACTCGGAGTTGGCGACGGTCTTTTACGTCACGTACCTAGCATTCGAGTTCCCGACGGCCTACCTGATGCAGAGACTGCCCACGGCCAAGTTCCTCGGCGTCAATGTGCTCCTATGGGGTCTCATGGTGACTTGCAACTCGACGTCGCACAACTGGGCCGGCCTTGTCTCCTTGCGGGTCCTGCTCGGGTGTTTCGAGGCCTCGGTGGCGCCCGCCTTGATCCTGATCACGACCATGTGGTACAAGAAGTCGGAGCAGCCGCCCCGGGTCGGGTTCTGGTACGTCGGCACGGGCGTGGCCAAGATCGTCGGCGCGCTCACGTCCTTCGGCTTCCAGCACTACACGCGCAACGACTTCAAGTCGTGGCAGGTCATGTTCCTGGTGTGGGGGCTCGCGACCATCACCGTCGGGGCCTTGGTGCTGCTCCTGATGCCCGACAACCCGATGACGGCGCGGCTGTCGGAGCAGGAGAAGCGCTGGGCCATCGAGCGGCTCCGGACCAACATGACGGGCGTCGAGAACAAGCACTTCAAGCTGCCGCAGTTCCTCGAGTGCCTCGCCGACCCCCAGACCTACCTGCTCGTGCTCATGGTCCTGACGTCCAACATCCCCAACGGCTTCATCAGCAGCTACCAGGCCACCGTCATCCAGAGCTTCGGCTGGACTTCCAAGCAGACGGCGCTCCTGTCCATGCCGTCCGGCGCCATCGCCATCGCGTGCACGCTCGGGGCCACCTGGTTCGCGGGCCGGTTCGGGCTGCGCGGGCCGGGCATCATCGCGCTCCTGGGCGTCGGGTTCACGGGGAGCTGCCTCATGGCGTTCCTGCCGTCGGAGGGATATGTCGCGGGGAAGATGGTGGGGAACTACCTGGCCAATTTCATCGGCTCTTCGTTGCCGTTGATGGTGAGTTATTCTGTTGCTTGATTGCTCTCAAGACCGTGCCGCATGATATAGAGGAAGACGGAATAACGCTGACGGGACGTTTCGCACAGTATTCGTATGCAGGTGCCAACTACGCGGGCCACACCAAGAAAGTCACCATGAACGCCATCGTCCTCATCTCCTTCTGTAAGATTTTCTCGCCTCGCCGAATTGCAGGTTTGTCAAGCACTAACTCGATTGACTTCAAGGCGCCGGCAACATCATCGGCCCCCTTACCTTCCGTGACGAGGACGCCCCGGAGTATATCCCTGCCAAAATCGTCATGGTCGTCACCACGGCGTCGGCGGCCGTCTTGACGGGCATCTTGATGCTCTACTACCGGTGGGAGAACAAGCGGAGGGACAGGCGCTACGCGGGCGAGGTGCACACGGAGAACAGCGAGTTCTTCGATCTGACGGACCGGGAGAACCACGAGTTTCGGTATGTATTCTAGATCGCAATTTGTCCATTGCGAGACAAATTTGCCCCCGCCATTATTTCGAGTACAGTTAGCCATATACCCGAAAGAAACATGAAGTCCGAGTCCATTTGTTGGGGAAGAGCCAATCCCTACCTACCTTCGGGGTCCTTGGGTGCCGGCCTCCCATTCTTCGGTGCTGCGACTACGCCGCAAAAGATACCTACCTCACTTAATTTGCGCAGTTACTCCATCAAGCCTTGTGCATACCTCAGGTCTACAGTAGACTAGCAAATGACTCCAACTAGGCAGGGTATCCCTGTCTGGGAATGATCAAGACCATATCGGAGAGGAGATATTGAACAGACACTCGACGAAGTCAATGAAGTCGATGCCAAGAGCTCTGCACCTATCTCCTACTTCAAATCAAGGGTCGTTCTAGACACATGCAGCGAAAGGAAACACTGCAGAGAAGCCCGTCAAGTTTGGCGCACGCAGCCGAAGCCAAGCCCAACAGTTGCTGTTTGCCGACTCCACTTCGGGGGGATGGGATGCCACTAGGCAAGTGCTGGATTTCTCCCATGGGGTTAGTGCCCGTAGTCGCTCAGGGGGTCAGGCGGGGTCGACGTTCTGATTATCTCTCTCATCTCGCGCCCTTCGCTTCTTCGCGAAGTCATGCTCGCCAAGGCAATGTCGTGAAGGCTGCATGTGAGAGTATGGTCTGGGCACATTATAATGACACATCGTTTTGGGATGAACATGCAAGTCGTAATGATGGCGACACTTGCCACACGCGACGGCCGTAAACCACTGGCTCGGGCCCTTCATGATATACTCCAAGATCCCCCTTCGCTTCGGCATCGTCGCCCAACGTTGTTAGGGCTATACGGTATTTGCCAGTGGGTATACATGATAGTGTATTGCGGGGGGCCTTTAGTCCACTGCCGATTATCTCCGGTTCGTGGAAACGGGCTCACCGGTCATCGGCTTGTGTCCTATTGGCCGCGTTCTATCTCGTCACTCGCCCTTTCTCGGTGCATTAGGCGGTCGGTTATTCGAACGCGCCCTCCCGTAGGTAGCAATGGAGCCCGCTGCTTGTCCAAGGAAGCCAAGCCTGCCTTACCAGAAAGAGGAAACCGGGTCCCGGTTGTGAAGAGATCTGCCCGCGACTTCTGTGCGTTGCGTGCTTGTTAATCAGCAACGACGGTACCGGTATTGATGCTGCTGTTGACGTAGTTCTCCTCATCCCCAATGATCCTCCCACTACCCAGCCATTGAAGCCAACATAATACCATACATCCCCATGGTATCATGGGCGTCTTGCGTACTTGAAGTCTTCGAGGGAGAGCAATAAGAAACCCCACTGGCATCAGTCCAAGGCCTCCAAAGGAAGGCGCCAACACCACTTTTCTCTAGCTCTACTAGACTCATCTCGAATTCCACCATCAGCACACGATGGCCGAGGTCAAAGCTGATGAGAAGGATGGCTCATCTCGTGGCATGCGGGACGACAACTCGTTCCACGGATCGTCGGAAAAGAACAGCATGGAATCATTGCGCGCCCCTCCTAAGCAGGAGAGATATCACAAGCTCGCTAGACGGCACAGTCGCGCCAGCCAAGTCTCTCATACCTCTCACAGCTCGAACCCTCTAGAGCCCCTTGAGCTCGCCATCTCCGGTGCCTACAATACGCTCGAGGACGGGGACAACTATGGTCGAGAAGCCGCCGTCTCGCGAGTAAGGACGGCAGCCAGCGTGGGAAGTACTGCTTCGCGGCCTCCCGACTTCGAGGTTTACTTTGAAGAGGACGACCCTAACAATCCGAGGTACTGGCCACTGTGGTACCGAGCTTGGTGCCTCGTATGCATCTCCTTTACTACCTGGGTAGTGGTATTCTACAGCACCAGCTACACAGCCTCGATCCCCGGCTTGCAAGCTGAGTTCGGCGTCGCCAACACGGCAGTGACGACTTTGGGCGTCACAGCATATCTGCTCGGCCTAGCTGGAGGTAGTCTCTTCGCGGCCCCGTTCAGTGAGCTGTTTGGGCGTCGGCCCGTTTACATTGCAAGCATGGTTGTCTTCACCCTCCTTGTCATTCCAGCATGCCTCGCCACGTCTCTCGAGGAGATCATTGTCGTGCGGTTCTTTGGGTACGTGGCGTCTCGGCTACGCCGTGTCTTTTCCTGTCATCCCAGAGCTAATATCCCCCCACTAGTGCGCTATTCGGTGCCGTGATGATAACAAACTCGGCGGGATCTGTAGTGGATATATCAACCGAAGAAACACGAGCTCTGGTCATGTCGCTCTGGAGCATAGCCCCCATGAACGGTCCGACGACGGGTCCGGTCATAGGTGGTTTCGTTTACCAGTATCTGGGTTGGCGTTGGGACAACTGGATTGTCCTCATCATGGCCGGTGTGGGCACCTTGCTCATGGTCACGGTCAAGGAAACGTATTCGCCCATTATTCTGCAGAAGAAAGCGGCAAAGCTTAGGAAGGAAACCGACAATGACCGGTGGTGGTCTCGCTACGATATGAAAAAATCGACGGCTGAACTCATGAAGATCAATCTGGTCAGGCCCTTTGTCTTGGCCTTCACCGAGCCGATTCTTTGGTTCTTCAACTTGTGGATATCGCTCATATACGCTGTATTGTACATGACGTTTGCATCTTACCCACTGGTGTTTTCCCAATATCGAGGATGGGGTCCAGGTGTGAGCGGCCTCGCCTTTCTGGGGATTGGGGCTGGCACGATGATGACCATCTGCTCCGAGCCTTTGCTGAGGAAGATAATCAACTCCCACCCCAGAGACCCCGAAACAGGCAAGGTCCCTCCGGAGGCCACGGCCAGGGTCATGATTCTCGGCGCCATCCTCACGCCCATCGGCCAGCTGGCGTTCTCGTGGACGTGCCTGCCCGTCACGATCCACTGGGCCATCCCCATCGCGTTTGGCATCCCCTTCGGCGCGGGCAACACCATCAGCTTCATCTATGGGTCCAACTACCTGGCGGGGCGTACGGCGTATACGCGGCCTCGGCGCTGGCGGGCAACGCGGTGACGCGCAGCCTGTTTGGCGGGACCCTGCCCCTGGCGGCGCCGTCCATGTACAAGGCGCTGACGCCGCAGTGGGCGGGGACGCTGATGGGGCTGCTCGAGGTCGCCATGATCCCCATCCCCATCATCTTCTACAAGTACGGTGCGCGGATCCGGGCCAAGAGCCGGGTGATCAAGCGCATGCGGGAAGACCAGGAGCGCAACGAGAGGCGGGCGACGACGAGGGCGCGTCGGCAGGAGGAGAAGGATAGAGGCAGTCCAACGGCTGGCAAGGCAGTATCTGATAAAGAAACTGGCGTTGCTCTGGATAGGGATGCGGAAAAGGAGGCCGGCAGGTTGCCGTGAGTCTGACACCGCGACGGCGAGGGATACGATAAAGGGGGAAAAAGAGAAAGCTCTGGAAGAATATCCGCTAGCATGATTGAATCAAACCAGGGGGCAAACAACGAATGGGCAGATTAGCGTAGAGGTATTCTTTCCGAGGCTGATTGACCCGTGGCATGTGCATGTGCGACCGCATCAAAGTTGATTGCATCGCGCATGCATGGAAGATGCATGCCATGCAGCTCGTATCTTTGCCTCAACGCCACCATATGCGCCAAGAGATTGATGGTACTGGCGCATCTACTCGCTTGAAGAAGGTATACTGGATGTTTAGATGCGTCAGTTGTTGTTCGCCTGCCAAAGTTGACACTACCTGACACACACGTATTAAAAGAAAACGATGGTTTGCTACAGCTTGAACATGGTTCTAGTTAGGAAGGCTTAAACTGAGCCTGAAGGATATAACATAATGTAGGTAAGTACATGGCGAATAACAGCAAGTGTTCCCCCAAAGTGAACGGAACCCCGCATTCTTCAACACTTCAAAGCCGGCATCTTGCCCGCCGCTCTCGAAAGCAAACTCTACTCAACACTGACAGTCGCAGTTGTGCACATAGCCAGGAGACAGTAGTCTGGCCATTACACCTCTAATACGGGTTTCTACACACAAATCACCTAAAGTACTTACCTGCCAAAAAAAAAAAAAAAAAAAAAACCGTCAATGGACAGCAGCGGCGGCAGCAGCAGCAGCCATACACCACCACCGCCCCCGCAGCCAACAAAGGGCAGCAAGCTCTGGTTCGCAGAGAAGTTGAGTCGCAAGCAGAAGGTGCTGACCTACGCCCTCGCCACGGTGGCCAGCGGGCGTCTGCTCTGGATCGTCTCTTCGGCAGTCAGACAGCAGCGGCGGCACGTCTCCTCGACATCGGGTGTCGTCGGAGGTGGTGCCCTCAAGAAGCCGCCGCC